>CM046432.1:9184632-9902132 GCA_025506505.1 Flaveria sonorensis
GTATGCTATCTCCCCCAAAAGAGAGTGTAAATAATGTGGGGCATGAACTCACCTGGTGTGCACACGAATGATATTAAAGCTAACTTGAGAGATAGAGGAAAGACAACCTTCAGAGGTTACCTAGAACACACAAGTACATGAGTACGTGTACACAGAATCATTAACAACCTTAAGTGCTCAATAAACACATTGACCAAAGGTTTTAGAAAAAACAAGACTCATTTGACCTAGTTGACCCGTTTGACCCGTTGGTGACATTATTGTTGAAATCCCATTTAATCAAGCATAGTAACTCATCATACACGGTTATCATACAAGTTGTTCACATATATCATTTCACTAACCATTTGTTCTACCAAGATCATCATACAACTTAGATTATCATATAACTCATGCGAATCTCAAGTAGTCAACATGCTTAACACAATTATAATTACATCACAACTAGTACATCATACATAAAGTCTAATCATGCACAACAAGCCATGTGAAGCCACTCACGACTTCACACCCTAAACCCAGCCAATCCTACTAAGTAGGGGCCTCAGATTCGCACGCGTGTATGACGATCATCATCACATCATCCAGCAAGATTTATGTCAATCAACATACTTAGTAATGATCTATTACAATCCTAAACATAATCCTATAATCTCCTAACATAACCCATCATCATGTATAATCAATAAGAGTACAATTTCATAGATGACCAATCAAGTATCCGCACAACCCAATTAACCCATTCCACCTTATTAGACACCACCAACAAACATTCTAACATGTTCCTAACATCATAAACATGCCCAATTCACCATATCCAATGTTCCACACAAATAAAGTTTCTCTTTTTGGAAAGTAACATCCCAAAATCAACCTAACGCTCAATTCAGTCATGAATTAATCAACACAATACCTATTCAAGCTCATAACTATCATTTAAACATGTTCAGCATCATCAAATCATCATAATTCATCAATCTCCTATCCAAAAGTTTCTGCTTTTAGCAAGGTATGAACTACATGATTAATTCTTGGATTTCTAGCATAATTAACATAATTCCAACATTCATACAACATTATTAACCTCATAACACCATTAATTAATCATCAAATCATCAAATTCTTGCACAAAAGTTACTATTAATAGTAAGGTATGAACTACGCATCAAAACCATGAATTTCTTGCACAGTCCACGTAAACTATCATCAATACAATCTAACTAACATCTTACAATCATCAAACAATCAAAAATTCAACATTCTAGCATTGAAATCGAATTAGGGTTCGGCCAACATCAAAAATCATGAAAAACTTGTAAAAATCTAACCTTTAATCATGTAGTGGCCAAGAATTTAAGTTGTTAACGTGTTGTAATCCTTGAAACCAATCAAAATCGATGCCCAATTGCTTGTTCTTGATCAAAATCACAAGGTGTGTGTCTGTTTTGGTGAAGTCGCGGCCGAAGGGTGGGGAGGGGGCTAGGGTTGGAATTTTTGATCACTTAACTTAATTAAAATTTACCTTTTAAACCCCTTTTAATTACCTTTTGTAAAAACTAATCTTTTAACACTTTGTAAAAGGTTTAAACTACAAAATACAAGCATTATAAACTAACAAATAATAATCATACATAATTTTCACTAGCACAAAATACAAAAAATAAATATAACACGTTGGCACGTTACAAGGTGAAATTCACAAATAATATCTAAAATTCATAAATCACGTAACCACAAACTAATAACCATCATTATGAGTTAAATTATTATCTGTTTATCATTGTTTATTATTATTAATCCACCAACGTTCAACGACAACTAGTGTGTGCTCACGACACGTGTATGCAAGACCTAACGGAACTAACAGAGTTTGGTAACAGAAAATTACCGGATGTCACATATCCCCATGTTGAAAGAATTTTCATCCCGAAAATTACGTTACATGGTGTGTTCTGTCACTGGTCTACTGCAGTGGCATAAAGTAATCGAGTGAGTTTCGGGTGAGTTGTCACATCATCCCCATGTTGAAAGAAATTTCGTCCCGAAATTTATTCAATACCTTCGCCGGCTGTCGTCGTTATTTCGAACAAATGAGGATACTTGAGCTTCATCTGGTACTCATGTTCCCACATGAATTTCGCTCCACCTCTTGAGTTCCAACGAACTTTGACTATGGGTATCTTGCTTTGCTTAAGAGTCTTTACCTCACGATCCTTCACCTCTACTGGTTCTTCAATGAAGCGTAATTGCTCATCTACTTGCACTTCCTCAAGAGGTTCTACCATTGTTTCGTCCGTTAAGCACTTCTTCAAGTTTGAGAGATGAAATACATTATGGATTCCACTCAACGAGTCAGGTAGGGCTAACCGGCAGGCCACCGGACCTATTCTATCCAAAATCTCAAATGGTCCAACGTATCTTGGATTTAGCTTTCCTCTTTTACTAAATCGAATCCCGGCTTTCCATGGTGAGACTTTCAATAACACATTGTCACCGACCTGAAACTCCAAAGGTTTTCGTCGCTTATCTGCGTAGCTTTTCTGTCTATCACGTGCTGCAGCCATACGGTTTCTTATCTGTACAATCTTTCAGTGGTCTCGTGCACTAACTCGAGACCCGTTAGCTGACTATCACCAATTTCCGCCTAGCAAACTGGTGATCTACATTTTCGTCCATACAAGGCTTCAAAAGGTGCTGCCTTTATGCTGGTGTCATAACTATTATTGTAAGAAAATTCAACCAATGGTAGGTGAACTTCCCAGTTATTCCCGAAGTCAATCACACAAGCACGTAGCATGTCCTCCAATGCCTATATAGTACGCTCACTTTGACCATCGGTTTCTGGATGATAAGCAGTACTCATGTCTAATCACGTACCCAAAGATTTCTGTAATGACTGCCAGAAGTGCGATGTAAAACGAGAATCGTGGTTAGAAATAATTGAGACCGGTACACCATGTCTCGAAACTATTTCCTTCAGATAGAGTTTGGGTTAACTTGTCTTTGTCCATTTCCTTTATCGCCAAGAAATGAGCGGACTTCATTAATCGATCTATGATAACCCGTATCGTGTCACAACCAGTAGGAGTATGTAGTTTGCTAATGAAATACATTTAAATTTGTTCCTACTTCCACAGAAGAATCTCAGGTTGTTGTAATAGCCCAGATGGTTTCTGATATTCCACTTTTTCTTTCGAGCAGGTCAAGCACTTGCTCACATATGTAGCTATATCCGCTTTCATATTTGGCCACCAGTAGTGCGCCTTCATGTCATGATACATCTTGTCGGATCCAGGATGTATATAGTACTTAGACTTGTTTGCCTCACTCATAACCAAGTCTCTCAGATTTCCATGCAAAGGTACCCAAAGTCTGTCCATAAAATAACGAACTCCATCCACCTTTACTTCCAACTATTTAATCATTCCCCGTAACGATTCAGACCCAATGTTTTCTGCTTTTAGAGCTTCTATCTCAGCCTCTCGGATTTGTTCAGGTAACCGTGTGCTAATCGTAAGTTGCAAAGCTCACACTCATCGGGGCTTAGCAGTTTCTATTCTACTCAGCGAGTCAGCGACTACATTAGCCTTTCTCGGATGATATTTGATAGCACAATCATAGTCGTTCAATAATTCTACCCAACATCTTTGCCGCATGTTCAATTCTTTCTGCTCAAAGATGTGCTGAAGACTCTTGTGATCGGTGTAAATAGTGCACTTGGTACCGTATAAGTAATGTCTCCAGATCTTTAAGGCAAAAACTACCGCACCCAGTTCCAAGTCATTGGTGGTATAGTTCTTCTCATGTACCTTTAGTTGTCTTAAGGCGTAAGCTATCACTTTATCTTGCTGCATCAAGACACAAACAAGTCCTTGAATAGAAGCATCACAATAGACTACGAAGTCATCACTTCCCTCCGGTAACGCCAATATCGATGCGATACACAGTTTCTGTTTCAGTAATTGGAAAGCAGATTCCTGACTCTCACCCCATTTGTACATTGTTCCGTTGTGAGTCAAGGTTGTGAGCGGTTGATCGATCTTAAAAAATCCTTCAATGAATGCCCGATAGTATCCCGCCAGTCCAAGAAACTGTCGTATCTCGCTTGGCGTTTTGGGTACCGCCTAATTCTTTATTGCTTCAATCTTTTGCAGAATGGACATGTATTCCTTTCTCATTAACAATATGACCCAAGAATTGCACTTCACGTATCCAGAAACCGCACTTGGAGAACTTGGCGTAGAGTTGTTCCTTTCTAAGTAATTCCAAGATTAAACATAAGTGCTTCTCATGTTCTTCCTCAGTCCTTGAGTAGATCAATATGTCATCGATAAACACAATAACATATTGATCGACAGAGGGTTTGCACACACGATTCATGAGTCCATGAATACGGCTAGTGCATTCGTCAACCCGAATGGCATGACCAAGAACTCGTAATGACCGTAACGTGCACGGAAGGCGGTCTTCGTGATGTCTTCCTATCGAGCTCTCAGTTGATGGTACCAAGACCTCAAGTCAATCTTAGAATAATAGCTTGATCCTTGAAGTTGATCGAACAAATCATCTATACGAGGTAGTGGGTATCTGTAATTGATCGTAACCTTGTTCAGTTCTCTATAGTCGATGCACATTCGAAATGTACCATCCTTCTTCTTGACAAATAGAACTGGTGCTCCCCAAGGCGACGAGCTTGGTCGGATAAACCCTTTATCCAACAGCTCTTGTAGTTGAGCAGATAATTCTTGTAGTTCGTTCGAAGCTAACCGGTAAGGTGCTCTCGTAATCGGAGCGGCTCTTGGAGTCAAATCAATCTGGAATTCAACTTGACAATGAGGTGGTAATCCAGGCAGATCCTCTGGAAACACCTTAGGGAAAGTCACGAAAGACAGGGATATCCTCTATCCTCTTTTCTTCTGGTTGTTTATCAGTAACGAGGGCTAATATGGCTAGGCGACCTTTCCGCAACAACTTCTGTGCTTTCATGAATGAGATGATGCCCATCACTGCACCACTTCTATCGCCTCTGACCATAAGAATTTAATCATCAATAGGGATTCGTATGATCTTCTTGTGACATATGACTTCCGCCTGCTTGTCGAAAAGCCAATCCATGCCTACTACTACATCAAAACTCCCTAGTGTAACAGGCATGAGATCTATGTCAAAGGTATGACCAGCAAGTTCTATATTGCAATCTCTAAGAATATGCGTTACGTGAATCTGCTTACCATCAGCTAACTCTACGGTGTAGTTTGATTCTAATTTTGAGGGCATATCACTTAAAAGACTACTAAACTTAGTGGAGTTTAAACTTCTATCGGCTCTAGTGTCAAACAGTACATTAGCAAAACGACCGTTAACAGAAAATTTACCACTAACAGTAGTAGGGTCATTTAGAGCCTCACCTGAACCAATAACAAAGGCTCTCCCTTTTGTTCCACCGTTGTTACCACCGTTGCTATTTCAGTTGCCATTGTTGTTGTTGTTATTGTTGTTGTTGTTGTTGCTCCTATCGTTGTTTGCACCATTCTCGTTCTTCCTCAACTGAGGATAGTTTCTCCTGTAATGGCCCTCTTTCCCATATTAAAAGCAGCCTTTGGGTGTTTCCTGGGATTGTTGTGGCTTTTTCATCAGCTCGCCACGGCAGTCTTTTGCTACATGTCCAATCTTTCCACAACACTGGCATTTGAAGTTGTCAAATCTGCCCACATGATGATAGTAACACCGGTTGCACTTTGGGTGTCTCCCTCCGTATCCGCTTGGCCCTTGGTTTGAGGGAGTCGTCTGGTTGAACCTTCGGTTGTTATCAAACCTACTTTGTTGCTGATGATGTTGTTGTTGTAGAGGTTGACTGTTTGATGACAATCCTTGTTCCCTGAGCCGTCCCACTTACGTTTATTGTCGGGCACGCTTACCCAGCGCCTCGCTTGGGTAGTTTGCCTTGCTCTACCACTTGATCAGAATGTTTGTGGTCCATTCGGATCACCTGTTGAATAGTAGGGAGGTTTGCAGCAGTCACCATGCTCTGTTTCTCCGGAACCAAGCCACGTAGATAAAGCTCAATCCGCTTAACCGGCGTGTCGATCATGCCTGGGCAAAGCGTTGCCAACTCGTGAGACATTGTTGTGTAGGCCTTAATATCCGATCCTTCCATCTTGAGCTGCCAAAATTCGGCTTCCAGCTTTTGAACTTCGTTACAAGGAGAATATTCCTCCATCATCATTTCCTTGAATTCATCCCATGGTAAAGCATTGGTGATTGCCTGACCAAGCATTTGTACTTGGACATTCCACCACGAGAGTGTTGCGCCCTTAAGCGTCCCCGTGTCATACTATACTTGATCCACCACTGGACAGTTGCATTTGGAGAAGACTGACTCGGTCTTCTCAAACCAACGTGCAAGCCCTACAGCTCCCTCAGCTCCACTATACGTGTGGGGTTTGCAGTCCATGAATGCTTTATGTGTGCACGCTGGCGGTCCTGTATTCAACGTTTTGGATTATTTAGTCCAATCATCTGGTAGAAAAATTGATGCAGTTGATGACCACGGTCATCATTTACCTCCAAATTGAGCAGCTTGTGCACCAACCGCTGCTTGTACATGTTGATTTATCAGGGCAGCTAATTCAACAGGGGTCATGTTTATAGCACCGGTACCACGACCACCAGCACCACGTCCACAGCCACATCCACATCCTCTACCTCTTGCGTCCATATTTCACTTTACATTCACAAATACAATAATGAGTAACATCAAACACATTAATCTCATTGAAGTACAGTAAATAATAAGAAATATTGAATTTGGCACAACCACAACATTTATAACAAAAATAATAACCAAAGATAAATAGATTGTAAGTGGTTCACAAAATATTCCATCAATGTCAAAATTTTAGTTTTTCAGTTGGGTGGGAAACAACCCTTCCCATATAGGTTTCAAAGAAAAAAAGAAACACCATATAGTCCAGGTCATAAGAAAGTGGAATTAATCTAACACGTCTGATCCATCGTTATCCTCTTCTATTTCCTCTGGATCTTCTTCCTCTAGGTCTTCCTCAGGCACTTCTTCAGGTTCCTCTTCCGGGTCTTCTTCCTCAGGGTCTGCCCAGGTGTAGGTGCTTCAGCAATCTAAAGCGCTGCTAGCTGTGCCTCTAGGTCAACAAATCTATTATCTACCACTATGTTCTAATGATTCTGAGTGTTCATGTGCTCAGTAAGCATTAGCACATTGCCTCCCAGAGTATGATCCCACTAATGGCCATCGAAAGTCGCTCCTGGAGCGTCTCGACCTGTAACCGTAACTATCGCATCTCGTATCGTAGAGAGGAGTTCTCATTAGTGAGTCCTCTAATACACTACCTCTCGGTGTCTAGTGTAGCCACCAATGCTGCAAACGCCTGCTCTTGTGGGATGTCCAAGGTAGGAAGTATGTGTGCTGGAGAAGCTGTCGACGATCTAGTCCTGGGTCGAGTAGGAGCTACAGGTGGTACACGCTCCCTGTAAACCATGCGGTGTATATAGGTAGGATAGAAGTTCCAGTTCCATGGAGGATGGCGCTCGAGTAATGCGAATGGCTGATCCCAATCCATCTCTTCAGAGCGGTAAGGATGTCGAGGACAGTCTAATCCCCTATCAGGTACAGGAGAAGGAGGAGGTGACTCAGACCGTGTAGGTCTCTTGCCTAAATCTCTGGATGACGATGCCATGCTGCGAAGTACGTGATGCGTATGCCAATTAGTATACAATAAGGAAATAATTGACGAGTAACTAACAAACTGTGCAGTTATAGTCTAGTGTGTACGCAACCTAGTTCCCTATAACCAATGGCTCTGATACCAGTCTGTCACACTCTTAAAATCCACATGCGGGGTTTTACCACGAGGCGTGTGACAAACCAGGATCTCAGTCATTAGTTACTCAGAACGACTCTTTATGAAACATTTAAGCAAGATCAGAGTTTAAAACTTTAAAACGGTGCGGAAGCGTTCAGTAAACAAGACAAACAAAAGTAATGTAATGTAATGTAAAATGCGCAAACACTGGCCAACCGTTGATCAAAACAAAATACATAATAATTCCAATAGCAAAACCAACAAATGTTCCCAACAATGCTGACCCACAAATGCTGACCCGTGGGTGCCCCTAGGCTTTTCATTAACCAGGACCTGAGAATAGCATACTAAAAGAGTCAACACAATGGTGGGTGAGTTCAAGAGTAGTCTAAATTCACAAGTATTAATCGTAGTGATTTCGCGATCGAAGCTGAAAGCGTTTCTTTTGGTTGCCTCCTATCACGACTTACTAGGTCGTGACACCATCTGTTAGGACAATATTGCACCCGTCTGACCTCGAGTCGCACAGGTGGGGATTGTCAAACCCAGTAGTACTACCCAAGATTTCCTGCTAGTTCCAATATTAACGATCCGAAAGTGTGAGGACATTCATAGTATATCGCACTACATTACACTATACACAACTTAAAATCAATAAAGTGTTTCAGAATGAGTATGCTATCTCCCCCAAAAGAGAGTGTAAATAAAGTGGGGCATGAACTCACCTGGTGTGCACACGAATGATATTAAAGCTAACTTGAGAGAGAGAGGAAAGAAAACCTTCAGAGGTTACCTGGAAAACACAAGTACATGAGTACGTGTACACAGAATCATTAACAACCGTAAGTGCTCAATAAACACATTGACCAAAGGTTTTAGAAAAACAAGACTCATTTGACCTAGTTGACCCGTTTGACCCATTGGTGACATTATTGTTGAAATCCCATTTAATCAAGCATAGCAACTCATCATACATAGTTATCATACAAGTTGTTCACATATATCACTTCATCAATCACTTGTTCTACCAAGATCATCATACAACTTAGATTATCATACAACTCTTGCGAATCTCAAGTAGTCAACATGCTCAACACAATTATAATTACATCGTAACTAGTACATCATACATAAAGTCTAATCATGCACAACATGCCATGTGAAGCCACTCATGACTTCACACCCTAAACCCTGCCAATCGTACTAAGTAGGGGCCTCAAATTCGCACGCGTGTATGACGATCATCAACACATCATCCAGCAAGATTTATGTCAGTCAACATTCTTAGTAATGATCTATTACAATCCCAAACATGATCCTATAATCTCCTAACATAATCCATCATCATGTATAATCAATAAGAGTACAATTTCCTAGATGACCAATCAAGTATCCACACAACCCAATTAACACATTCCACCTTATTAGACACCACCAACAAACATTCTAACATGTTCCTAACTGCATAAACATGTCCAATTCACCATATCCAATGTTCCACACAAATAAAGTTTCCCTATTTGGAAAGTAACATCCCAAAATCAACCTAACACTCAATTTAATCATGACTTCATCAACACAATACCTATTCAAGCTCATAATTATCATTTAAAATTGTTCAACATCATCAAATCATTATCCAAAAGTTTTTGCTTTTAGCAAGGTATGAACTATATGATTAATTCTTGGATTTCTGGCATAATTATCATAATTCCAACATTCATACAACATTATTAACCTCATAACACCATTAATTCATCATCAAATTATAAAATTCATGCACAAAAGTTACTATTATTAGTAAGGTATGAACTACGCATCAAAACCACGAATTTCTTGCACAATCCACGTAAACTATCATCAATACAATCTAACTAACATCATACAATCATAAAACAATCAAAAATTCAACATTCTAGCATCAAAATCGAATTAGGGTTCGGCCAACATCAAAAATCATGAAAGACTTGTAAAAATCTAACCTTTAATCACGTAATGGCCAAGAATTGAAGTTGTTAACGTGTTGTAATCCTTGGAACTAATCAAAATCGAAGCCCAATTGCTTGTTCTTGTTCAAAATCGCAAGGTGTGTGTGTGTTTGGGTGAAGTCACGGCCGAAGGGCGGGGAGGAGGCTAGGGTTGGAATTTTTGATCACTTAAGTTAATTAAAATTTACCTTTTAAACCCCCTTTAATTACCTTTTGTAAAAACTAATCTTTTAACACTTTATAAAAGGTTTAAACTACAAAATACAAGCATTATAAACTAACAATAATAATCATACATAATTTTCACTAGTCATAAAATAAATATAACACGTTGGCACGTTACAAGGTGAAATTCACAAATAATATCTACAATTCATAAATCGAGTAACCACAAACTAATAACCAACATTATTAGTTAAATTATTATCTATTTGTCATTGTTTATTATTCTTAAGTCACCAACGTTCAACGACAACTAGTGTGTACTCACGACACGTGTATGCAAGACCTAACGAAACTAACGGAGTTTGGTAACGGAAAATTACTAGGTGTCATAGGGTGCTTGAAGAGTACAAAAGGTTCTACTTATATAGACAGAGGCTAGCAGGCAAAACTGTTGGTCAACTGGATACTAAGGCAGACCCTAAGATTACGTTCAAAGTGGAAACCTTAGTTGAAGGTCCAACAATTGAACCTGTGAACCTTTAGACAGGAATTGCTTCAACACCCAGTACCCTTAGTGAGGCACCAGCTATTGAAGGTGTCTCATAGCCTCTCACTGATCAGAGCTCAAGTGCTACATCAAGTGATGAAGGCCAAAGATCTCTCCATCCTGAGTCACACAGGCCTATGTCCGACAAAGGGAAGAGGATCGTGACTTTTGAGAAGATTGAGGAGGAGAAAAGGAAGAGGAAGAGGAAGGCAAGGGGAGAGAGAGAACAAGTGAGACCCCAAGCTTTATGCTAGTTGCCCCCAGGACAACCACACAGGAAGATGAGTTAACGGCAGTCAAATTGAACTATCTTATGTTAAAAAACTACAGCATTGATGAAATCATCTCTCTTCCCTTGAAAGAACTAAATGAACTGACTGACCCTAAAGTGTTAAAAAAGAGGAAGGAAGCTGAGGCTGCAGAGTTGCTCCTCAAGATTAAGTAATAAAGAAAAAGAAAGAGACTTTACAAAGCTCCCACCCTCTCTCTAGTTTAAGAAAGCCCTAAGGTAGAGGCTGTAGCAGCTTAACAAGAAACTCAGGTAGGTAGGGAACAAGACAGAAAAAACATGATAACCTACCTGAGTGCCACAAGCCTCTATCAGGCAGTAGATCTGCTTCCCTTGTCATATGAATACATAGAGTTTGAATACCTCAAGATGATTGAATAAGAAGTGTTAAAAGAATAAAAAGCTAATAGGAGGAAAATGATGGAATATGCTGCTATGTCAAGAGCCAGCTTCCAAGCTAATCAAAAGAAGTCTACTAACAGACTAAAGTTGTTGAGCTTTTTGAAGCTGTATGGGTTCTCCAGAACGAGACTTGGCCTAATGTCTTTTTCCATTATGGATGAACACATTAGAGTGATCAAGCAGAAGATTAAAAAGGGTGAGCTTGTAGACTTGCATTCTCTACCAAGTTAGGCTGCACTTGAAGTTGAGGTCAAGATTGAACCCCAAGAGATAACACAACTTGGACCTAGTATTGTATCTAAGCCAACTTCATCTTCTGACCCACATCAGGGTCATGTTCCTTCTCTTTCTAAACCTGTGAAGGAAAAGGACCTAACTGAGAAGGACAAAGAAGAAACATCGGGTACTCAAGACCAACCTCCTCAATTAAAATATAGAAAGAGGAAGAGGATGGCTATCAAAAAGGACAAGAAGAAAAAGAAGAAGTCCAAGGTATCTACCTCCACACCACAGGATAGGTTAGAACATTCTAAGGGTTATCAAGAAGTGGCTGCTCATCCAACTCCAATACAAGTAGAGCCTCTTGCTGCTAAGAGACCTATTTTTTCTTGGGCATTCTCTACTAACCCAGATAGATGGTATGTCACTAAAGATTAAGAGGGTAAAATTGTGTACTTCTAGTAAAACATGCTTGACCTTCCTGTGCATGATCTCTATGACATGTGAAGATACTTTAAGATTATGAGGAATCTTGGCCAACTGATGATCAAGGGAATGGTCTTGATTCTGATGTGGACTATCAACAGATGAAGATCAAGACTCAAAGTTGTACTCTAGTTTTGGTAGCATCAGCTTAGGGGGAGTTTGTAAGAGTTATACTTAAAGACTAATGCAACCAAAGAGCTCTCAGCATGCACATCTGACGAACAAGGAATTTTACTTCAGAAGATTTGATATAACCCAATGAAATTCACTAAGTACCAAATCTTTTGAAGCCAAAAGACCATTTCTTTTGAAGCCAAAGATGAAGTCTTCTAAAGTTTCAAGACAAAGTCTTCCAAGGCAAGAGACTGGTTTCTTCGGAAGACAGAGAAGACAAGCTATCTCTAACATGCTTTTGACAAAAGCTAAACCACCATCTGCTGCCATCTTTGAAGACTCACCAATTTATATAAGTTGGGGATAACCATACCTTTGTCAACCGTAAATTATGGTCTTAGAGTCTATAACTTTCTACTTTGTACTTTTATCCTTTTTGTAATAAATAAGGATGTGAGCTATGGCATGTCATAGTCACTAATCAAAAGGCATTCTGCCTTTTGACTTTACATTGATCTTGATTTCTAGATTAGTGTTCCAGCTGGCGTTCAATGTATGGTTGAATGTAGTATGTCGTATGAAGTATCTCAGGTACCAGTCCTTAAGATTAAGCTTTCAAATTTTGTAAAACACTTGAGATTAATATACATCATTCTTGAAAACCATCTACTTGTGTTCTTATTGTGTTATTTACTTGTATTCATTGTTTCATTAGTCGGTTCCCTATTTGATCTGTGAAGTGTTCTAGTCTCTCCAACCTTGTAAAATTGTTGCATTGAGCCCCTTCACCGGGCCTGCACTGCATATCTAGAATTATCAGTTTCTGAGTCCATTACGCATACCATCATGGTGATGAAGAAGGATATGTTCACATATTCAATGGGTTCCTGAGGGAATGCATGGAAGGGTGATCACTATGCCAAACTTGGTCGTTTTATTAATAGATTTTAGTCTAATGATAGACCCTCTCAGCAATAAGCTACTTCAGAACCATAGCATAAAGACCCAATTGCTTTATCTTCATGAAATATTGATGATGACCCAGGAAGTTCTTCTCATTCTACTGGAAAGTCTGTTGATGAAAACATTGATTCGGGGTATGATGATAGTGACAGTGAGACTGATAGTGATCGGATTGGTTACACATAAAAAAGGCACTTATAAGGATGTTGATGTTGATTTTGTTCCCTAGGATTCACCAGCCACTCAGAGGAGGAAGAAGAAGATGGCTGGGAAGAAAGATGATTCTGACGTTAGTACACATGGTAGGGGTAAAGGACGAGGTGTGATCAGAAAGCGTCGGACCCTGACGACAACTTTTTCTTCTAGTTTTGATATACCAGTGTCTGAGCCTCAAGTCACTATTAGTGAGGTTGTTTGTCAAGAGACTCATGTGATTGTTACAGAATCTACTGCTATAACATCATCTCCTAGGCCCACTATAGATGATATTACGAGTACACCTTCGAGAGGTCAAGGCGGTGAGGACACTTTCGGTATGGAGGATTTCCTTAACACTCATCTTGAGCAAATGCAGACTCTTGGTACCTCATCTAGCTCACCTGCACCTGTTACACTTGAGTAGAGGGTTCAAGAACTTGAGAGAGTGAGATGTTGGAGAAAACCCAATAGATATAAGATTTGCATGCTCTTAATCAAGAAAATAATGAAAGGATTAAGAATCTTGAACATCAGCACCAATTTTTATTTAGCTAAGTTCAGATTCTGGAGAACAACATCAAAGACCTCACTTCTAGATTTTTGTGACATCCGTCACCAAAATAGGTACGTTGGCTTTGGTAATAGTTTGAATTTTGACTTTTTACTTTGACTTTCGTCTTTATTTGGGCTAGGTCTTGATTTATGGTTCTTTTCTTGTTGGGCCCAAAATTTTGTCTAATGGGCCTACGTTTTTATAATGGGCCTGGAGTTTATATCTTTATGTGACTATTGGGCTTGTCATTGTATGAGGCCCTATGCATTGAGCCCAGTCAAGGTTCTTCCTAAAATGTAAAACACGAAACTTCACCATAACCCAATTAACTATACATCCATGGGCTTTGCCTAAAGCCTGGTAAGTGAACATAAATTGATTCTAAAAATATAAACTATTCGAACTCTAGGGCATGTGATAGCCCGTTGGAACCATTATTGCGTGTAGAATTTGAAATCATGAAAATTAGTTGACACGCGGTTTGAGAAGAGACAGAATTGGACGAAACCCCTTCATTCGGCCGCAAATGGTTAAAGGGGGGGGGGTATTCCCCTTTGCTTGGCCTCACTTTTACAACTCAAAGAATTTCTATTGAAACCCTAGCCGCCACAACACCTAAATCCTCTCTTTTCTTGTTCATCAAACCTTCAAAAATTCTGCATTACTAGAGCCATCCTTCAAGTTTCCATTAAGCAAGGCATCCAAGATCTTAAACTGGGCTAGATACATTCGTCTTCAAAACTACGGTAAGCGGAAATCGTTTTTGATGAAGTTTAATTCTAGTTTTACTCTAGAATCGATGATTTTCATCATCTATATTCAAAACCTTCATCTAATAATCTCTCATTCTTGGTTTTGGGTGCTAGATCGTGAAGATCTAAGTGTTACGATAGTCGGATTCGCCATTTGGTAAAGACCCTAATTCTTGAACTTGTTTGGTAATCGAATCTAAAATATTGGGTTGTAACCTTGGATGATCTGCCCTTAATCGAAGTTTTGGACCTATAAAATGTTTTGAAATAATTAAAAATCGTTCCTTGAAAGAATGGATGGGTTGAACAAATCGAAACAATGAAACTATCACTTAAAGTTGCAAACCGGGAGACTAAGAAACTAACAACTGTTTGGGACTGGAAAAATCAAGTAAACAAAGTGGTTAGTTGAAGTTCTTGACAACTTGAAACTGGAATGAAAGTATTTTTACATATTTGGGTTGTTAACGGGTGCATATTGGGACTTGTGACGCAAGGGAACGAATCTAACAATCTGGACAGCTTACTGTCAGAAAAATGGGTCATTTTTCTCGGGTGAGAACTTGGTCTAAATAAGCTCAATTGGGACGAAATCTGGGTCTAAACTTAATCCCCATGAGTCCTCTAACTAACCCAAGTGGTCTCGTGTCATTTCGACATCGTTTGGTCGTCCAAACGTAGCAAATAAAACTGAAGGTCAAAACTGACGAATCTGGGCAGCAGATTGGTCTTTATTCATCGTGTCATAAATTCCTTATATTTTTTGAAATGAACCTGATTCTTTTTCTGGAGTTTAATTTAAAGTCTCTTCTTTCAAATGACACCTCGTACGCGATGTTTCGTGGTCGTGTCAATCTCCTAACAGCTTATACAAGACTGATGCGCAATCAGATATGTATGCTGAATTATTTTGTTAAAACTTGAAAATAAGGGTTGGGATTAAATAGTCTAAATTAAGACAAGTTTTGCATATAATATTGATTAAAACTCTTTAAAAAAGAATTAAATTAATAAGTGTGATGATGGAAAACCTTGATTAGTGTTAAGGGCTGGACTAACAGGATTGCACCCATATTAGTCATCGATATTTGGTGCCATATTAATCCTTATGTGGATTATATATTTTTTAGAGCTTCCTCTGGGTGTTGTGGAATTTGAACTGTGACTTTTCAAGGTGAGTTTCATGGCCCCTTTTTAATATATTTTACTTGGGGGAAAAGCATGCTCATGGTTTGGACTATGCCGTGTTTGATTTTCTTTTGAAATATTGTATGTGATTTGGGTCATGGTATGAGTCTTGATATTCAATCATGAGTGTGTACTTGTGCTTGTGCTTGTGCTTCAACTTGTGTACTTGGACGTTATGGAGAGATATTGTTAGTACTAACGGGTTGACACCCCCACCCATGTTGTCGGTATACTAGTCGAGACCGACTTGGCCGGGGCTTGCCCTTGGGTGAATATAATCCGGTTGTGTGCAATTTTGGAATGTCTTGGACTTGGGTTACATTCGAACTTATGTTGATATCTTGACTGCTATGTATCTCTTTCACATACAATTTTCTATACATGTTATACACAGCAAAATATTTGTACTTATAAACCTGTGAACTCACCAACGTATGTTGGCCTTTTTAGAGCATGTCTTTTTAGGTAATGAAGTTTAGGTGTATGGCTGTGGACTTAGACGAGACTGCTCCACTAGGAGCATTAGACATTCAAGAGACTTTTGGGACATGTTATGGATTGTTGGGTTTTATGGATTATAATTTTGATGATTTTGAGATTTTTATTGTTGGACAAATGTGTTAATTTGTTTCTGTATGGAGCTTTGGTATGATTATGCATTTTGGTATGACGTTCTGGTAGTGACTATCCTTGACATGTGTTCCTATGTGTCGGGCGACGTCATGACCCATGTACGTCGAATACCTTTAGATATTCTCTTGAACCCCCAATGTGTTATGACGATCCCGTCCGTCGCATCCTCGTGTTTCCGCTTTAATGAGGGTGTGACAGATTGGTATCAGAGCCATTGGTTATAGAGAATTAGGTGGATTATTTGACCTAGACTATAACCTAAGTACCCACATGTAGTATGCATCATAGGATTATGTGTGTACTGTTATACATGTGAATGTTTTATGTGTATTATATGTTGGGCTATGTTGCCTGCCTTATGTGTTATCTGTGATCTTCTTATTTGGAGAACTTTGGTCGTTGTATTATCTGTGTGTGCCTTGAGAAAGCATTAGGTAAGGACATCCTCTCGTTATGCTCTTGATTATTATTTGGTCTGGATTGACAAGTGCGGCTATAAGGACTCTTTTAAAGGACCTTGGTTGTTAAGCCAACCTTTATTATGTGCTTCTGCTGGTGTTAGCTATGTTGTACAAGGCCCTATTTATAACTCGTGGTTTGATTATTAGGAGATGAACATGCTAGCTTACATGACAATAACAAACAAGGGCCATGGCGTATTCAGGTCAGATGGCTACTTTATTGGATCTCAAACTACACTAAATGGACTCTTTTGACGGTTCCTTACCCAAGTGAATGCTTTGCTAGTCGATTCCTCTGCACAAATTCGGTTACTTAACCTTCGGTTAGTGACCATATCCTTGATCCTCCAATCTTAGATAATACTCTGTACTTAACAAGACATGTTAACTCTGGTAGGAGGAGCTAGGGGTGACCATGCAATGCAAATTACCATTACGGGTGAACACGTAATCGCAATTTGCAGTGCATGCAAAATATGGCAAACCCTTTCATGAGATAATAGTCATAGTTAGTACGAATCTTCCATCTTATTCATGGGATAGTGGAATTCCTGTTATTATGATAATCAATGGTGTGGAAACTCCAATCCTATTTATCCTTGCACAAGTACAAATAGATCTAGAGCATTCATGGGAATCATACTGGGACATTTTAGCCCAGTATCTATGAGACGTTTCTCTTGCTTTTATTTCTGTGATCGTAGAAATTGACTACATGTTCAAAGTGTACTTGGTCTTTGAAGATCTGAAGTAGGGAAGTGAGACTCCTTGTACCTATGCTGCTTTGTTCAAACTGATCATAATACTTGTTGCATTGGTTGTCGAGAGATGCTAGCATTATAATTGATGGAGTAAATGGATGTCATGTAACCAGTTTAGACGCCGTCCTTGGTATATCATCGGTGTGGTGGGAACGCTGCGGGGAACCCTATACATAAACATCTTTGCTATGCTAGGGATGTGTCTGAACTGTGTTATGTGATGATCCGAGAGGATTAGAGATGGACATGGTGAGACTGTTAAATTGAAAGAAAGTGGCACTGGAGGCAGAATTGGTTGTATGTACATGAAGTACATGATTTCCAGGCCAAAAGAGTTCGAAAGGAAGTTGGATCAATAGCTCTAACCCGTTGCATTGAGAAAACAGAAATGAATATGGACATCAAGATCGGTGTTAATAATCAAAATGCAAAGACTGTTATCCGGCCACTAGTGGGCAAAGCACTAACATGGTGGAATATCCAAGTTCAAGCATGAAGTAGAAAAGTTGTGATGGTCATGACATTGGATGGGCTAAACATTAATAACTGAGAGGTACTACCTCATGGACAAGATACAAAATATAGATCATTAGTTGTGGAATCAAGTAATGGTGGGAACTAGTCATGCTACTTATCCCTACCAATTCCATAAGTTGGCAAAGGTGGTGTCATATTTGTGGCACATAAATCAAATGGAAAAGTACATCAGGGAGGCTGGTTCTATAGTTCGTGGAATGGTGGTCGCTACTACACCCCAACCATTTTGAGTGCAATACTGAAGACGTGTATTTAGTGGATAAGTTGGTTCGTATTAGACCCTCAAGAAAGCTAATGAGATGTAGAAGGATGTTAAGGAATCGGGTGAGCTTGAAATGTTAAAGTAGACAAGAAGGACAACTTCATGAAAGGATATGTGGCTATCGTGCTGGAAATGAAGAGCTATGCCGGCACTTGTCTGGAGAGTAATAATTGAAATCTGCACCAACCGACTATGATGTCATGACCTGTGTGTTTCAATTTCAAGCAATTGGAACGCTTAGTGAAGTGTTTTAAGGTATTTGTGACCCCCAACAGTGTGGAAACAAGCTATGTAGTTGAATTGCCTGATGGTAGCCTAGTAGAGACTATAGTTGTAATTCGGGACTATACCATATTATTAGATGACCATGCTTTTTGAATAGCTCTTATACCTTTTGGGCTTGGGAGTTTCAACGTAGTGGTGGGCATGGATTGGCTAACTAAGAATAAAGCTGAAATCATGTGCAATGAAAAGGTTTTACGCATACCCTTACCAAATGCTAGGACGCTTGAAGTACATGGAGAGAAGCCTGAAGTGAATAAAGAATTTATAATGGGCATGAAAGTGGCAGAAATAAAGATTGAAGACATACCTGTTGTGCGGGACTTTCTAGAGGTGCTTTCGAAAGATTTGATAGGATTGCCACCTCCAAGACAGGTAGACTTCTGAATTGATTTGGTGCCTGACATAATGCCTGTAGCTAAGGCACCTTATCGATTAGCTCCATCAGAGATGCAAGAACTGTTTGGTCAACTCCAGGAGTTACTAGACAAGGGTTTCATACGACCCAGTCATTCGCCATGGGGCGCGCTGGTGCTCTTTGTCAAGAAAAAGGATGGATCGTTCAGAATGTGTATAGATTATCGAGAATCGAACAAGTTAATCGTTAAGAATCGATATCCCTTACCAAGGATAGATGATTTATTTGATCAACTACAAGGAGCGACGTGTTTTTCGAAGATTGATCTTCATTCGGGATATCACCAGTTCAGGGTGCATGTGGAAGATATACCAAAGACGGTTTTTAGGATGTGATATGGGCATTATGAATTCTTGGTCATGCCTTTTGGGCTAATGAATGCACCCGCAGTATTTATAGACCTAATGAACAGGGTGTGTAAACCTTACCTGGATAAATTCGTCATAGTATTCATTAACGACATCTTGATTTATTCGAGGACGAAAGAGGATCATGAGGGACACTTGAAAACAATCCTGGAGTTATTGGGAAGGGAGAAGCTCTATGCCAAATTCTCCAAGTGAGAGTTTTGGCTGTGAGAGGTGAAATTGCTTGGACATGTAGTGAATGGGAAAGGAATTCATGTGGATCCTGGAAAGATTGAGGCAGTTAAAAACTGGGAGGCACCTAGATGCCTTCAGAGATAAGACAATTCCTTGGACTAGCAGGCTATTATCGGTGATCTATCCCAAATTTCTCAATGGTTACGCAACCACTCACACAACTGACGCAGAAGGATAAAAGTTCGAATGGGGTGCTAAACAAGAGGACGCATTTAATACATTGAATGATAAGTTGTGTAATGCACCGATATTGGCACTCCCTAAGGGTTCAGACGGATTCGTTGTGTATTGTGACGCATCGCATCAAGGTTTAGGTTGTGTGCTCATGCAAAAAGATAAAGTGATTTCATAGGCGTCGCGACAACTTAAGAATCACGAGAAGAACTACACCACCCATGACCTGGAGTTAGGAGTGGTGGTCTTAAGATCTGGAGGCACTATTTGTATGGTACAAAGTGTGTCGTTTATTCCAACCACAAGAGCCTCCAGCATATTTTCGACCAAAAGGAATTGAACATGAGACAGCTTCGATGGATTAAGTCGCTTAGTGATTTCGACTATGAAATCCGGTACCACCCGGGTAAAGCAAACGTAGTAGCGGATGCCTTGAGTCAAGAGGAAAGAGTCAAACCTGTACGCATCTGGGCCCTACGGATGACCTTTGATTAGGATATTAAGATTCATATTATTGCTGCATAAGTTGAAGCAATAAAGGAAAAAAACGTACAGAGTGAAGTGTTGAGAGGACTGGACAGACTGTTCAAACAAAAGGAAGATGGAGGGTTATACCTTGTGGGTAGGATTTGGGTACCTATTACGGGGAATGTACTGGAGATTGTATTGGATGAGGCACACAAGTCGAAGTATTCGGTACACCCTGGTGCGGATAACATGTACCATGACCTTAGAGATTTACACTGGTGGCCTGGAATGAAAAGGGATATAGCGGTTTATGTTAGTAAGTGTTTAACATGCGCGAAGGTTAAGGCAGAACACCAGAGACCTTCAGGTTTAATACAGCATCCTGAAATCCCTGAATGGAAATAGGAAAATATCACCATGGACTTTATAACGAAACTACCAAGGACTAGTAGTGGGCATGATACGATTTGGGTTATTATGGATTGAATGACAAAATCTGCGCATTTCCTGTCTATACGCGAAGACTACAAAATGGAAAAGTTGGCAAGGATCAATATCAGTGAAGTTGTGTCTAGACATGGGGTACCTGTGTCCATTATCTCTGATCGGGACGCACGATTCACCTCCAGATTTAGGCAATCCTTGCAGAAGTCATTAGGGACACGTCTTGACATGAGTACTGCCAATCACCCTCAGACCGATGGTCAGAGTGAGTGTATGATTCAGACCTTGGAGGACATGCTGCGGGCTTGCACGATTGACTTTGGTGGTAACTGGGACACCCACCTTCCATTGGTGGAGTTTTCGTACAATAATAGTTACCACACATGTATTGGATGTGCACCATTTGAGGCGTTATATGGGAGTAAGTGTAGGTCGCCGGTGCGTTGGGCAGAGGTCGGGGAATGTAAGATGATTGGACCCGAGATTATAAAAGAGACTACCGACAAGGTGTTTCAGATAAGGGATAGATTGAAGGCAGCCCAAGACCGTCAGAAAAGTAACGCTGATAATCGAAGGAAGCCATTAGAGTTCACCGTTGGGGATAATGTTCTATTGAAAGTGTCGCCTTGAAAAGGCATTGTTCGTTTTGGCAAAAGTAGCAAGTTAGCACCGAGGTACGTAGGTCCGTTCAAGGTTATTGAACGAATTGGTCCCGTTGCATATTGACTGGAATTGTCGCTAGAGTTGAACGGCATACATAACACGTTTCATGTTTCAAATCTCAAGAAGCGTCTAGGTGATGAGACGCTGCATGTGCCACTCGAGGAAATTCAAGTGGATGAAAAACTTCGATTCGTCGAAGAACCGTTAGAGATCATGGACCGGGAAATAAAGATGATGAAACGAAGCAAGATCCCGACTGTGAAGGTAAGATGGAACTCAAGGAGAGGCCCTGAGTTTACTTGCGAAAGAGAAGACGGAATGAGGACTAAGTACCCTCACCTATTTGCCGATGGCAGTGCAGTTGATGACTCTAGTTGAATTTCGGGACGAAATTCTTTCAACTGGGGGATACTATGACATCCGTCACCAAAATAGGTACGTTGGCTTTGGCATTAGTTTGAATTTTGACTTCTGACTTTGACTTTTGTCTTTATTTGGGCTAGGTTTTGATTTATGGGTCTTTTCTTGTTGGGCCCAAATTTTGGTCTAATGGGCTTTCGTTTTTATAATGGGCCTGGAGTTTATATCTTTATGTTACTATTGGGCTTGTCATTGTATGAGGCCCTATGCATTGAGCCCAGTCAAGGTTCTTCCTAAAATGTAAAACACGAAACTTCACCATAACCCAATTAACTATACATCCATGGGCTTTGCCTAAAGCCTAGTAAATAAACATAAATTGATTCTAAAAATATAAACTATTCGAACTCTAGGGCATGTGATAGCCCGATGGAACCGTTATTGTGCGCAGAATTTGAAATCATGAAAATTAGTCGACACGCGGTTCGAGACGAGACAGAATTGGACGAAACGGGCCAAGGGCCTGAATGCCCTTGCCCTTCCCTTCATTCGGCCGCAAATGGTTAAAGGGGGGTATTCCCCTTTGCTTGGCCTCACTTTTACAACTCAAAGAATTTCTATTGAAACCCTAGCCGCCACAACACCTAAATCCTCTCTTTTCTTCATCATCAAACCTTCAAAAATTCTGCATTACTAGAGCCATCCATCGAGTTTCCATTAATCAAGGCATCCAAGATCTTAAACTAGGCTAGATACATTCGTCTTCAAAGCTACGGTAAGCGGAAATCGTTTTTGATGAAGTTTAATTCTAGTTTTACTCTAGAATCGATGATATTCATCATCTATATTCAAAACCTTCATCTAATAATCTCTCATTCTTGGTTTTGGGTGCTAGATCGTGAAGATCTAAGCGTTACGATAGTCGGATTCGCCATTTGGTAAAGACCCTAATTCTTGAACTTGTTTGGTAATCGAATCTAAAATATTGGGTTGTAACCTTGGATGATCTGCCCTTAATCGAATTTTTGGACCTATAAAATGTTTTGAAATAATTAAAAATTGTTCCTTGAAAGAATGGATGGGTTGAACAAATCGAAACAATGAAACTATCACTTAAAGTTGCAAACCGGGAGACAAAGAAACTAACAACTGTTTGGGACTGGAAAAATCAAGTAAACAAAGTGGTTAGTTGAAGTTCTTGACAACTTGAAACTGGAATGAAAGTATTTTTACATATTTGGGTTGTTAACGGGTGCATATTGGGACTTGTGACGCAAGGGAACGAATCTAACAATCTGGACAGCTTACTGTCAGAAAAATGGGTCATTTTTCTCGGGTGATAACTTGCTCTAAATAAGCTCAATTGGGACGAAATCTGGGTCTAAACTTAAGCCCCATGAGTCCTCTATCTAACCCAAGTAGTCTCGTGTCATTTCAACATCGTTCGGTCCTCCAAACGTAGCAAACAAAACCGAAGGTCAAAACTGACGAATCTGGGCAGAAGATTGGTCTTTATTCTTCGTGACATAACTTCCTCATATTTTGTCAAATGAACCTGATTCTTTTTCTGGAGTTTAATTTAATGTCTCTTCTTTCAAATGACACCTCGTACGTGATGTTTCGTGGTCGTGTCGATCTCCTAACAGCTTATACAAGACTGATGCGCAATCAGATATGTATGCTGAATTATTTTCTTAAAACATAAAAATAATGGTTGGGATTAAATAGTCTAAATTAAGACAAGTTTTGCATATAATATTGATTAAAACTCTTTACAAAAGAATTAAATTAATAAGTGTGATGATGGAAAACCTTGATTAGTGTTAAGGGCTGGACTAACAGGATTGCACCCATATTAGTCATCGATATTTGGTGCTATATTAATCCTTGTGTGAATTATATATTTTTTAGAGCATCCTCTGCGTGTTGTGGAATTTGAACTGTGACTTTTCAAGGTGAGTTTCATGGCCCCTTTTTAATATATTTTACTTGGGGTAAAAGCATGCTCATGGTTTGGACTACGCCGTGTTTGATTTTCTTTTGAAATATTGTATGTGATTTGGGTCATGGTATGATTCTTGTAATTCAATCATGAGTGTGTACTTGTGCTTGTGCTTGTGCTTCAACTTGTGTACTTGGACGTTATGGAGAGATATTGTTAGTACTAACGGGTTGACACCCCCACCCATGTTGTCGGTATACTAGTCGAGACCGACTTGGCCGGGGCTTGCCCTTGGGTGAATATAATCCGGTTGGGTGCAATTTTGGAATGTCTTGGACTTGGGTTACATTCGAACTTATGTTGATATCTTGACTGCTATGTATCTCTTTCACATACAATTTTCTATACATGTTATACACGGCAAAATATTTGTACTTATAAACATGTGAACTCACCAACGTATGTTGACCTTTTTAGAGCATGTCTTTTCAGGTAATGAAGTCTAGGTGTATGGCTGTGGACTTAGACGAGACCGCTCCACTAGGAGCATTAGACATTCAAGAGACTTTTGGGACATGTTGTGGATTGTTGGGTTTTATTGATTGTAATTTTGATGATTTTGAGATTTTTATTGTTGGACAAATGTGTTGATTTGTTTCTATATGGAGCTTTGGATGATTATGCATTTTGGTATGACGTTCTGGTAATGACTATCCTTGACATGTGTTCCTATGTGTCGGGCGACGTCATGACCCATGTACGGAGAATACCTTTAGATATTCTCTTGAACCCCTAATGTGTTATGACGATCCCGTCCGTCACATCCTCGTGTTTCCGCTTTAGCGAGGGTGTGACAATTTTCATTCTCATTTGCTCAGCACTGATCTACTAAAGTTGGAAAGTCCAGTGGGCAACAATTTGTTGGTCTACAACTAATCCTATTGATACTGACAAAGCAATAGAGACTACTAGTGTTGATCAAGAACCAACTACCGCTATATAAGAAGAGGTTACTGAGGATCAACCAGTAGTTCAAAATATAGGAGAGGCGTTTGTGGAACCTAAACATGATGTACAGCGTACTGAGCCTGTTGGTGATGATGATGGTTTGGGTCAGGTTGATTTTAGTTGTGATGAGTAAGATGACTTAGATGACGATGATGATGATGATGATGATGGTGGTGGTGATGATGGTCATGATGTCAAGGAGAAGAAGAAAGATGATGATGATGATGATCAGGGAGGAGATATGGGTTCAATTGCAAGTCCTTCTGGTTCATGAGGTTCTTCTAATGTCATTGGACCAAATTTCGATGATCCAGATGACTATGTTTCCTTAAATCTAGCAACTGAAGAAATGTATGAGAAGGAGTTCTACACATTCTAGCAACAGATACTTGCTGAGGAATCTGATGAGGAGTTTTGTTCTTTTGATGATCTTGATGAGACTGTTGATTACACAGATATTTCTTGGAATTGTCTTAAGAGTTTATTCTTGGATATATTGGTTGAAAAAGACGAGATTGTGACCGAGTCTGGAGCTGAAAAAAAGACCGGCGAGACTAATGACTTAACTAGAAAGAGTGTTGTCCATCAGGTCAGAAATCTAATTATGAATACACCTCCACCACCAGCATATTTGCATACACTTCGACAATCCGAACTATGCATAAGGTATGGAAATGAAGATTCTATTATTAGTTAGGTGTAAAATGATGAAAAGAAGATGTACGTAGTGAAAAGACAAGTAGGTGCTATTGAGTATTTATCAGGACGAGCATAATTTTCATACATTGAGAGCGTCCGATCTTTATGCTACAAGTCGTGTTCCATTCATCAACTCAAGTAATTATGGAAAGGCCAATTGGATTCGTAATATGATCTTGAGACAAAGTAAATCCAATTTCAAAAACTTTAAGACTAGCAAATCAAACGTCATTAAAGATGAGATTCGTATAGATCCAAACACCAACAAACCAATGAAGATTAGAGTCTGTAAGCATCCCAGATATGCTCGAAAGAATATAATACATGCCCCATACCAGTTAACAGTTTTGCAAAACTATTGTGGTAGGGTTGTGAAAAGAACACTGGCCATGAAGTTATTCATTTTATAGATAAAGATTACCGTATCACTAACCCTGTTGATCTGCTCAAGTTTAGATGTGAAGATTTGATGAGGCTGCAGGCTTGTCCAATTGCAGCTGATGAATTTGTTCTTCTTTTAGCAGCTTAATATGGTTGGTTGATTACGAAGGCTCTGGACAACAAGATGTATGCTTATGGGGGCAGTCACAAGGTTATAGACGTGGACTTCCAAAGATTTGATCCACCAAGCCTAGGGGGAGATTTTAAGGATTGAACCTAAAGGCTCGGGAAATCAAAAAGAAGATATTAAAGACCAAGACAAGTCGTGCGAGAACTTTGATCCATGCAAGAAGTTAGTTCTCGCGCGGGACCTTTTGGTTTTAGTATGAATATGTTGCTTTTGATCACTTTGTAATTAGTCTTGATATTGAGCAAAACATTCATTGTAATCACTTATCAGAGAGCAATAATATTGAATTTTATTTACAAATTACTTGTTTCTACTCGATTTCTAACGTTTTATTGTTCTAATCATGTTACCATGAGCGATTTCATTCTGCGTCTTCTTTATGAAATCGTTCTACATTGAAAACACGATCCTTATAGCCATGGAGTGGTGTTGGGGGTGATAGGAATAATGACAATGGGGAGAGGAACGACGTTGGTGGTGGCAAGAATAGTGGCGACGATGATGGGAGGGGTGGTGGTGTAGGGATTGAACCTATAGGCTCGGAATATCAAATCAAGATGATGAAGATCTAGTCACGCGAGAACATAGAGTTGCCATACAAGAAGAATGTCTCGCGTGAGAACTATGCCAAAATTTCATAGTTTAGTATGAATAGTAGTTTGTTGATGTAATTTAGTGAGCTTTTGTCATTTTCCTGATTTCGCTTGTAATTTTAAACATTCCTTCAACTCAGGGAGCAATATACAACAAAGTTATTTACAATCTTGTTCATCTAATTCTTATTCAATCTTATTACAGTGATGCTTATATTTCATGTTCTTATCACTAGATCGATCTGATTAGTAAAGTTTTGATCCTTACAATTGGTATCAGAGCTTGGTATGCTCTAGATTGATTGATTTGAATATTGAAGAGTGTTTTTGAAGTGTTCTTAAGCTTTGAATTGGAAATCTTTGAATATCAACTTCATTTCTCCTGTTTTGATCACTTTTGAAGATGTTGCAAGCTATTGAGTTGTTGATTGAAGATTTGATGATATTCAATTGATTAAGCAAGTTAAATTGAATCAATTAGAGACAGTTAGGATCAAAATTGAACCTAAATCACTAATTCAAAGTTTAATTGTTCAATTTTAAACAATTTGGTGAAAAATTGAAGTTGGGATCATCGATATTAGGATGATTATGAATCGGGCGAAAACTTGATAATCGCACGTGAAAAGTAATTATTCACGCGAGAAGTTTGGGTTTTGTAAAGTTTGTTGAAAAGTTTGTTACAAAAGACTCCTTTCACGCGAGAAGTTTCCTTTTCGCGAAATTTAGTTAGAAAACTAATCACGCGAGAACTTCAAGTTTGAAACGTTTTGAAAAGTTTGATTTCTAATTGTCAAGATGGCTAATATAAAGCACAATATTGCTACCCTCAACCTCTACAATATGATTGGAACAAGCACAAAACCCCCTAGACTTCTCAACGAAAAAAATTATCCCTACTGGGTTTATCGTTTCGAGAATCATGTTATGATGATCCACTATAGGTTGGACTCAACATTATTGATAGAAGTATTTTGATATGTATGTAATAGGTTAAATGTTAGTTCATTTCCTTGTAATTTGCATTCTTATAATTTTTGATGACCCAGCGAAACTGCAGGCAAAACTATAGTTTCGCCCAGAGTCAGCTGTCCTAGGTCACCTGGCGAAACTGTAGTTCGCTGCCGGGTGAATCTAGTTGATGGTCAGATAGTTTCGCTATTCAGCGAAACTGTTAGTGAATTTAGCCTAGCTTTTATATTGTAATGTTTTATCTTTGTAAGGTAGTTTTTGCAAAACCCTAATATGAAAATATCTTTGTTGCAACAGTATGTTTTGGCTGGAAGTTCATTTATTATTATCTTTGAGCCATTGTTTGATGATTGTTGCTTTGATTCTCAATTAGTTCATTATGTTATTGTTCTTGTGGTGTTAAATTAGTGGGAAACCCTTGTTTATACATCAATTGGACTGTTATATCGATCAGAAGGACCAACAATATGGTATCAGAGCATTTGTGCTCTTCATTGATTGGTTTTGTGCATTTTTCAAAAAAGGTTACTATTCCATCCATTTTTGATCTGATTTGCTCGTTTTTGACATGGAAATTGATTGAGGATTACTCGTTTTAGGTGTGGGAAGCTATTGAAATCATCAGATCTCAAATTCATTGGGATTTGGATGAGTTTGGATTGATTTTGTACTAAAAACGGTATTCAGATTCGTCGGGCGAATTCAGATATCTTCCAACGAAACTGTCACTTGTTTCAGCGAATTTACAAAATTCGTGGTGTTTGGTTCTGATGTCTTTGCTTCAGCGAAAGTAGCTCTTTTGAATGAAAGTTCATCTTCCTTGATTGCCATAGCAAGCGAAAGTGCTGCCGAAATTGTCTTAGAACGAAAGTTCTACTAGTCACAGCGAAACTATCGCCGAAACTAGAGTTTCTGATCACTAATTTGGGCGAAACTATTGTTTGCTTGCCAGCGAATCTACTAGAAAAGTTAGTAGCGAACTTACCAGTGAATCTATATTTCTCAGCAAAACTAATACTGCTTAAAGAATGACATCCACCAATATCACCATTTCTAACTTGGAGAGTGTTGCTCCCAATAGGCCACCGAGGCTCATAAACGGTGATAATTTTGAGGACTGGAAACGATGTTTAAAAGCCTTCTTCTACTACACTAATCATAATTAATGGGAATCAATAGTAAATGGTCAACATACTCCAACTGTCACTGTTGTCAAGTTACCTCAGAAAACACTAATTCCTCTACCTTTACATAAAGAGACCTCAAGCTAATCGATCATGATCAGAAAGCTTTTGGAGCTTTAACTTTATGTTTTTCTCAAGACATCTACAACCGCTTCACTAAACATAAGAATGCAAATTCCTTATATGATACTCTATGTGAATTTTATGATGGGAATCAGGATTTGAAGAAGGACAGGAAAGCCCAATCTAAGAAGGAGTTCAATTCATTCGTAAGACACAAGAATGAAAGTCTTAATAATATTACAAATCAATTTTTGCCTATCTCAAGCACTTTAAAGAAGTATGATGAACATCTAGGTAACCATGAACAAGTTACTAAGCTTCTGGACTCTCTTCCACCGTAATGGAGTTTGCAAGTTAGAATGTTGAAGCAGGAAAGAAACTTTGCAGATTACAAACTTATGGATGTAATCAACAAATTGAAATCTTTTGATTTGGATTTGAAAAAGAGAGAATACAATCAATCCATGATGCTAGCCACTGCATATCCACAAAATGCTGCATTAATGTCATCCGCTGCAAACTCGCCTATGTATGGTTCAGCTTATGTTGGCTCTACAGGATATGGTGTATCACACAAGTCCAATGGTGGATCTACAAGTGTTGGTTCAAGCTCAAAGCCATCCATCACTACTCAAATTCCATCGGATACTATGGCATTATTTGGAATGTTTGTACACAGCTATGAGGCTCTGGTTGCTGGGGAGCTAAAAGGAAAAGGAATGACTATTGAGGACATGTATCAAGTTGATCCATATGATTTAGAGGAAACAGATATCCAATGGCAAATAGCCATGCTCACACTACGTGCAAGAAGATTCATGGAGAGATCGGTAGGAGAAGCTTTGGAATCAAAATCAGAATTCTAAGCTTGGCTTTGATAAGTCAAAATTAAGATGCTTCAATTGCAAATAGCTGGGGCACTTTAAAAGAGAATGTCCATCTCCTATCATTACTGAACCAAGAACTTCTGGAGCTTCTAAAGTTATTCCAATAATTGACAAGGAAGAAGCTAAGTCAAATATGGAAACAACGCTCATTTCAAACTTTGATTGGAGTGTTGAGATTAAGGAAGCTGAAGAAGAAATCAATCATGCACTAGTGGCTGAGTTAGTAAAGAGAGATGTGGATTCTATTGAGCACTGTGATCCTTTTAGAGAGTTAAAGAGTGAGATTCAAGAAGTTATTAGTGAAAATGATGAGCAACAGGTTAAAGTTGAACAAATGAAGATTGAGAAAGTTAAAGATGAAAGTGGTGATTATGACAATGTTAAAAAGAAAGTGACAGTTGGTGAAGTGAGTGAAAAGAAGAAGGGTGGCTCGAAAGAAGAAAAGAAGGAGGAAAGTGAAGCTGAGAAGGATAGAGAGAAAGAAATGGAGGAAGAAGAACGCTGGAAAAACGCTCCGGTCTGTCAGTGTGAAATGGCCCTGGCTGCTGAACTAGTAGTTATGGGTCTCCCTTATGAGGTAATTCAAGACATGTGTTCTCCTCCATGCAAAATCCGTTTATTTGGGGTTAATAAAGCAAACAGACTGTTATTAGAAAATGAAAAAGAATTAAAACAAATTAATAAGGAACTTAAGACAAATGAGTTTAAATATTTTGTCAAGTTAAATGAAGCCTTGAAATAAAATGAGCATTTAAAAAGAAATCTAATACAAAAAAACGTTGAAATAAATGCTTTAACTGAACGTGTAGCACTTACTAAATTTGAAACCAGGAAATTAAAGACTAAACTTGAAGAGTGGACAATTTCTGGGATGAAACATGAGGAGCTTTGCAAAAAACAACAGGGGGCTAGAATTAAGACAGGTTTGGGAAGCGAAGAAACCACTCATGTTTATCCTCCACCAAGCACTTATTGTTATTCTCTTATGCCTGTACCTCATCCAACTAATGAATTAATTTAGAAAGATACTAACACTTTGTATGCAGGTTTAGAAGGAGTGAATCATAAAGAGATTCGAGAGGAACATGATTAAGGTGCAAGTAGTGGTCTGCGCAGCTCTAGTTTTAAAATTTCAGATTCCAACAAGTCTTCAATAGACAATAGTTTAAGTAGATTTGTTTCCCAAACGTCTATTATAGACAATAGCATATGTAGTTCTAGTTCTAGTCAAGCTTGTTTATCCTCAGATGTCCAGGAATCAAACCATGATGTTTCACATGATCGTGTTAATAGAAATGATGGTTGTTTAAGTAAAGCTTCAGATAGACATACTAACTCAAATTATTTTGAAAAGTTTATTTCTCATTCTATCCCATCTATGATACCAATTTGGATTTCTAACCCTAAAGAAATGGAGACAGCTTCCTCAAATGCTAGAAATATTAAGGTAAATGAATAAGAATTTACTAAAATAAAGGTCATAAAAGAAATATTAAAAGAATCATATGACTCTTGTAGCAATTCTGATTCATGCATGTCTGAATGTGAGAAAGAAATATTAACTGATCAAGCGTCTGTTTCAAAACGTAATAAGAAAGGTTTAAAGTCCTGGTGTTTTAGATGTGGAAAGGATGATCATGTTATTAAAACTTGCCCTGCGTTTGGTAATAGAAATGTAAATAGTAGTTCCTTAGGAAGTAGATTAAATCATTTCGTAAATAATTTTTTCTTTAAAAAGTCCTCTGTTCCGAGACCTAAGTCAGTCAAGACTTTGGTTCCAATTTCCAAATCTTAATAATTTTTTTTCTTATGTCAGCAACATTCTAGAAGAGCTATTAATAGCTTTTGGCATGTTGATAGTGGATGTTTAAGGCATATGACCGGGTAGAAGGACCTACTAACAAATTATCGCATAATAAATGGAGGATATGTCGCTTTTGCTGGAGACAAGAAGGGTGGAAAGATGATTGGTCAGGGAGAAGTCCTAAATGGTTCCTTAACTCTGGAGAAAGTGAACAATGTCCCGGAATTAGCATTCGATCTGTTAAGTGTATTATAAATCTGTGATAAAGATATACCAGTGCTGTTTATGTCAAATGAATGCTTGTTTCTCAAACCAGAGTTTATTATTCCGGAAGATAGTGATCATGCATGCTCCAAGAAAGAATGATACTTATCTTCTGGATATGGGATCACAAGAATCTACCTCCATTGTGACATGTCTTTTATCTAAAGCTTCATCTTCTGAATCTTTTCTATGACATAGACGATTAGGACATGTTAACTTCAAAAATATAAATAAATTGGTTAAGAACAATCTTGTGATGGGGCTACTACTTAAAGATTTTTCAGTGGTAGAAAAATGCATGGCCTGTGCTAAAGGAAAACAACACAAAAAGCCACACAAGCTTAAGCTTGAAAACACAATTTCAAAACCCCTTGAATTATTACATACTGATTTATTTGGTCCTATAAGTGTTAAATCTATTGCTAAAAATTCTTACCGTTTGGTTTTTACAAATGATTATTCAAGATATTCTTGGATAAGATTTCTAGCGCATAAGGGAGATATTGTAGAAGAGCTTTAAAAGCTGATTCTCTCAATTGAAGCTATCAACAAAAAGAATGTAATGGCCATCCGAAGTGATAATGGTACTGAATTCAGAAACTGTATCTTTGACTCCTTTAGTGCAATCAAAGGGATTCTCAGACAATTCAGTGCTGCTAGGACACCTCAACAAAATGGTGTTGCTGAAAGGAAGAATCGGACCCTTATTGAAATAGCAAGAACAATGCTAATTGAGTCAAAGCTTCCAATTATTTTCTGGGCTGAAGCTGTCAATTGTGCTTCTTATGTACTTAACAGGGTTCTCATTGTGAAAGACAAAATGAAGACTCCCTATGAGCTTCTTCATAAATAGAAACCCTTTATTAACTTCTTTTGCCCATTTGGTTGCTCATGTACATTGCTAAACACTCAAGCTCTGAAGTGAAAGTTTGGTGCAGTTTCTGATGAATGTTTCTTCATTGGCTATTCTTCCTCACAAAAGGTGTATCAGGTCTACAACAAAATAACACGTATTGGGCAGGAATTATTCTATGTTCATTGGCAAGAGTCTAATTCACTAAACATGGGATCTGACCTAGCATGGTTTTATGACTCAAATACTGTCTTCAAATCATTCAACCTTCTAGTTGTTGATGATGATGTTGTTCTTCAAACCAATGTGCAAATCATTCCTCCAACCAAACCTCTTCCATCTGAACCTCTTCCACAACCACCAATTGACCCTTATCCTCAACCTCCACTGGATAGTCCACCTACACCTCCACCACAACAGATTCCTCTATCACAATCAACTTCCCCTTCACAACCATCATTAACCACATCCTCATCTTCTTCTAATCCTCTAACCCTTAACACCAACTTCAAATCCTTAAAAGACCACCCACATGATTACATCATTGGTTTCATTACCGATGGCATGAAGACACGAAGTCAATCTGGATAGATAAATGAATGCCTCTATGCATGTTTCTTGTCTCAAATCATTCCCAAAAATATCTCAGCAGCACTTCAAGACCCAAGTTGGGTTGAATCTATGCAAATGGAGCTTCAACAGTTCAGGAAACTGAAAGTTTGGCAATTAGTTGATCTTCCTCCAAACAAGTTCCCTATTGGTACTAAATGGGTATATTGGAACAAACCAGATGATAGAGGAGTTATTATGCAAAACTGTTTAATTTCTGATTTTTCTTATATTTTGTTTAATTTCCTTATTCTTTATTCTTTTTATGTTATAACTAACTTACTTTTATTCAATTTTCAGTAAAGATGGCTAATCTAAAGTTTGATGAGAAGACAAACATTTATGCACTATTGGATGATAGTAATCCTAAGGACATTGGATTCAGATTTTGCATTAAATGGTTGAAGCACTCTCCTATCAGTTATGCTATTTCTCAAATGCCCACGATCTATGATATTCACATAAGAGACTTTTGGAGAACGGCAGAGTATCACCTGGGAACTGATCCATATCAGATTACTGCTAGAATTCTTGAGAAAGACCTTGTTATTTCTGCTGAGACTAGAGCAAGAGTGTTAAGGCAGGAAGAAGATTGTGGTGATGAAGTAATAATGCCTACTGTAGAGGTACTTAATGCATTTAGACACATTGGGTATGAAGGACCTTCTTTTGGCTCAAAGAAAGAGATCATGAAATCATTCTTATCTAAGGAATAGAGATATATCACCCACGTATTTGTTATGTGCTTAGATCATAGGAAAGGAGGGTTAGATGGTCTAAACTAGCATTAGGCAAAAGCTATGATTGTATTTTGTTAGGGACAGAAAGCCAATATTGCAAAGTTGATTTTTGATTGCATGACTGAGAATATTATGGCACTGAAAAAGGATAAGTGGCTCTTATATCCTAGGTTTGTACTGATGCTCATTAATGATTTGAAGGCAGGTCTACCCAAACATGGAGAAATTAAAAAGCTGGTGCAAATGAACACTAGGATATTTGCAGATTGCTCAAATGTGAGACATGACTTCAGCGGAAAGATAACGTATCTTTTGGAGGATATCTATTTTACTGAAAGATGGAGTTACATAAAAAGGTTGATTGAAAGTGAAAATAAAAATGCTGAAGAGAACAGGGAGAAGCAAGAAGAGGCTATAAAGATACGCAAAGGAGAAGGAATATGACTTAGAGGCTGAGATTGATGAGGTTGAGGAGGAGATGAGAGTTCAAAGGGAGAGGAGAACAAAAAAGAAATCTGATCAAGGAGAACCAGCTCACGTTACTGAAAGGATATCTAAGCATAAGCAGCCAATTTTTGAAGAAATAAGGGATCCCAGATCGAAATTGGATCAAGATGTTATCCGAAATCTGAATGCATCTTTGGCAAATGAATTAGGTATGATAAAAACAAAGCTGGTGAATCAGGAACTAAAGGAAAAAGAGAAAGATAAAGAATTGGAAAGTATGAAGAAAATGATGGTAGACCAGCAAGATTTAATAAAAAGACTACTCAAGGAAGTAAGTGAGCTAAAAGCTAAAGTTAGCCTGCCCAGCCAGTTATCTCAAGCAGAAATAGATGATCTTACAGAAACATCTATGTATTCATTTTTGAAAGTGGGAAGTTTGGTGGGGATTGGTGGAGAATCAAGTGGAGCTAGAGCTGATGCACGTGATGCTGATGTTGGCAGCGGTGATGGTGGTACTAATGTTAGAGTTAAGAAGATAAGTAATATGGAAGGTGCTGTAAGAGATGAGGATGGGGTTGTAGAGGTAGAGTTCATAGATCTGGGGCTGGACATAAACACTGATTTAACTGGTGATGAAGTATTTAGAGAAGAAACTGTTAAAGGAAGCAAGAAAGGAGCTGAGATGAATCTCATTGATGATGAAGAGGAGTTTGAGGAACAATTAGTTGACTATGATTCTGAACCTGACTTCTATGAAATAGATGAGCGCCTAATGACATATGTGGCTCCAAAGGGTTCTGATGAAGGAGATGTTATGGAGCTGAGTAAGGAAGATTGGTTTGTCAAAGAAAAAGAAAAAGAACAACTGACTCCACTATTCCAAAACATAAGTGGGCCAAGTAGAAAGAAATTAGATAAAATAATAGTGAGTTAGAAGTACAATCATGAACTAAAAATGTTTATGATCAAAAGAAGAGGAGGAGATATTTCTTACAAACACAAAAGGAAGGCCTTCAAGACCTTACCTATATGGGATTTAAGGAGATTGTCAGAAATTCCCCTACTAGAGGCACATTTGAGTAAGAAAGCAATGCTTTTGGAGAAGGAGATAAAGAAGGGAATGAATGATAATTTTGAAGCTTTCGGTTACATGAAAACATAAAGAAGGAGATCAAAGAAAGATCTGGATTGGGCTACTGGAAAAGGAAGGATTGTCTTAAAGCTGAAGCCGGCCAAAATAACTAACAGAGTGAAAGTGCCCAATCCACTTTCCCCATGACTTTAAAATTTTGAAAAGTGGTTCTACGACAATAATACAGGGGAAGCTTTTATTAGATTAAAAGGGGGTGAAGAGATTAAGTTATTTGATCTTATGGAAGTATTTTCATTCTATGATGAAGATTTAGTGGTGCTTTCCGAGAATCATATAAAAGCCGGAGCCAGAGCTGGAGCTGAAACTAGAACTGAAGCCAGTCTCTTCGTGAATGTTTCTAACAAGGCTCGAGGTATGAGGGCTGAAATCAGGGAGCTTGCTAAGAAAGTATTGCAAGCTGACTAATTAAAGATGGATGTGCAGGAGCTTACAAGAAAATTTGAAAAGGCCAGTGTAAGGGCAGAAGTCAAGAGACATCACATAAAGCTACAGAGGAAGCAAGAGATGAACATGAAGATCAAGAGTGAGGTCCAACCTAGGGGGAGAATTGATGATACAGTATAGGTTAGACTCACCATTATTGATAGGAGTATTTTGATATGTATGTAATAGGTTAAATTTTAGTTCATTTCCTTGTAATTTGCATTCTTATAATTTTTGATGACCCAGCAAAACTAGGAGCGAAACTATAGTTCATTTCCTTGTTGCAACTGTATGTTTTGGCTGGAAGTTCATTTATTATTATCTTTGAGCCATTGTTTGATGATTGTTGCTTTGATTCTTAATTAGTTCATTATGTTATTGTTCTTGTGGTGCTAAATCAATGGGAAACCCTTGTTTATACATCAAGTGCACTATTATATCTATCAGAAAGACCAACATGTTATTTACACAAAACCCTGGAATAATAATTGCACTACCATTAAGAGAACCAAGGATCTGTTCACCTTGTACCTTAGTGATCTCATTTCAACCATCAAGCCATATGAAATGGATGACAAGAAAAGAGCTGCTAAGTACATCAACACAATGGGAGCTGAAGCATCTGCATTATATGCAAAAATGGCTAGTAATTCTAATTACAATGTTATTTACTTGTAGTTTTCTCAACAACAAGCAGGCAATTCTGCTGATTGAAATGCCAAGGATTTATCCATGCCTTAATTTAAGACCTCTCATAAAAACCATTACAATCCAGTGCAATCTCAACCACAACATCAGATTTATCCACAAAGTCTGTAGTGATTGAACCTAGAGGCTCGGAAAATCAAATCAAGATTATAAAGTTTAGTCGCGCGAGAACCTGAAGTTGCTGCGCGAAAAGTTGTATCTTGCGCGAGAACATGGAAGTCGCACGAAACTACGTGAGAACTTCATAGTTTAGTACAAGTTGATGTAATTAAGAGGGCTTTTGCCATTTCCTGATTTCACTTATATTTTGTATCTTTCAAATCAGAGAGCAATAGAAATTGAAGTTTATTTACACTTGTGTTCATCTTTTGCTTATTATATCTTCATTCCATGATGATTATATTCCTCATTCTTGTCACGAGATCAATCTGACTCGTAAAGTGTTGATCCTTACAATTGGTATCAGAGCTTGGTATGCTCTAGATCGGTTGATTTTAAGATTAAAGTGTGTTTTTTGAGTGTTCTTGAGCTCCAATTTTGATTTCATTGAAGATCAATTTGATTTCCTCTGTTTTTGAGTATATTTGAAGATGTTGAATTCTATTCTGTTGGTGATTGAAGATTCGATAGTGTTCATGAGATTAAACGAGCTAAACTGAATCAATTCGAGGCACTTAGTATCAAAATTTGAACCTAAATCACTAATTCAAAGCTTAATTAATCTATTTTGAACAATTTGGTGAAATATTGAATTCAGAATCATCGAAATTGGAATGAAAATGAATCAGGCGAAAACTTGCTTATCGCAAATGAAAAGTTCCTATTCGCGCGAGAAGTTTGAAATTCGCAAAAGTTTGTTGAGAAGTTTGTTACAAAAGATTTCTTTCACGCGAAAAGTTTACTTTTCGCAAAATTCAGTTAGAAAACTAACCGCGTGAAATGTTTAGTGTTTGTTCGCGCGAGAAATTTGATCATCGCGTGAAACATCAAGTTTGAAACTTTTGAAAAGTTTGATTTCTTATTTAAAAGATGGCTAATCTAAAGCACATCACTGCTACTCTCAAACTCGATAATGAGATTGGTACAAGTACAAAACCCCCTAGACTTCTTAGCAAAGAGGACTATCCTGACTGGGTTTATCGTTTCGAGAATCATATTATTTACACTGAACCTTGGATGACGCAGTCAATCAAACAAGGTCTGTATATCCTTGTGTATAACAATGATAAGGGAGAGTTAGTGCCTAAACTGGAACACCTCTAGGATGAGGAAGACATGAAGAAACTTGAGCATGATGACAAAGCATATGCTGCTATCACCGTAGCGCTTACTACTGAGATTGCACAAAAGTTGAAAGATTACTGAAAAGGTAAAGATTTGTGGGATGCGATGGAGGAACAGATAATGTGTAATAAATATATGAGGGAAAGGAGAAAGGACATGTTGAACCAAGAGTTTAATATGTTATACCATGTACATAGAGAAACTTTAGAGGGTCAAATGTCCGTGTTTGTTAAGCTGATAATGAAGATGAAGAGTGCTGGAATTACCTTGGAGAATATTTCTGTAAACAAAAAGCTATTAAACGCTTTACCATATAGTTGGAACAATAACTGCACTACCATCAAGAGAACCAAGGATCTATTTACCCTGTCCCTTAGCGATGTAAGTTCAACCATCAAGTCATATGAAATGGATGAGAAGCAGAGAGGTGCTAAGTACATCAACATAATCGGAGCTGAAGCATCACCATTATATGGAAAAATGTCTAGTAATCCCAATTATTATGCCAGGTATTCCCAGTTGTGTCAATAGCAAGCAACTAATTCTATTAAACCAAATGTCAAGGATCCATCCATGCCACAGTTTAAAGACTCTCCTCGAAACCATTACAATCCGATACAATCTCAATCACAACCTCAGATTTATCCGCACAGTCAATCCTCTCAACCCACAAAACTAGCATTTGTTGTAAATTCCCACCCAAACAAGCAAACCCTTTAAATATCAAAAAAGAATTTGGCTCTATTCACCACTTTCATGAATAGCTACAAAGCTTTCATAGCCGGAAGACTCAGTGCACCCAACATCTTAGTTGATGACTTACAACAAGTTAATCCTCATGATGTTGATGAAAATGATATAAAGTATCAGATGGCTATGGTGGTGTACAAGGCAAAGAATTTCGCTAGAAGAACAAAGAGGAATATGCTTGGTCTAAACAACACCAGCAAGATTGGGTTTGATAAATCAAGTTTGAGATGTTATAACTGTGACAAACCCGGTCACTTTGCAAGAGAATGTACTCAAGGAAAGTCAAATCAAGCTGATAGTGGAAAGAAGATGGGACTGTGGAGGTTGATTCAAAGGGAGATAAAGAAAGTATTTCAAACAACAAAGCCCTGGTTTCTCATATAAATGAAGAGTGAGACTAGCCAGACCAGATAAAGATTCTAGATATCAAACTGTCCACTAGTTTGTAAGCGAAAATTCAAACTGCTGAAGACCATGTTGATTAGAATATACTTGTTGAGTTTTTGTCTGACGACTTGATGAAGGGAATTTTTGCTGAAGAGGTATGTGAGAATGTTGAAAAGATGGTTAATGAAAATGCTTTTGAGATTACTCCAGCTCAATTAAAAGTGACTGTAGAGAAAAAGAAAGAAGTTGAAGAAAAGGCTGTTGAGTTTACTCCAGCTAAAAATGAAAAGATTGTGCATGCTGTTGAGGAAACTCCGGCACCTGCTTGTGATGAAAATATCAATGCTATGTAGATCATTCTGGCATCCAAAGCAGAAGAAAGGATGGAATTGAAAGACTTCATGGTAAATATCATAACTAAAGAAAAGAACAAGCAAGGAGAGACTAAAGAGGTACATACTAATATTTGTTTAAATACATGTATAGAAAAGGTTCAAAGATACAGAGTTCATAACAAATGCTTGATTTTAGAAGTTAAAAAACTTCAATATCAAGCTCATAAATATAAAAATGATGAGAAAATGTTTAAGGAAAAGATAGAAGGATTAAACAAATCAATTTATCAATCAAAATTGAATCTTCATGATAAAGATTTTAACATAAAGGATTTGACAACACGTAACAATGAACTATCTTTAGAAAGCAATAGACTTAATAGTGAACTTTTATATGCAAAATTGATTGTTGAAAAATTTGAGCTATCCTCAAATATGGTTAATGTGACATCCGTCACCAAAATAGGTGCATTGACCTTTGACTTGACTTCTTGACTTTGAATCTTTGACTTTGTCTTTTTCTAAATATGTGCATTGACTTGAAAGTTCACCTAATGTTGGCTTGGTCTGAGAATAGTGCATTAGACGCGTGTAGAAATGCTATTTTCTAAAACTGTGTAATATGGGCTTAATATGTTCATGTGGGCCTTGGGCATGGTGACAGTGTACGTTCACCGATTTGGACATAGCACGATGGTTGTATGCCAAAAATTGGTCTAATGGTTTAAAAATGTAAAAATATACATCTTACGGACATCAATGGGCTTTGCCTTAAGTCTACTAAATAGACTTAACTTAATTCAAAAATATAAATTAAATAATTTATATAGCATATAATAGTCCGGTGGAATCGTATTAACAATGAGAATTTAAAAACTCACAAATTGGAAGACTCGTGAATCATGACAAGACGGAATTGGACGAGACAAGAAACGGGCCCGGGAGGCCCACCCTTGGCCCCCTTGGCAGAATTCTATCTAAAAACATGGGTTTCCATTGTTTTCCTTTCATTTTTTGATACTTATTTTCCAAGTTTCTCTCAAATTGCAAACCCTAACCACCACCACCCAATTTCCCCTTGTTCTTCATCATCTTCATCGAAAATCACCATATTTTCACTATTCCATTTATTTTTGAAGTAATCAAGACATTCAAGGTTGTATTTTAAGCAAGCCTTATTCATCTTCTAAACTTTCGATAAGAAACATCATTGTTTGATAAATTTTATTCGTTGTTCTACCTTGTTATGGATGATATTCATCATCTAAACACAAAATTATCATCTAATATTCTTATATTCTTTGTTTTGGACGTTGGATCGTGAAGACCTAGGTGTTACGCATGTTGGACTCTCTAACCGGTAAAACCCTAATTCTTAATCCTTGTATATTCTTGAATCTATCAAGATTTGGTTGTAATCTTGTGTGATCTCATCAAAATGGACATCTTGGTCTTATAAATTGTTGTTTAAATCATTAATCTCATTTCTTTAATGGATGGACACATTAAACAATCAATATCATGTATCGATTAATAAATATTGTTAACCGTAAGACTAAAATTCAACTAACTGTTTTAGGACTGAAAATTTGGATAATACAAGTGTTTAATTCAAGTTTTGGTCAATTATTTCTTGGAATAAATGTTCTTTAAGGTCTTGGGTCGATAATGGTCAAATATTGAGGATAAGGGACAAGATTAAGAAACTAGACAGCTTGCTGTCAGAAAAATGGGACATTTTGGACAGGTCATAACTTGGTCATATTAAGCCCAAATGAGTAGCATTTTTCGTCTAAAAACAAGGTTAATGAGTCCTCTAACTAACCCAAGTGGTCTCGTGTCGTTTTGACATGGTTTGGTCCTCCAAACGTGGCAAACAAATTGAAGGTCAAAACTGACGAATCTGGGCTGTAGGTTGGTCTGTGTTCATCAAGTCATATCTTTCTCATATTTTATCCAATGGAGATGAGTTTCTTGTGTACTTTAATTTGAAGTCTTATCTTTCAACCTATTAGTCATCGTTTCGTTACCGCTTCGACCTCCAAACAGTTTATGCAAAATTGGTGCGCAATCAGCCCTACATGTTGAAATATCTTGATAAACTTAAAACTAAGGATTTGAAACTAAATAGTCAAATAAAGACAAGATTTTTACTTAAAAGTGGTTAAATAACTTATTAAAAGAATAAGTTAATAATGATTATAATTAATTGAATATGGACTAATAGATGATTATTGAAGAGCGTTATTAAATTAATGAAAAATTACAAATAAAACCCTAAATAAGATGAGATTTAAAGTTTAAAACTGACACTGGACCTGTTCTATTAGTAAATCATATTTGCGTAAAATAAAAACCTTGATGGGTCTGGGCTACAATGATTAAACCCATATTGGTCATTTTATTCTTTAGTAATCCTTTTATGAATTCTACTTTTAGTGATTGCTTTGCGTATTATGGGATTCTGACTATACTATTTGAAGGTGAGTTTCACGGCCCTTTTTAATATGTTTTACTTGGGGGGAAAATCTTTCTCATTGTTTTGGACTATGCCGTGACTTATAGATTATTTTGGAACATTGTATGTGGTTTGGGTCATGGGTTGAGTCTAGATGTTCGTTAATGAGTGTGTACATGTGCTTGTGCTTGTTCTTGTGCTTGACTGTCATTGAGAGGTATTGTTAGTACTAATGGGTTGACACCCCCACCCCTGTCGTCGGTATGCTAGTTGAGACTGACTTCGCCAGTGCGTGCCCGTGGGTGAATATAATCCGGTTATTTGGACTTCGACTTATCGCAAACTTGTATTGATATCTATGGCTGCCATGTATTCTTACTCACATACAACCTTATGTATATGTTATACACGACAATCTATTTGTACTTTTGAACCTATGAACCCACCAACGTATGTTGACTTTTTAGAACATGTCTTTTCAAGTAGCGGTGCTTAGGTACTTGGACAGTGGACTTTATACGAGACCGCTCCTTCAAGAGCATAGACATTTGAACATTAGTTTTGGACTATATATTACTATTGTTGGACATGTAAATGTTTTGGATTGTTCTTGTTCTAGTTGTTCTAGTTTTGAAATTCTAGATTATTTGTGCATTTATGGAATAACGTTATTGTACTGATTGTTCTTGAAACTTGTTTTTTTGTGTTCGACGACCTCATGATCCATTGACAGAGAATTCCTTTAGAGATTCTCTTAGACCCCTAATGTGTTATGACGATCCGCTCCGCCGTATCCTCGTGTTTCCGCTACTAGCGGCGGTGTGACAGTTGAAGGAATAATCAACTCTCAAATGACTCAGAAAATTAATGGTGGAAAAGGTGGCGTTGGATATTCTAACATTACACCACCTATTATTCATGATTATACATGTTTACCTTCATCAGTTATCAATGAACTTTCAGATGTTTTTATTTCTACAAATGTTTGTTCAAAAATATCTACCAAACAAAAGAAATTGATATCAAAAATAGATTTTAAGGACTATGAAAGAAAACGAGTCACAACATCAGTATCTGACTTGAAAACAGATTTCAAGAATAGATTTGTTTCAAAATGGAACATTGATAATGAGGATCATATATTTAAAGAAACAGATGCCAGTTTCTTTAGAAACATGTCTCCTATTACTGCTATATCTATGAAACAAAATGTTTGTAGATCAGGTATCAAAGACACTAGTCCCATTCCAATACCTTCGACTCGAAAGGTTAAAGCAACAGATCATGCCTCATCGGCTTCAGATATGAATCATAAAGTTAGGAAAGATACCTAAATTCTTTCGAACTCATCTAGAATAATTCTTAATGAAAGAAAGAAAAGAGAGACTGTTAAAGAATCACAAGGCCAAATAAATACTAAAGCCAGATTTTATGATGACCGTTGAAGTTATCATAAATAGTTTGTGCCTAATACATGAGAATCAAATACATATCATAGAATGTGTTGTTATGTATATGGCAAGCCAAATCATAAGGCCAAAAATTGCCTTGATCAACATCCACTATCAAGCAAACAAAGATTTCACAACTCAATTTCAAACAATAGAAAATAATTCTTTTTAAATTCCAAATTCTAAAGAAATACAAATCAATTAAATTCTTTTGTTGATAAAAGAAATGGTCAAATCAAAACAAATTTGAATAAAGAAATTTCAAACAAGACATCTTTACAAGTTGATGATAGCAATTCTACTCCAATTCAGACCACTTTAGGGAAAATGGTTACACATCTGATCAAACCAATTCAAAAGTGGAAAATAAAATAAAAACAATCCGAGCCTGATATGGTTAAAGATTATATTTTCAATGATAAAAGGGATACGATATTAAAGTTGGTATCATATTTGGATGAAAAAAATATGCTCAAGTCAACAATGGCTTGGGTTCCTAAACATGAATAAATTCATTCATATGTACAGGAACAACCAAGGCAAGTTATCAACAGTGTTTGGCATGTTGACAGTGGTTGTTCAAGGCACATGATGGTAATATATCTCTGTTAAACAACATAAAACCTTACAACGGAGAATATGTTATATTTGCAGGTGATAAAGGGGGTACAATTACATAGAAAGGTACATTGTCTAATGGTGTGTTATGTTTTGAAGATGTCAATTTTGTTGAGGAACTTAAACATAATTTGCTAAGCATATCTCAAATTTGTGACAGAAGATCTCTAACACATTTCACTGATAAAGAATGTCTCATTCTAAAACTTGGATTTGTTATTCCTAATGAATGGATTTTGTTGAGAACACTAAGAGACAAAAACACATACTTACATGACATGAATGGTTCATATTCATTTGTAACTGCATCTTGTTTGTTATCTAAAGGCTCGGATAGTGACTCAATGTTATGGCATCATCGTCTTGGCCATGTAAACATAAGAAATATGAACAAGTTGGATAGAGGAAATCATGTTGTATGTTTACCATTGAAAGAATTTCAACTTACTAAACATTGTCTGTAATGTTCAAAAGGCAAACAACATAAACTACCTTATAAACCAGTTGCTCATACCAAAATTGAATCCATCCTTCAATTGTTACACATGGATTTATTTGGTCCAATTAACTTTTTGAGTTTAGGACGTCGTGCATACTTTTTGGTTATAACAAATAATTTCTCCTGATTTACATGGGTTTTCTTTTTAGCAACCAAAGATGACACACCTCATTTACTAATAAAGTTCATGACCTTAGTGGAGAATCAGACAAAACTATCAAGTGCATTCAAAATGATAATGGAACAAAATTTTGCAATAATACTCTGAATGAATTTTGTGATTCTATAGGGATAGCTAGACAAATCAATTCTTCGGGAAATTCGTAACAAAATGGATTTGCTGAAGGACGAAATAGAACATTAATTGAAGCTACCTGAAAAATGTTATCAGCAACCAAGTTGTTGTCATTCTTTAGGCTGAAGCTGTCAACACTGCATGTTATGTTTAGAATCGTGTGTTATTCAACAAACAACAAAACATGACTCCTTATGAAAATTTTTTTAAACATAAACCCAAAGTCAAATATTTCAAAACTTTTGGATGTTATTGTACTTTGTTACATACATCTGATTTTAAATCAAAATTTGATGAAAAAGCTATTGAATGTTATTTTGTTGAATATTTCGCCAACAAAGTTGCATACCAGGTTTATAATAAAAGGTCTAAACAAATATTTGAGTCATTTAATATAGATTGGCATGAATGTAACAAAATAAATACATGTTCTACTCCTTCATGGATATATAATTATGCTTTATTATTTGAAACTTTTACTCAATTTTCTATTGTGTCTACAGCTAATCCACTTTTGTCATCATCAATTCAAGATATTTTTACAGATGATGTTGGACCTATGTCATTTTCAGCTACAGGAAGATCGTTGGACATATCTTCTTCTCCAAATGTCGTAGTTGTTCCACATTCTGTTTCTGACTCTGAATTGCTTCATTCTGATCTAGTTGTTGCACAAGCTCCATAGGTTTGTGATTAGAGTTCTTCTTCTACTCAAAATGATCTGATTCATACAATTCAAGTTCAATTTGAAGATTTATCTGTTGATAATGATATTCATCAAGAGGAAGATATTGTGTAACAACCTGAAGGAGGGAAGAATTTTGAAGAACTAGTTGGTTATATGTCTAATTTAGACGAAGTTATTTCTGAAGATACCATTCCTCAACTGAGAATTTTTAAAGACCATCCAATTGAAGAAATCATTGGTGCGTTATCACAAGGTGTCCGAACTCGAAGTCAATTTGGTGCTATAAATACATGCTTGAACTCATGTTTTATTTCTTAAATTATGCCAAAAAACATTAAGATGGCCTTAAAGGAAAACAGTTGGGTTGAGGCTATGCAAGACGAGCTTATGCAATTCAAGAAGCTAAATGTGTGGCATTTGTGTGAACTTCCAAAAGGTAAGTTGCCTATTGGTGCCAAATGGATATTTAAAAATAAAACGGATGAGAAAGATGTGGTTGTTTGTAACAACGCTAGACTTGTTGTTCAAGGATTCTATCAGGTTGAAGGATTAGATTGTGAAGAAGTATATGCTTCAGTTGCAAGACTAGAAGCTATACAAATTTTTCTTGCTTATACTTCATACAAGAACTTCAAGGTGTATCAAATGGATGTCAAAACTGCATTATTGTATGGCGAGATGAAAGAAGAAACCTATGTTTGTCAACTACCTGGTTTGGAAGATCTGGATCATGGTGACTATGCTTATTAATTAGGCAAAGCACTATGTGGCTTACATCAAGCATCTCGTGCTTGGTATGACACTCTCAGTGAACATTTTCTTGCAAATGGTTATACACGGGGTGCGATTGATCAAACTTTATTCTTATGGAAGACTGGTGATGATCTTATTGTTGTTCAAGTATATGTCAATGACATTATCTTTGGATCTACCAAGGATGATTCGTGCAAGGAATTTGAAGCTGTGATGAAAAAAAAATTTAAGATGAGCTCTCTTGGGGAAATGTTGTTTATCTTGGGTATTCAAGTTAAACAAGATGAACAAGGTATACTGATACATCAAGAAAAATATGTTCATAGTATCCTAGACAAATATAAATTTCAGGACTCCAAGATTGCTCCCACTCTAATGACTTCTTGTCCTACTTTAACTCCTGATCTCACGAGTGAAGACGTCGATCAACATTGGTATCGGTCAATGATTGGATCTCTGATGTATCTCACTACCAGCAGACCAGACATCATGTTTCCTGTCTGTCAGTATGCACAATATCAAAGTAGAAGCGGATTTTCACATACGTCAAGGGTTAACCAATACTCGTCCTTTGGTATCCTAAGACTTTTGATTTCAATTAATATGCTTATAGTGATAGTGATTATGCAGGATGTAACTTGGATAGGAAATCAACAATCGGTGGCTGTCAATTTCTTGGAAATAGGTTGATTTCTTGGCAATGCAAAAACGGATGGTATCCACATCCTCTGCAGAGGATGAATATGTGGCTGCATCAAGTTGTTGTTCTCATATTGGTTGGATTTAGCAACAACTCCTAGATTGTGGTCTTAATATCTATAACACCAAGATTTTGTGTGACAACACTGCATTGTTAAACATAATGAAGAATCCGATTCAACATTCAAAACCAAAACACATTGATATTCAAATGCATTTTATCCGTGACTGTTTTGAACGAAAGCTTATCAATCTGGACTCCGACTCATCTCAACATTGCTGATTTGTTTACTAAGGCGTTTGATCATTCTCTATTTGACTTTTTAGTTCAATCTCTGGGAATGATTAACTTTGGTTAATGATTATCCATAAACCCTTTCTAGTTATTTTTTATTTTTTTAGTTAAAATTGTTATTTTCTTTGTGCATAATCATAATTTTAGGGGGAGAAAATATGAAAATGTCTCAAAAAAAGATTTTGTACTTAGGGGGAGTAAAATAAAATTTAAAATAATTAAATTTTCATAAAAAATTTCAAGGATTTATAGGAAATGATAGTACATTTCTTGATTTTGATACATTACATCGTAAGGCTTAAAAGAAACTAACTTGTATTATGTTTGATATGTTGATAGTCTTGACTTTCAAGAATGAAAAGCACTATGATCTGTTATACTCTCAAAGTAAATTCTTAATGTAGAAGTGGGTTACTCATCAAGTTTTTGTGGTAAAACTGATTCCTAGCTAAAACAGACTAAGAGTTATAGTCTAGTCATACTAAAACCGGTTACTGTCTAATTCAGTGGCTTTTTTTCAGAATAAATATGTATATATAAATATCAAAAGATGAAAATGATATGAAAAGCAAAGACAAAAGGAAAATAAACATTAACAAAAAGAGCCAAAAGATACCAAAAGACCATATAGGAATAAAAGATGTCAAGCATCACAATAATAAAAGATATGTCATACTATATGATAAATATTTTTCTTTTATAGAATATGTTCCGACACAGGAGGCAAAATCAAAAGATAGGGCATGTAAGTTTGACTTGGCATGTAAGTCCTAAACGTCTTGCGAGGGCAAAACATAAGTCCAACTGGCAGTTAATAAGTCCTAAAACTTGTTAATATTCTGTGTTCAGAAATATTTGTCAGGCTAGTTATGCTCTAAATAGATATTATAATAGTGAAAAAGAATTCTAAAGAAGCTGACCAGAGGTAAATGGTTTAAGTCGAATTAGGGTGACTTGAAATCACAAAAGTGTCTTGAAGATGGATAAGGGTTTTACAAGATTTTTGATTGTGAGATTCACAGATTTCATACAAATTAATTTAAACATGATAAAGTATTACAGAATATGTGTCCCAATAAAAATTGAAGTCTAAGTTTGAAGTGGACACAACATATTGACAATCAACGTAACCAGTCTTATTTAAAATAAAGTTGGATGATGTTAATGATTGTTTTCATAAGAAATATGATCCTATAATTGGAAACTTTCCAAAACTATTGTAAGTCTAAATTTATGTGTCAACTTGTTTTCTGTTATACTTTTGTTCAAATTCGCGTTTGTTACATTTGGTTTTTGTTCTACAAAATTTTTCAAAATTAAGGGATCTTGGATAATTGTAAACACTTAGCTAAACATATTTTTTACTCATAACAAATCAAATGGTTTAACAAATTAAATAAAATTGAAAAGTTGAAAATTTAAAAAGTTCAAAGGAAATTGAAGTTCTCGCGTGGGAGAAGTTCAAAATGTGTGAAAAGTGGCTTATGCGACTACTTGAACTAGTCGCATGCGAAAATTAAGGAATGCGAAAAGTTGTTTTGTGTAAATACTAACTTCTCGCATGAGAAGTCAGTAAGCTATATAAGGTACAGTTGTGCGAAAAGTATCTCATTCGCACGAAATCTCTTTGAAAATCATATTCTCAAAATTTCTAAGTATTCAAACGTTGTTATAGTCGACAGTTACGTTCATATGATCGCAAGTTGGTAGATAAGTGTATGATAAGGTAGATTTCATGTGTATGATTATGTTTGTATAAAGTCGAACATGGACAGAACCATTGAGAACATTTAAATGAAAAATTAAACAAAATTAAACATATAAAACCTAAAACAAGACCTAATCGACACTTAATGAAAACTTTAACAGTTGAAACACTCTGAAATGGTTTAATTTGAAAATTGGAAATCAGGACTTGTCGCATGCGAAATGTGTTCAGAATATGAACAGATGCAAAAACATTTGAATTCGCATAGAACTTGTCGCGTGTGAACTTTGACTGGTCGCGCGATAAGTTTACTTTTTTCTAAATTTTTCAAAACTTATCTAAGTCTGAAAAAAATTTAATTGTGTCTAATACAAGTTTGATTAATTTTCAGATAGTGAGATAAATGGTTTTTAGCAAAAACCATAATGCAGTATCTTTCCTACAAGAAGTTCCTGATGATAAGCCATTGTTTAGATCTATGATTGACGGCCTCAAGACAACTCATCTACATCATGCTGTTACAGCTAATCCTATGATTTACACTGATTTTATCACTTAGTTCTGGCTGACGGCAGCCAATGACAGAGATGATCAGAGAGAACTGTGTGTATCAGCTACAGTCAAGGGAAAGAAAATAGTTATTACTGATGAGGTTATTTATAGTATATTTGTCACACCCTCTCTAGAATCAGAAACACGAGGATGCCACGGACGGGATCGTCATAACACATTAGGGGTCTAAGAGAATCACTAAAGGTATTCTCCGTAAATAGGTCATGATGTCACCCGACACATAGGAACACGTGTCATGTACAGTCAATTCCAAAACGTCATACCATAAATGCATAAATAATCCAAAGTTCCATTCAGGAACAAAGAAGCTCAATTACCAAAACAATCCCAAGTACAAATCCAACAATTACAATTCAACAAAACAAACAAGTCCAAAACAAGTCCAAAAGTCCCATGAAATGTTTATTGCTCCCAAAGGAGCAGTCTTGTCTAAAGTCTATAGCCAAGCACCTAAGCCTCATTACCTGAAAAGACATTCTCTAACAAGTCAACATACGTTGGTGAGTTCACAGGTTTAAAAGTACAAATAGTTTGCCGTGTATAACATGTTCAGAAAGTTGCATGGGAGTAAGAGTACATAGCAGTCAAGATATCAACACAAGTTTAAGATTAGTCCAAGTCCACATACCCGGATTATATTCACCCAAGGGCAGCAACAGGCCAAGTCAGTCTCAACTAGCATACCGATGACAGGGGTGGGGGTGTCAACCTGTTAGTACTAACAATACCTCTCCATGACAGACAAGCACAAGAACAAGCCCAAGAACAAGCACGAGCACAAGTACACACTAATGAATGAACATCTAGACTCAAACCATGACCCAAACCACATACAATATTCCAAAATAATATTTAAGACACGGCATAGTCCAAAACCATGAGCATGCTTTTCCCCCAAGTAAAATATATTAAAAAGGGGCCGTGAAACTCACCTTGAAATGGTATAGTCCAAATCCCACAATATGCAAAACAAGCACTAAAAGTACAAATCACAAAAGGATTACTAAACAAAAATGACCAACACGGGTGTAATCCTTGTAACCCAGTCCTTAACGCCCATGAAGGTTTTTATTGTCACTTTATATTAATTTATTAACGGCCTTCTATGAACATCTATTAATCCATATTTGATAATTGTAGGATTATTAACTTATTCTTTTAAAAAGTCATGTAACCACTTTTAAATACAAAACTTGCCTTTATTTGATTATTTAGTTTCAAACCTTTTTCTTTTAAGTTTATCAAAATATTTCGGCACGTATATCTGATTGCGCACCAGTTTTGTATATAATGTTTGGAGATCGAAAAGGTAACGAATCGTTACGTAAAATGTATCATTTGAAAGATAAGACTTTAAGTTAAACTCCAGAAAAAGAATCATCTCCATTGGATAAAATATGAGAGAGATATGACTCGATGAATATAGACCAATCTGCTGCCCAGATTCGTCAGTTTTGACCTTCAGTTTTGTTTGCCACGTTTGGAGGACCAAACGATGTCGAAACGACAGGAGACCACTTTATTTGGTTAGACGACTCATTGAAATTGATTTTAGATACAAAGTTTGCCCCATTTGGAAGTATTATGACAAAGTTATGACCTGTATATAATGTCCCATTTTCCTGACAGCATGCTGTCCAGTTTATTAGTCTTGTTCCTTTGCATCCCAAACCTCAATGTTTGACCATTATCAACCCGAGTGTATAAAGAACGTTTATTCCATGTTCTAATTGTCCAAAACTTTAGTTAAACACTTGTATTATTCCAATTTTTAGTTGGATTTTAGTCTTCCGGTTCACAATATTAATTAATCGATTAATTGTTTTGATTGTTCAACACGTCTATCCATCCAAGAAACAAAATTAATGATTTTCATAAATGATTAATAAGACCAAGATTTCTATTTTGATCTGGTAATACAAAATTACAACCCAACTTCAATAGATCCAAGAATATACAAAGTCCAAGAATTAGGGTTTTAGCGGTTAGGGAGTCCAACACTCGTAACACCTATATCTTCACGATCCAACATCCAAAACAAAGAATATTAGAATATTAGATGATGATTTTGTGTTTAGAGGATGAATATCCTCGAGATTAAAGTAGATCAAGAAATAAATTCATCAAGAAACGATTTATCTTATCGGAGATTAGAAGATGAACTAGTCTTGCTTAGAATAAGATATTGAATGTCTTGATTATCTCAAAACACACTAGAATAACACAATGAAGCTGATTTTTGATTGGAATGATGAAGAACAAAGTGAAATTGGGTTGTGGTGGCTAGGGTTTGCAATATGGAAGTAACTTTGAGAAGAATTTTGCAAAAGTGAGGAAACAAGGGGAAGTTCCCCCTTGTCTATGGATCTTGGCCGCAAAGAGGGAGGGGCAAGGACCTTCGAGCCCTTGGCCCGTCTCATCTAATCCCTCTCATCTCGTATCGTGTGACGACCAATTTTTACGTTTTTAAATTCCGCGCGCTAAAATGGTTTCAACGAGCTATTATATGCCCTAGAAATCGGATAATTTATAATTTTTAACTAATTCAAGTTAGTTACTAGACTTTTAGGCAAAGCCCATGAATGTATGATTAGTTGGGTTTTAATGTAAATTTTAGCATTTCACCATTTAGAAAATCCTTATTTAGGCTCAATGCACAGGGCCTTGTACGATGGCAAGCCCAATGGTCATCTTATGGACAAAAACCCTAAGCCTAACAGTATGACATAGGCCTGTTAAGCTAAAATTTGGGTCAATAATAAAATGAACATTCAATTAAGACCAAGCCCAAATATGACAAAATCAAAGTCAAAAGTCAAAGTCAAAGTCAAGGTCAACACACCTATTTTGGTGACGGATGTCACAGTATCCCCTAGTTGAGAGAATTTCGTCCTGAAATTCAGCTGGAGTTATCAACTGCACTGCCATGCGCGAACAGGTAAGGGTACTTAGTTCTCGTTCCGTCTTCTTGTTCCCAGGTAAATTTAAGGGTACTTAGTTCTTATTTCGTCTTCTTATTCCCAGGTAAATTCAGGACCTCTCTTTGAGTTCCATCTTACCTTGACAATCAGAATCTTGCTACGCTTAACCGTCTTTATCTCCCTTTCCATGATCTCCACTGGTTCTTCAATGAATCAAAGTTTATCATCCACTTGATTTCTTCGAGTGGCACATGCAACGTCTCATCAGCAATACACTTCTTGAGGTTTGACACATGGAATGTGTCATGTATACCAGTTAATTCATGTGGAAATTCCAGCCGATAAGCAACAGGGCCAATCCGTTCAATGATCTTGAATGGACCGACATACCTTGGTTCCAATTTGCTTCTTTTGACGAAATGAACAACGCCTTTCCAAGGCAACACTTTCAGTAGAACATTATCCCCAACACTAAACTCTAATGGTTTTCTTCGATTGTCAGCATAGCTTTTTTGACGATCTTGAGCCACCTTCAACCTCCCCTAATCTGAAATACCTTATCGGTAGTATCCTAAATAATCTCGGGTCTAGTTATTTGGCTTTCCCTAACTTCTGCCCGACATAACGGTGACCTACACTTACGCCCATATAATGCCACGGATGGTGCACATCTAATATTAGTATGGTAGCTTTTATTATACGAGAACTCCACCAATGGAAGGTGAGTGTCCTAGTTGCCACCAAAATCAATTGCACAAGCCCTCAACATGTCTTCTAAAGTCTGAATCATACGCTCACTCTGACCGTCCATCTGAGGGTGATAGGCCGTACTCATGTCATGGCTCGTCCCTAATGTTTTTTGCAAGCAATGCCAGAATCGAGATGTGAAACATGCGTCATGATCGGAGAAGATCGACACTAGTAACCCATGTCTAGCAACAATCTCGCTAATATAGATCCTCGCCAATCTTTCCATTTTAAAGTCTTCATGAATAGCTAAAAAAATGAGTAGATTTGGTCATCCAGTCCACAATGACCCAAATCAAATCATGCCCACTACTGGTCCTCGGTAGCTTCATAATGAAGTCCATGGTAATGTTTTCCAACTTCCATTAAGGGATTTTAGGTTTCTGTAATAAACTCAATGGCCTCTGATGTTCTGCCTTAACCTTTGCAAAAGTCAAGAACTTACTAACATAGACTGCTATATCCCTTTTCATTCCAGGCCACCGGTATAAATCCCTAAGGTCATGGTACATTATATCTGTACCATGGTGTACCGAATACTTTGACTTGTGTGCCTCGTTCAGTACCATCTCTCCCACATTCCCCACAACAGGAACCTAAATTCTTTCTACAAAGTACAATCCTCCATCATCTTTTTGCTCAAACTGTTTGTCCAAACCTCTCAATGCCTCTCCCTGTACCTTTGTTTCTTTCATTGCTTCAACTTGAGCCGCAATGATATGATTCTTAGTATCTTAATGAACAGTCATCTATACGGCCCAGATGCGTATAGGTTTAACCCTTTCCTTTCGACTCAACGCATCAGCAACTACATTTGCTTTACTAGGGTGATACCGGATTTCACAGGCCTAATCACTGAGCAATTCAATCCAACGTCGCTGTCTCATGTTCAATTCCATTTGGTCAATAATATGCTTAAGGATCTTGTGGTCAGTATAAATGACACACTTTGTACCATACAAGTAGTGCCTCCAAATCTTAAGAGCGAAGACCACCGCGCCTAACTCTAGGTCATGGGTGGTGTAATTCTTCTCGTGATTCTTAAGTTGTCGATATGCGTATCCAATCACTTTATCCTTTTGCATAAGCACACAACCTAAACCTTGATATGACGCGTCACAATACATAACAAATCCTTCTAACGCCTCAGGAAGTGCCAATATCGGTACATTACACAACTTGGCTTTTAAAGTATTAAACGTATCCTCTTGTTTAGCACCTGTTAGAGCCTTTAGAAGATTATCATTTGTCTTTTGCGTTTGGTCAGAGTATAGGGACTTATTTTGTAAATATATGTTCCTTGTTTTTCTTTGATAGTATAAATAGGATAGTATATGTATTGTGTAGGAGTGACAACGAAACAGTTAGAATAGATAGAACGACTGTACTCACTCTTACGCTTTGTATCCTAAGCATTTGCTATCAATGAAATCTATGAATTTTTGAAGTAATTGCTTGTGTTTGTTTAATTAGTGTTTTAATTGATCATTGCATTATAATATCATCACAGATCGATCCATTTGAACCTATCAATTGCTATCAGAGCTTTCGGTTCAGTGATCAGAGCTTATCCGCATTATTGAGCTCTTTGAATCACTTGAAATCTATGTTGATTGCAATATGATTGATTAATTGTTGTTTTTAGTTGTGTTTCAACTATAGAAACATGAATTGAATCACGATTTGGTGTTTAATCCATTCAGACATGAGTATTGATCAGATTTTTGTGCGAAAAGTTGTTCTTCATTTTCGGACTGTAATTCAATCAGAAAATAGATTTCTAGTTGTTGTTTGATAAAAATGTTTATTGAATATTGTTACTCGATCTATTTACTACCTAATTGGAATTTTTAGATCAATTGAACAAGTTTTGAAGAATTTCATAGGATATGAGTTTCATGAAGACGATGAATTAGGCGCTTGAGTTATGAAAAACTACTGAAATTTGCTAAGTGTTCAGACGCCTTACAACTGTTTAGGCATTTTAGCACTGTAAAGGCCTTTTCAGAAAAGGTGTTTTGCAACTATTAGGATGTATTGTGACTATTTGGTCGCATTGAGACTATTGAAGCTTAAGCAATTCTAGACGTTTGAGAACTGTTTGTGTGTTTTTACCTAAGGCGTTTCTACACTGCCTGGGCGTTTGAGAACTGTTAGGATGGTTCATCAGTCAGGCGTTTCAGAATTCATCTAAAGCATTCCCTTAGACTTTTCTTTTTCAAAGTCGGGCGTTTCAGAAGTTTTAGGCGCTTCAATATTCAAACTTATCAGTAAACACTTAGAAATTTTTCAAAAACTAAAATCCAAAAATATTTTCATTTCATAATTTTTTTAAAATTTTAAAAACAACAAAAACAAGTCATTTTCATTAATTCAAAAATACAAAATGGTTAAGTCTGAAGATTCTGAGAACAGGGTTCCCAAGCTCAAAAATAGAACTGATTTTAAAAATTGGTCTCTTAGATTGAAGCATCATCTAAACTCCATTAACGCTGATTTGTGGAAGCTAATAGAGAAAGGACCACATATCTCAATTACATCTGATGGTCCTAACAGAGGATTTTTTATACAAAAGACTCTCTAGACCGTATCCTGAGGATGGTCGACAACGTGATGACTTAAGGAAGGTTATGAATGACATCATAGCTTATTCATTGATGTGCAAGGGGTTACCATTAGAAGTCTTGACTAGACTTACCATTGGAAGTCTTGAATAGACTTGAAGGTTATCAAACTGGTTACACCATCTATAGAGCTTTGAAGATTATTTATGAAGGTGGTAAAGAGATACAAGATCTCAAAAAGCAGAAACTCAAGAGACAATTGGAGTTATTTGAGCATCTTTCTGGGGAAACATTCGGTCAAATGATGAACAGATTTGTGCAATTAACTCTTGAAATGTCAACTGCTGGTATCAAAAATGAACTCAAAGATCTAAATTACAGACTTCTCAATGCTCTTCCATCTTCATGGAAACAGACATTCACTCTATTGAAGCATACAGAAAAGTTTCCGATCGATCTGGATCTTTTGATTGCTAAAATTGATTCAGTAGAAATTGATGAGAGCTCCAGAAACAATGATAGAGCCGCATCAATGTCTCAGTATAAGTACATTGCTTCTTTGGCTAACACAGTAGAGAATGATTTTCTGGTAAAAGATGATAATTCTCCAGAAGATAAGGGTGATTTATTCATTGGAGCTGGTTTCTTTACAGATTCTTCTTACACAAGTGCTCTTGTTTATACAACTCAACCTCAACCTCAGTCTCCTCCTAAAACTCAAACTCCTAAACCTCAAACTGAGATTTCATCTTCTAATTCTGTTAAAACTAGCAAAGTTAAAGATGTTATAATATCCTGTTATAGGATGATGAGTCAAAATATGCTTTTACAGCTTTCATGGCAAGTTTTCATGCTTATCAAGGTAGTCATCTAATCCAGTTAGATCTTATTTTGCAGGATTTTTTTGAGATGGATCCTAATGATGTGAAAGAGATGGACTTGAATTGGCACATGGTAATGATTGCTTACACAACACAGAAACACTCATATGTTAACAAGAATTACAAGCCTAGTGCAAACAAAACTATTGGATTTGATAAATCAAAGTCAAGGTGTTTCAATTGCAATAGTTATGGTCATTTCTCAAGGGAATGTAAAGCTCCTAGAAATCAAGGTGGAAAAGGTCAAGCAGGCTCTAGTAGTCAAAGATACCAACAGCAGTCTCAAAAGACTTTTCAAAAGCCTTATCAATGTCTTTCCATGCCAGAACTTAAAGATGAATCAAAAACATTTGAAGAACCAAAAAAAGCTCTTGTTGTTAGCATCAAAGATGGCTATGACTGGAGTGCTTATGTAAAACAATTCACAACTGATCTAACATCTAGTTTAGCTCTTGTTACTGAAGTTCAAAATGAAGACTGGTCTGAAGAAAATGATCTTAAGGAATATGGTGATTCTGAAAATGATGATGAAGATTATGATTAGTGTGAAAAATCTAAGCCAAAATAGGATTTAGAAGAAATTGCACTCATGGCTTAGTCTGAACAACCAATGGTTGAGCATCCATCATCTGACTCTGAGACCTCTTCTTCGAGTTATCTTGAAATTCCTGTTGAAGTCATTGAGAAAATGTGCACAAAAGCATGTTTTAATCAAGTTGAGCATTACAGAACATATTCATTAAAAATCTATGACAAACTTAAACAAGAAGAAGAAATGCACAACAAACTGAAAGATGATCACAAAGTCTCTGATGAAAAGATCTTATCTCTACAAACCTCATGGAATAAAACTCTAAAAGAACTTGAACTTGTCAAAAAAACAACTTGAGGAGATGACTAAAAATTTAGAAGAAGAAAAAATAGCTCCTGCTCCAACACAGGTGGATCTAGCTAGAGTTAAAAGTTCTAAAACAATTGTAGAACAGTTGGTAAGTGAGAGGAAAGATAAAAACAAAACAGGTCTAGGTTTCACACATGAACCCATGCCTGAATCTATCACAAACACTTTAGTAGAAAACTTTAACACACATGATCACTCACCTGAAAACAAAACTAAGCTACTAGCCTTTCAAAATAATAAAAAGAATTCTAAAAGTGATGAAGAGAAAACTAATGTTGAGATATTTGAGGAACAAGATTCCAAAAGATTAAAAATGGTCATCCAATGAAAGTTAAATCTTACGAACCACAACCAAAGAATAAGAAAATGTTTGTTCCTAAAGAGTATGTTGTTGAAGAAGTCATTGTGAAAAATGACAAACAAAACCCAAAGAATAAAGAGAAAGTAAAACAAGATGAAGTAACATCTGAAGATTCGTTTTCATACGGATTAAACAATCCAGACTTCATCAAATGGTAGAAAGAACAAAAAGATAAAGAAAATGCAAAAGAGTCTTCTACTATAGATGTTCAATCACAAAGCAAGCAGAGATCGTCAAGATCAAGAAACCAGAGAAGTAGAAGGAAAAATGCTAAATCTAAATCCTCTCAGAATAAAATCAAAACAATCAAACTAAAAGAAAAAATCAATCTAATCAATTTAAGCCAGTGAAGTTTGTGTTTGCGGGTACTTTTAATATGAACACAATTCCAAAATTCACATCAAATTCAAAGAACAAATCTAACTCTGATATGAAAATAGGTCCAGGTCCAAAGTCTTTCGCTGTTAACAAAAGATTTGTATCTATGGTGTCTAGGAATGGTGTTAATGAAAAAAAGTCCAAACCCAAATTTCAAAAGAACAAACTCTCAAATCAAAAACAACATATTAATTTTGCAACTCCTAAATCAAAATAAGGATCAAATGTGGCTTCCACATCTAAGGTTTATCAACAGTTGTTTAAATTTCCACAAAGGTATTGTGAAATATGTGATATGTACAATCATAAGACTGATGAATGTTTCTTTAACAGGTACTATCACATTTGTGATATGAAAAACCATTCAATAGCTGATTATTATTTCAACAAGTATTGTACCATTTGTGTTGAAAGAAATCACAAAACTGAGAATTGCTACTTCCGAAGGAACTCGCCAAGGAATGGATATGTCAATCAACAATTTCAAAGAAATCAAAGTGTTAGGTTTCAAAGATTGACAAAACAACCTTCCCTAGGCTTGAGATCTTTTTGAAGGATTGATTCTGATTATGATGATTCTTATGCTGTGAAAACAAAGAATTATAATCAAGGAAAATTCATTCCATGATCTGTGAGAATTAACAATGCAAAGTTTGGTAATTAAAATTTTTTTAAAAATTTTTCTTCTGATGGTTTGAGTTACCTTGTTGATGATCTTGAAAAACCTTACCATGCTTTACGGACTATGCAAATCAAAGATAATAAAAAATTTGTCAGGAACGGAATTGGTAAATTTAAACAGCAAAAGAAACCTGATTTGAATAATCTTCATTTTAAACAGTTTATCACTGTTGATAAATTTGGCAAGCCCAAGACCATATTGGCTTGGGATGAAAACTTAACTTAAATCTCTTTGAAATGCAGGTACACCCAAGAAGACCTATTAACACGTTGTATATTGATAGTGGGTGTAGCCGGCATATGACAGGAAACCATGCCTTGCTCCAAGATTTTAAGTTAAAAGATGGTACTCATATTGCATTTGGAGGTGATGCAGGTTGTAAAATAACAGGTGAAGGAACAGTGTCCAATGGGATTATTAGCTTTGATAAAGTCAACTATTGTTCACAGTTGAACTTTAATCTTTTAAGTGTTTCCTAAATTTGTGACAAATCTTACTCTGTTTTATTTGATGATTCTTTTTGTTATATTTTGAAGGCAGGTTTTCAGATAAGCAAAGAATGGGTAGTTATTAAAGCTATACGAGATGGAGATGTATACAAGTTAGATATGTCTCTAGTAGATCCATCTACAAAAACAACATGACTAATTGCTCAAGCATCAAATGTCAAAAGCCAATTATGGCATAGACGTCTCAGGCATTCCAATTTCTAGAACATGAACATCTTGTAGCAGGAAATCATGTAGTAGGTCTTCCAACAAAGAAGTTCTCTACAACAGATCACTGCTCAGCATGTTTAAAATGAAAGCAACAAAGTGCGTCTTATAAGCCTAAGCTGATAAACTCAAATTCCAAGCCTCTCCAGATGTTGCACATGGACCTATTCGGACCAACAAATGTGCAGAGTATTGGAATGAAATATTATTGTTTAGTTATCATTGATGACATTACAAGATTTTCATGGGTTTTTTTTTGCATGCTAAATCTGAAACTGATGAATTGTTGAAAGAGTTCATCATTAAAGTAGAAAATCAATTAGAACAAAAGGTTAAAATTATCAAAAATGATAATGGAACTGAATTTAAAAATGCTAATGTTGACATGTTTTGTGCAGAAAAAGGAATTGCTCATCAGTTCAGTGCTCCTAGAACTCCACAACAAAATGGAGTTGCTGAAAGAAAAAACAAAACTTTGATTGAGACTGCATGTTCTATGTTAGCAGATGCAAAGATTCCAATTACTTTTTGGGATAAAGCCATATCCACTGCATGCTTTGTACAGAATCATACATTTCTTATGAAAGATAAACAGAAAATTCCTTACGAGTTGATGTTTGGCAGGAAACCTAATATAGATTTTCTTAAATCTTTTTGCTGTCCAGTTCCGATTTTAAATTCAAGTTACCAGCTAGGAAAATTTGATGCAAAATCTAATGATGGATTTTTTGTTGGATATTCATCGGTTTCAAAAGCCTTTAGAGTTTATAACCTCAGGACGAATGTTATTCTTGAATCTTTTAATGTTAAATTTATTGAAAACTCTTTTCCATCAGTTGCAAATGGTCCAGCTTGGTTGATTGATTTAGATTCTTTTTCAAACTCTTTTAGTGCTAACTTGTTTGACTCTCTAGGTGAGAAAAAGAAACAAGGAGGAGATCTTGGATCTTTCATTAATGATTCTGATTCTGATGATATGGATGATTCTAGCCCATATTACTCATTCTTCTCATTTGTTAAAAATCTTGTATTTCATTCTGAATCTCATGATCAATCTCACTCTCAACAAGCACAAGAACATCCCATTTCTGAAAATCCCTATGTTTCACAACCTATTCCTAATGATGGTCCTGAAAATTATACAACCTGAGTCCGGAACGTCATCGGTTTCTCATGATGTAGTTGTTACTGATAATCTTGATTACTTTATCAACTTACCGACTCAAGTTCCTAATTTCAATCCACATACTTTGAACTTATTGCATCAGCTTTCTGACTTGAACCAATATAATCTGGATGTTAATGAAGGAAATGAGCTTACTACGTCTCGTATTTACAAGAACCATCCTACATCTCAGATTATCAGTCCATTGAATGAGAGAACGGCTAGAAGTCAATCGGAACAAGCAAACCTCTGCTTATACTCATGTTTTCTATCTCAAATTGTTCCTAAAAAGTCACCAAAGCGTTAAAGGACAATATTTGGATTGAGGCAATGCAAGAAGAGTTATTGTAATTCTGTAAACAGGAAGTGTGGAAGCTTATGGATTTACCTGAAGGAGAAAATGCCATAGGCACAAAATGGTTGTTTAGAAACAAGTCAGACGATCGAGGAATTGTTGTTCGCAACAAAGCAAGAATTGTTGCACAAGGTTATACCCAAGAAGAAGGAATAGATTACGATGAAGTATTTGCTCCAGTTGCAAGACTTGAATCAATTCATGTCTTCCTGGCTTATGCATCATACATGAAATTCAAGGTGTATCAGATGGACGTTAAAGGTGCTTTCTTGTATGGACCAATCATTAAGGATGTGTATGTCAAGCAACCTCCAGGTTATGAAGATTCAGAATATCCTCATCGTGTGTACAAGCTTAGTAAAGCATTGCATGGTCTCCATCAATCCCCTAGAATTTGGTATGAAACGTTATCACAACATTTGATCCAGCATGGATAAACGCGAGGGAAAATTGATCCAACTTTGTTTATAAAGAAGGATGCAGATGAACTCTTATGTGTTCAAGTGTATGTTGATGATATCATATTCCGTTCTATAAGTCCAAAATTGTGTAATGAATTTGAAGAAATCATGAAGTCTCATTTCCAAATAAGTTCTATTAGAGAAGTTAACTTTTTCCTTGGTTTTCAAGTGAAGTAGTCTATAGATGGAATTTTTATTAATCAGTAGAAATTCATTGAAAAACTCTTAAAGAAATTTAAACTGCATGATTGTCAATCCATAAGAACTCCAACTAATGTAAATACCAAGTTTGAATGATCCTAAAGGAAAATCAGTTGACCAAACTCTATACAGATCTATGATTGGATCTTTAATGTATCTTACTGTATCTAGACCTGATATAATCTATGTTGTTTGTGTCTGTGCCAGGTACCAATCTGACCCAAAGGAATCTCACCTAATCGCTGTTAAACAAAAATTCAGGTATCTCAAATGAAAACCGGCTTTAGGGTTGTGGTATCCTTATAAAGGAAACTTCGAGTTACATGGATATACAGATAGTGATTATGGAGGATGTTGCCAAGATAGTAAATCTACGACAAGTGGTTGTCAGCGTTTAGGTCCTAGATTAGTCTCGTGGCAATGTAAGAAACAAACAAATGTCTTTGTTTTAACCGCAGAAGCTGAGTACATAGCTGCTTCAGCATGATGTTCTCAAATCCTTTGGTTACAAAACCAACTGCTGGATTACGGGTTCAATTTGCTTAAAACTCCTATTTAAATTGATAACACTACTGCTATGTTTGTTACAACTAATCCTGTAAATTCTTATGATTAAACTAAATCAATCATGAATTTTTGTTTGTCCATTTTAGTACCAATGAGTAGTGTTGACTTCTCAAATTGATTGCTTATAAAGTCACAACTTCACACCTGGTGGCAATATGAATAACCATGAGCTCTAATTATTTAAATCATCTATACCTTCTCTGTTATAAGTCATCATAGACCTGAAGTGACGAGATATCCTTTGATGTAAGTCATTACAGACCTGGATATTCTCACTTGATGCAAAAGATGCCAATGTGCACAATCTAAACATGAGATATGGTTATAAGTATATGTCAGGTTAATAAGTTGAGAAAAGTGCTTTCTTGCATATCTTGATGAGAGTTGAGCTCTCTAAGTCTAAGTGTGACTTACATAATGTCATATCTAATTATACCTTAATCAATCCAAGAATTGAAAAGTAAGTGCGCTGATTATCTTCCCAAAAGCACTCATTTTCTGTTCTTAGATCTTGTGTCTCCTCTGCTACGGGAACACCGACCTGGAACACAATTGATCAGGATTTAATCACTATCCATGACTATCCACCATTTTATTTTATTTTAATGTGCTGATCTTAACTGATATGATATCACTGCAGGCATGTGATTCAATTGTGTATAGTAGAATTTTCTTATGCTTTAATTTTGATTTTTGCATGATTTTCTGTGTGTAGGCATGTTGATAATGATTAGTTTGCTCTACTTTCAAAATAAAAGAAACTTCTAAGTTTGTGAACTTAAATGTTTAGGGGGAGTAAAAATGTAAAAGAGAAAATCAATGAAAAGTGTCGAAATGTGAAAAGAAATAAAAAAAGTTAAGTGCTTTGAATGGAAAGGATGAAGCTAAATATTCAAGCATGTTTGTGTTTGATATGATTTAAAAATGAACCTGAAAAAAATTCAAAATAAGTGGAAAAGGTTCTTGCAAAAAAACAATACTATATTGTGTTGTAAAAGTTTTAAAATAAAGACTAAAATGACGGGAAATTGTTGGAAAAACAAAAATTGATTCAAATTGTTTTTCAAAATGTGCTGGGTAGTGTTTGAATTAAAAATTCATGTAACGATTTGTGGTGATTTTAAACAAAACCAATTTGATATTGTTAAATTTGAAGGTAATTAATGTATATTTTGGGTGATAGTCAAAATTTGACTACGTATTGAGACATTGTGAATAAACAGTGATAATGTGCATAAATAGTGTTCAGATGAGTATTGTGAAAGTTTCCAAGTGTCAGACTCATGGAAGGTTTCTCATGCGCCTGAATAGTGCTCAAAAGTCTACATCAGGAGTATGATGAATTTCAGGAATTTGTTCAAGTGTTAAGCGTTTTGTTTAAGTACATGCGCCTAAACAGTTGTCATGTTGCTAAAAATGGTTAAGTGTTGGGCGTATCAACTTATGCAAATGCGCCTAAACAGTTTCAGACTTTCCAATTTGGTAAGATGTTTAAAGGTGATGTTTACTCTAAGTGTTAGGCATTTCAACGAGTCTCATGCGCCAAAACAGTGCCGAAGCGCCTGAACAGTGCCCAAGCTTCTAAACAGTGCTCATGCGTCTGAAGATTTAGTGTGAAACTTAGCCTCATGTGCCTTCATAGTACTCATGCGCCTAAGAAGTTTTACACTTATATATATTCAACACTTGTAGTTTTTATTCACTCATTCACAAACTCAAACACTCTGATTAACTTATGCTCTCACCTGATACATTCTTTCACTCAACATTCGATTGTTACCTGTTAATCCTTGTGATATATAGGTATATTCAATGAATCTAAACATCGTGTTGATCTTAAAACATTTGATTTCATTACCTATTTAAAACTTTGATTGGGCGTTTTAACTCTATTAAGATGTTTGAACCCTAGGTGTTTAGAAATTTGAAATCTATGATTTAAATGTGTTATGATAACTGAAATTGAACATCAAATGATTGTTATAACATGTTTTCAAACAGATTGTGAGAATCAAATCTCCATTTCATAAAAATGTGTTCTTAATGATTCATTGTTCATCAGTCAGTTTTAAGAACAAGAAATGAACAGTCAGTTCATAATTTTTCATCTAAATTGTTGTGTTAATCATCAAAATTCATCTATTCAACTTATATTGAGAAGATTTTAATTGGTTTAGTGTGCTTTAAATCATTTGAACTTAAACTTGAATGTGCTCTGCTCTTGATAGAGTATGTTCGATACTTAGAAAATTTAAGTGCAAAATGTTAGGTTTAAAATTTAAAATGTTCTTACTTAATTGAAATTCAATCAATTTTCATGTTTCATGGTTCATTAATTGATTTAATCTTAAATTGTGTTGCATCAAAATTGTAACCAGTGCATACTCTGTTTATGTAATGGGTTGTACAAAACACATAGAAATTTTAAGTGTTATTGGTTCAAAATTGATAATACAAAATATGATTGAAATTTTGGCAATTCAAATGTAATCAAGATTTTGTTCTATATAGACAGATGCTAGATCTTAAATTTGAGCCAAAGCATAAGGTAGCAGCCTTTCTTAATGAGGATGTTCGTAAAGCTGTTGGTTATGAAGAAATGATAAGATTTCTATTGAGAACAAAGTATGTGTATGCCATGTGTGCTCAACCAGTTATATATGCTCGTCTCATCAAAAGATTTTAGAGTACTGCTGAAATTGCAAGAGATGATGAAGGAAGGAAAGTAGTCAGAGGTTTTATAACAAACTATCATATGATTAAAGTCTTTGAGCAGTCGATTAGAGAAGTTCTAAGACTGGGTGATAATCATCCTCAAGATTTAGCTGAACTTACTTTTAATGAGTGTAGACACATATTTTTAGCCATAGGACATCCAGATCACTTTCCTAAGAAATAGTTTTTCAAAGCAAGAGTATATAACCACTGGAAACTCCTGTGTTATATCTTTCAACATGGTATGTCCAAGAGGAGTGTAGGATGGAACTCATTTCTTGTGGACATTGCCTCTCCTATTGTAGCTATTGCAACAAACAGAAGGTTTAATATGGTAAAATTGATCACGAATGGATTTATTTTTAATCTGGAGAAAGGAATCAGGAATAAATACTTAATGTATCCTAGATTTCTACAACTGATTATCAATGAAGCAAATCCTGATTTCCATGCTTATGGAGTAAGTAGAGAAAGATTAATTTTGGAGCACATGACTGAAACCATATACAAAAAACTTGAAATCATGACTGGTGCTCAGAATGTTCAAATGTTTGATTACATAAGAGCAGTAGCAAGAGATGATGTGAACATAAATGAAAATCATTTTCATTTGATTGGTGATGAACTAATTGATCCAAATGATTTGATTGAAGAAGTTCCTCAAGGACTTTCTGAGTCTGAAGCTGAGGATGATAATGAAGATAATAAAGATGATGATGAATCTGAAGATGAAGGAAGTTCTTCTTCAAGTGATGATGATGATGTTGGAGGTAATGAAGTTGAAGAAGTTAATAAAGATGTAGTTGTTACAGAAGTTGAAGAAGTTGATAATCTTAATAAAGATGTTTATAATGTTGATGACTCAATAGATGTGAATGAATATAGTGATGAAGTCAATGTACAACAACAAATGGAGTGTGATCTTCAAAATGTTGATGCATTTGAGCCTATAGTACCTAATAAAGGTGAAAGATCAAACCAATATGATACAGTCCTCACTAACAAATTGAACACTGAGCAGATAATAGAAGATTTGAAAGAAGATAATATCAATCACCTTAAGATGATTAAAAAGCTAAAAGATGAAAATGATCATTTAAAAGCAGAATCTTTAAAGAAAGATTTGAAGATTGCTGAGCTTGAAAAAGTTCAATAGATGAATGTAAAGAACTTTGATGTTCAAACAAGAAGTTATTCCTGAAGTTCGAACTAGAAGCTAAAAATTATCTAAGGCTGTGAAAGGAAAACGAAAGATAGATGAGTCTGATGTTCAAGTATTGGCAGAATCATCATCCAACCCTCCTTTAAAGATGCAAAAAATTGTTTCTGAAACTCATTAATAGTTTAAATGACATTTTTTTATTATAGGTGTTGTTTTATTTTTATATGCTTGAATCTAATATGTTTTTCTTATGCAGTGAATGTAGATCATCCTTCTTTACAGGAAAGTGCAGAAGCAGACATACAAGAGCAAATCGGAGCATTGGTTGATTTAGATCCAGAGTTTTCAGATGCTTGGTATGATGAAGTATTGGAGGAAGAAGACGTTCCTGAAGCTGTATATTCTCCGGTTGAAGCTATTACCGAAGACATCCCTTTAGACATTAATGACAGATATAATTATCTGGTCAAGAAGAAATACAATCGTGTATTTTTGGATGGTCTAAAAGTTTCACAAACTAATGAAGAGTATGAGAAATGTATTATAGCAGAGTCAACAGCTCCAGTTGATCTAGATGAAATAGTTATTGAACATGAAGAGTGGAATCCGATGCAAGAAAGTATTAACATTGAAGACCTTCCAGCATCAGAATTGCATCATCCGGATCCTAAAAATATGACAACTATTAAGCTTAGGTTGTGGCTACAATCAAGGAATTATCCAAGAAAGAGATCAAACAGATTGAAAACCGAGTCACTATGAAATTTTGTCAAAAGTTTTCAAGAGACAGAAAAGCAAAACAATAAAATGATTGTGCAAGACATGGATAATCCACAGTATTTGGTGATTACAAAGAGAACTTGAATCTTAAAGCCTCAAGAAATAAAAGAAATGGAGTTTGTTTAAAGTAGTCATGAAAAGAGAAAAGAATTGATTGATATGTTCCCAGAGATTGAGAAACAAGCATACAAAGTCTCGGTTGAATAAAAACAACTACGGAACAAAGCAAGAACTGCAGGAGATTTAGTCAGAAATGTACTACAGAAAGGCCAATCTATTTCTGAGTTGCTTAATGTAATGATTGTGCAGGATAAGACAAAGAATGATAAGATAGTTTCCTGGAAATATGATGAGATCTTTTATGCCTTTCTAATTAAACGTGTAAATTTGTCATGTTTATCATTTTTACACAAGCATCATAGCTTTGCCAGTGCAAGATTTCAAGGAGTTAAATAAGTTGCCTCTGATTAATCCTACCAAGTCAGTTCAAGGTGAAAATTTTCTTAAACTTCTAAATCGAGGCATTACCAGAATGGATTCTTATCTTAAAACCAGATGTGATCAAGAAGATAAAGAATATTTCAAGTCATTAAAAAGAAAAAGGAAGATGGTGCTCATCCAAAAGAAGAAGAATAGTTTTTGGATGCGTATAGTGATAAGTACTTTGAAAAGGTCACTAACCCAGGCTTGAAAGTGATAGATGGTACTCAAACATCTAAGCCAATTTTGAGATGGTTCTATCATGTTGACTCATTCCAGTTGAAGCTAGTTCATAACTTGGAAGATGGGGATCAAGACATGATATCCTTATTTGGAGTTTTTGAGCTTAAACTTCTCCATCCAAGTTATATGTTTTTCATTTCTAACCAAAAGTTTGATCGTGTTACGTCAGAAATTGCTGATAATGATAGAAAATATTTTGTGACAATTATTAGGTAATGGATGCTGCTATGGAGCGAATTTCATTGCGAAAAGCTCTAGAATTTGTTAACATCGAGAAGAAGGACATGAAGTCTATTGATTTTATGAGAATTTCAAGTAAAGGAGTATTGGAAGTTCACTCTAACGATCATCCTAAACCTTATGAGTTCTATGCTAACATAGATATTGCAGGTCTAACAAAAAAAACTCTGGATGTAATGGACAAGATTAAGATTAAAACAAACAAGTCAAAGCCTGAGCAAGCCATACTTGCCAAGAAATTCAAGTCAGCTATCAAGAAAGCGTTGCGAGAATTGGATCTTTACAAAGCAAAGCCGGTGTTCAAGATTAAACTAGAAGAGTTCAATAAAGACCGAAGACAATGTAAATCTTAGGGGGAGTATTTTCAGAGCTCTTAGAAGATTATCATTTGTCTTTTGCGTTTTTTCATAGTATAGGGACTTATTTTGTAAATATATGTTCCTTGTTTTTCATTGATAGTATAAATAGGATAGTTTATGTGTTATGTAGGAGAGACAACGAAACAGTTAAAACAGACAGAATGACTGTAACTCACTCTTACACTTTGTATCCTAAGGATTTGCTATCAATGAAATCTATGAATTTTTTAAGTAATTACGTGAGTTTGTTTACTTAGTGTTTGAATTGATCATTGCATTACGATATCATCACAGATCGATCCATTTGAACCTATCAGTACCCCATTGAAAAATTTTATCCATTTGTGTCAATTGTGTAAGTGGTTGCAAAATCCTTGAGAAGTTTGCGATAAATCACCGATAGTAGCCTGCTAGTCCAAGGAATTGTCTGATCTCTGAAGGCATTTTAGGCGCCTCATAGTTTTTAACTGCGTCATTCTTCCTGGGATCCACATGAATACCTTTCTCATTCACCACATGTCCAAGGAATTTCACCTCTTGTAGCCAAAACTCACACTTAGAGAACTTGGTGTAAAGCTTCTCCCTTTCTAACAAATCCAAAATTATCCTCAAGTATCTCTCAGGATCCTCTTTCATCTTTGAATAAACTAAAAAATCATCAATGAATCTATGACAAATTTATCCAAGTACGGTTTACACACTCTATTCATTAGATCCATGAATACTGCGGGTGCGTTCGTCAGTCCAAAAGGCATAACCAAGAATTCATAATGCCCATAATGCATCCTAAAAGCCATCTTTGGTATATCGTCCTCGTTCACCTTCAACTGGTGATATTTTGAAAGCAGATCATTCTTTGAAAAATACGTCAATCATTGAAGTTGATCGAATAAATCATCTATCATTCGTAAGGGATATCAGTACTTAACTGTTAACTTGTTCAATTCCCAATAATATATGCACATTCTGAAGGATGCATCCTTTTTCTTGACGAAGAGCACTGGCGCTCCCCATGGCGAACGACTAGGTCATATCAAACCCTTATCTAGCAACACCTAGAGTTGGCTAGATAGTTCTTGCATCTCTGATGGGGCTAATCAATAAGGAGCCTTAGCCACAAGCACCATGTCAGGCACCAAATCAATTTGGAAGTCCACCTGTCTTGGAGGTGGCAATCCTGCCAAATCCTCCGGAAACACCTCTAGAAAGTCTTGCACAATGGGTATGTGTTCAATATTCCTTTCCGCCACTTTCATGCCTATTATTAATTCTTTATTCACTTCAGGATTCTCTGCATGTACTTCAAGCATCCCGCCACTTGGTAAACGAATGCGCACAATCCTTTTATTTCAAATGATTTCAACTCTGTTCTTAGTTAACCAATCCATACCCACCATTATGTCAAAACTCTCAAGCCTAAAAGGTATAAGATCTATTCTAAAAGCATGATCATCTAATATTAAGGAACAATCCCGAATTATATCTCTAGTCTCTACTAGACTAGCGTTAGCCAATTTAACTACATAGCTTGATTCCACACAATTGGGGGTTGCATCCATTAATTTCATGAATTTGGATGATACAAATGATTATCTGCACCCATATCAAATAAAATTATAGCATAATGATCTTTCAAAGTAATCATACCAGTCACCACTTGCAGTTCATGCCGAGCGTCATTGGCACCGATTACAATGCCCTTCCATGAGCAGGGTTACCATTGTTGCCTTGTCTAGGGTTTGTGCTGATCGCTAGGACCTGATTTTGATTGTTACTCCCTGCATCCTGATTGACCACCTATCCTGGAGCTCTGTTAATCTTGGGCAAGTGTTGCGGTAATGCTCTTGACTTCCGCACTTATAACATCCATGGCGTGCCCCTGCTGGCCTAACCGCATTGATTGGCACCGCTGGATTCACAACCACCTTGCAACTCTTTGCTATATGCCCGGTTTGTTTGCAGATGTAGCACACAGGACACGACACCGTAACTGGGTGATGCAGATTGCACTTTATACACTTCGGATAAACACCAGCATAATCCTTCCTTGCTGGCACAACAACAACATATCCCTTCACTACCTTTGTTTTCTTATCCACCTTACTACTTGATGATTTGCTTGACTCCCCAACATTCTTTCGTTTTTCACCAGTCCTTCCCAAAACCCCAGTCCGCACCATGTCATCAGTCATGGTGCTTGCCTTCAAGATCGCACTCCGAATAGTTGGAGTTTCCATAGCAGTCACCATACCACGGACTTGTGGTAATAAACCCCAGATGTAAAGCTCAGTCCTCTTTGATTCGGGTGTCACCAGGTGTGGCACCAGCTTTGCCAATTCATGAAATCGGTCGGTATAAGCGAGATGACACGACCCTATCATCGAATGGTTCCAGAACTCATGTTCCAATTTTTGCATTTCGTTCGTAGGACAGTACTCTTCAATTGCCAAAGCTTTAAATTCAACCCAAGTCATGGCCATTGGTGCCTCCCTACCTCAAGCCTAAACTTGGGTGTTCCACCATGTTAACACCTTTCCGACCAGTGAACAAGTAGCATACTTTACCTTCTGATTCTTAGCACATTTGCTGATATCCATCATAGTTTCCATCTTCTCAATCCAACAGGTCAAAAGCAATGGCTCCTCCCTTTCCATCAAACTCCTTTAATTTACAATTCATGAACTCCATGTAAGTACAACCTACCCTACCCCCAGTACCATTTCCAACATCATGTTCATTCCCACCATCACCGGTTCCCACCAAACACCTTCCCACTATTTGCTCCTTCTTCACCTCCATGGTTACCATTGTCCCTTTCATTCCTGTTATTGTAACACCCGAAAATTTCTAAAAAGAAAAGAAAAGAAAAGTATAAAGAAAGAAAGGAGAATTTGCATAAGTGGAGGGGCTAAAGTTGTATAAAGAACAAAACCTTATTATATTATGTTTAAAAGAGGCATGGCCGCCCACTACATCTGCATTCATGTCCTCTCGGTTGCAAAGAAGAGAAAAAGAAGACGAACACGGTTTTCATCGGTTTCTAGTGAGAGAAACCTTCGAAGGTGAGTGTTTTCTTGCATTTTTTTCGGTATCTGCTGAGTTTTCAGCTTCGGGACCGATTCTTATGTGTTCTTTGTGTTTAGTTCTATGTGTTTGGTGTGTTTAGGTGTTTGAACTCCAAGTGCTTCCGAGTTTGGAGGAGTTTTGCTCGAAAGCTGCTGTAGGTGAGTTCTAGATCCCCGGTTTTTTGTTTTTAAATGTGTTTTTGGGCTAAAAATGTATATAAAATGTTTTACAAATTATGTGTATGAAACCATATGTTATATTCTTTTTTTTTACGGGTGAATGTATGTTTATGTATGAATTGTTGTGTTTTGTGTTTGTATGCTTGATGTAGGTGTTTGGCATGATAGAATTGGGTTAGGAATATGTTAAAATGATGATTGGGTCAGATAAATAGTGTAGGTTTGAATTATCAACTGCCCATGCGCCTAACATAGTGCCCATGCGCTTTGAATTTTATCCATGCGCCTAAGTGTTTGCTTATACGCCCATATAGTACCCTATGAGCCTGAAATTCTGTTCATGTGCCTAAGTACCTGATCATGCGCCCGAACAGTACCCCATGTGCCTGAAATTTTGTTTGTGTTGATCAAGCGCCCAAGCAGTGCTCATGCGCCTAGGATTCCTCATGCGGCTAAGTGTTCTCATGCGCCTAAAGTGCCCGTGCGCCTACATAGTGTTCGTGCACCTGCATAGTGCTCATGCGCCTAATGTCTTAGAAAATTTTCTGAAATTTTGGGAAAAGCAATTTTATGATTAAGCCCTAGGATGTTTTGATGGTTATGTTTGTTGGTGTTTTTCATGTTTGTGGCCTGTTGATTATGTTCCATATTACGCATTATTACGTGACTTTTCGCGGTGTGTTTATGCTCGTGTACGTAAAGTGTTATCTTAATGAAGTGAAAGATTAATGATAATGAAAAGTGGAACATAATGAATGAATGAAAGTCATGCAAGCAAATAAAAGGTGGTTCACAGCCATTGGGTTGCCAGCTCAACTGTGTGCGGTTTAGCTAACCCGAAAGATGCATACAGGGTCAATCCTAGAGATTGACGGGGCCCTTGTTGCTTGCCCCAGGTACTGGAGTCAGCTTCGTGCATAATGTTCGGGGTGTATTTATAGGCCCTAGGCCCAGTACCAGCTTCGTGCACAATGTTCGGGGTATTGCACATTGATTCGGAAGAAAGTGAAAGATAATGGTGAAAGAACGAAATGAATGAGAAGAATGATGAAAGATAATAATGAATATTATCTTGTTGTATGTATGATGCGTGAACACGTACGGAAGTAATGGAGTTTACGAAAAGGAAGTATTTTAAGAAAATGATATTTTTATATATAAACAAGAGACTATAGTTTTAAAACTAGAACTCACTTAGCAATGCCGACTTTTATACATTCTCAGTTGGCAGGTAACTTGTTGCTGGGGATGGCACGCGGGTGAGGCTACTTGGCGGGCAAAGACTAGCATCCATTTGTGCTTAATGATATTGTTGTTTTGTAATACAACTGGATGATTCTTTTGTAACTGTTAAAATACAATGACGTATTATTTAGCAACATCAAGTATTAATGCATGAATCGTTTTTGATAACTTAATCCGCTGTGATATTTTTATGAAATGTATTTATTTTATATGAAAAATGCTGTGATGGTCCAACTGTGAGGTCTACGGGAATGGGGTCTTACAGTTATCATTCTTGTTTCCTCCACCCATACCACCTCCATTGTTCAAGATATTATTACTCTGTTGCGTAACAATAGTAGGGATTAGCTTAGCTAGCTGTTGAGCAATGATAGAGGCGATATATGGGTTACCAGCCTCATTGTTCCCATTATTCTTTCTACCATGACCTCTTCCACCTATGGCTCCACCACGGTCACCAGAACCTCTACCACATCCTCGTTCCCTAAGGACTTCGCATCCACGGGCCGAGTTACGAGTAACGCTTCTTGGCAGCTTGTTCTAAATATAAGACAGTCAGTAAACAATTATAGCCATTAGTTAGATTAGTAATAAGGCTAGGCATTATTTCAAGAAATAAGCAGCATGATGTAGCACTTATTTGTCCAACGCACACATCCAAAATTTATAATAGAATAGCTTTGATAATAACAATCCATATTATCCATAATATTCCAAATACCAAAAACCAATGTCAAATGTACTAATTCTGATAATCTCAAGTTAAAAGTACTTAAAATGAATAAAATAATAAGAGATAGTCAGCAGAAGCATGAAGCGTTCCAAGTTCAATCCTTCTTTTCACTCCATGAGCAAGAAATGATAAGTACTCCTATCATGCGACGCACAAACTCTCTCTTGCGCTTTAGGGCTGGAGGGGCAGGCAAATTGCCACCATCATCATGAATAACCGATGGGTGCATAGCCACCAACCATATAGGTCCTACACGACTCTCACAACTGCTAACAGATCTAGAAGAATCCGGTGGTGACCTAGGAATGCCTCTGATAATTCCTTGGGGTGCTATGACGTCCTCTTAGTGAGGGAACATGTTCTTCACAATAAATGCTCTTCTGGGTGCTTTGAATCCATAGGGTCTAAAGCACCTCGTCATAGACCTCGTCATCAGTCTACACCCAAGCACAGTTACTACTAGTTTCACCTGCTTTGACAGGTCAGGTGACGCCTCCTCACTCTTCGAGTCAGAAGAAATCATAATGATTGAAGGGGGAACGGAATGAGCACCGGAAGTCATAGCCTAAAACAAAAATTGTAAGTACTTTTTCTCATAGAAGAATAGGTAAATGGAGGAACACGACAGAACAAAACAAAAAATCAAGACAATTAGCACAAAACATACACATGCATAATGTACACATAATAATATTATGCATACTACATGCGGGTAGTGAGGTTGTAGTCTAGGTCGAATAATCCACCAAATTCTCTATAACCAAAGGCACTGATACCAATCTATGACACCCTCGCTAGAAGCAGAAACATGAGGATGCGACGGATGGGATCGTCATAACACATTCGGGGTCTAAGAGAATCACGAAAGCTATTCTCCGTAAATGGGTCGTGACGTCACTCGACACATGGGAACATGTGCCAAGTACAGTCAATTCCAAAACGTCATACCATAAATGCATAAATTATCCAATGTTCCATTCAGGAACAAGGAAGCTCAAGTACCAAAACATTCCTAAGTATAAATCCAACAATTACAATTCAACAAAAGAAACAAGTCCAAAACAAGTCCAAAAGTCCCATGAAATGTCTTATTACCCCCAAAGGAGTGGTCTTGTCTAAAGTCCACTGCTAAGCACCTAAGCATCATTACCTAAAAAGACATGCTCTAAAAAGTCAACATACGATGGTGAGTTCACACATTTAAAAGTACAACTTGTTTGCCATGTATAACATATACAAAAAGTGTATGGGAGTAAGAGTACATAGCAGTCAACATATCTGTAGGACCGTGTGAAGGGTAGTTAATACAATCAGTCTCATAATAAGGAGAGATTTAGAACACTTAACAATTCAAATGGGGAACCGGGTTTGAGTATGATGGTACTAGGATCAGAAGTAAGTAGTGAGATAGAACTAAGAACAAGAACAAACAACTATGGTTTTCAAGGATGTTGTATATTGCTCTCAAGTTCTATTACAAGTGTTACAAAGAATATCAGAATTACAAGGACCTGAGACACTTTCTACTACATCCTACAACCGTTAATATTAAGAAAGACAGATGGAAACACTAATCTAGGTAACAAGATCAATATAGAGTCAAAAGGCATATTGCCTTTTGACTAGTGACTATGATATGCGTAGCTCACATCCTTTTCTAATATAAAAAGGTTTACAAGTACAAAAGTAGGAAGTTACAGACAAGGACCTTTTTCTACTTTTTACAAAAGCATGGAATTTTCACCAACTTATACAAGTTGGTGAGTCTTCATAGTTTCAGCGGAAAGTATGTCAGCATTATGTAAAGTAGATCAGAGAAAGCATGTCTTTTCTATCTTTGGAAGAAATCATTCTTCACAGCAAAATGGCTTTGGAAGACTTTATCTCTAAAGCTTCGGAAGACTTCATCTTTGGCTTCGGAAGATTTGGACTTTGGCTTCGGAAGATTTTACACATAGAGTATTTTCTGATTTAGATTGAAACTTTCGAAGCAACTTCTACCTTGTACGTCCAATGCATGCTTGCAGGAAGACCCTTGGTTGTTTTGGCTTCTTTGGTTGCATCAGCCTTATAATCTTCTAATATTACCTTACAAACTCCCCTAGGCTGATGCTACCAAAACAGAGAAGTTCTTCAGATGTTGATAGTCCTTATTAGTATCAAGACCAAGACTCTCATCATCATCTGGTCAGGATCTCTCAGACTCTTATAGTATCTTCTCATGTCATAGAGATCATGTAGAGGAAGATCAAGCATGTCTTGCCAGAAGTAGACATCTTGACCTCCTTGATCTCTGATGACATACCATCTATCCTATTAGTAGCAAAACTCCATGATAAGGTGGGTCTTCCAATGGCAAGAGGCTTTACTTGAATAGGAGTTGGTTGAGCAGCCTCTTCATGCACTACCTCAGGATGCTTTGACTTATCCTAGGGTGTGGAGGTGGATGTGTTAGTCTCTTCATGCACTACCTCAGGATGCTCTGACTCTTCTTCTTCTTTGAGATGACTGGTCTTCAGCACTAGATTGTTCTGTTGTGTCTCTCTCAGTTGGGATCACTTCTCTCACAGGTTCAGAAGGAGAGAGAAGATAACCCTGCTGTGGATAAGAAGATAAAGTTGGCTGAGATGCAGCTCTAGGTTTAGATTTTGTTGTCATAGGGGGTTCATCCTTCACCTCAACTTCAGGTTGAGCTGGACATGGTGGAGAATTCAAGTCTACAAGCTCTCCCTTTTTGATATTCCATAATGGATAGAGACATAGGACCAAGCCTTCTTCCAGAGAATCCATACAGCTTCAAGAAGCTCATCATCCTTTGTCTATCTTCAGACATCTTTTGGGTTTTGTGGATGATGGCCCTTGACTTTGTAGCTTCTTCCCTTAACTTTCTCTTAGCAGCTTTTCTTTCTTTTATAGCTTGTTCCTCCAACTGCTTGAGATATTCAAATTCAATGTACTCAAAGGATAAGGGAAGAAGTGCAACTGCCTGATAGAGTCCTATAGAACTCAGGTAGTTGATCATATTCATTCTTTCAACTTCCTCGTCTACCTGAGGTTATGCAGCTGCCACCGTCTCTGTCTCAGGACATTCTTGAACTGGGGAGAGGATAGGAGCATGTTTGTAGAGCCTTTTCAGTCTCCTTTCTTCCTTGATCTTGAGGAGAAATGCTACATCCTCTGCCTCCTTCCTCTCCTTTGATAACTCATTATCAGCCAGCTCATTCAACTCTTCTAAGGGGAGAGATATGAGTTCAATAATGTTATAGTTCCTGGTCCCCAGGTATTTTAGCCTAGCGGCCCTCAACTCATCATCTTGAGTGTTTGGCCCGGGGGTAGCCTGGATAGCAGCTTCCATGAAGCCTGGGGACCCTCCTGAACTCTCTCCCCTTAGCTTCCTCTTCCTCTCTCTCTTCTCCTCCTCTAACTCCTCAGAGGTCATTTTACTCTTCCCTTTGTCACGCACAGACCTTGGTGACTTAGGGTGGAAAGAGCATTGGCCTTCATTACTTAGTTCGGCAGTCAAGCTCTGGCCAGAGAGAGGATGTGAAACACCTTCACCAGCTGGTGTCTCCCTGAGGGTACTTGGTGCTGAAGGAGATCCTGTCTCAAGGTTCACAGGCTCAACATTTGGGCCTTCAGTCAAGGCTTCCCCTTTGAAGCTAATCTTAGGATCCACCACAACATCCAGTTTACCAAGAATCTCACCTACTAGTCTCTTTTTATATAATTTTGATCTCATCTTGAACTCTTCAAGCACCCTTCCTTGAACCCAGTCTGCTAATCTTTCAGCTTGTCTATTTTGGCTTTGGTAGACAAATGGAAGATCAACCGGATGGATGCACTCATAGAAACTCAGGTTTGTAAAATTGAAGATCTCCTATTGACTCTGAGCTCTAAAGATGACAAGAGCCCTTCTTTATATGTCATACCTCCATCCCAAGATTGGGTTCTCAGAGTGAAGAGATGGGGTAGACATGGCTCTAGGTGTACCCTCCTTAAATAAGCTATATATGAGTGAGTCCACATCAATGTGGACTTGAGGAGGTTGCTGAGCATGGACTAGTGCAAGTGAGGGTGGTGAATCCTCAAAGTCCATACTCTGAGAAGAACTCTCAGGTTCTGTGACTGTTCTGACTTTCTCCCCCTTTTTAGTAGCATCACTTTCTTGCATAAGTGAGCTGGGGGTTGAGTCTATCACATTCACAGGTTCTTCTGGACTTGGGTGAGTTATTCTTAGTGGTCTCTCAGCTAACTTGCCTTGAGATCGGTGATCTCAAGTTGCTGGTCATTGACCCTCTTTTGTAAGATAGTCACCTAAGATTCTAGGTGACTAATCTTAGGGACTAAATAGGTGCAAGTTTTAGTCAATGTGTTCACCTTTAGTTTCAGACTCCCCTCATCTTCATCAGAAGAATCATGGGGGGATGAGAGAATAGGACTAATGTATTTTTCCTCATCACCAGCATATTGTTCTTGGTTGCTGGATTTCCCTTGCATCATGACAACTTTAAGAGAAGTGTTAAGAGGCTAGGTTGCCATGATCGAAGTCTGAATGATGTAATCACTATCTAAAGTTAGAGCCTCTTCAATATGGATCTCCTAAACAGGTTCAGGAATATCCACCTCAGTGGGGGGTGGATAATGTGGGCTAGACATGGGTGAGATAGGGGTACTCATCTCTCCTTGAGTAAAGGTGGAGAAGATAGACTCATGGTACTTAATGAGCCCATGTCTTCAGCATCATAGAAGTCAAGGCTGGGAATTGGTTGGTTTAAATCTAGCAGCTGGGGATGGTAACTATCCTTGGAAGGTTGTTCACTAGAGTGCTGAGACTCTGAGTGAAGGCTTAAGGCTATTGGGGTTATGAGCTCATCAGGCTGAGCATGAGGAACCTCATCCATTTGAGAGATGGGAGTGGTTTGTTCCTTAGGGGAAGTAGGAGCTCGAGTGTTCACTTCCTCCTAGATGGTTGGTGATATGGGGGCCTGCACAGGCTGAATAGCATGTGCAGGGATTCGTTTGGTTTTTCTCTAGTAGGTGATGGTTATTGTAAGCTGTATTTGGGGTTGGGAGATTTTAACACTAGCTGGTGCTGCTAGGTTGCCACCTTGAAGATGTCGGGCTTCATGAGTCCCAGTTTTAGAATATTGCATGTTCCCTTCAACTCTATGCCCAGTTCACAGTTGAGAATGTGCTGGACATATCTAGGGAACATGTAATACTCTAGGGAGTCTAAGTTAGAAAGTAAATTGGTATATAAAAATTGTGACCACCTGAAGTTGACCCCCTAAACCATCCTATGGACTATGAAAGAGAGGTCTTCAGGAATCTGGTCCCATCCTGTATTCTGGTTAGATAAGTTGTGTATGACAACAAGGAGGAGGTACTTCCATTGAGAGGAGACCTTCCCCTTCCAGAAGGTCTTGAATGAGAAGTCACCTTCATAGCCCATCTGCTCAAAGGAATGGTTGACAATAGCATTTGGAAAGGACAAATCACCTTCTACATCATCCAGCTAAAGATGTGTGTTTATGATGGCCGGAGTGATGAAGATTTCCCTCCCCTACACTGTGGCAGACGGTGCCTTCTCCCCGTCCATGGTGACCTCTTTGCAGGTCCGCTAGAATGTGAACAAGTGATCCTCATAGAGAGGAGGATCAATGGTGAGGAAGGTGAAGTAGTTGGACAAAGAAAGGTAATGACAAACCTCTCTGAAACCTAGATCTTTCTAAGAGTCTAACAAAGCAACTTGATTATGTTGCCTATGAAGATGCATGGAAAAATTGGGTTGGTTTCTGCGGTCAAGGTTGGCAATTTGAAGTAGCTTTATGATGAAGGAAGATAAGAACGAAGGCTGTTTGTGGGTGAAATTAGGTTAGAGTAATGCAGATGAAGAGGAAAGTGAGAAGAGGGGGAACCGTTGTGAGAATATTTATGAAATGGATTTGAGACAAAGTCAAAACAAAAGGATAAACTTTGAAATCCGGATGTCGGTCCCACCACTAAAAAAGTGCCCAAAAAGGTAGTTTTTTTGGAAGTTGAAAATCTTCCAATGGTAATTTTGCTTTGGATGTTTTGAGAAAAAGCTTCCGAAGCCAATTTGGCTTCCGAAGATATTCTTAAGAGTTGTGAAAATTTGGCTTCGGAAGAAAAATACTTTAAAGGAATTTTCTTCGGACACATATTTGGTTTCGAAAGATATTAAGACTTGGAGGTTTATTCCAATAGAATAAATCTTTTGATACTTAATTGCTTTAGGAAGATATTTTTCCTTCAAATACTTGTAAGTACTTCGAAGCATATTTAAGCTTCGGAAGATATTGTCAGAATTTTTTCCGAAGGTAAATTTCTTATAAGTAGTTAGTTGATTTGAAGACATAAATTTCTTCCGAAGGCAACTTGAAATCTTCCGAAAGAAAATATGTTTTTGAAAAATTTTCAAAAATCTATGGAATATCATTAAAAAAAAATTTTCCAAAATAAACTGGGTTATGAAGGTGATAAAATAGACAACTTAGGACACACAAGTCTTAGAAATAAAGTTGATTTAATTTAAAGAAAATCTGCTCAAAGTTAATCATCCCAATAGCTGATACAAGATATTTTAATCTGTGTTCATCAAAAGCTTTAGTGAACAAATCAGCATATTGTTCATTTGTGTTAACTTTGACTAGTTTGATTAATCCCTTCCCAAAGTTATCTCTAATTAAATGATGCCTAATGTCGATATGTTTTGTCCTTGAGTGCTGCACAGGATTCTCTGTAATAGAGATAGCACTGTTGTTGTCGATGTGGATGGGAGTCTCTTTGATGTTGAATCCATAGTCCAGCACCTGATTCTGAATCCAAAGCACTTGAGCACAGCACTTGTAACAACAATGTATTTAGCTTCAGCAGTTAATGCAGAAACACAGGATTGTTTCTTGCATTGCCATGAGATAATCCTTCCCCCAAGGAATTGACATCCCCCTGACGTAGACTTTGCTGCCATGTTACAGCCACTATAGTCACTATCTGTATAAGCATACAGATTGAAGTTAGAACTCTTTGGATACTAAAATCCAAGCTTAGGAGCACCATTGAGATATCTAAGGATCCTCTTGACAACAACCAGGTGTGAAATCTTAGGGTCGGCTTGATATCTTGCATAGATGCATGTGGCAAACATGATATCAGGCTTGCTGGCTGTGAGGTACATATAAGATCCAATCATAGCCCTGTAAAGATGTTCATCCACACACCCCCCTCCCCTCAAGATCAGGTCTAAGGGAGTGGTTTTTGGCTATGGGTGTCTTAGCAACCTTATAATCAGTCATGTTGAATCTTGTAAGTATGTCTTGTACATACTTTGACTGACTTATGAAGATGCCATTGTCAACTTGCTTCACTTAAATTCCTAGAAAGAAATTGAGTTCCCCCATGGAACGTATTTCAAATCTATTCTTCATCAGCCTCTCAAAGTCATTGCAGAGCTTTGGATTAGTTGACCCAAAGATAATGTCATCCATATATACTTGAACCAACATTAAGTCACTCCTTATTCCTTTGATGAAGAGAGTTCCATCTATAGTACCCCTCTTGTAACCATGTTAACAGAGATACTGAGATAGTGTCTCATAACACTTTCTTAGAGCTTGGTGCAACCCATAAAGAGCTTTATCAAGCTTGCATACATAATCAGGATGATCTGGGTCTGCAAACCCAGGTGGTTGTTTGACATAAACCTCTTTATCAATCACCCCATACAGAAAAGCACACTTGACATCAAGTCGGTAGACCTTGAAATCCTTGGATGCAGCAAAAGCCAGGAATATTCTTACAGCTTCAAGTCTTACCACAAAAGCAAAAACATATGTGTAATGAATTTCTTCTTCTTGTGTGCACCCTTGAACAACTAGTCTTGCCTTGTTTTTGATGACAAGTCCTTTATCATCCATCTTGTTTCTAAAAACCCACTTGGTTCCAATGGTAGTCTTCCTATGAGGAAGAGGACATATGTTCCAAACCTTCTGTCTTTTGAATTAAAGCAGCTCCTCTTGCATTGCTTCAACCCAGCTTCCATCTTTCAAAGCCTTATCAACTTTCTTTAGCTCTACTTGGGACAAGAAGCAAGAGTATAGACATACATTTTTGTCATGGGTTTGTCCTCTTGTTCTCACCCCTGTACCAACATTTCCAATGATGTTTATGGTGGGGTGTGACTTGTGGACCCTGAGTTGAGGGATCATAGCAAGTTGATTGGAAAGATCCAAATTAGAGAAATTTAGATCTGGCAATGGAGTATCACCCACCACATCAGCACACTTATCAAGTGAGACTTGATCTAATGAGTGTGTGACATTATTTAGGTTATCTTTTATGGAGTGGTTATCAGCATCAAGAAATTTTTGATCACTATCACCACCTCCGTTTCCTCTTACATTTGAATCTCCTTCACCAGAGTTTTAAACCTCTGAGCTGGAATTTGAAGGCATCTAAGATGTATTAGCTGAATTTGTCATGTTTGTGCTGATAGGATCTTCATTTACAGGGTTAGTTACCACTAGAGCTGAAGTAGTATTCTTGCTTGGTCTTCTCAGCTCAAATCTTGGGTCAAGATCTTCTGTTGATATGCTACCTGTAGATCTTGAAAAATACTCACAAGACTTGTTAAAACAGCTGGTAACTAAATCAAGATCAAATAGCCAATCCGAACCAGAACCTTTCACACTTGGAGTGTGCTCATTAAAGGTCACATTGGCTGACTCCTCAACTACTCTAGTTCTAAGATTGTATACTCTATAAGCCTTAGCTTGAGAAGAGTATCCAATAAAATGTCCATCATCAGATTTCTCAGCAAACTTGGCTACCTGATCTTTGGTATTCAAGATGGTGCTGGGACATCCAAATGACCTGAGGAAACCAGTGAATGGTCTCCTTTTATGTCACAGCTTATAAGGAGTTTTATCATGAGTCTAAACTACTAAAACTCTGTTCTGCACATAGCAGGCTGTGTTAACAGCCTCTGCCCAAAAGGTGATTGGCAGTTTAGAGTCGGCCAGCATGGTTCTTGCAGCCTTAATAAGTGTCCTGTTTCTTCTCTCAGTAACACCGTTTTGCTGAGGAATCCTTGAGCACTATATTGCCTTGTAATACCCTTTTCATCACAAAATGTATCAAGGATTTGGTTCTTAAATTCTATTCCTTGATCACATCTTATGGTCTTGACCTTGTGATCAGATTGATTCTTAATTTTTAGAATGAAGTTCTTTAAGATCTTAAGAGTCTCATCCTTAGTTCTATGGAAAAAGACCTAAGTGAATCTTATGAAATCATCTGTGATCACTAAACAATATGAGGTCCTTCCTAAACTCATTACACTGGTGGGGCCAAAGAGATCCATGGTAATAAGTATAGGGGAGTAGTGATAGAGTTCCTTTCCTTTATCTTGTGAGACAATTTGTGTTGCTTCCCTTTCAGGCTTGCAACACAATGATCATCACTTGTAAACTCTTTCTTTGGCATTCAAGTTATCATATCATTCTTAATTAATTTATTCATGTTCTTAAAGTTTACATGGCATATTCTTTTATGCTAGAGGAATGACTCATCACTATTTTCTTTAGATAAACACCAATAAACCTCTCCTGATGGAGATGTTTCCTGTAAGTCCATCTTGTACATGTTCCCTTTCCTTGGGGCTATAAGCAGGATATGCTTTTGAGGAATGATCACCCCGGGCTTGGGAACAATGCACTTATGCTCAATAAAGAGCATGTTGTGTCTCTGATCACAAAATTGGGATACACTCAGTAGATTGTACCCAAGCTCCTCAACAAAATTTACCTCTCAATGTTGAGCTTACCATTTATGACCATGCCCCTTCCAATGATATAACCACCAGCATCTCTTCCAAAAGCAACTAATCCTCCATCAATTTGCTCAAAATTGTGAAGCAGAGAACCATTGCCAGTCATGTGCCTGGAACAGCCACTATCAATGATCCACATATTTCCCTTGGTCTTTAGCTATTCCAGCATAAAAAGAAATGGTTAGTTACACTTGGAAACCCAAGCCATATTGGTCTTGGGCTTTTCAAAGGGATCTAAAGACACTGTAATAGTAACTGATCCTATATTCAAGCTTTGAGGATTATTAGTTGTTGTTGATGAAGAACTTTTAGTCACCAGGTCTTTCATCATCTTCTATACCATCTTCGAAAGATTGGACCTGACCTTCAACACCTTGAAAGTTTCAACAACTTCTGAAGTTTTGGAGACTAGACCTTCGAAAGATCTTGCTTTCACTGCAGCATGCTTTGGTACTTCGAAAGCATTCCTTTCTTCTGAGACCAAAATTTCTTCTAAAGGAAAATTTTCACTTGTCTTCTTCTTCACTTTGGAGCTTCCGAAGGAAACAAATTTTCCGTCTAAAAGCAAGCTTCTCCTTTTTCTTCTCAGAAGTTTTCTCTTTGATCATGTGGATAGTACTTTTAGGATTGTAGATGCAATCCTTAGCCAGATGAGAAGTACTATCACACATGATGTAGTCTATTTGCTTCCTTCTGAGAGTCTTCTTCTGAGAGGAAGACTGAACTTGATCACTCTCCCTCTCCATCTTCACCTTCATAGATGTCGCAACAAGCTTCTTAGGGAGAGGCTTGCTCTTGGAGTTGGATGGTTCAGGCTGTGTAGTAGTGGTACACAGCTGATCAGTCTTCTTCTCCTTGCTAAGATGATTTGGACCTGAACTAGAACTCATGGTACTAGAGTTCATGGTTGGGTCTTCAGCCTTCACCACTTCAAACCCTGTAGAGATAAACACTTGTTTCTACTTAGAGTTAAAAATGTCCTTGATTTCTTGAGCCTTCTTTGCCTTTATCTTGGCTCTCCTAATCAAGTTCTTTCTTTGAGACTTGGTCATCCCAGCTTATTCATTTCTCTTCTTAGGAGAATAGTGTCCCTTCTTAGGATGGTCTTCCTCACTCTTCTCAGACACTTCCTTCACTATCTCCTCCTTATCCTCTTCAGCAATAGGGTATATGAGTGGAAGCTCATCTTCACAAGTTCCACACCTTGGAGATCTTACAGATAAAAGAGTGTATGGAGGAGCTATCTCAGTAGATCCCAGTCCCTATTTATTTTGATAACAAACTTATGCTTGCAGAGATGAGGATATCATGTTCTTGAAGGTCTCTTCTTCAAGAATAAGTTTTTCTACCCGGGCTTTGCTGATCATAAGCTCAGCCAATCATTCAGTTAACTTAGTGATGAGATCTTTAATCTGAGTCTTTTAGTTGGTGTGTTCATGCTTTAGAGTTGAAATGGTTTTCTCTAGATCTTCTATTTTTAGTTTGTAATCATTTTCAGCTCTTTTGAAATTAGCTTTTAAGAAATTTAAGGACTCAAGATCTGATCTCATCTCTAAGTTATAGGACCTATACTTATTGACTTTAGCAATACATTTAGGTGTACTGAGATGTTCCAATACCTTGGCTTCATCATGATCTACTATAAGTGCTTGGTTTGGAGTAGCATCCTCCACTTGAAAGCTCCAATCAAAGCCTCCTTCTTCAACAGCAACTACAGCTTGCTGCCTGGGCTTTTTATTATGGTGTGCTCCTTCAGTGTAGTTTGGCCTGGCTTGTGCTTGTCCACCATTTGACTTAGGTTCCTTGCACTCTCTGGTAAAGTGTCCCATTTGGTTACAATTAGAACACTTCACCTTGCCTTTGTCCAGCCCAAACTTTCCACTAGACATATTGCTGGGAAACTTCCTTCCAGTCCTCTTGTAGAACCTCCTGGCCCTGTGAGTGAGAAGAGCCATCTCCTGGACTATTTCCATATACTCCAGATCATTTGGGTGGATACAGTCTAGGTCTTCAAGCGTGAAAAGAAAGTTGCCTTTACTTTCATCTGAAGACACAAAAGCTTGTGAAGAACTTGTCTTCTATAATGGGCTTTGAGGGATGTAGCTCTCCTTTAGTGTCTCCGGGAAGGTGATGAAAGGTCCCTTCTGGAACCTTTCAGGGTAGCAGATAAGGTGGTGTTGTGGTTCTCTGTAGTCCCTTTCAACCACATGAAGGGCTAAACTTTGTTGGATGCTGGAGTTACCAGTTGAATTTTGCATATTCAACTCCATCTGGTAGCCATTGAGTATGCCATACAACTCAGTAAGAGTAAAGGTCTTGAGGTTTTCAGTCCTCTTAATGACCACATAATAGTTTGTCCATTGTCTGGGAAGAGAGGACATGAACTTCCTCATAATATCCCTGTTCTCAAGAGTTACTCCAATATCAACAAGAGTATCCACAATCTCAACATACCTGAAGTACTGTTGAGTCATGGTTTTAGCTGCTTTAAAGGTGAAGTTCTCAAAATGCTGCTTCAAGAGGTCCTTCTTGTTCCCTTTAGCTTCATTGGACCCCTCATATATCAGCTTCAGTGCATCCCACAGTTGCTTTGCAGTCTTTCACTTCTTGAAGACTCTGTAGATAGAGTTTGGAAGAGCAGTTTGGAGGGCGTTCATGGCCTTCTGATCAATATCAATCTTCTTTTAGTCTTCATCAAAATAATCAGCCACTTCCTTGGGTATCATACCACCACCACCAGCAGCTGAAGGGGTGGATGGTAAATGAGGTCCAAAGACTACTGACCCCGACATCCTGGAGTCCTTGGACTTGATGAAGCCTTCCATTCTTTGACACCAAGTGTCAAAGTCTTCAGGAGTGATCAGTAGGGACTTAGTCATATTACCAGTTTCCATATTAGCCTTGGTGATAGCTGTCATTTGATATGTTAAGTATTTTGTGAGAGTGAAAGGATTAAAGATGTTGAGATCTTACAATCAAGAACCTAAAATGCTCTGATACCAATTGCAGGACCGTGTGAAGGGTGGTCAATACAATCAGTCTCACAATGAGGAGAGATTTAGAACACTTAATAGTTCAAATGGGGAACCGGGTTTGAGTATGATGATACTAAGAACAAAAGTAAGTAGTGAGACAGAACTAAGAACAAGACAAAATAAGTATGCTTTTGAAGGATTCTGTATATTGCTCTTAAGTTCTATTACAAGTGTTACAAAGCATATCATTATTAAAAGGACCTGAGACACTTTATATACTACATCCTACAACCATCAATACTTAGAAAGACAGTTGGAAACACTAATCTAGACAACAAGATCAATGTAGAGTCAAAAAACAGGTTGCATTTTGACTAGTGACTATGACATGCCATAGCTCACATACTTTTCTAATATAAAAAGGTTTACGGGTACAAAAGTAGGAAGTTACAAACAAAGACCTTATTCTACTGTTTAGAAAAGGATGGACTTTTCACTAACTCATACATGTTGGTGAGTCTTCAGAGTTGCAGCGGAAAGTGTGTCAGCTTTAAGTAAAGTAGATGAGAGAAAACGTGTCTTCTCTATCTTCAGAAGAAATCATCTTCACAGCAAAATGGCTTCAAAAGACTTTGACTCTGAAGCTTCGGAAGACTTATCTTTGGCTTCAGAAGATTTGGACTTTGGCTTCGGAAGATTTTACACTTAGAGTATTTTCTAATGTAGAGTGTAAAACTTCCGAAACAACTTCTGCCTTGTACGTCCAGTGCATGCATGCAGGAAGACCCTTGGTTGTTTTGGCTTCTTTTGTTGCATTAGCCTTATAATCTTCTAATATTATCTTACAATATTAACACAAGTTTAAGATCAGTCCAAGTCCAAATACCCGGATTATATTCACCCAAGGGCACGCATAGGCCATATCAGTCTCTACTAGCATACCAGTGATAGGGGTGGGGGGTGTCAACCCGTTAGTACTAACAATACCTCTCCATGACAGACAAGCACAAGAACAAGCCCAAGAACAAGTACAAGCACAAGTACACACTCATGAATGAACATCTAGACTCAAACCATGACCCAAACCACATAAAAATATTCCAAAATAATTTTTAAGACACGGCATAGTCCAAAACTATGAGCATATATTTCCCATAAGTAAAATATATTAAAAAGAGGCCGTGAAACTCACCTTGAAATGGTATAGTCCAAATCCCACAATATGCAAAGCAAGAACTAAAAGTACAAATCATAATAGGATTACCAATGAAATAAAATTACCAACACGGGTGTAATCCCTGTAACCCAGTCCTTACGCCCATCAAGGTTTTTATTGTCACTTTATATTAATTTATTAACGGCCTTCTATGAACATCTATTAATCCATATTCGATAAATTGTAGTATTATTAACTAATTCTTTTATAAAGTCATTTAATCACTTTTAAATACTAAACTTGCCTTTATTTGAGTATTTAGTTTCAAACCTTTTTTTCTTTTAAGTTTATCAAAATATTTCGGCACATATATCTGATTTCGCACCAGTTTTGTATAAAATGTTTGGAAATCGAAACAGTAACGAATCATTACGTAAAAGGTACCATTTGAAAGATAGAACTTTAAATTAAACTCCAGAAAAAAAATCATGTCCAGTGGATAACATATGAGAGAGATATGACTCGATGAATACAGACCAATCTGCTACCCAGATTCGTCAGTTTTGACCTTCAGTTTTGTTTGCCACGTTTGGAGGACTAACGATGTCGAAACGACATGAGACCCCTTGGGTTGGTTAGAGGACTCATTGAACTTGATTTTAGACACAAATTTTGCACGTATTAAGAAGTTATGACCTGTACATAATGTCCCATTTTCTAGACAGCAAGCTGTCCAGTTCATTGATATTGTTCCTTTGCATCCCAAACCTCAATATTTGACCATTATCAACCCGAGTATATAAAGAACATTTATTCCATGTTCTAATTGTCCAAAAAATTAATTAAACACTTGTATTATTCCAATTTTTACTCCTCAAAACAATTAGTTGGATTTTAGTCTTCGGGATCACAATATTAATTAGTCGATTCATTGTTTTGATCGTTCAACACGTCTATCCATCCAAGAAACAAAATTAATGATTTCAAAAAAATATTTATAAGACCAAGATCTCTATTTTGATCAGGTCACACAAGATTACAACCTAACTTCAATAGATCCAAGAATATACACAGTCCAAGAATAAGGGTTTTACCGGTTAGAGAGTCCAATACTCGTAACAACCAGATCTTCCGGATCCAACGTCCAAAACCAAGAATATAAGAATATCAGATTATGATTTTGTATTTAGATGATGAATATCATTGAGATTGAAGTAGATCAAGGAATTAATTCATCAAGAAACGATTTATCTTACCGGAGATTAGATGATGAATGAGTCTTGCTTAAAATAAGATATTTAATGTCTTGATTACTCAAAACTCAATAGAATGACACAATGAAGCTGATTTTTTATTGGAATGATGAAGAACAAAGTGAAATTGGGTTGTGGTGGCTAGGGTTTGCAATATGGAAGTAACTTGGAGAAGAATTTTGCAAAAGTGATGAAAGAAGGGGAATTTCCCCCTTGTCTATGGATCTCGGCCGCAAAGAGGGAGGGTCAAGGACCTTGGAGCCCTTAGTCCGTCTTGTCTAATCCGTCTTGACTCAAATCGCGTGGCGACCAATTTTTACGTTTTTAAATTCCGCACTCTAAAACGGTTCCAACGAGCTATTATATGCCCTAGAAATAGGATAATTTATATTTTTGAACTAATTCAAGTTTATTTAGTAGACTTTTGGCAAAGCCCATGAATGTATGATTAGTTAGGTTTTAACATAAATTTTAGCGTTTCACCTTTTAGAAAATCCTTGATTAGGCTCAATGCACAGGGCCTTGTACGATGGCAAGCCTAATGGTCATATTATTTTCAAAAACCCTAAGCCCAACACTATGACATAGGCCTTTTAAGCTAAAATTGGGTCAACAATGAAATGAACAATCAATTTAGACCAAGCCCAAATATGACAAAATCAAAGTCAAAAGTCAATGTCAAAGTCAAAGTCAAAGTCAAGGTCAACGAACCTACTTTGGTGATTGATGTCACAGTATTGTTATTGGAGGATCAGCCAAATGAACTTGTAAAGATTGATGATGACGTGACTAGAGATTGTTTAAAGAGGATTGGTTATGATCATCGTTACCCATCATTTAAAATGAAGTACTCACCTCCATTCTGGAAGTACTTATTTCATGTGGTGATTCACTGCCTATGTAATCTAAAGGCTGGGATGGATAGCCTAAGTGAAGTATTCGGATCCCTGCTGATATCACTTGTCAACAATCTACCATAAAGCATATCCAACGCTATCTTTTTAGAGATGCAAAGGAATGTGATAGCTTTAGTGGAAAAGAAGTTCATCATGTATCCTAGATTCATACAGTTGATTGTGAATGCTGCTAACCATGAGTTACCAATATCTAATTCTTCCACCTATGCTGTTATGGTTATGAAGAAAGATATATTCACATACTTGATGGGAGCAAGGGGTAATGCCTAGGATAGTTCATATTTTGCCAAACTTGGTAGATTTATTGAGGGTTATCAGGACGAAGCTCAACATCCAGAGAATGTGGCCCCTCAAACTGATCAAGCTGGTCCATCTACTAGGGTTTCTAATGATGCTCTAGGAAGCTCTTAACCAACTGACATGTCAGTAGATGATGAGATTGATTCCTGGTTTAGTTCAGAAAGTGAGACTGATAGTGATCAGATAGGGAATGTTTCATATGTGCTTTAAGAATGATCTAAAGTGCAAGAAACTCCTACTAAATGCACTGCTGAGGAAACAGATGATGATTTTATTCCTAAGGATTCTCCTTCTACTCAGAGGAGAAAGAAAAGGATGGAAAGGAAAAGTACAGATAGTCCATGTGGGAGGGGTAGAGGACGAGGTGTGTTACGTAAGCATCAGACCCCGATCACCACTATGTCGACGAGTTTTGATGTTGTTGGGTCTGAAAAGGATAGTCTATATTATCAACACAGTCAAAGTCAACAAGTGTCAACGTCACTGTCAAAGCCAACGCAAAAGTCAAACAAATGTGTTCTAGATGAAAAACCAAGATGAGACGTTGAATATATATTTGACTGGGAGTTTACTGTTAATAAATATATTTTGTGTCAACAAAATATATTTATTTATGTTTAAGTCATTTTTATGGTTTTATATGTAATTTCTCTAATTTGTCTAAGTCTAGGGGCTTAATATGTCATTAGTGCATATTATCACTATATATAGATTAGTGACAATTAGGTTTAGGAGCTTGAATGAGCCATTGATTAAGGGACTTTCACATTTGTAATATAATTTGCAATCAATTTAGATCAAACAAGGGTTTATTGAATGTTCTTGAGGTGTTCATCTATATTTTATAGTGTTTGATCTATATTGTTCATAAATATCATTGATATTTGTGTTATTAGTGGGTTTTGTTTGTGTTTATCAATCAATTGCACTGCTATCTCGATCATCAGGACCAACAATTTGGTATCAGAGCATTTTTGCACTTGATTGATTGAGTTTTTGGGTATTTTTGAGTTCAAGTCAATGTTTTATTCATTTTCGATCTGATTTGTGTGTTTTGGACATATAAATTGATTGAGGATTGCTCGATTTTGGTGTGGGAAGCTTTAGAAATCATCAGATCTCAAATTCATTGAGATTTGGATGAATTTCAGTTGATTTCATGTTGAAAAAGTTTTTCAGACTCGTCGGGCGAATTTACAGATCGTCCAGCGAAACTATAACATCATTCAGTGAAACTACACAGTTTCGCCGGGCGAAACTAGGGTTTATTCAATGAAATTACACAGTTCTTGGTTTTTGGATCTGGTTTCTTAATCAAGCGAAAGTGCATGCGTTGAACGAAAGTTCATGGTGTTTGTGTGCCAATCCCAGCGAAATCGCTGCCAAGTTGTTCTTTGAAAGAAAGTTCACTAGTTTCGGGAGAAACTATCCAGCGAAAGTAGCATCGGTGTGCCATTGCTGGGCGGAACTGCTGCCGAAGATACCAGCGAAACTGCGTGTCTCAGCGAAACTATCGCCGAAACTAGAGTTTCTGATCATTGATTCGGGCAAAACTACTGCTTGTTTGTCAGCGATTCTAGGAGCAAATCTACTAGCGAAATTAGTAGCAAACTTGCTAGCGAAATTACTGAAATTTCAGTGAAATTAGCCTCTGATCATTCTTTTAAAAAATCTACTAGCTTGACCCCAGTTGCTTAGAAACAATTTAGTTGACATTAGAAGTATTTTTTCCCGGGGAGAATATTATTCAACAATTTTTTTGAAAATACTTTTAGTTTTGGGTGTTAAAGTGAATTTTAATATTTTACATGAAAATGTCATTTTCTGACAATTTCAAATCAGACAACTCCGTAATGGCACAAAGTAGGTTTGATTCTTTTGCAGCCATGAAAGAAGAAAAGATGTCTGATGTTGTTGATCGATTTCTGATGGTGGCAAACAACCTTAAGAAATATGATGACCAGCTGGGAAACCATGAACAAGTCTCAAAACTTTTGGACTCTCTTCCTCCATAATGGAATCCACAAGTTAGATTGTTAAAACAAGATAGAAATTTTGCTGACTACAAACTCATGGAAGTTATCAACAAGTTGAAGTCATTTGACTTGGATTTGACAAGAAGAGAGTACAACCAATTCATGTATAGTGGTGCAGCTTCAAGTGTTGAGATCAAAGAAACTAAAGAAGAAGTCAACCATGCATTGATGGCTGAGGTAGTAAACAGTGATGAGGATTTTGTTGAAGATTTTGATCCTCTCAAAGAATTCAGCTGTGACACTCAAGGTGAGAGTGTTAGTGATGTTGATGCTTGTGCAAGCTGGTGTAAAATTTAGAAGCAACAGAATAGTGAAACAGATAAAATGAAGCAGGAGGTTTAAAATGAAGGAAATCCAGAGGGAGATGAAGCTGAGGAAGCTAAGAAAAGAGCTGCTAAGGAAGAAGAGTACATAAAGAACACTCCTGTCTGTCAATGTGAAAAATCCCTAGCTGCTGAAAAGATAGTAATGGGGCTTCCTTATGAGGTTGTTCAAGACATGTGTTCTCCTCCCTGCAAAATTTGTTTATTTTGAGTTTATAAGGCAAACAGATTGTTATTGGATAATGAAAAGGAATTTAAACAAATTAATAAGGAACTTAAAACAAATGAGGATAAATATTTTGTTAAGTTAAATGAAGCATTAAAAGAAAACGAGCATTTAAAAAGAAATCTTTTGGAAAGAAACGTTGAAATAAATGATTTAACTGAACATGTAGCACTTGCTGAATTTGAAACAAGCAAATTAAAAACCAAACTTGAAAAATGGACAATTTCTGGGATGAAACTTGAGGAGCTTTGCATGAATCAAAGGGGGGCTAGAATTAAGAGTAGTTTGGGAAGCAAAGAAACCACTCATGTTTATCCTCTACCTAGCACTTATTGTTATTCTCCTATGCCTCAACCTCATCCATCTAATGATTTAATTGAAGCTGCAAATACTAATAGTTTACATGCAGGTTTAAGCAGCGTTAATCACAAAGAGGTTCAAGATGAATATGATTTTCCTGCAGGTTTGGGACTCATCAAGCAAGGATCTGATCTGCAAAATGATAATTCCACCTCTAATGCTTCAAAACCAGTATCAGTTGTTTCTAGTAACTTCTTTAACAAATTCAAGACAGACAACATCCCTTCATTTGTTCCTGGCAAGTTTGTCAAAGAAGGAACAACTGTGGAATCATCAAGCAATCAGAACTCAACAACAGAAACTGACACAACAAGAGTCATCAATCAAGATCCATTGGAAGCTGACTTGTGTATACAGGACTGGACAAGTTCTGACGATGAACCAAAGATCATCAAGTCACCTAAAGTTATCAAGTGTCAAAAGCTTCCAACAGTTGAATCAAGATCTATAAGGATCTCATCTCCAACTGCTAAGTAAATCAGCAGTTCTTCTAAAGTTCAGCACAAGCACTCACCATATTCATCTGCTATCCATCAAACTCGCCACAAATCTGCCTCCAAGTTTACCAAATCACCTGTCATACAAAAGTGTACTCAGAAGAATGTTAAGATCTCAACTCCCGGAACATCACAAATCAAATCACAGCCCAGTTCGAAATCCACATTGACAAAGCCTCAAAAGGTTCAATTTCCATATATCCAAAGGAAGAAGCGTCAAGGTTGTCAACAAGCTGAATCAACCACAAAGTAGGTTCCACCCTCTCCTATTAACCATGAGACTACGAAGAACCAAAAGCCTTTCAAGGCTTGCTTTAGATGTGGAAAAGAAGGTCATGTGCTAAAGAAGTGCCCTCAAGTTCAAAGGCAAGCTTCGGGAGGTAAAGATAACACAGGTTGCTTCTCGGGTTCAAAAGGTAAAAAGCACATATCTTTGAATGGTTGGATAAAGAACAATCTATCCAAACCTTCTCATGGGAAGCCGATTTCACATGATTCAAAGATGAGAAGGACCAATGTTTCAAAATTAAAATCTCTTCCTTCAGGTCTTAAACAGAAAATGATTTCCAAATTCAATTCTTTCAAATCAAAAGTAATTGAATAGAAACAAATTTGGAAAGTAAAAAAAAGAAAAGGATAAAGAAATAAATGATTTTTCAAAAGAGTTTGTGCTTAAACAAGTTACATACACTAAAGAAAAAAGAACTCCCAGGACCACGATGGCTTGGGTCCCCCTCTTTAACAAATTTGTTTATGAGTGCATGAACAATTCAGGAGGCCTATCAGTAATCCAGTTTACTGACTGGGATTGTTCCTAATTCAAATTTGAGGCAGAACAAACAGGTTATGGTATCTCATCCACATTTTGGATTCTTATCTACCATTCACAATCACTGCATTTTTCTTGTTACTTCATTTCTCATGTTTTTGCTAGTATAAGTTGGAAGACTTTCTTTAGCAAATTTTTTTTTCAATTTTGTTTATTATATACTTAAAAAAAAGGGAAATTTCTTTTTTTTTTGTTTCATGGCAGTTAAAAAGAAATTTTGGGGGAGAATAAAAAAATTTTCACGAGAACTAAGAACATGATTTGGGATGACTAAGAAATGATAGTAGTCTTCTTGGTATGCTTATTTGCATAGATGTCTGTATCACTTAATATTCTAAAATCTGAAAAAAAAATAGTTTCATTATATGATATGCTTGGTAGGCTCAGCCTGAAAACAAAGTAAATAGTGATTCTATAGCCTAACTAAAGCTTTAGAACTTGGTGATAAGGATCATTTCCATGACATCTCGGCCTGCATAAAGTTACAAGTCATGTCAAAAATGGGTTGAGAGTTTACAACCTCTGCTTTGACATTTTCAAAATCTCCCTTTCCCCATGTCTTGGATGTAGCTTCTCATTAGCTCTTCAGATGTATATTTCGTGCTTATCTCCTCTGCTATGCGGAAGCATTGACCTGGAGCGATGATCTTCTCTGTTATACGTGAGTATAGATCTGAAGCTCTCATCAGCATGCTCAGATGATCATCTCCTCTGTTATACGTAAGTATAGACCTGGAGCTCTCATCATCTGTTCCCCAAATAAAGGCACAATGATTCTTAAATTAAGATCATTGTTGAAAGCTTAAAAGAAAATCAAGCAGAGTTAATCATATTACTCAATAAGCCCTGATGATGGGATAAGTTCTTTGCCGGATGTCTATGGGAACCAAATCACCTGAGCTTCTCTAATTGAACCTAAAATATGATAAAATCAATAGCAGGTCACTTGTTGAAATAATAAGGCATGGGTTTAAATTGGACAGATATACCAATAATCATTCTTGAACTGTTTTTCTTTTGCTATCAAAAAATTTAAAATCATGATCAGACTGTGTATTAGTGTGATCTCACTATCTTGTCAATGTTTATATACATCTTTGTGCTTAAGTATGTCTTGAGGATGTGATCTCATGATCAAATTAGTTCTGAGTGTTAAAATATAAAAAAAACAAAATTATTTATATATATATATATATATCATTTAAAGTCTTCCATCTTATGCTACTAAAATGTTATCATTTTCACATGCATTTCACGAGAAATTGCACACTAAGATAAACACGAGTTTATTTGTATTGTTGAAATGATTTAACGAGAAATGTGTAGAATGTGTTTGTGATTATGTTGCAGATTTTGCTGAATGTGACGGTCGATCATCACCTCAGCAATGAACCTGACCAGAGAACCTATTCCTCAAGTTTGCAGAATATATCGAGTTAGGATTTCTCCTCCTACATTTTCTGAAGCACTCAACAAAGAGAGTTGGAAAAGCTGTTTCTGATAATTCACAAAGGATGCACACGAATAGGGGGAGCATACATAAAGGGGGAGCCTGTTAGATAAAATATATTCAGTACCAGATCATCAATCTAGGGGAGCTTGAAGATCATTATATGGTTGACTTATCAGAGCTGAAGATGAAACAAGGTGTTGATAATGATAGACTAAGGGGGAGTATTGTTGGGTCTGAAAAGGATAGTCTATATTATCAACACAGTCAAAGTCAACAAATGTCAACGTCACTGTCAAAGTCAACGCAACAGTCAAACAGACGCGTTCTAGATGAAGAACCAAGACGAGACATTGAAGATATATTTTACTGGGAATTTATTGTTAATAAATATATTTTGTGTCAACAAAATATATTTATTTATGTTTAAGTCATTTGTATGGTTTTATATGTAATTTCTCTAATTTATCTAAGTCTAGGGGCTTAATATGTCATTAGTGCATATTATCACTATATATAGATTAGTGACAATTAGGTTTAGGAGCTTGAATGAGCCATTGATTGAGGGACTTTAACATTTGTAATATCATTTGCAATCAATTCAGATCAAACAAGGGTTTATTGAATATTCTTGAGGTGTTCATCTTGTTCATCTATATTTTATAGTGTTTGATCTATATTGTTCATAAATATCATTGATATTTGTGTTATCAGTGGGTTTTGTTTGTGTTTATGAATCAATTGCACTGCTATCTCAATCAACAGGACCAATAGATGTTCTTATATCAGAAACTCCAGTCAAAGCAATTAAGGATACACTTTTAGAGACTCTAGTGATTGTTACAGATTCAACAACTGTAACATCATCTGCTATGCCCACTGTTGATGATGTGTTGAGCACAACACCAATGGATCAAGGTCCTAATGACATGTTTGGCATGGAAGACTTCATAAATACTAATCCTGAGCCAAGGCAGCAGGCTGCGACTTCTCCTGAATCACCCATATGAGTATCCCTTGAGCAGAGAGTTATTACATTAGAAAAAGAGATGATGGAGATGACTCAAACCATTATTGATTTACATAGGAAAATGTTTGAGAAGGATGAGAAGATCAAGAATCTTGAACATCAGCAACAGTTCATATTCAGCTATGTTCAGATTCTGGAGTATAATATTAAAGACCCCCTTTCTCGTGTTCCTTTTTCGTTTGCTCATCGGCAAACCATAGAAGTTGGAGAGTCGAGTAGATAACACTCTGCTGATCCTGAAGCTGCTCAAGATCCTACTAATGCTATAGAGCATGATGTTGACCCTGTTGTTACTAAAAGGACAACAGATACTACTACTGTTGATCAAGAGCCATCAACCACTGTTCCTACTACAGCTACTGAGGATCGAACTATAGTTTTCACTAGCTAGGGGTTTTTAGAGCCTAAGCATGATATACCATTTCCTGGACATGCTAATGATGATGATGACTTGGAGATGGTGGATTTTAGTTATGATGAGGAAGATGATATTGATGATGATGATGATGATGATGAGGTGATGATAATGATGATGGTGATGATGAAAAGAAGGATGGAAAAGATGATAAGAAGATGATGATAATGATGATCAGGGTGGTGATATGGGCTCAGTTGCTAGTCCTTCTGGATCATCGTGTTTTGCTAATGTCTCTGGACCAAGTCCCGATGATACATTCAACTATACACCTTTAGAACCCACTACTAAAGAATCATATGAGAAGGAATTTTAAACTTTCCAGTAAAAGATTCTTGTTGAGGAATCGGATGACAATTTTGGTTGATTCGATGATTTGGAGGAGACAATTGATTACACGGACATATTTGGGAATAGTCTCAAGGACATATTTTCAATTATTTTGATTAAAAGAAGGAGGGATTGTTGGTGAATCTAGTTCTCAAGAGACGACTGACAAGACAACAGATCTAACTAGACAAAGTGTTGTACGTTAGGTCGGAGATCTTACAGTTGAGCTCCTCCTCCGCCAGCTTATGCACACACGCTGAGACATTCCAAACCTTTTACAAGGTACAGAAGCTCAAAACCTATTCTTAGTTGGGCGTACGATGCTAAGAAGAAAATGTATGTGGTGAAAAGAAAGGCTGGAGCTATAGAGTACCATCAATACGAGCACGACTTTCATACACTCAGAGCTTTAGATTTATATGCTATAGGTCGTGTTTTGTTTATCAATCCAAGTAATTATGGTAAAGGAAATTGGATTAGGAATATGATATGGAGACAAAGTAAGACCAACTTCAAGGCCTTCCAAACTGCCAAATCCAAAGTAATTGAAGTTGAGACACGTATGGACCGTAATACAAACAACCCAATGAAGATATGGGTTTATAAGCATCCAAGATACGCAAGGAAGATCCCTATACATGCTTATGCGCTAGTTAACAGCTTGTCAAAGCTCATGTGGTGGAGTTGTGAGAAGGAGACGGGTCATGCATTGATCCATTTTGTTAACAAAGACTACCATATCATCAACCTTGTGGATCTGCTCAAGTTTGGAAGAGAAATGATGAGGTTGCAGGCTTGTCTGATTGTAGCTGATGAAGCAGTTCATTTTATTGCAGCATTGTTCGGTTGGTTGATTATGAAGGCCCTGGACAACAAGATGTACGCTTCTTGGGGCAGTTACAAGGTTGTAGACGTGGACTTCTAAATGCATTGATTCACCGAGCCTAGGGGGAGAAGGTAGGGATTGAACCTAGAGGCTCAGAAAATCAAATCAAGATTATAAAGTTCAATCACGCGAGAAACTGAAGTTGCCACGTGAGAACATGGAAGTCGCGAGAGAACTACGTGAGAACATCATAGTTTAGTATAAATAGTTGTTAGTTGATATAATCGAGAGAGATTTTGTCATTTTCTGATTTCACTTGTATTTTGTATCTTTTAAATCAGAGAGCAATAGAAGTTGAAGTTTATTTACACTTGTGTTCATCTTTTGCTTATTATATCTTCCTACCGTGATGATTATATTCCACATTCTTTTCACGAGATCGATTTGATTGGTAAAGTGTTGAACCTTACAAAGTCAATCCACTCAATCTTCAAAACAAGCATTTGTTGTAAATTCCTACCCAAACAAGCAAACCATTCAAATAGCTGAAGAGCATCTCTCTATTCACTACTTTCATAAACAGCTATGAAGCTTTCATAGCTGGAAGACTCAGTGCACCCAACATCTTAGTTGATTACTGTCAACAAGTTAGTCCTAACGATGTTGAATAAAATGATATCAAGTATCAGATGGCTATGGTGGTATCCCGGAAAAGAATTTTGCTAGAAGAACAGGGAGGAATATATTTGGTTTAAATAACTCTAGTAAGATTCGGTTTGATAAAACAAGTTTAAGATGTTATAAATGTGACAAACCTAGTCATTTTATAACAGAATGTACTGAGGGAAGGTCAAATCAAACTGATATTGGAAAGAAGATGGTGACTGTAGAAGTAGAGTATAAGGGAGATAAAGCAAGCATATAAAATAACAAAGCACTCGTGTCTCAGACAAATAAAGAATGTGATTGGTCAGACCAGATGGAATTCTAGATATCAAATTGTCTACTACTTTGTTAGCTGAAATTCAAATTGTTGAAGAAAGTGTTGATGAGAATATACTTACTGAATTTGTGTCTGTTGATTTGAAAAAAGAAAATCTTTGCTGAAGAAGTCTATGAGAATGTTGAAAGGGTGGTTAATGAAAAATCTATTGAGATTAATCTAGCACAATCAAAAGTGACTGTAGAGAGAAAGGAAGAAGTTGAAGAAAAGGCTGTTGAGTTTACTATGGCTAAGGATAAAAAGACTATGAATGCTATAGAGGACACTCCAACACCTTCTTTTGATGAACATGTTAATGCTGTTGACATCACTCTGGCATCCAAAGTAGAAGAAAAGATGGAACTGAAAGCCTTCATGGCAAATATCTTACTTGAAAAGAAGAACAAGCAAGGAGAGACGGATAAGGTACATACTAATCTTTGTTCAAATACATGTGTAGAAAAGGTTCAAAGATACAGAGTTGATAATGAGCACTTGATTTTAGAAGTTGAAAAACTTCAATATCAAGCTCGTAAATATAAAAATGATCAGAAAATTTTTAAAGAAAAGATAGAAGGATTAAACAAATCAATTTCTCAATCAAAATTGAATCTTCAACATAATGATAGTAAGATAAAGGATTTGACAACACATAACAATGAATTATCTTTAGAAATCAATAAACTCAATAATGAACTCTTATCTGCTAAATTTATTTTTGAAAAATATGAGCTGTCCTTAAACATGGTTGAAGGTATAATCAAGTCTCAAATGACTCAGAAAATTAATGGGTGAAAGGGTGGAGTTGGATATTATAATATTGCACCACCTATTAATCATGATTATACATGTTTACCTTCACTAATTACTACTTCAGATGAAGAGACCTATGGATTAGGTTTTCAACCAAAGTTAGTCTTCCTTATTGTGCGTCCATGCCTTATATTTATAGGCAGAGGGGTTCACCTTTTACAATAGAAACTGGAACTTTCCTTATTGTGGTAAGAAAGTTACAACTGTAACATTCCTGATCTGACATCCTAAGTCCTCTGATAGAGTCAGTCTTCCGTAGATGTTAACTGATAACATCACTTCAGTCAGCTTGGCGTGTTGACTTTGTGTTGTACTTGATGAGTTCTCATGCAAGTTGTTCTTCCATAGGAAGTTGTTCTTCCGTAGGAAGTTGTTCTTCCGTAGGAAATTGGTCTTCCGTAGAAATTTGTTCTTCCGTAGGAATCTTTGATCATCTTGAACTTCATCCTCAAGAGCAAGCTCTTCTTCAGCAGCAGCACTTGATCTTTGGACTAGTTCAGCAGATGTTGTTGTGCTTCCGCAGGAGATCTACGGATGCATGTTGACTTGGTTCTTGTGATCCGCAAAACATCTAGGGAAGAACAAACTTGTTCATCCGCAGAAGTTCTTGCACTTGGTCAATTTTCCAAGTTGACAAAGTATGACGTTTTCCTGCAATTACATGAAATTAACACATATAATAATTTAGGTTAACTTATAAATCATGCATTACATTATCAATAAGAGATTTACAATAATTTATTACAAGAGTTGACTAAGTCAGCTAAACCTATACATTGAATCTAGTCCTAACAATACTCCCCCTTAGGTTTAGCCACTTGTAGTCATCTGTTCAGATCTCCCAGTTCTTGAACTCTGACAGAAATCTTTGTATTAAAGTATCCAACAGCTTCCCTTTGATCTTGATATGGATACTTAATCTTTATTTAGCCCATTTTCTTCAATGTTTTGTAATTCAGACCAAGTATGTCCTCTTTAGTGGTCAGTGTTGCTACTACACTATTGTAAGAAACCACTTCCAATTTAACTTGTTCTGTCATTCTGAGCATAGTAATAGTGGGAATTTTAGATCTAAGAAGCTCACCAACCTCAAAATTTTCTTCTTTTGTATGCTTTGGCATGCAGCTTGTCTATCACTTGAATGATATGCACATACAAGCATAAGTCAACTTGATCTATTTTATCATTCATCTTTGGAAAGTATTTATCATGCAGATAGGATGTGTAGCTTGGATGAAGTAGTTTTATCTCCATTTGATCAATTAGTATTATGCTAGATGCTTTCTTGTGAGGATCACTCCTTTGCAGCACAAGCTCTTTTGTTCTCTCCACATGTCCCCATTCAGTGATAAGGAGTGAGTACTGATTTCCTTCGATTGTTTTAATTGATGCTTCAGGCTTGACTTCATATCCAATTCTCCTTATAAATTCATCATCTATAGCTTGAGTAGAACTGGAATGAGACCTTTTCTGCCTCTATCTTCTTTGTTTGTGTTCAGCATCCTCTCTGTTTGCTTCCTTCAATACATCACCTTTAAAATTGTTTTTGAGTTCTGCAATCACTATAGAAAAATCACTTCCCCTTAGACTGATTGGGTAGTTGGTGATAGGGATGTTTTGCAAAGTATACAGGTATGCATCTGGGAGTGATAGGATTGTCTCCATCCAATAAAAGTATTCCACCATCCCAGTTGCTCCCTTTATCACAGCACAATCCCATTCTGAATCAAACTTTTATGCTACAATCTTGTTGTCTTCTGATGATCTTGGGGTGGTCATGTGATCAAACATTTGAACTAGAGTAGATTTTTGTTCTTTTATTTCTCTCACAACAGTTCCTAGAGGCTAGATTTTGTTGGTCATCAAATCCCTTAGTTCCCTGATCAGTTTCTCTTTTCCCTTGTACATGTCTTTGGTTTCTACAACTATTGGCTCCGTAGAAAATTGTTTTGATTGTTGTTTGTAAGCAGGATTTGGAGCTCCGATTCTGAATCTTACACCAGTTTCTAGCTCAACCTGCATCACATGATCCATCATGGCTCTTAATTCTCCCATTGATCTTCCCTTAAGCTCATAAGACCCATAGTTATGACTTTGCAACCAACAAGTCATGTTATACTTTTTCAGCTTCTTGGAGTCACAGTGACCCAAATCTTTCTTGATCTTCTTAATTGCTTTGAACTTTGAGAAGGTTTCATAGTTGCATATTAGAAGCACCAATCTAGCAACATCAAACTCTTTCAGCACTTGAATCATCTCAGACATGTTCATCTTCTCAACCATGTCATAGGGAAAGCCATTGTTTAACAAATCCATAAACATGGAAGATTGTGCTCTTTCTTCAAAGATATCTTCAGTGGATAGCAGGTCACCAGACTTTGCTTCTTCAGTAGCTTTATCAGGCTCTTCTTTTGTTAGTTTCTCCCATTCATCATTGCTTCCTTCTTCTATGTGTTCTATTGGTTTAAGACTTGAAAGATTAGCTGATGGTGTGTGTTCTGGAGACATGGTTTTTGTTCTTTTTGGGGTGTCTCCAATTTCAATAACATCTTCTTTGGTTTCTCCTAAATACTTTCTTTTCCTATGATACTTGATTTTTGGTTCCTTTGGTGTGATCATGGGAAAGACAGCAGCTTCTTTGATTTGTTCTTGTTGAGTAATTCCTTCTTGTTCAGCCACTTTCTTCTTTAGTCTCTCTATCTCATCATCTTTAACTTTCAATAGCAGCTTCTTTGATTGGCTCTTATTGATTAATTTCTTCTTGTTCAGCCACATTCTTCTTTAGTCTCTCTATATCATCATCTTTAACTTTCAATAGCACTAACTGTTCAGAAATGGTTTTCAATGCATTATTGTGCTCAGTCAAGACCTTTTCTTTCTCTTGTTTTTCTTTCTCAAGAGATTCATAGGACTCAATTAAAATTTTATCCATAGCATCAATCACTTCATTGTTAGTTTCAATCTCTTCTTTTAACTTTTTGATTGTCCCTTCTAGTTTTGAGGTTGTCTCAACTTTCTCTATCATCTCTGTTTTTAATTTCCTCAAATTTTCCAACTTTTTATTGATCTTGATGATGAGATTCTTGTAATTTGCCACAAGAAAACTTTTGTTCACATTTATCATTTTATCTCTTAAATCATTTTCATCATAGGCAACTATGTCAACAAAGTGACTTTCATCCTGTTGTTCAACAACTTGATCATTATCTCTTTCAACTTCTAAACAAATCTCCTTTGTAGCACCATTTTTCACAACATCATGCTCATCATCCTCATCAAGGTTGAGTATTTCAGTATGTGTTGGGCTTTCAATAGGAGAGGTTGGTTCAGTATGTGTCGGTGAGGAAGTTGGTTCTGTTGTTGGATGTGTAAATGTTTGAGTGAGATATGGTAAGATAGGTTCTGTGGCACCAGTGTGCAGTGATGATTAAGATTGGGTAGGGGAGATTGGGTATAATCATTGGAAGTTGAATCCAGTTGAGCTGGTGGTGTGTCTGTTAAGTCTATCACATGAGTTGGTGGAAGAGGCTGAGGTTCTTGTTGTGGTGTTGGTTGTGATGGTGATTGTTGAATGTCTTCAAATGTGAGCAGCTCTGTTGTAGCAGAGTTCATTGATGTTTGCGAATGTGGAGGAGATATGGGTTGTGTGTGTTCACTTGGTGGAGATATAGGATGGACAGGTGGTTTATCTAGTATGTTGGTAAAGGATGGTGGTGAAGGAGGATTGGGTTCTTGATGTTGTGGTTCAGGGGATTCAGCTGGTGGTGTTTGTTGTTGTTGTTGATCAGAAGACTCTGCTGATGATGTTTGTTGTTGTTGTTGTTCTAGGTATAGCAGCTCTTCATGAATATCATAATTCTCATTAACCACATGTGCAAACATCTCTATTTCTTCACCTTGGTATTGCCCACTTATCTTGTTAAGCACAAATCTTCCAAGGCAAGATTAAACAAACACTTCACCTTGTTGGACCAAAAGAACCAATGAGCCTGATCAGAAAAACCTTTAAGTCCCACAGACATTACAACAACTGAAGTAGTCTGCAACAGCTGAAGACATCAACTGATAACAAGGTCTGAAGACAAAGTCTAAAGACAAAAGCTGAAGACAAAGTCTGAAGTGAAAGAGCTGAAGACAAAGTCTGAAGTGAAAGAGCTGAAGACAAAGTCTGAAGACAAAAGCTGAAGACAAAGTCTGAAGACAAAAGCTGAAGACAAAGACTGAAGACCAAGTTTTAGATGTTGTCACAACAGCTGAAGAAGACCTCTTCAGTAGTTGTGATGGTTTCCTTTCAGTAGTTTTATGTTTCTTGTAATCAGTACTTGCAGTTTCAGTAGTTTTAGTTTCATCTTGTACTTAGCATACTCTGAGATGTTCTCAGTTGTTGTGAACATTCTCAGTGGTTTGTTTACTTTCAGTTGTTTGTAATAATTCTGTTAGATGTCACTATCAAGTGACATCAGCAGACGTCACGTTCCTTTATATAAGGAATGTTGACCTAATTGTAAGGTGCGATGCCCTGCGTAGCTTAGCGAAGCCTGCGAAGCTTAGCAGCTGCCACACTAAAGCATTTGTGCATGAATGATATTATCCTTTTTGCAGAAAACCCTCTTTCTCTATAACCGTGTACTGTTCCATTGAATATCTATTGTGTTCTTGCTATATTTGTCTAATTCTTGTTCTAATTCCGCTGCGATTCAACTCTAATTGATCAAACTTAGATCGCTGATCCTGTCACACCTTCTCTTTCAATATTGGACTTTTCTTCATTAATGATCAGCTAACCGAATTTGGGAAACATGTACATCTTGTTTTCCTTCTGCACCATTATGTGGTCACATAAATATCCAAGAATGCACTTAGCATAAATATATGTCCTTCCTTCAAATACACCAATGAATCCTGATGAGATGTGCCTTGAGAATCTATCCAACCCAGATTTTCTGTTGGACATACATTTTAAGTACGTGTGACACAAGAATCCGTAGGCTTGCACAACCTCCCCTTCTTGATTTCACCATTTTGGTAGTCACCATCATAACCCATTAAGTGAAATAATTTTTGAATGTATTCATGATTGAATACATTAGGGTGACCCTCTTCTTGATCTCCAAACTCCAACACCCTCCTGGTTGTTCGTTCATCCACCCTCAACTCTTCATTTCTTATTGTAGCGAAAATCATATGTTCATCATTTTCTTCCTCAATCCTGGATGTGTTCCAGAAATCTTCAATGTGCGATTGATAGATGAAAGGATCCGCAGATAAGGCATAGAATAATCTTGATCTTCTCATATAGATAATAATATCCCTGCATCCCTCGGCTACTGTATCCTCAGGATTAAGAAAGGCACAGTCATTATGATCTTTTGCGAATCGATTGGCCATATTGATTATGTTGTTTGAGTGTTGATTTACTTAAGGATTGTTGTGTGGAGTGAAAGAATGAATGTTTCAGTGAGAAAGGGGTTTATGGGTGAGAGTGTTTTTCTAGGTCTGAAAAAGTGTTCTGAAAAATTGAATAGAAATGCCAATGGTCAAGGTATCTTTTATACTCTCTCAGACAATTTAAAAACCTCTTATTTAATGTTGTGGGTCCCATATCCCTCTTTACCCTTCCATGGTTATTTGGATAGTTAATTCTTCCGCAGAACATCTACGGAAGGCAAAACTTATGTTTTTCTTCCGAAGATAATTTTGATAAAGTTTTCTTTTGAAGCAAATGTTTGTTTTTCTTCTATTGATGTTTTATCTGTAGGATACCAATCTACGGAAAGTCATTTTTGTTATGATTTTGCTGAATGATCCTAACATATTCTTAGATTATTTGCTGTTTGCTGTTGTACCTTGTTGACTCTCCTTCATGGCAAATGTGCAAAATTAATTTAGTTAAAAACTTCAGATATCCTACTGCCAAGTTAGTGCTCAAGATCCAATTTTCTTCATTTAAAAGAGATAAACTCAGTTTTCATGCTGATGACTACTCCCCCTAAATTTTTGATTAATCATGAAATTATGCATTTATCAGAAATTTATATAGAGAATAGCATGAAAAGAAATTATCTGTCCAACTTATTATCAAAGAAAAGAAAAAAAACAAATTCTATTTAAAAGCAGAAACTTAAATGTATTTACAATCATTTACATCATACAATGGGATCATACTACGACACTAAGTAACTTCCTGATGACAGTTTTATTTGATAATGGTAGACATAGATCTAGTGCTGATTGCACGTATTATGATCCACATAAATTTAAGCAAGAATATAGTTTTAACTTGTCATTCTTTTTATTATGTTTTGGTATTGATTAAAGATAGACATATAGGGACTCCACATCCAATTTACATTAGAGTTTGTCCTCCGTTTATGAGTCAAGTTATCACTTTTTCACACTTAAAACTATGTTCTGTAAGTTATAAGCTCTATCTTAAGATTTTTTTGAAATCTCATTAATGCTGATATGATTTTTAAGCTCTGAATTAATATACAGTTGATCATAATAGATTCTTTTAGAGTTGTTCCTTTTTGGAACCTTTAGATGATCAGCATCAGGACACCAGGTCTTTACTCACGTAAAACAGAGGTGCCTAAGAACTCAGGTCTTTGCTTGCGCAAAACAAAGAGTTCATGATGCGCAAAGATAGAGGTTATAAAGTGTTACAACATAGTGTGATTAGGTGAGTAAGTTAATCATAGCAGGATAAGACTTACTTGCTTGCTCATCAAAACGGAATTGTCCATAATTTATCACCTTGACATTATGTTATGCATGAACTTCTTTATTTTCAACTCAACCAGAACCTACTCGCATACCAAATCACATCTGATCAGTCTGTATTGTTTGTGTTAAAAACAGGAAAGTAAACAAGGGTATAGTGAACTATAATTTCCCATAATATCAACTGCTTATTCAAGAAATCATGAAAATAAGACAATATTTTTTTGAATTTTATTTGTTTTATGAATGTTTTTGGCTTTTTCATATTAAGAAATTTGAAGGACAGATCATGCGTTTCTTTATGTTGAATATTTAATCTAAATTGATCATGCCTAAGGACTCAATTAAGAAATTAAATCTTGCTAAGTCAATGGCTTTAATAAATAAACCTGCAAGCTGATTTGTTGTATCCAATTGATCAACTTGATTAAACCTTTTTTCGAGCTATCTCTCATAAAATGGTATCTGATTTCAATATGTTTTGTTTTACAATGTTGCACTGGATTAGCAGTGATGAACATAGGAACTGAGTTATCAATAAGTATTGGTGTTTTAAGAAGATTATAACCATAATCAAGTAGTTAGTTTTGTAACCACAAAACTTGAGAGCAACCGGCTAAAGCAGCAATGTACTTAGCCTCAACTATGGATACTGAAACATTTGTTTGGTTTTTGCACTGCCATGAGGTCTTGATGATCATGCTTGAGAAAGAGAGTTTGATCAATGGTTCCCCTGTTATAACCATGCTTGAGCAAGAAGGATGGCATTGTTTCATACCATTTTCTTGGTGCCTGATGAAGACCATACAAAGCTTTGTCAAGCTTGTATACGCTGTGTGGGTAATCAGGATCTTCAAAGCATGGTGGTTGGGCAACATAGACCTCTTCATCAATTTTACCATATAAGAATGCACATTTTACATCCATTTGGTAAACAGTGAACTTCTTATGAGAAGCATAGGCTAGAAAGACTCTAATGGCTTCAATCCTTGCAACTGGGGCAAAGACTTCATCATAGTCTATTCCTTCTTCTTAAGTATAGCCTTGTGCTCTCAGCCTTGCTTTGTTTGTGATGATGATACCTCTGTCATCTAGTTTGTTCTTGAGAAGCCATCTTGTACCAATTGGATATTGGCCTTCAGGAAGATCAACTAGATTCCAAACTTTTGGCATTCTGAACTGCTAAAGCTCTTCTTGCATCTTCAATCCAGCTATTGTCTTTCAATGCTGCAGATATGTTGGCTGGAACCACTTATGAAAGAAAATAGGAGAACAGACAAATATTGGCAGCTCCCCCTTGACTTCTTGTGGTTCTTTCATTAAGATCACCAATAATGTTTTCTATTGGATGATACTTATGAATTCTTGTTGTTTGTATTAATTCAACTGGAATAGATGATTCCAAGTTGGTGATGTTGGTTGATGGAGATGGATCCAACTGAGATGGGGAATAAACAAAGTGGTCAAAATCCACATCATTTTGGTCTTCTGATGCTGAATGGATTCCATATTCATGATTTTGTGTTTCCGCAGATGTAGGTATAACTTCTGCAGCAGTTACAGGAACAACTACGGATGTTGTAGTTTGTTGATCTGCAGATGTGAATGTTGTTGGAATGTTTTATGATGGATTAGGAACTCCAGATGAGAGAAAAAAATCATCTCCGGAAGTAGGAACATCTACGGATGTAGAAGGAACTTCTGCGGTAGCTTTGTTAACTTATGCTGAAGTTGAATTTCAATTTCCATCAGAATTATCATTGCTTGTTTGAGATGAAGGGCGTGGATCAGCAACATTGAAGTATGTGTCTGGGTTATTCTTGGAGGATCAACTGTCAATGACACTTCACTCAAACTTTGAGGTGCATAACGATAACAAGTATCCATAGGACCTGCAACATTCAAATAACCAGTGTTAAATGAGTTTGTTAATCCATCTATATCAAACAACCAAGATGATCCTTTTATAGATTTTGGAAATAAGGATTCATCAAAAGATACATTAGGTGTTTCCACCATAATGTTGTGATGAGGAATGTAGACTCTATATGATTTAGATGTTGATGAGTAATCAATAAAACAACCATCATAGGCTTTTTCATCAAACTTTCCTAATTGATCTTTGGTGTTTAAGATAGACACATGACACCCAAAAGCTCTAAGATAACCAATAAAAGGTTTTCTTTTAAACAAAAGTTCATAAGATGTTTTATTATGTTCTTTGACAATTAAAGTTTTGTTCTGAACATTGCATGCTGTGTTCTCTGCTTCTACCCAAAATGTGATAGGCAACTGTGAATCAACTAGCATTGTTTTTGCTGCTTCAATTAGAGTCTTGTTTCTTCTTTCAGCAACTCCATTTTGTTGTGGAGTTCTTGGTGCACTTAATTATCTGGCTATGCCTTTGTTCCTGTAAAATGAATCTAAAACAAGATTAACAAATTCAGATCTATTATCACTTCTTATGATTTTGATCTTTAAATCAAGTTAATTTTCAATCTTAGTGATAAACTCTATTAGTTTTTGTAATGTTCACTTTTATGTTTAAAGAAAAAGACCCATGTGAATCTAGTGAAATCATCAACAATCACCAAGCAATATTGCCTTTTACCAATGGTCAACACATTGGTTGGACCAAAAAGATCCATGTGAAGCATTTTGAGTGGTGTTGTGTTTGTGTTGATTGTTTTGGACTTGTGTGACACCCTATGTTGTTTTCCTTTATAACATGATAAATAATGATTAGAACAGTAAAATTCTTTCTTGGGAAGGCCAATGACTAAGTCATGTTTGAACAACATATTCATGTTCTTCATGTTTGAATGAACCATTCTTCTATGCCACAGTTGAGCTTCATCTTCTGATGACTTAGAAACCAGGCAGGTTTCATTGCTTGTCATAGAGGTGTTATTCATATCCAAAACATATGTGCTTCCGTTTCTTGGTGCTTTAAGATGGATCTAGTCTATTAGAATTTGAAAACCTGGCTTAAGAATATAACAATAAGTGTTATTAAAATAAAGTGGTATAATTTTGATCACAAATTTGAGACTCACTTAACAAGTTGAATTGTAAATTTTCATAAAAGTTAACTTTCTCAAATTTGAGTACACCATTTGTTTCCATTCTTTCACCAACAACTTTACCTCCCATCTTATCCCCACCAAATGCCACATATGAAGCATTTTTATCTTTGAAATCATGGAGGAGAGAACAGTTTCCTGTCATATGCCTGGAACAACCACTGTCAACATACCACTTGTTTTCAGTCCTCCATGGATGTTCCTGTAAAATAATGAAATCAATTAGAAAGTGGAGCCCAAGCCTTAATGGTCTTGGGCTTACCATTGTTATCTAGAATTGTTTCTCTATCATGAATGAGCCTAGATGTCTCAAGATTGTTTTTATACTCAATTGATTCATTATGTTCTATTTGGGGTGAGGATGATTCTGTTAAAGATGAACTTGAAGCACTTTGATCTTGTTTCACGGTCAGTTCCTTTGTCACTTCTTCTTTGATTGCCTTTTTCTTCAAACTTGAAGATGACACTTTGTTAGTAAAAGTTTCAGCATCTTTTGTCTTTGATTGAGGTACATGATTACCCTTTTTAAAGTGATCAAAGAAAGCTTCATCTTCCTATAACACTAACTTCTTGTGAGGTGTCTTGCTTTGAGAATGTTGCTTCTCCTTCTTTTTGTTTGCTTGATCACCAGCAGATGTTGGCTTCTTTACCTTTGGCACCTTTTGTTTTGATTGCTGCTTCTTTTGTTTTTGCACCTTTGATTCTTCATTCTCAGAAGATTGTAAGTCTGATTCAACATTCTCAAATTGTTGCTTCTTTGGCACTTTAGTTTTGTTCTTTTTGTTGAAGTAGCATTCTTGAGTATAATGGTTCTTCTTGTTGCAAATAGCATAGTGCTTGTTGAAGTAACAATCAGTTGTCATGTGGTTGTTCATGTTGCATATGGAGCAGTAACTGCTGAAGTAACAATCAACTATGTCTGGTTATACATGTCACACCACTTGCAGTATTTGTCTCCAGCTTCACACTCAAACTCTACTATCTTCTTCTGCTTCTTTTTCAATACTCTTTCAATCTTTGCAGTTGAATGATCTTCTTCTTGTTGATGATGATTCATAACTCTTTGTTGTTTTTTGACTTTCTTGACAGTTTGTGATTCAGCATTTGATTTATTCTTCTATAGATCTTCTACGGATGTTGCCTTCGGTACATTTTTCCTTTGCTTTTCTACGGATGTGTGAGAACCAGTCTTCTTCTTCTTCCGTAGGTGTTCTGCTGAAGTGTTTTTCTCTTCTTCCTGTGTAGTTCTTTTTGCATACTGACTTTTGTGCTTTTTGTTTAGCTCCTGAATTCCTTCATTTAGCTGACCAATTCTTGTGTAGATGGTCTTCAACAAATTTCTTTGTTTGGGAGGATAAGGTAGCTTGATCTCCTCAAGGACTTTGGGAATTATAGATTCAATTACCACATTTTTACCCTTACCCAAACCAGCACATTCTTGTTCATTAGGCTCATTAACCTCACCCAAATCATCACAGTCATCAAAGTCAAATTCTGATTCATTTTGTTTCGAAAATTCTGATTTAGATGAATCAGTTTCACTGATTTCAGTATCTTCACCATTTACCACTTCATTGTTTTCAACTTTTGATTCAGTTTTGGTGCTAGATACAAAATGATTTGACAGACTATTGGTCATGGACTCAGGAAGTGTAAGGCCCCGTTCCCGGGACACTTACAGCTGGTCAATCATTGCACACAAAGCATAAAACCTACATTAATTTTACCTAAATATTGCAGCGGAACCACTTTACACTGTGCTTCCATTGTACACACACCTGGGGAACCACTTTATTCCTTAACCTCTTCTCCTTGCGATCAATGATTACCACTGGTTGCTCCACATAATTGAGCCTTTCATCAACTTCAATGTCTTCTAGTGGTACAACCATATATTCGTCAGCTAAACACTTTCGCAGATGAGATACATGGAACGTAGGGTGAATTCCACTTAACTCATCGGGTAACTCCAACCTGTAGGCCACCTCTCCTACTCGAGCAATGATTTGGAAAGGCCCTATGTATCTCGGGCTCAACTTGCCCCGCTTCCTGAACCGAATGATACCCTTCCAAGGTGAGACTTTCAACATAACTCTATCGTCCACCTGGAATTCAATCGGTCTACGTCTCTTATCGGCATACGACTTCTGCCTATCTTTGGCTGCCTTCATATAGGTTTGATCTTTTCGAGCTTCTCAGTCATAGCGTCAATCACCTCAATACTTCCTAACTCCTTCTGACCAATATCACCCCAACAAACGGGTGTTCTACACCTCCTACCGTATAGCATCTCATAAGGGGGCATACCAGTGCTGCCATGATAACTGTTATTGTATGAGAACTTCGCTAACTGTAAGTGGTCATCCCAACTACCTCCAAAATCAATGACGCATGCCCGAAACATATCCTCAAGCGTCTGAATGGTTCTCTCCGACTGACCATCCATCTGTGGATGATAAGCCGTGCTGATGTGTAACCTCGTCCCCATTGCATCATGAAATCTCTTCCAGAACTTAGATGTAAACCGAGTGTCACGATCAGAAACAATAGACACCGGCACACCGTGACGAGTTATAATCTCCCTGATGAATAGATCCGCTAACTTCTCAAATGAATACATCTCTTGGATCGGTATGAAGTGAGCACTCTTCTTCAGACGGTCGACTGTCACCCATATGGCATCGTACCCCTTCATGGTACGTGGTAGCTTCGTGATAAAGTCCATGGTGATATGCTCCCACATCCACTCGGGTATATCCAAAGGTTGGATCTTCCCGTACGGCTTCTGATGCTCTGCCTTCACTTGCAAGCAAGTAAGACACTTACTCATGTACTCCACTACGTCATGCTTCATACCCGGCCCCCAATAATCTTTCTTCATATCCTGATACATTTTCGTGGCACCGGGATGAATGGAGTATCGAGTCTTATGAGCTTCGTCCATGATCTTCCCACGTAGATTCCCATAACGAGGAATCCACATTCATCCGAAGGTTTTAACACCGAGAGTGTTTTCACCCAACTCCGCGACTAGACCTCTCATCCTTTCGGGGTTAAGATGATCTTCTTTCAACGCCTCGTCTTGAAACTCCTTGACCTGCTTCATTAAGTCTGAGGTCATAACCAATTGATAAGCCTTCACCCGAATTAGTTCAGGCCTCTCCTTTCGGCTAAGGGCATCCGCCACTACATTGGCTTTGCCCGGATGGTAATGGATTTCACAATCATAATCCTTTATCAGTTCCAACCATCTCCTTTGCCTCATGTTCAAATCTTTTTGCTCGAAGAAGTACTTCAAGCTCTTGTGGTCGGTGAAAATGGTGCACTTCGTCCCATACAGGTAGTGCCTCCAAATTTTTAACGCAAAGACCACCGCTGCTAGCTCCAAATCATGTGTAGGGTAATTAACCTCATGAACCTTCAATTGTCGGGAAGCGTAAGCTATAACCTTTCCTCGCTGCATAAGTACGCAACCCAACCCCGAGTAAGAAGCATCTGAATAAACCACCAAATCCTCGCTCCCTTCAAGTAATGATAAGACAGGAGCTTGAGTCAACCTCGTCTTCAAAACTTCGAAAGCCTTCTCTTGCTCTTGACCCCAAAGAAACTTCACATCCTTACGGGTCAACTTGGTCAGTGGAGAAGCTATCTTAGAGAAGTCTTGGATGAATCTCCTATAATAGCCTGCCAACCATAAGAAACTACGGATCTCGGATGGCGTCCTTGGAGACTTCCATTGCATCACAGCTTCCACTTTTGCCGGGTCTACCATAATCCCCTCGGGATAAACCACGAGACCCAAAAACTGAACCTCTCGCAACCAGAATGCGCACTTAGAGAACTTAGCATACAACTTCTCCCTTCTCAACGTCTCTAATACCTCTCGAATGTGACCGGCATGTTCCACCTCGCTCTTCGAATAAATCAAGATATCATCGATGAACAAAATCACTGATTTATCCAACATCGGCCGATACACTCGATTCATCAGATCCATAAAACCAGCTGGCGCGTTGTTTAAACCGAAAGACATGACGAGGAACTCATAGTGTCCATAACGCGTACGAAAAGCTATTTTAGGAATATCCTGCTCCTTCACCTTCAACTGATGGTAACCAGATCAGAGATCTATTCTCGAAAACCAACTGGCACCTTGGAGCTGATCAAACAGGTCATCAATCCTCGGCAATGGATAGCGATTCTTCACCGTCAACTTGTTCAGCTCGCGGTAGTCAATACACATCCCCATACTACCGTCCTTCTTCTTTACAAACAAAACCGGGGCACCCGATGGAGAGATACTCGGTCTAATGAACCCCTTATCAAGCAACTCTTGTAGTTGCTCCATCAATTCCTTCAGCTAAGAGGGGCTAACCGATACGGTGCCTTAGCAACAGGTTGGGCACCGAGTATCAGGTCGATCTGAAACTCAATCTCACGGTCCGGCGTTACACCTGGTAAATCTTCTGGGAACACGTCTGGGAAGTCACACACAACCAGTACATCAGACAATTGTGGCGTTGGCGTATCAACATCTTTTTACGTAGGCCAAGTAGGCACTACATCCACGCCTCATACACTTTCCCGCCACCACCATTGAAATCATCTTCGAAATCGTAGTAACTCGATCACCGTAAATCGTACCGAAATCCCGTCAGGCGTTGTCAGTCCAATCGTCTTCTTGCGACATATGATATTCGCCTCGTAGGCCGCTAACCAGTCCATTCCCAGGACTACATCGAAACCGCCTAAGGTCATCACGAATGGTCTAACAGGAAATTTATGACCTTCAACTTCTATGACACAGCCTTCCATTATCTCAGAAATCCTGGTAGACTTACCTTTGGCAGTTTCTACATCGAAGGACTCTTCAATACTCCTACTCCTTAAAGGCAACTTAGCATAAAAGGAAGCAGAAATGAAGCTCTTACTAGCACCGGAATCAAATAACACTGAGGCAAGAGTTTGGTTTACTAGGAACGTACCTGACATAACATCGGGGTCCGTCCTAGCGTCCTCCTGTGTCATCGTGAATGCTCTGGCGCTTGCTTTCTGCCTTTCGGTTCCGGTCGTCTTCTTCACTCCGAAACTCTTAGCCCTTGGCTTCTTGCATTCCCTACTCATGTGACCCTCTCCAACACAGTTAAAACATCTGGCCATACGACAATCCTTTGCTATATGCCCTCTCCTCCCACACGGGAAGCATACATTCAATCCCCGCCTACATTCTCCGAAATGCTCCTTTCCACATTTGCCACACCTCTTCGACCCCGCACCAAATATGACCACACGGCGGTCATCCACCCGTGCATGCTTGTTGTTTGTCGGGACACCACCCCTAACAAACCTCTTCCCGTTCTAGTTCCGGTCACCACCACCTTTCTTACTCACCTCAACCACCACCAATTCCCGTTCATCATATAGCCTCCCTGCCAGATCAACCACTGACCTAAACGTGCTCGGTCGGGCAGCGATCATGTGCCTACGGTTGTCCGCCAGCAAGCCCTGAATGTATCTCTTAATCTTTCGTGACAAGGGTGTCACCTGATCCGGCACCAGCCGTGCCATCTCAATGAATTTGGTGGTATATTGCTGATGTGTCATGGTTCCTGCCTCCAGCTGTAGGAACTCCCTCTCAACCTTGTCAAGCTCTCGGTGAGGACAAAACTCCTCGATCACCAGTTTCTTCAACTCTGGCCACCTAATTCTTCCAATTTCCCTACTACCCTCGGCTTGGATGATATTGTCCCACCAGCACAGAGCCGAGTCCACAAATGAATGAGTGGCAAACATCACCTTTTGATCCTCCCGGCACTCGCTGATATCAAGTACAGCTTCCATCTCTCTCACCCACCGGTGAGCAGCAGCAGCAGTGCCATTTCCGTCAAAAGTCAGGGGCTTGCATCTTTGAAATGCCCCATAGTTACAGCCTCGTGCTATCTCCTACACAGGCTCTTCTCCTTCTTCTTCACTGAAGACAACCATCTCAGTCTCCGGTTGCTCCCTTTCCTCCGCGGGTCTCCTCCTTTCCTTCATCTCTCCTTCTCTTACAGCCTTCATCACTTCGGTCACCACAGAACGTAGAATTGTCTGCATGACCTGGTGAACCTCTTCCACCATCGCCTCCTTCATTGAGGCCCTTAAATTGGCACTCTTACCACCACCCTCCGGATGAGGGGTCTTAGGCTCTTCATGAGCCACCTTTTCAGCTCTAGGCCTTCCTCTCGTGACCCATGGTCCAGCACCACGTCCACCACGACCTCCACCTCGAGAAACCTTTGAAGATCTACCACCGGCGATCCTCTAACACACTATAAGATTCAAACACCAACACGGTCATTCAAGGTAATAACTCAGTTTATGTCAAGTATAGTAAGTCCCTAATTACAGTGGCCAGTTGTGATTAGCCACTTACTTTACTCTTCATACCCCAAGCATTTCCTATCCTGACTTCATCAGTATCTAAATCTACTAAGAAGCACATAAATCACATAACATGCGCACGTAATACCGGTTAACATTAAGAAAATACCTGATGGCACGCAGCCACTCGGACTGGCATCCGTTCCCTTTGTCCCATTCTCAGTTTATGTTTAGGTTTCTTTTGAAAATATTTACCCGTTTCACTTAAACATTGGCTCTGATACCAACTTGTAAGGCCCCGTTCCCGGGACACTTACAGCTGGTCAATCATTGCACACAAAGCATAAAACCTACATTAATTTTACCAAAATATTTCAGCGGAATTCTTTTAAACAAACTATTTCATTATAATTGCTTTTGCAAAATAATACTTTGCAGTTAACTGTTACAAAATATCACTCGTTGCATTACATCACAAAAATATTATAATTCAAACAACGGATGCCATCTAAAAATGCCAAGTAGCTACCCCGTGCCATCCTCAGCAACGTTACCTACCAACTGGAAATTTCATAAAAGTTAGCGTTGCTGAGTGAGTTTTAGTTTTATAAATAAAATACTTTTCTTTCGTTTAAAACCGTACTTTACTTTCGTAAGCGATCATACATCATACATACAAATAGATAATCTCTTTATTATCTTTCATCAACGTCAACTTACATTCATTCATTCTCTTTCTTATCGTACATTTCATTCGTCCATTATTACATTCACTTCTCTATGCTCCAGGCTAATGCCTCGAGCTATACCCCAAACATCATGCACAAGGCGGGTACTGGGCCGAAGACTATAAATAGACTTCAAACATCATGCACTAGGCGGGCCCAGCACCGGGGTATCATCATTTGGACCAATGCCATGTGCTATACCCCAAACATCATGCACAAGGCGGGTACTGGGCCGAAGACTATAAATAGACTTCAAACATCATGCACTAGGCGGGCCCAGCACCGGAGTAAGCGACAATGGTCCCATACGTATGGTCAGTCACAAAGACTAGACCCAGTGTGCATCCTTCTGGGGTAGCTAACCCGCACACCGTTGAGCTAACACCCTTCATTGGGTGTGAACCTCCTTACAGTGCTTGCAAGACTATTCTTACTTTCGTTCATTCATTAATGCATGCATTCATTCTTTCTTACTTCTCTTTAGTTTTCTTCCACTTTCGTTAAGTATTACTTTACATAAGCATATTCATACTTCATACCACGTAAGGTCACCACATAAACATAACATGGAACATCATCATCACAACAGCATACAAAGCATGCAAATCGTAAACAAGCACAGTGCCCCATAAAACCTCCTTTCATAACACTTAAGCTCTACATCCCAAAATCTCAGAAAATTCTGTCTCCTTAAAGAAATGCGGATGAGCAAACAAATGTGGATGAACAGACAAATGCGGATGAATAAACAAATGTGGATGAATAAGCAAATGCGCATGGGCAAAACAAATGCGGATGAACATACAACAAATGCGGATGAACACCTCAGAAAATATTCTAAATGTCCCAAAGAAATGCTCATGAACCAAATGCGGATGACTGAAGCAAATACGCATGGGCAAAACAAACGCGGATGAACATACAACAAATGCGGATGAAATACTTAACTAATGCGGATGAACAACACTTATGTAAATATACAAACTTAATGCGGATGATCAACTAACCTGAAACCACATCTTACATTATAATCAGTTCCCAATCCTCATTCTTATACATTCATCCCACCGATCTAGCATGCTAATCTCTTAGAACAAGCATACAACCACATAAACCGAGCAAAACATGCAGGCCCTAACACACCCACTAAAAGAACAGGGCCAAACTTACGGTACAAAATACTGCACATAATAAAAAGGTTAGTTACATGCATTTCCAGCCCCAAAACAGGTTTAAAACATAGAAACCGGGGATCTGGAACTCACCTTATGCAATCTTTTGGGCAAGACTTCCTTCAAACCCGAATGCAATGAGTTCACACACCTAAAACCCAACAAAACACAACCCAAACACAAACAAACACACATAAGCATGAAACCGAGGCATAGGCCGGCCAAGAACAACTTAAAATGATGAATTCTTACCTTGAATTCGGTCTCCTTGTTCTTTTTCTCCAAAACCCGAGAGCTCTGCTCTTTCTCTCTCTTAAATTCGGTTGAAGTGAAATATGCAGGAAGGTGTGGGCGGCCATCACCTTTTGCACCCATTTTTTATACTTTTTGTCCTTTTGACACATTTAGCCCCTCAACTTAGGTTAAATTATGTTTTCTTTCTTTTATACACATTTATTCTTCTTTCTCGTCTTTTAAAATTTTTTGGGTGTTACAGGAAGGGTGGTGTAGTTATTATTCACTGGTAGTGCAACAACATTAAATCCCAACCCATACATGTTCTTTGATTCAATACGAGAATTTAACAGTTTCTCATATTACTGTGATGATAATTGGAAGTTCTAAAGTTTCACTACAGTATATGCATGATTAGACATTGATTTTGTTAAAGAGGTGATCAAATGCTCAACTTGTGCTTTCAAATTATAATTTTCAGAAACAAGTTTATCCAAATCTTTTTGTAAAGAAGTGATTTTGACCTGATATAATTTATGTTCTCTTACATGAGATTCATTCAAAATCATTGTTTCTATGACTTTATCAGCCAATTGTTTAGAATGGACCATGTATCGTTCTACGTCTTTAACACATGTTGGTGAACATAACCTGTCCCTTACCTCTCTTTCCATAGGTGGAACTTCGTTCTCCAGGTTTGCCATTAATGCTTGATTCTCCTCCTGGACTTCCTGCTCATACATGGTGCAGTCACAAGTACCATCCTGCAAAAATAATCAAACCAGTTTCTTTAGAATTACTTGTACCTGTTACTAAACTTGAGGCTGGTGGGGATGAGTTTGTAAGCTGAGGTTGCTTGAACCTTCTCTGATGTGCTTGTCTTGTGTTTGTTGTTGATTGTTGATTGATGTTGCATTCCCTTGAGAAGTGACAATACAAATTACATTTGTAACACCTCACCTTTGATATATTAACACCAATTTTTGGTGTTCTTCCAGCAACATATAGTCCCTTGTTTCTTCTCATATACATCTTGGCCCTGTAAGTAATCATGGCCATTTGCCATTGTAGATCCATCTCTTCCACTTCATCAGGATGAAGTTCTTCCAGGTCTTGTTGGCAGATTTGAGCAGGAGTTAGAGTACTACCCAAGTAAGCTTGAAAGCTTGAACTGAATGCTGCAAATGCTGCTTTTTGTTCTTCTGATTCTAGAACCACAATGATTGGTTCATATTTGGTTTTGCTTTTGCTAGGTGATGATCCCTTTGCTGCTAAACTTTTAGAATCATCAGATTTCCCTTTCTTCTTGTTGTTAGAACTACTTTGAAAGTTAGATTTAGAAGACTTTGCTACATAGAAACCAGCTTCTTCTTCATCATCACTCTCAACACAAGAGCTTCCTTCATCACCATTGGAAATAAAAGCACTTCGAGCACCCTTTGTTTCTTTGAATTGGTATGGTGCTGTTGATGCTTTTACACTCTTGTTCCTTGTTTTCTCATCCAACTCCAATGCTTCTACCTTCGCTACCAAAGTATCTAGTCTGATTGCCTTTAGATCAATGGTATTTTTGAACTTAGACACAATTTGAGTCCAACTTTTAGGCAAGGTATGTAGCATCTTTTTGTTCAGTTCCTCATTACAGTACTTCAACTCAAGAATATTCATCTCAGTAACAAGTTGCATGAATCTATTGAGTTGTTGAGGAACTGATTCACCCACAATATGATCAAAAGTTTCATACTACGAATGAAGAGTATCCTTACTGATGCTTCTGATCTCATCACTACCTTCACACAAAGTGTGAAGAATTTTCCATAATGAGTTTGTTGTTTAGTATGCTTCATACCTAATCAAGAGGTCTTCAGGTAAAGCCATACTAAGCATACTATATGCCTTGATGTCGACTTTGACTTTCTTGGCATCATCAGGAGATAGATTTTTCAAACTTATGGGCTGATTGTTGTCATTATAATCTGGTCCTAAAGCAGGTGGAATGTAAGGACCTTCAATAATTGATACCCATAAATCAGAATCTATTGAGTTAACGTGGTTCCTGAATCTGATTGTTCATGTTTTGAAATCAGATTTGTTCTCCAACTTTGGAGGTTGATAAGCTCCAACCATAGAATTGCTCATGTTGATTGTCTGTGTTAATTATCAAAATTATCAGTTGATCTAATATCCTATGAATGTGTAAAAACAATGCAAACACACTAACACAGCAATAACAAATCACTGATAATATTAATATCACATCAACTAAGATAAAAATTCCTTGGAACTAATGACTTCTATTGTGAATGAACTAATTAATAACACACTCTTAACTAAAAAAGAAGTTGTGGTCAAAATTAGTCAAATCGCTCAATATGTTGATGTGTTTTGTTCAAACTTGTTTGAACAACCTTGTGAAATCAAACAATAACACAAATCCACAAATCAAAAGCGATTCTGATGCAAATCAAAATTAATCGAGCAATGGAACAGTGAATAATGATCGATATAACTAGGATTTGATGATTTAATGAAATAAACAACCAATTAAAATATTCAAACTGATAGATCAATTGATCTAGATCAAAGAGCACGAGGCTCTGATACCACCTGTGAATTCAAGGATCGAAATAGGAATTATCAGTTTGATTTAGAAAATAAATATAGTGGAATTATCAATATTTGTTTTTTCTAATTAATTGTTTATGAAATTGAAATCAGCTAAGAACAGATGAAGCAAATAGAAAACAGAATAATATAATGCAACAGAGAGATTGTTTCAATTTGTTTGCATTGATAATAAATCGATTACAATGACTATTGATACATGAATGATCTGGTGATCTCCAATGATGTTCTTGGTGTTCTTGATGTTTTGCTGTTTTTTTTTTTTTGCTATTTTTAGTGATTGAATGAATGATATCGTTTCTATGAATATGATAAACTTTATTTTTGTATAGATATCAATCAATCGCCTACTCAATCACCTCTATAATTGAGTGCATCCATGCCTTATATTTATAGGCAGAGGGGTTCAGCTTTTACAATGGAAACTGGAACTTTCCTTATTGTGGTAAGAAAGTTACAGCTGTAACATTCCTGATGTGACATCCTAAGTCCTCTAACAGAATCAGTCTTCCGTAGATGATAACTGATAACATCACTTCACTCAGCTTGACTTGTTGACTTTCTGTTGTACTTGATGAGTTCTCATGCAAGTTGTTCTTCCGCAGGAAGTTGTTCTTTTGTAGGAAGTTGGTCTTCCGTAGGAAATTGGTCTTCAGTAGAAAGTTTTTCTTCCATAGAAATCTCTGATCATCTTGAACTTCATCCTCAGGAGCAAGCTCTTCTTCAGCAGCAGCACTTGAACTTTGGACTTGTTCAGCAGATGTTATTGTGCTTTGCAAGAGATCTACGGCTGCATGTTGACTTGGTTCTTGTGATCCGCAGAACATCTACAGAAGAACAAACTTGTTCATCCGCAGAAGTTCTTGCACTTGGTCAATTTTTCAAATTGACCAAGTATGATGTTTTCCTGTAATTACATGAAGTCAACACAAATAATAATTTGGGTTAACTTATAAATCATGCATTACATTATCAATAAGAGATTTACAATTATTTATTACAAGAGTTTACTAAGTTAGCTAAACCTATACATTGAATCTAGTCCTAACAAACTATGGAAGTTATCATGAACAGTTTGTGAGAAAGACACAAGAGCAAAATGCGTATCATAAAATGTGTTGTTAGGTATATGGCAAGCTAAACTATCAAGCTAACAAAGGCTAGAAATTGCAATTATCAAAATCAACTATCAAGCTAACAAAGATTTCATAATTTAATTTCAAATAATAGAAAACAATTCTTTCTAAATGCCAAATTCAAAAGAAATACAAATCAGTTAAATTCTTTTGTCGATAAAGGAAATGGCCAAAAAAAAAAGATTTGCATAAAGAAAATACAAACAAGAAATCTTTACATGTTGATGATAACAATCCTCCTTCAATTCAAACCACTTTCAAGAAAATGATTACAAATCTGATAAAACCAATTCAAAAGTAGAAAATAAAAACAACCAATCTGAGCCTGATATTATTGAAGATTATGTTTTCAATGATAAAAGAGACATGATATTAAAGTCTGTATCATATTTGGATTAAAACAATATGATTAAGTCAACCATGGCTTGAGTTCCTAAAAATGAATAGATTGATTCATATGTGCACGAACAACCAAGACAAGTTATCAATAGTGTTTGGCATGATGACAGTGATTGTTCTAGGCATATGATAGTGATTATTCTACGCACATGATAGGAAATATATATCTGTTAAACAAAATACAACCTTACAACGGAGGATATGTTATTTGTGCTAAAGATAGAGGAGGTAAGATTACAAAGAAAGGTACAGTGTCTATTGGCGTATTAAGATTTGAAAATGTCAATTTTGTTGAGGAACTTAAACATAATTTGTTAAGCGTCTCTCATATTTGTGACAAAAAGTATTCAACACACTTCACTGATAAAGAATGTCTTATTCTAAAACCTCGATTTGTAATTCCTAATGAATGGGTTTTGTTGAGAACAGCGAGAGACAAAGACACATACTTACTTGACATGAATGGCTCACATTCATTTGTAACAGCGTCTTGTTTGTTATCTAAAGCCACGGAAAGTGATTTAATGTTATGGCATCGTCGTCTAGGCCATGTAAACATCAAAAATATGAACAAGTTGGTTAGAGAAAATCATGTTGTGGGCTTACCATTGAAAGAATTTCAACTTACTAAACATTGTCTGTCATGTTCAAAAAGGAAACAACATAAACATCCTCATAAACCAGTTGCTCATACCAAAATTGATCTATTTTTCAACTGTTACACATAGATTTATATGGTCCAATAAGCGTTTTATGTTTTGGACGTCGTGCATACTGTTTGGTTATTACTGATGATTTTTCCCGATTTACTTGGGTTTTCTTTTTAGCAACTAAGGATGAGAAACCTTATTTGCTGATAAAGTTCAAGACCCTAATGGAGAATCAGACTGACAAAACCATCCAATGCATTCATAGTGATAATGGAACAGAGTTTTGCAATCATACTCTGAATGAATTTTGTGATTCTAAGGGGATAGCTAGACAATTTATTTCTACAGGAACTCCACAACAAAATGGAGTTGCTGAAAGGAGAAACAAAACTTTAATTGAAGCTGCCAGAACAATGTTATCAACAGCCAAATTACCATCTTTCTTTTTGGCTGAAGCTGTTAACACTACATGTTATGTTCAGAATCTTGTTTTAATCAACAAACAAAAAAACATGACTCCTTATGAAAAAAATTTCAAACATAGACCTAAACTCAAATATTTCAAAACCTTTGGATGTTGTTATACTTTGTTACATACATCTGACTCAAAATCAAAATTTGATAAAAAAGATGATGAATGTTATTTTGTTGGATATTTAGCCTACAAAGTTGAGTAACAGGTTTATAATAAAAGATTTAAACAAATAATTGAGTCATTTGATATAGATTGACATGAACCTAACATAACAGATGCAGGTTCTGCTCCTCATGGGTATAGGATTATGCTTCATTATTTGAAACTTTTAATCGATCTTCTGTTATGTCTATAGCTAACCCACCTTTGTCATCATCAATTCAAGATACCATTACTGATGAAGTTGAACCTATGTCATCTTCAGCTACAAGAAGATCTTCAAACATACCTTCTTCAAATGTCACAGCTATTCCACATTAAGTTTCTAAATCTGAATTACCTCATTCTAATCTAGTTGTTGAACAAGCTCCATAAGTTTTTGATTAGATTACCTCTCTACTCAAAATATTCTGATTGATCCCATTCAAGGTCTATTTGAAGATTTATCTGTTGATAATGATATTCATCAAGAGGAAGATATTGTGCATCAACCCGAAGGAGGGAACACTTTTGAAGAACCAGTTGGTTATATGTCTAACTTAGACGAATTTATTTCTGAAGATACCATTCCTCACTTGAGAATTCATAAAGATCATCCAACTGAAGCAATCATTGGTCTGTTATCTCAAGGTGTCTGAACTTGCAGTCAATCTGGTGCCATAAATACATGCTTGTATTCTTGCTTTATTTCTTAAATTATGCCAAAGAACATTGAGATGGCATTAAAGGAAAACAGTTTGGTTGAGGCTATGTAAAATGAACATTGAAAAGATAAATATTTGGCATCTTTATGAACTTCCAAAGGGTAAGCTGGCGATTGGAACTAACTAGATATTCAGAAGCAAAACGAATGAAAAGGATGTTAATGTTTGCAACAAGGCTAGTTTTGTTGTTCAAGGAACTTATCAGGTTGAAGGACTTGATTATGAAGAAGTATATGCTCCCATCGCAAGACTAGAAGGTATACGTATTTTTCTGGCTTATGCTTCATACAAGAACTTCACTGTCTATCAAACGGATGTAAAAATTACAATCTTGTATGAGAAGATGAAAGAAGAAAACTATGTTTGTCAAACTCCTGGTTTTGAAGATCCAGATCATCCGGACTTTGTTTATAAGTTAGACAAAGCACTCTATGGCTTACATCAAGCACCTCCTACTTGGTATGCCACCCTCACTAAACATTTGCTTGCAAATGGTTATAAACGAGGTGCTATTGATCAAGCTTAATTCTTAAGGAAGACTGGTGCTGATCTTATTCTTGTCCAAGTATATGTTGATGACATTATCTTTGGATCAACCAATGATGATTTATTCAAGGAATTTGATGTTGTGATGAAGAAGAAATTAGAGATGAGCCCTCTTGGAGAAATGTCCTTTTTATTGGGTGTTCAAGTTAAACAAGATAATCAAGGTATTCTGATACATCAAGATAAATATGTTCATAGTATTCTGGACATATATAAATTTCAACACTCCAAACTGGCTCAAACTCCGATGTCTTCTCGTCTTACTTTAACTCCTGATCTCACGGGTGAAGACGTTAATCAACATTTCTGTCGATCGGTGATTGGATATCTAATGTCTCTCACTGCAAGCAAACCAGACATCATGTTTCCTAGTTGTCAGTGTGCATGATATCAAAGTAATCCAAAGGAGTCACACATGAAAGCTGTCGAGCGGATTTTCAAATATCATAGCGATTTAAATATTTACTTTTATACTGATAATGATTATGCAGGATGTAACTTGGATAGGAAATCCACAACTGGTAGGTGCTAATTTCTTTGAAATAGGTTGATTCCTTGGCAATGCAAGAAGCAGCAGATGATATCCACATCCACTGCAGAAGTTGAATATGTAGATTCATTAAGTTGTTGTTCTTAAATTGTTTGTAGTCAGCAACAACTTCTTGATTATGGTCTTGACCTCTATAACACCAAGATTTGGTGTGACAATACTCCAGTGATGAATATTATGAAGAATCCTATTCAACATTCAAAAAACAAAACACATCGACCTCCGAATTCATTTTATCCGTGATTATTTTGATCTAAAGCTTATTCATTTTGAACAAGTCAAATCAGATGACAACATTGCTGAATTGGTTATTAAAGCGCTTGATCATTCCAGATTTGACTTTTTAGTTCAATCTCTGGGAATGATTAACTTTGGTTAACGATTATCCTTACACCCTCTCAAAAATATTTTTTCTATTCATTTTTTATAAAATTGTTATTTTCTATTTAGATAATTACAACTTTAGGGGAGAAAATATGGAAATATCTTGAAAAAGGTTTTGTTCTTAGGGGGAGTAAAAATTAAAGAAATTTACAAAAGTTTTTATTTTAAACATATAGAAAATTAAAATTTTCAAGGATTTATAGGAAATGATAGTACATCCTAAGGCTTAAAAAAACTAACTTTGATTTTGTTTGATATGTTGATAAGCTTGACATTCAATACTGAAAAGCACTAACAGAATGTAAATTCTCTATGACTAAAGTGGGTTACTCCATAAGGTTTTATGGTAACACTGATTCCTTGCTAAAGCAGACCGAGAGTTACAGTCTAGTCATACTCAAGCTAGTTACTGTCTAATTCTATGTTTTTTCAAAATAAATATGTATATATAAATATCAAAAGATAAACAAGATATGAAAAGTAAAAATAAAAGGGAAAATAAACAAAAAGGAGCAAAAAGATGCCAAAAGACGATATAGGACTAAAAGATGCCAATGAGCACAATAATAAAAGATATGTCATAGACATACATACTATATGATAAATATTTTTCTTTTGAGAATATGTTCTGACATGGTAGGAAAAATCAAAAGATGGGGCACGTAAGTTCGAATTTGCATGCATGTCCTAAACGTCTTGCGGGGCAAAACTTAAGTCCTACCGGTAGTTAATAAGTCCTAAAACTTGTTAATATTCAATATTCAGAAACATTTCTAAGGCTAGTTATGCCCTAAATAGATATTATAATAGAGAAAAATAATCCTAAAAATGCTGATCAGAGGTAAGAGGTTTAAGTCAAATTGGGTCGACTTGAATTCTCAAATGTGTCGTGAAGCTGGATAAGGGCTCTATAGTAGTTTTGATTTTGGGATCCACCGACTTCATACAAATTAATCTAAACATGATAAAAATCACAAAAAATGTGTCAAGTAAAAAATTGAAGTCTATGTTTAAACTTGATACAACATATTGACAATCGGCGTAACCAGTCTTATTTAAAATATAGCTAGATTGTTGGACCCTGAAAGGATCATACATGCCAATTCAAGAGGTGGTTGAAGGTTGTTCTGGTTTGAAGAAACTACAAGTCAAAGAATTAATCCGGGTGAAGAAAATAGAAGAAAATGACAAGTATCGGTTGTCCGCATTAGTCAATGCGGATAAGCAAGAACAAATACGACTGAGTATTTGTTCATCCGCATTTACTCATGTGGATAAGAAAAATCAAATGCTGATAAGTATTTGTTCTTCCGCATTAGTCAATGAGGATGACATACTTATTGTGAATGCTCAATAGATGAAATGCGGACAAAGACCAATACATCCGCATTAACTAATTCGGATGTACAATACAAATGCAGATCATTATTTTGTACTTAGACTAGTATTTTGATGTATAGTTGTCAGGGTAGTTTAGTTATTTTGTACAGGCATTGTATCTGCCTGTAAATAGAATAGTGTACATGATATTAAGTATTTTCTTGAGTGCTACAAGCTTGTTGCTACAAACCCTATCCCATTTTGTATCTTGTTCTTCAGTATCAATATACAAAACATTTATTAGTAGTTTCAGCATTTATGATCATTGATTCTATATTTCCACTACACAATCATTGCCTCAATCATCATATTCGATCGTAGTTGAATTACATCAACTTTGATTCAGATTCGGACCTGTGACATCTGGTAATTTTCCGTTACCAAACTCCGTTAGTTCCGTTAAGTCTTGCATACACGTGTCGGGAGCACACACTAGTTGTCGTTGAACGTTGGTGACTTAATAATAATTAATAATAATAAACAGATAATTATTTAACTAATAATGTTGGTTATTAGTTGTGCTTATGCGATCTAAATATTACTTGTGAATTTTATCACGTAACGTGAAAACGTGTGTGTTTAATCCGTATGTTTTGTATCTAGTGAAGATAATGCATATGATTATTATTGTTAGTTTATATCCTTATTATTTTAAGTTTAAACCTTTTAAAAAGTAATTAAAAGCTTAGTTTTAATAAAATACAAATTATAAGGGTTGAAAGGGTAATTATGGATTATTAAATAAAACAAAAATCCCAACCCTAGCCCCCACACCTTGATCGGCCGCGACTTCACCTTCAAACACACACACACTTCAGTTTTCATCAAAGAACAAGCAATTCAATTCGATTTTGGACCGATTTCAAGCATCACAACAAGTTAGAATCATCAATTGCAAGCCATTACACGTTTAAAGGTTAGATTTTTACATGTTTTTGATGATTTTTCATGTTGGCCGAAAGTTCCATTCGAAACCTGCAATTGAAGGTCGATTCTTGGTTGTTTGTTGATGTTATTATGTTAGCTAGGTTAGATTGATGCTAGTTAACGTCGATTATGCAAGAAAGCTATGATTTTGATACGTTGTTCATAGGTTACTAATAATAGTAACTTTATTTGCATGGATATGGTGATTTGATGATGTATGAATGTTATGGATGTGTTTGTGATGATGATTAGATGCTAGATTGATGATATGAATAATTGAAAATCAAGAAGATGTGTTATAGTTCATACATTGCTAAAAATAGTAACTTTTGGTATTGAATGTTGATGAATCATGATGATTAGATGTTGTTGATCATGTCTAGATATTTTCATGGACTTGAATTGGTATGTAAATGATGAATTCATGAATGTCTTGGGTGTTTGATGGATTTGGGATGAACTTTCCCAAAAGGGAAATTTTAATTGTGAAATCTCTTAAATATGATGATATGGGTATGTTAGGAGCATTTGGATCATACTAGTAAGTTCATAGATGAGTTCTATGGTGATAGAATTTATTGGGTGGATTCAATGGATGTTGGTTTGGGTAATTATCTGTTTTGGTCTATTTGTGGAAAAATCATGGTATGAGTCATATAGGTAAGCTAGGACTTTCGTTGATTGATGGTTGATTAAGAATGAACATTTTGGATGATATGAGCTATGGAAAATTAGTATGTTAATGATCATCATACACACGTGCGAATCTGAGGCCCCTACTTAGTAGGATTGGCAGGGTTTAGGGTGTGAAGTCGTGAGTGGCTTCACATGGCATGTGATGCGTGATTTGATCCCTGTATGGTGTATTATTTGTGTTATAGAGGTTATGAGCATGATAATAGTTTGAGATTCGCATGACTTGTATGATATTTGGCGGTATGGTGATCTAATTAGTACATGTGGCTAATGAAGTGTTATATGTAATCAGTTTGTATGATAATCATGTGTGTAGGCTGTTATGCTTGTTTGAATGGAAATTCACCTATAATGTCACCAACGAGTCAAACGGGTCAACTGGGTCAAATGTGTCTTGTCTTTCTAAAACCTTGAGTTCTTTGGGTTGTAGAGCACTTAGGGTTTTATATTGATTCTGTGTACACGTACTTATGTACTCATGTGTTCTATGTGACCTTTGAAGGTTGTCTTTCCCCTCTTTCTTTCAAGTTAAGCTCTAAGTTAATTCTTGTGCGCATCAGGTGAGTTCTTGCCCCACTCTTTTTACATAATCTCTTTTGGGGGAGATAGCATACTGTTGATCACAAACGCTTTTAAATATGAGTGTGTATAATATTAATATAGTGTTGTTTACCATGGAAAGTCCTCACACTTTCGGATTGTTAATATTGACTAGCGGGAAATTTTGGGTAGTACTACTGGGTTTGACGAGCCCCACCTGTGCGACTCGAGGTCAAACAGGTGCAATTTTGTCCTAACATATATTTGTCACGACCTGGTAAGTCATGACGGGAGGCACAAACTATCACAGTCAGCTTCAATCGCGAAATCACTATGTTTAATATTTTCATGTTAATAGACTAGCTATCTATTGCAATACACTACTTATGCTCTGGAAACAGTTGATTGGTTTATATTTTAACGCAAACTCTTGAATTCACCAACCATGTGTTGACTTGGTTAGTATGTTATTCTCAGGTTAAGGTTGCTATTGCCAAGGAGCATGTCACACGGGTCAGCATCATGGTGTTTGGCAGCATGTTATGAAATATTGTTTTGGGTTAAGAATGTTTAAACATCGTGTTTTGGTTTTGCTTAATACTTGGGCGCGTATGTTTGCGCATTTTCAAATCATGTTTCATCGTTTTGGGTTTACTAGTTTATTTAACGCTTCCGCATGGTTTTAAAGTTTGAACTTTGGTTGATTTTATTTTAAAAGTGGCATATAGTGTCGTTCTGAGTAACTATTGACTGTGATCCTGGTTTGTTCACACGCCTCGCGGTAAAACTCCGCTCGTGGATTTTGAGGGTGTGACAGATTGGTATCAAAGCCATTGGTTATAGGGAACTAGGTTGCATACACACACTAGACTATAACCGCATAGTTGTTAGTTACTTATCGCTTACTCTCCTTACTGTATACGCATTGGCATACGCAACACGTACTTTGCGGCATGGCATCGTCGTCCAAAAATTTGGACAAGAGACCTGCACGATCTGAGTCACCTCCTACGTCTCCCGTACCTGATAGGGGATTTAACTGGCCCTGACATCCTTATCCGCCTGGCGAGATAGACTAGGATCAGCCTTTCATACCTCCTGAGCTCAATCCTCCGCGGAACTGGGATTTCTACCCCACCTACATAAACCGTATGGCTAATAGAGAGCGCGTACCACAAGTAGCTCCTACACAACCTAGGACTAGGTCATCAACCGCCTCTGCATTGCCTACTCTTCCTACCTTGAGCATCCCTCTCGAGCAGGCGTTTGCAGCTTTGGTAGCCACTCTAGACACGGAGCGACAACGGATTAGAGGACTCACTAATGGGAACTCTGCATTACTATCTGAGATGTTTCAGTTGCGTTTCCAGGTAGAGACACTTCAGGAGCGACTCTCGATGGCCATTGGTGGACATCATACTCTGGCAGGCAACGTTGTAGCACTTAGTGGGCGCATGGATGCACAGGATCACCATAACATAGTGATCGATGATAGGTTTGCTGATTTAGATGCACAGCTAGTGGCACTTCAGGTTGTTGAAGCCCCTGCACCTTTGGTGGATCCTGATGAGGAAGACCCAGAAGAGGAAACTGAGGAAGCCCCCGAAGAAGAACCAGCAGAGATGGATGAGGACAGTGACGGATCTGACATACTGGACTGATTCTACTTTTAAATGACTTAGACTATGTAGTGTTTCTTTTCTTTGAAACCTATGTGGGAAGGGTTGTTTCCCACCCAACTGACAAACTTAAATTTTGACATTGATGGAATATTTTGTGACTCAATTGCAATTTATTTATCTTTGGTTATTATTTCTGTTATAAATGTTGTGGTTGTGGTGAATGCATTATTTCTTATTGTTTACTTTACCTTGATGAGATAAATGTGTTGGATGTTACTCATTATTGTAATTGTGAATTGTAAAGTGAAATATGGACGCACGAGGAAGAGGACGTGGGCGTGGTCGTGGACGTGGCGCCGGAGGCCGTGGTTCCGGAGCCATAAACATGACGCCTGCGGAATTGGCGGCATTAATTAACGAACATGTTTAGGCGGCAGTGGCTGCTGCCCAACCGGGACAACCAGCAGGTAAATGATAACAAGAGGTTAAACTAATTATTCTAGTTAATTGCCTAGAATATCTGACTAATGTTTGGGATTGTCAAAACAGGACCACCACCATGCACCTACAAGTCCTTCATGGACTGTAAACCCCATACCTATAGCGGGACGGAAGGAGCTGTAGGGCTTGTAAGGTGGTTTGAGAAGACAGAGTCTGTCTTCGCAAAATACAACTGCCCGCCTGCTGATCAGGTGAAGTATGCCACCGGGACATTGGAAGGCGCACTACTTTCCTCGTGGAATGCCCAGGTGCAAATGCTGGGTGAAGCCATGGCCAATGAACTACCTTGGGATGAGTTTAAGGGGATTATGACCGAAGAATACTGCCCCCGAAATGAAGTGCAGAAACTGGAGATTGAGTTCTGGCAACTCAAAATGCAAGGCTCAGAAATTGAAGCCTACACGACCCGTACTCATGAGTTAGCCACTTTATGCCTAGGGATGGTGAATGAAATGCACAAGAGGGTTGAGCATTATATACGGGGATTGGTGCCCAAAATTCAAAGTATGGTAACTGCCTCTAACCCCACTACTATACAACAAGCTATCCGAACAGCCCACAGGCTGACTGATCAAGCAGTCGAGCAAGGTCGATTACCTAAGCGGGGCGCGGTGGCAAGCGTGCCCTACCATAAACACAAGTGGGATGGTTCAAGCAACAAGGGATCGTCATCCAGCAGCCAATCTCAACCTCAACAACAGCAGCAAAGTCAGCAACAGCAACGTAAGTTCGATAACAATCGAAGCTTCAACCAGGCGACTCCCTCAAATCAAGGACCCGGTGGGTATGGCGGAAGACAGCCAAAGTGCAACCGGTGTAACTACCACCATGTGGGTCGATGTGATAACTTCAAGTGCCAACATTGTGGGAAGATTGGTCACGCAGCCAAAGACTGCCGGGGTGAACTGATGAAAAAGCCACAACAATCACAAGAAACTCCGAAAGGTTGTTTTGAGTGCAGAAAAGAAGGCCATTACAAACGCAACTGTCCCCAACTTAAGAGGAATGGTAATGGTAACAACAACAATGGAAACAACAGCAACAATAACAATAGCAACAACAATAACAACAACAATGGTAATGGCAACAACAATGGTGGAAACAACAATGGAGCCAAAGGAAGAGCCTTCATCATTGGCTCAGGTGAGGCTATAAACGATCCTACAACAGTAACTGGTAAATTTTCGGTAAATGGTCGTTTTGCTACCGTATTATTTGATACTGGAGCTGATAGAAGCTTTATTTCCACTAAGTTTAGTAGTCTTTTAAGTGATATGCCCTCAGCCTTAGAATCTAAATACACCGTAGAGTTAGCCGATGGTACACAGATTCACGTAACGCATATTCTTAGAGACTGCAAGATAGAGCTTGCTGGTCATACATTCACCATAGATCTCATGCCTGTTACGTTAGGAAGCTTTGATGTGGTAGTAGGCATGGATTGGCTTTTCGATAAACAAGCGGAAGTCATATGCCACGAAAAGATCATACGGATTCCCATTGATGAAGAAGTCCTTACGGTCAGAAGTGATAGGACTGGTGCAGTGATAGGCATCATCTCGTTTATGAAGGCACAGAAGTTGTTACGAAAGGGTCGACTAGCCATATTGGCACTCGTCACAGATAAACAGATCGAGGAAAAGAAGATAGAGGATATCCCCGTAGTTCGTGAGTTTCCCAACGTGTTTCCGGAAGACCTGCCTGGATTACCACCTCATCGTCAAGTTGAATTCCAAATTGAGTTGACTCCAAGAGCCACTCCAATTGTGAGAGCACCATACCGGTTAGCTTCGAACGAACTGCGGGAATTATCCGCCCAACTACAAGAGTTGTTGGATAAAGGGTTTATCCGACCGAGTTTGTCGCCCTGGGGAGCGCCAGTTCTATTTGTGAAGAAGAAGGACTGTACATTTAGAATGTGCAATGACTATAGGGAACTGAACAAGGTCAGTATCAAGAATAGATATCCCTTACCTCGTATCGATGATTTGTTTGATCAACTGCAAGGATCAAGCTATTACTCTAAGATTGATCTGAGGTTTGGGTATCATCAGCTGAGAGTTCGAGAAGAGGACATCACAAACACTGCTTTCCGTACACGATATGGTCACTATGAATTTTTGGTCATGCCATTTGGGTTGACGAATGCACCAGCAGTATTCATGGACCTCATGAATCGCGTGTGCAAACCCAATCTTGATCAGTTTGTTATCGTCTTTTTTGATGACATACTGATATACTCAAGGACTGAGGAAGAACATGGAGAGCACTTACGTTTAATCTTGGAATTACTTAGAAAAGAACAACTGTATGCAAAGTTTTCTAAGTGTGATTTCTGGATACGTGAGGTACAATTCTTAGGTCATATTGTCAATGAGAAGGGAATACATGTTGATCCTGCTATGATTGAAGCGATAACGAATTGGTCTGTTCCTAAGACACCGAGTGAGATACGACAATTCCTTGGATTAGCGGGATATTATCGACGGTTCATCGAAGGATTCTCTAAGATTGCACAACCTCTCACAGCCTTGACTCATAAGGGAACAGCATACAAATAGGGTGACAGTCAGGAATCTGCTTTCCAGTTGCTGAAACAGCAACTGTGTAGCGCACCAATATTAGCGTTACCGGATGGTAGTGATGACTTCGTAGTCTACTGCGATACGTCTATTCAAGGACTTGGATGCGTCTTGATGCAGTGGGATAAGGTGATAGCTTACGCCTCTAGACCATTGAAGATTCATGAGAAGAACTATACCACCCATGACTTGGAACTGGGTGCGGTAGTTTTTGCCTTAAAGATCTGGAGACATTACTTGTACGGTACCAAATGCACTATTTACACTGATCACAAGAGTCTCCAGCACATCTTTGAGCAAAAGGAGTTGAACATGAGGAAAAGACGCTGGGTGGAATTGTTAAACGACTATGATTGTGCTATCAAGTATCATCCGGGGAAAGCAAACGTAGTTGCTGACGCGCTGAGTAGGAAAGAAACTACTAAGCCTCGACGTGTGCGAGCTTTGCAACTTACTATCAGCACATAGTTACCGGAACAAATCCGAAAGGCTCAGACACAAGCTTTGAAAGCAGAAAACATTGGGTCTGAATAGTTAAGGGGAATGGAAAAATAATTGGAAGTAAAAGCGGATGGAATTCGTTACTTCATAGATAGACTTTGGGTACCTCTACATGGAAATCTAAGAGATTTGGTCATGAGTGAGGCCCACAAGTCTAAGTACTCTATACATCCTGGATCTAACAAGATGTACCACAATTTGAAGGCGCACTATTGGTGGCCTAACATGAATGCAGATGTAGCTACTTATGTGGGCAAGTGTCTGACCTGCTCAAAGGTGAAAGTGGAGTATTAGAAACCATCTGGTCTACTACAACAACCTGAGATCCCTATGTGGAAGTGGGATCAGATATCAATGAATTTTATTACTAAGTTACCTCGCACTTCTACGGGATGTGACACAATATGGGTTATCGTGGACCGATTAACAAAGTCTGCTCATTTCCTAGCGATAAAGGAAACAGACAAGATGGAAAAATTAACTCGACTCTATTTGAAGGAGATCGTTTCGAGGCATGGAGTACAGATCTCAATTATTTCTGACCGTGATTCTCGTTTCACATCACACTTCTGGTAGTCGTTGTAGAAAGCTCTAGGTACACGATTGGATATGAGTACTGCTTATCATCCACAGACTGATGGTCAAAGTGAGCGTACTATACAGACTTTGGAGGACATGTTACGTGCTTGTGTGATTGACTTCGGGAATAACTGGGAAGTTCACCTACCATTGAGGGAATTTTCTTACAACAACAACTATCACACTAGCATAAAGGCGGCACCTTTTGAAGCTTTGTATGGGAGAAAGTGTAGATCACCAGTTTGCTGGGCTGAAGTTGGTGATAGTCAATTAACGGGTCCTGAGTTAGTACACGAGACAACTGAGAAGATTGTCCAGATAAGAAACCGCATGGCCGCAGCGCGAGACAGACAGAAAAGCTATGCTGACAAGCAATGGAAACCTTTGGAATTTCAAGTTGGTGACAAAGTCTTATTGAAAGTCTCACCATGGAAAGGCGTGATTCGGTTTGGTAAGCGAGGAAAGCTAAATCCGAGATATGTTGGACCTTTTGAAATCTTGGAAAGAATAGGTCCAGTAGCTTATCGACTAGCCTTACCTGATTCACTAAGTGGAATCCATGATGTATTCCATGTTTCAAATCTAAAGAAATGTTAAATGGATGAAACTATGGTTGTACCGCCGGAAGAAGTTCAAGTAGACGAACAGTTACGCTTCGTTGAGGAACCTGTCGATGTGATGGATCGTGAGGTGAAAACGCTTAAGCAAAGCAAGATACCTATCGTCAAAGTTCGTTGGAACTCGAGACATGGACCAGAATTCACGTGGGAACGTGAAGACCAAATGAAGCTTAAGTATCCTCAGCTATTCGAAAAGACGATGCCAGCCGGCGAAGGTACTGATTAAATTTCGGGACGAAATTTCTTTCAACATGGGGATGATGTGACAACTCATCCAAAACTCACTCGATTTCGGGACGAAAATTCTTTCAACATGGGGATAATGTGACATCTGGTAATTTTCCGTTACCAAACTCCGTTAGTTCCGTTAAGTCTTGCATACACGTGTCGGGAGCACACACTAGTTGTCGTTGAACGTTGGTGACTTAATAATAATTAATAATGATAAACAGATAATTATTTAACTAATAATGTTGGTTATTAGTTGTGCTTATGCGATCTAAATATTATTTGTGAATTTTATCGTGTAACGTGGAAACGTGTGTGTTTAATCCGTATGTTTTGTATCTAGTGAAGATAATGCATATGATTATTATTGTTAGTTTATATCCTTATTATTTTAAGTTTAAACCTTTTAAAAAGTAATTAAAAGCTTAGTTTTAATAAAATACAAATTATAAGGGTTGAAAGGGTAATTATGGATTATTAAATAAAACAAAAATCCCAACCCTAGCCCCCACACCTTGATCGGCCGCGACTTCACCTTCAAACATACACACACTTCGGTTTTCATCAAGAACAAGCAATTCCATTCGATTTTGAAATGATTTCAAGCATCACAACAAGTTAGAATCATCAATTGCAAGCCATTACACATTTAAAGGTTAGATTTTTACATGTTTTTGATGATTTTTCATGTTGGCCAAAAGTTCCATTCGAAACCTGCAATTGAAGGTTGATTCTTGGTTGTTTGTTGATGTTATTATGTTAGCTAGGTTAGATTGATGCTAGTTAACGTCGATTATGCAAGAAAGCTATGATTTTGATACGTTGTTCATGGGTTACTAATAATAGTAACTTTATTTGCATGGATATGGTGATTTGATGATGTATGAATGTTATGGATGTGTTTGTGATGTTGATTAGATGCTAGGTTGATGATATGAATAATTGAAAATCAAGAAGATGTGTTATAGTTCATACATTGCTAAAAATAGTAACTTTTGGTGTTGAATGTTGATGAATCATGATGATTAGATGTTGTTGATTATGTCTAGATATTTTCAAGGACTTGAATTGGTATGTAAATGATGAATTCATGAATGTCTTGGGTGTTTGATGGATTTGGGATGAACTTTCCCAAAAGGGAAACTTTAATTGTGAAATCTCTTAAATATGATGATATGGGTATGTTAGGAGCATTTAGATCATACTAGTAAGTTCATAGATGAGTTCTATGGTGATAGAATGTATTGGGTGGATTCAATGGATGTTGGTTTGGGTAATTATCTGTTTTGGCCTGTTTGTAGAAAAATCATGGTATGAGTCATATAGGTAAGCTAGGACTTTCGTTGATTGATGGTTGATTAAGAATTAACATTTTGGATGATATGAGCTATTGAAAATTGGTATGTTAATGATCATCATACACACGTACGAATCTGAGGCCCCTACTTAGTAGGATTGGCAGGATTTAGGGTGTGAAGTCGTGAGTGACATAACATGGCATGTGCTGCGTGATTTGATCCTTATATGGTGTATTATTTGTGTTATAGATGTTATGAGCATGATAATAGTTTGAGATTCGCATGACTTGTATGATATCTGGCGGTATGGTGATCTAATTAGTACATGTGGTTAATGAAGTATTATATGTAATCAGTTTGTATGAGAATCATGTGTGATAGGCTGTTATGCTTGTTTGAATGGAAATTCACCTATAATGTCACCAATGGGTCAAACGGGTCAACTGGGTCAAATGTGTCTTGTCTTTCTAAAACCATGAGTTCTTTGGGTTGTAGAGCACTTAGGGTTTCATAGTGATTCTGTGTACACGTACTTATGTACTCATGTGTTCTAGGTGACCTTTGAAGGTTGTCTTTCCCCTCTTTCTTTCAAGTTAAGCTCTAAGTTAATTCTTGCGCGCATCAGGTGAGTTCTTGCCCCACTCTTTTTACATAATCTCTTTTGGGGGAGATAGCATACTGTTGATCACAAACGCTTTTAAATATGAGTGTGTATAATATTAATATAGTGTTGTTTACCATGGAAAGTCCTCACACTTTCGGATTGTTAATATTGACTAGCGGGAAATTTTGGGTACTGGGTTTGACGAGCCCCACCTGTGCGACTCGAGGTCAAACAGGTGCAATTTTGTCCTAACATATATTCGTCACGACCTGGTAAGTCGTGACGGGAGTCACAAACTATCACAGCCAGCTTCAATCGCGAAATCACTATGTTTAATATTTTCACGTTAATAGACTAGCTATCTATTGCAATACACTACTTATGCTCTGGAAACTGTTGATTGGTTTATATTTTAACGCAAACTCTTGAATTCACCAACCATGTGTTGACTTGGTTAGTATGCTATTCTCAGGTTAAGGTTGCTATTGCCTTGGAGCACGTCACACGGGTCAGCATCATGGTGTTTGGCAGCATGTTATGAAATATTGTTTTGGGTTAAGAATGTTTAAACATCGTGTTTTGGTTTTGCTTAATACTTGGGCGCGTATGTTTACGCATTTTCAAATTATGTTTCATCGTTTTGGGTTTACTAGTTTATTTATCGCTTCCGCATGGTTTTAAAGTTTGAACTTTGGTTGATTTTATTTTAAAAGTGGGATATAGTGTCGTTCTGAGTAACTATTGACTGTGATCCTGGTTTGTTCACACGCCTCGCGGTAAAACTCCGCTCGTGGATTTTGAGGGTGTGACAGGACCCGGTCAATTGGTATCAGAGCCTTGGCTCTTCAATTTGTCTCAAAATCAGTTTAGATATTGAACGAAAATCGATTGAACTGGTGATTGAGTTGTTTATTAGCAAGTTTCATACTTCTAATAAGCATTCATACCATGAAGCTTTATCAATAATCGTTGTTCTTTTGACCTAGAAACTCAAGAACACTGTTTGATTGTTGAATCTCAACAAAATCAGAAAAAATCCACTCATAACCACATGATATTGACCAAAAACGACCAAAAATCAACTTTAGAGTTCGTAGACAAGCATACTGCTGCTACTGTTCACCGCATCTGACAAAAAAAACTTGACATTGGACTGTTTGAATATTCTGGACATAAAAATAAACTTAATCAATACCCATACCATCTAAAATAAAGTTTATTATAATCGATTCTTTTAACTTTTCTGAACATGGTCATGCATCTAAACCTCTAATGCTTAAACACAAGTCTGAGTTTAGGCAGTGGAAAATAAGGTTTAGAAATTACATTACAGGTGTGGATCCTGACTACTAGATATTCATATGCAGAGGACCTCATATTCCTGTTTCACTCAATGCTGAACAAGCAGCTCAGTACAGAGCTGCTAAAATTCCCATAGACGATCCTAATCTAAATCTTGATGATGAGGAATACAAGAAAATCAAGATAGATCTCAAAGCCTACTCCATTCTAACTCAGGCTTTGAAAATGGATGTCCTCACAAGAATAGAGAAATATGGAACAGCCAAAGGTTTCTGGGATGCACTGCAAATTATGTGTGAAACAAGCAGTGAGGTGACATAAATAAACAAAGACAAACTGGTGAACCAGTATGAAACCTTTCATCATACCAAGGTTGAATCAATCTCCAAGCAGCTACATCATTTTGTGTAGTTGGTGAATGATCTGGAAATCATGGGGGTTACGTATAAAGAAAAGGAAATGAACAAGAAGATGGTGCACAATCTGCCGGAAAACCGGAAGCAGAATGTTACAATGATGAAGAACACTCTTGATATAAGGCCCTGTTCCCGGAGACCTCACAGTTGGACAATCACAGCATTTTTCATATAAGGTAAATAGATTTCATAAAGACATCACAACGGATTAAGTTATCAAAAACCATACATGCATTAATACTTGTTGTTGCTAAATAATACATCATTGTATTTTAAAAGTTACAAAAGAATCATTCAATTGTATTACAAAACAACAAAATTATTGTGCATGAATGGATGACAGTCTTTGCCTGCCAAGTAGCCTCACCCGCGTGCCATCCTCAGCAACATCCTTACCTGCCAACTGATATGCATATAAAAAATCAACGTTGCTGAGTGAGTTCTAGTTTAATAATATAGAAAAGTACACTTTGTAAACTTCATTTGGTGATCATTCATCAATATATATAATCAATCATAAAGTGATTTATTTTCTTTATTCCTTTCTTTATCTGCCTCTTTCATTAACTAGGATTGCACAAAGCAAGGGCCTACATTGCCGAACCCCTGTCGGCAAACGTTTATCATGGTATCTAACCCATCGACAGTTGATCCATACTACTAGGCACGAAGCTTTCTCATTAACTAGGATCCCATTCATTCATTGGTCAATCCCCAGGATTGTCCCCAGATGTGCATCCTCATGGGCTACACAGCCGCACATCAGTTGAGCTAACGACAACAAGGTCGTGCACCTCCATTCATTGTGCTTGCAAGGCTTTTCATTCATCATAAGGGCCCGGGGGAAACATTCATTAGATTACACTATCTCTTTTTATTTCTTTGTGTCCAATTGGTTAGGAAAAATACTTCAAAAATATTAATTGTTTTTAATAATCACATTCCATGAAACATAATAAATATCATCCATAACCGCAGGCCATAAGAAGAGAAATAAGCATATGAATCACTAAACAAGCATAATCTTTATATGAATGCGGATTAGCTTAGACAAATGCGGATGAGTACAACAAATGCGAATGAACAAATATGGATGAACATTCTAAGGAAATTTTCTAAGACTCAGGAAATGCGCATGAAACGACTGTGGATGACTACAGAAATACACATGGACACTGTAGCAAATACGCATGGGCAAAGCAAATGCAGATGAATACTTAGCAAATGCGCCTGAGCAAAACAAATACGGATGAATACTTAGCAAATGCGCCTGAGCAAAACAAACGCGGATGAATACTTAGCAAATGCGCCTGGAGACTTAGTAAATGCGCATGGAGAAATAACAAATGCGCATGAACTAAAGACTTTTAACTGTTAAATGAGGATGGTCCTAAAACTAATCTGAAATGCAACTTATGCCATTACCAGGACCCAATCATCATTCTAACATGAACACAGCTTAGACCTATCAATCTGACACTTAGAACAGCATAAACTTTAAACGATCAACAAAAGAAGCACATAACACACCATAACATTAACATCGTTCGCACCATACATGAAAATCATAACTTGTTTCGAAAACATCAGTAAAATATGCAATTCAGCCCCCAATCAGCAGAAAACATTTAAAAGAGGGGACCTAGAACTCACCTCTACTGCTTTCTAGTAAAACTCCACCAAACCCGAGAGCAACCTGGAGTTCAAACCCCTAAACTCACCAAAACACAAAACCAAGCACAAAGAATGCATAAGAATTGGTTTCATAAGCTAAAAATTTAGATAAAACCGAACCAATAACACGAGAAAGTTACACACCTTCGAAATCACAGCCTCTTCTTCAAAGAACCTATGAAACTTCAGCTCTTCTTCTTTCTTCTTTTCCAGCCGAAAGCAAATGCGAAAAAGGTAGTGGCATGGGCGGCCATGCCTTTTAAACGATAGAATAATAAGGTTTTGTACTTTGTACACTTTACCCCCCTCCACTTGTGCCCATTATCTTTTCTTTCAACATACTTTTCTTTTCCTTTATTTTAAACAAATTTTAAGGTGTTACAAGTCCACCCCCCTTATAGAGGTTTTGTCCCCGAAACCTATCATTCTTTGAACTGTTATGGGTAATGTTGTCTCATCTCTTCCTTAGTCTCCCACGTAGACTCAGATCCCTTCCTGTGCCTCCACTGCACTCGCACCAGTCGAACCACTTTATTTCGTAATCTCTTCTCCTTTTGGTCAATGATTGCCACCGGTTGCTCTATATAGTTGAGCCGTTCATCCACTTCAATGTCTTCCAGTGGTACAATCATGTCTTCATCAGCTAGGCATTTTCTCAGATGAGATACATGGAATGTTGGATGAATTCCACTTAGCTCATCGGGTAGCTCCAACCTATAGGTCACCTCTCCTACTCGTGTAATGATTCGGAAAGGTCCTATATATCTCGGGCTCATCTTACCCCTCTTTCGAAAACGAATGATCCCCTTCTAAGATGAAACCTTCAGCATCACTTTATCACCCACCTGGAATTCAATCGGCCTACACCTCTTGTCAGCATATGACTTTTGCCTATCTTTGGCCGCCTTCATAAAAGCCTTTATCTTTTCTAGCTTTTCTGATGTGGCTTCATTGATTTCGGTGCCTCCCAACTCTTTCTGCCCGATGTCGCCCAACATACCGGGGTTCTGCACCTCCTCCCATATAACATTTCGAATGGTGGCATGCATATACTGGCAAGATAACTGTTGTTGTAAGAGAACTCTGCCAACGATAGGTGTTCATCCCAGCTCCCAACAAAGTCAATAATGCATGCCCGGAGCATATCCTCCAAAGTCTGAATGGTCCATTCTAATTGTCCGTCTGTCTGAGGGTGATAAGCTGTGCTAATGTGTAACCTCATCCCCATGGTATCATGAAATCTCTTCCAGAACTTGGATGTGAACCGGATGTGCCTATCGGAAACAATAGACACCGGCATGCCATTACAAGTTATGATCTCCTTGATGAATAGCTCTGCCAACCTTTTCAACGAGTACGTCTCTCGGATCGGCAAAAAACGTGCACTCTTTATCAGGGGGTCTACGATCACTCAAATGGTATCACATCCTCTCACAGTGCAAGGAAACTTTGTGATGAAATCCATGGTGATGTGTTCCCACTTCCATTCAGGTATATCCAATGGTTGGATCTTCCAGTATGGTTTTTGATGTTTCGCCTTCACTTGAAAACATGTCAGGCACTTACTCACGTACTCCACCACGTCACGCTTCATCCCTGGCCACCAATAATCCTTCTTCAGATCATAATACATTTTTGTAGCACCGGGATGGATGGAATACCATGTTTTGTGAGCCTCATCCACGATCCTTCCCCTCAGCTCCCTATAACGAGGAATCCACATCCGCCCAAAACGGGTTTAACCGCCAAGGGTGTTTTCCCTTAAATCCGTCGCCTACCCCATCATTCGTTCGGAGTTGATCTTATCATCCTTTAACGCCTCATCTTGGAATTCCTAGATTTGACCCATAACATCCGGTGTCATAACCAGCTGGCAAGCCTTTACCCGAATCGGCTCCGGCCTCTCCTTTCTACTAAGGGCATGAGCTATCACATTCGCCTTACCTGGATGATAGTGGATTTCGCAGTCATAATCCTTGATCAACTCTAACCATCTTCTCTGTCTCATGTTAAGATCCTTCTGCTCGAAGAAGTATTTCAAACTTTTGTGATCAGTGAAGATGGTGCACCTCGTCTCTTACAGGTAGTGCCGCCAAATCTTTAATTCAAAAACCACAACCGCCAACTCCAGGTCATGAGTGGGATAGTTAGCCTCATGGATTTTCAATTGTCGGGATGCATAGGCTATAACCCTTTCCCATTGCATCAGCACACACCCCAATCCTGAATAGGAAGCATCGGAATTGACCACCAAATCTTCATTCCCTTCAGGTAAGGTCAAGATAGGAGCTTGAATCAACCTTGTATTAAGCTCTTCGAAAGCATTCTCCTGCACTTGCCCCATACGAACTTAACATCCTTACGGGTTAAGTTGGTCAATGGTAAAGCTATCTTGGAGAAGTCTTGGATGAACCGTCTGCAGTAGCCTGCCAAACCCAAGAAATCGAGGATCTCGGATGGCGTCTTTGGGGTCTTCCATTGCATTACCGCCTCCACCTTCACCGGGTCCACCATAATCCCTTCAGAATTAACCATATGACCCAAAAACTGAACTTCCCGCAACGAGAACGCACATTTAGAGAACTTAACATACAGCTTCTCCCTTCTAAGCGTCTCCAATACCTCGCCAATGTGACCGGCATGCTCTTCTTCACTCTTCGAATAAATCAGGATATCATCAATAAACACAATCACTGATTTATCCAACATCGGCCGACACACCCGATTCATCAGATCCATAAAAGCAGCTGGTGCGTTGGTTAGACCGAAAGACATAACGAGGAATTCGTAATGCCCATATCAAGTTCAAAACACGGTCTTCGGGATATCCTATTCTTTGACCTTTAGTTGATGGTAATCAGATCGAAGATCTATCCTTGAGAACCAGCTGGCGCCTTGGAGCTGATCAAACAAGTCGTTAATTCTCGATAGTGGATACCTGTTCTTCACCATCAACTTGTTCAACTCACGATAGTTGATGCACATCCTCATGCTACCATCCTTCTTCTTTACAAACAAGATCGAAGCACCCCAGGGAGAGATACTCGGTCGGATGAACCCCTTGTCTAACAACTCTTGCAACTGGGTCATCAATTCCTTCATCTCGGAGGGAGCGAGATGATACGGCACCTTTGCAACAGGTTAGGCACCAGGTATTAGATCAATCTAGAACTCGATCTCGTGGTCAGGTGGCACTCCTAGTAGGTCTTCGGGAAACACATCAGGGAAATCGCATACTACCGGCACGCCTGACAGTTGAGGCACGGTAGCATCCACATCCTTCACATAGGCCAAGTAAGCACCACACCCGCGTCTCATAAACTTCTCAGCCGTGATCATCAAGATTACTCGCGGTGTAATACACTCCTTGTCTCCATGTATCGTAACCAAACTGCCATCGAGCACAGTCAGACCAAACGTCTTCTTTTGGCATATGATGTTCGCTTCGTTGGCTGCCAACCAATCCATCCCTAACACCACATCAAAACCTCCTTGGGCCATCACGTACAATCTAGCAGGAAACTTACGACCATCCAACTCTACAAGGCAATCGTCTATCACATCAGTCACTTTGGTAGACTTTCCTATCACTGTCTTTACATAGAAGGGCATGTCTGTCTTCTTATTCTTACCATACATTTCACAACATAAGTTAGCAGATACAAAACTTCTACTAGCACCCGAATCGAAGAGCACAGAAGCATACAGTTGGTTTACTAGAAACATACCTAAAACTACTTCAAGGTCCACTCTGGCTTCTTCCTAGGTCATGTTGAATGCCCTTGTCTTGGCTTTGGTGTTCTCACTCCTCCATTTCTCGCCCATAGTCTGAGTCCCTAAGCTCCCTTCTCCACCCTTCTTGCAATCTCGGCCCAAGTGGCCTACCTCCCCGTACCGATAACACCGTGGTACCCCGCACTCTCTAGCATAATGTCCTTCGCCTCCACACTTAAAACACCAGTTCATCCCCACTCTACATTCACCCAAGTGAACCTTCCCACACTTCTTACATTCCCTCTTGTTACCCCTTTACTCGATCCTGGGTGGCGATCGTCAATCCTCATTTTCTTTTCCCCGATCCCATAATGGTCACCCCTGAATCGCTTCCCATTACCGTTCTTGTTCCAACTCTTTTCAACCTTCCTCTGAATTGGCACCGGATCCCTCTCATCATACAACCTTCTGGCCAAATCTCCTGCAAACCTGAAAGTGCTTAGTCTAGCAGCTATCATGTTCCTCTTGATATCCACAGGCAGACCCTGCATGTATCTCTTGATCTTCTTGGACTCTGAGGTTACTAGATCCGGAACGAGTCTTCCAAGCTCACTGAACTTGGAGGTATACTCTTGATGATTCATGTTTCCAGACTCCAAATGCAAGAACTCTTTCTCAATTTTGTCCAACTCCTGATGTTGACAATACTCCTCCAGTACCTGTTCCTTCAAATCCTACCACCTCATCCTTGTAACAGACCGTTTCTCCTCGGCTTGGACAATGTTGTCCCACCAGCATAATGCCGAGTCAACAAAAGAATGGGAGGCAAACTTCACCTTTTGATCCTCCCTACACTCACTAATGTCTAGAACTACCTCCATCTCCTCCTCGCTATCATCATCAGGGATTTCCATCTTGGGACTAGATGGCTCTTCATGAGCTTTCTCCTTCTCCTGTGTATCTTTGGTCTTTTCACCATCCTTTACTGCCCTCAATAACTCGGTCATCACTGAAGGTAACACGTTTTGCATGACGTTGTAGACTTCGCCAGCAATAGTTTCCTTTACCATAGACTTGAGGGTGGCTGATCCTTCATCCTTTGGGTGGTTATGAATATTCGTGTCCTCATGAACTGTCTCGGGAGCCTTAGGTTTGCTTAGGGTGATACGTGGCCCAGTAGTACGCCTGCCACGAGCACCGCCTGCGTTGCCTTCCCAGGTTTCCTACCCGTCATAAGATCTACCTCCTATAAGATTCAAGCACTAACAAGGTCATTCAAGGTAATAGCTCAGATTATGTCAAGTGTAGTAAGTCCCTAATTACAGTGGCCAGTTGTGATTAGCCACTTACTTTACTCTTCATCCCCCAAGCATTCCCTATCCAGGCCACATCAGTGTCCAAATCTACTAAGCACATAAATCAAATAGCACACGCACATAATACCTGTTACTTATGAAAGATTACCTGATGACATGTAGCTACTTGGGATGGCTTCCCTCCATTCGGTCCCATTCTCAGTTTAAGTTTAGGTTATTTATTTTTTTAAATATTTACCCATTTCTTTTAAACGTTGGCTCTGATACCAACTTGTAAGGCCCCGTTCCCGGAGACCTCACAGTTGGAGAATCAAAACATTTTTCATATAAGATAAATACATTTCATAAAGACATCACAGCGGATTAAGTTATCAAAAACTATTCATGCATTAATATTTGATTTTGCTAAATAATACATCATTGTATTTTAACAGTTACAAAAGAATCATTCAATTGTATTACCAAACAACAAAATTATCATGCACGAATGGATGCTAGTTTTTGCCCGCCAAGTAGCCTCACCCGTGTGCCATCCTCAGCAACATCCATACCTGCCAACTGATATGCATATATAAAGTCAGCGTTGCTGAGTGAGTTCTAGTTTAATAATATAGAAAAGTACACTTTGTAAACTTCATTTGGTGATCATTCTTCAATATATATAATCAATCATAAAGTGATTCATTTTCTTTATTCCTTTCTTTATCTTCCTTTTTCATTAACTAGGATTGCACAAAGCAAGAGCCTACATTATTGGTTGGCAACAGATGCCGAACCTCTGTCAGCAAACGTTTATCATGGTAGCTAACCCATCGACAGTTGATCCACACTGCTAGGCACGAAGCCTGCTCATGAACTAGGATCCCATTCATTCATTGGTCAATCCCCAAGATTGACCCCAGATGTGCATCCTTATGGGCTATACAGCCGCACATCAATTGAGCTAACGACAACAGGGTCGTGCACCTCCATTCATTGTGCTTGCAAGGCTTTTCATTCATCATAAAGGCCCGGGGGTAACATTTATTAGGTTACACTGTCTCTTTTTATTTCTTTGTATCCACTTGGTTAGGAGTAATACTTTGAAAATATTCATTGTTTTTAATAATCATATTCCATGAAACATAATAAATATCATCCATAACCGCAGGCCATAAGAATAGAAATAAACATATGAATCATTAAACAAGCATAATCTTTCCTCATATAGAAGTTCTCCATACTTGAATACTATTCCCAAATTTCCAGAAAATCCCAAGTCTTTAGACAAATGCGGATGAACTTAGACAAATGCGGATGAGTACAACAAATGCGGATGAACAAATATGGATGAACATTCTTCGGAAATTTTCTAAGATTCAGGAAATGCGCATGAAACGAATGTGGATGACTAAAGCAATACACATGGACACTGTAGCAAATGCGCATGGGCAAAACAAATGCGGATGAATACTTAGCAAATGCGCCTGAGCAAAACAAATGCGGATGAATACTTAGGAAATGCGCCTGAGCAAAACAAATGCGGATGAATACTTAGCAAATGCGCCTGAGCAAAACAAATGTGGATGAATACTTAGCAAATGCGTCTGAGCAAAACAAATGCGGATGAATACTTAGCAAATGCGCCTGAAGACTTAGTAAATGCGCATGAAGACATAACAAATACGCATTAACTAAAGACTTTTAACTGTTAAATGCGGATGGTGTTAAAACTAATCTGAAATGAAACTTATGCCATTACCAGAACCCAATCATCATTCTAACATGAACACAGCTTAGATCTATCAATCTAACACTTAAAAAATCATAAACTTTAAACGATCAACAAGAGAAGCACATAACACGCCATAACATCAACATCGTTCACATCATACATGAAAATCATAACTTGTTTTGAAAACATCAGCCAAATATGCAATTCAGCCCCAAATTAGCAGAAAACATTTAAAAGAGGGGACCTAGAACTCACCTCTACTGCTTTCGAGTAAAACTCCACCAAACCCAAGAGCAACCTAGAGTTCAAATGCCTAAACACACCAAAACACAAAACCAAGCACAAAGAACACATAAGAATCGGTTCACAAGCTCAAAATTCAACTAAAACCGAACCAATAACACAAGAATGATACACACCATTAAAATCACAGCCTCTTCTTCAAAGAACCTATGAAACTTTAGCTCTTCTTCTTTCTTGTTTTCCAGCCGAAATCAAATGTGAAAAAGGCAGTGGCATGGGCGGCCATGCCTTTTAAACCATAGAATAATAAGGTTTTGTACTTTGTACACTTTACCCCCCTCCACGTGTGCCCATTGTCTTTTCTTTCAAGATACTTTTCTTTTCCTTTATTTTAAACAAATTTTCGGGTGTTACACTTGACTTGGAGAGCACCAGCTTAGCCATCATGATTTCTAAGATTAAAGTTCTGGAGTTAGACGAGCAAAGCAGAAATCATAGTGGACCTTAAGTCATTGAGGCATATAAGTTTCCATCATAACCTCATTCTATGGAAAATGCCTTTGTGACAGAAGAAGATGATTTTCTATCTTCCAAAGATCAAGCTAGAAGAACTAGATTCATTGTTGCTTCACAACTAAACAAGCCATCATCTTTAACTCCTTTTACTACAACACCCACATGCATGCCTAGTGATCAAAAAGCTGATGAGCAAAAGGCAACTTACAATGCCTTTGTTGCTAGCTTTGAGGCTTATCTAGGAGGATGGCTTACTTAAGCATATCTGATACAGGAAGATCTAGAAGAAATGGATCTAGATGATGTTGAAGAAATGGACTTGCAATGGCAGATGGCCATGATTGCGATAAGAGCCAAGAAATTCTTCCGAAAAGGGAAGAAGCTGTGTCTGAATGAGAACATAGAACTTGGATATGACAAATCCAAGGTAAAGTGTTTTAATCGTGGCTTGAATGGCCACTTCTCTAGGGAATTCAATGCTCCTAAAAGAAGTAACAACAGTTACCAAAGAACTATATATGGTCAGCCATCATCTCAATCCAATTCAAGCTTTCAATCAAGCAATCAACATCAGTATCAGCATCAAAATCAGCACCAACAAACTCATCGAAGTCAGCCCTAACTGACTTATCAATCTCAGGGAAGCAATCAACCAAGCTCTAATGCACTTGTCATCAGACAAGATGGAGTTTGTGATCGGAGCCTATATGAAGAGGAAGTCAAGCCTCAATTTCAGAATCATGCTCTCATGGCTCATATTAATGATGGTCCAATTCCAATTCCAACTGAGGTAAAATCCAATCTCTGTAGTGATAAATGCATTCAAAAAGTGCAGGGATACAGAGAACATAATCACAAGTTAGCTCTTAAAATCAAAGAAGAAAAGATTAAATCTGAAATGCTAAAACAAGAGATGAAAAGTTTTGAAATTAAAATCAAATCACTTCTTTCATATATTGAAAAACTCAATGGTGAAAAGTATACTTTCGCAGCTGAGAATGAGAAGTTAACTGAATCGTTAACAAAAACCAAAGCTGAGAAATCAGCTACGGAATTGAAAATTGAAAAGTTTCAATTCTCTTCTATTAAGCTGCAAGAGTTACTTGACTCACAAAAAGAGCCAAAGGATATGACTAGGATTGGATACAATTCTTGCCCCCCTCCATACAAAGACAACTATACGATTATGCCTGGGGCACTCACTCATTCTGGTCCAACTAAACCTAAAGTTATTGAAGCTCAAACAATGGTTTCATAAATAACTAATCCTCAAAACAAACCAAGTGTTTATATTAAAGCCAATGAAGATAAAATCAAGTTGGGTCACCCAATCAAAATCAAAGAGTGCTAAGACAAACCTATAGTTGTCAAGAAACCAAATACCCTAGTAAAAGCAATTGTACCATTTGTGAAATTCATTCCTGAAAATATCAAAGTGGTGGAGAATGCAGAAGTACCAATGAAATCCTCTGCTGAAAGCAGATCTGATAGTGAGATTAAATCTCCTAAAAATTCAAGCAAATAGGAAAGGTTTCACTGAAATCCAAAGGTAAAGCAATAGCTTCTCCATCTTCCAAAGGGAAATCATCCATGGTTCAAAAATCAAAAGTAAAAAGTAAACAAAAATCATCAACAAAGTCAAAATAGGGGGTCGGTTTTGACATTTTCAACAAAAAAGATCTAGACCAATTTGTAAAGGAGTCAAGTAAGGGTAAAAAGAAGCAAAAGAAATCTCTAAAGACCAAGCCAAGTAGAACTGTGAAACAATCTATAGAAACTAAGAAGGCTGAATTTGCTTCTTTATAAAAAACAAAATCTGAGGCTAATCTAAAATCTGTTAAATTACTTGAAGCGTCCACATCAAAATCAATAGACAAACAAATGTACTATGACATTTGTGACATGTCTAATCACAACATAGAGGAGTCTTATTTTAATCAATATTGGTCCATCTGTGACATGAACAATTATTCAACTAAAAATTGCTATTTCAACAAGTATTGTTCTGTCTGTGATATGAAAAATCACAATACATTTGATTGTTTATTAATCAAAAAGGCTTGAGAGTTCCACAAAATAGGCCTATCTCACTAATATCAACCGACAAGGCCAAACATAGAAGTCAATCTCACATTAAACAAACAAGAGTTTCAAAATTTGATGATGACTTCTATGATTCATGGAAATCAAAGAGTGTCAAAAGGAATATTAACCATAATATGAAACAATCACTTAGTTCTCATCCAAGACAGCTCGATTGAAATTGATCAAATTAATATGAAAAGGACTCCATAAAAATTCTTCAAACATCAAAAAGAAAAATATTTTGCAGAAAAGATTCAAACAAGATTTGCTAAACCAAGGTTTGATGAATACCAAGAATCAACCTCTAAATCATAACTTAGAGGCAAGCATCAAAAGGCTACAGTAATTGATCGATACGGGCAACACAAGACCATCATGGCTCGGGTTCCACATTCTAACTAGTTCTTTTTATGCTTGTAGGGTCATCTATACAGGTCTAACAACTTATGGTATGTGGACAGTGGATGCTCCCGACACATGACTAGAGACAGTTCCCTCCTTCATGACTTCAAGAATATACATGGAACTACTATAGCATTCGATAGAAACTCACATGGTGGAAGAATTATTGTAGAAAGGTCTGTAACAAATGGACAGCTAAGCTTTGACAATATGAACTACTACGAGCAGTTGAATTTTAACCTCCTCGGCGTGTCTCAGATCTATGATAAGAAATGTTTCACTCACTTCACAGACTCCCATTGCTACATTCTAAAACCAGGATTTCAAATTCCTGAAGAATGGGTTGTCTTGAAGACTACGAGAAAGGATAACACCTATGTATTGAATCTTAATTCTGCTCAACCAATAGAAGAAACTTGTCTTTTGTCTAACGCATCATTTGATGAATCACAGTTTTGGCATAGACGTTTGGGACAAACAAATTTCAAAAACATGAATAGATTGGTAAAAGGAAACCATGTAATCTACAATCAGTTGGATCTTCCGAAATAGTAAAGTGAAGGGATGACTTTCCAATGATTCCTCCATCTTTTGCTAATCAATCTGATAAAGAAGTTCTATTGTAAGCTGATCTTGTTAGACAAGAAGTGCAAAATCAGAGTGTCTCAACTGAGGCTGGTCCAAGTACACTACCCACTCCTTTAGCAGAACCATCTAGTGAAGTTAGAAATCCAAAACCAGCTACTGCGCCAGTTGAAACCAAAGAGAATGCAAATAATGAAAGTGTTCAAAGTGATGTTGATATTTAAGCTGAAGCTGATGAAGCCTTTGATTACTTTCATAATTCTCCTATTCTCTCCCAACATAAAAGTACCTCTCAGCAAGATTATCTGAATGTCTCCAAACTTGCTGTATCAATTGTTGGTGACTCAATTCCAACCACTAGGATACATAAGGATCATCCAGTGTCAAGCATCATTAGTGAATTAGATGAGCAGGTGACAAGAAGCAAGTCAAGTATTATAAACATCTGTTTGTTTTCTTGCTTTCTATGTTAAATTGTATCCAAGAATAAAAAAGAGGCTCTTCAAGACAACAGCTGGATCAAGGCAATGCAGGAAGAATTTCTCCAGTTCAAGAAATAAGAAGAATGGCAGCTTCTAGCCCTTCGCGAAGGAAAATACCCTATCGGTACTAGATGGTTACACAAAAACAAGACTGATGATAGGGGCATTGTTATCAGAAACAAAGCAAGATTGGTTGCACAAGGATACACACAAGAAGAAGGAATAGATTATGATGAAGTGTTTGCACCTGTTGCGAGATTAGAAGCCATTAGAATTTTTCTTGTTTACTCTGCATTCATGAGGTTCACAGTGTATCAAATAGATGTAAAGTGTGTATTTCTTTATGGCAAAATATCTAAAGAAGTCTACAAGAGTCAACCACCAGGCTTTGTGGACCCGGATTTCCCTCAAAGGGTGACAAGCTTGACAAAGCTTTGTATGGTCTACATCAAGCCCCACGAAAGTGGTACGAGACTCTATCGTCATTCCTTCTTACACATGGGTACAAGAGAGGAAAGATTGATCAGACTTTGTTTAGATTAAAAGGACATGAAATGTTTCTAGTCCAGATCTACGTTGATTATATCATTTTCAGATCAACAAACAAACAACTTTGTAAGGATTTTGAAGACCTTATGCACTCCAAGTTCCAGGTGAGTGCAATGGGAGAGCTTACACTCTTCTTACGGTTGCAAGTAAAGCAAACAACAGATGGAATCTTCATCAATCAATCAAAATATATGGAAACCATGGTGAAGAAATTTCATTTTTTAGATTTTCAGTCTATGAGTACTCCTGTTGATACAAAAATGAATATGGGTCCAGACTCAGATGACAAATTAGTGGATCAAAATCACTATCAATCAATAATAGGGTAACTCATGTATCTAACAGCAAACAGACCTGACATAATGTTTGGTGTATGCGATTATGCCAGATATCAAGAAGATCCCAAGGAATCATATACAGTATCTCAAGGGCAAGCCTGCACTTGGATTATGGTATCCAAAGGAGGGTGGCTTCAACCTCTATGCCTACACAGACAGTGACCATGGGGGATACAACTTCAATCAGAAGTCTACTCCTGGGGGTTGTCAATTTCTTGGTCCCAGACTGGTTTCCTGGCAGTGCAAGAAGAAGACAAACGTGTCTATTTTACAGCAGAAGCTGAGTACATTGCAGCATCCGCTTGTTGCTCTCAAGTTCTCTGGATTCAAAACCAGATGCTTGATTATGGTTATAACTTCTTGCACACTCCAATTCATATTGACAATACAGCCACCATGTTCATAACAAACAATCCAGTTCAGCACTTAAAAACTAAACATATTGAAATTAGAGTAAATTGCCATTTTTGTCCCTGAGTTTTTAACTGTTTTGCCATTTCCATCCAAATATTAATTTTTTCCCCACTGGCCCCCTAACTTTTTAAAAAATTGTCATTATCATCTTTTCTCATTAGTCAAGTTAGTTTAAAAGTTATGTTTTATTAGATCAAGGGTAACAATGTCTTTTTACATTATTTTAATATAACAAATTAATTTTACCTCTTATAACACCTTATAAAACCCTAGAACTCATATGAATCCCAAATTGAAGAACCCCCTGCTCGAAACCTATGACTACTATGTGCTGCAAGAATTTCGAATCATTGTTAGGCTATGGATCGAGAACCATCGTTCACACCTCGTGGATTCCTACAAAACATGGTTGCTGATTTCATTGTTGTTATACACGGGTAAGTCTCGATCAACCCCATTGTTGAACCATAATTTGATGGGTTACTTTACCTAATTACTATAAATTGATATGACAGGGAAGGAGCTGTGGGTTTGTTAGTTGGATTGACCCTCCAATGTGTCAAAGATCTCTTCAAATCATACCGGGACTCTTGAATTCAATAAATATGAAGAAACTGGAAGAAGAATGGAAAAAGGGAAAAAGCTATTAAAGGTAGTAGTAGGGCTTAGTTGGTTGTTTTTCATTGTTTTTCTTTGTAGTTGAGCATTGAGATGGAATACATGAGGTTATGTTGTTCTTGAAATTGGAAAAAATCAAGATTTTATAACCACTGTTGTTTCTCAATATAAAGTTTGACGTTTTGGGTCATAAAATGGTCATGTATTATGCAGCTTGTAGCCACTATCGTTTCTGCATTTTGTGTTGATTTTGTATGGTCAATTGTAATTCTACATTTTGTGTTCATTTTGTATGGTCAATTGTAATTCTGTATGAATTGGTAATTGTTTATGGTCAATTATGCATGTTGTATGTGAATGGCAGTTGAAAAAATCAACCAAAGTATGTTGATATATTGTTGTATGCAGGCTTGACTTTTTGGGTCAATTATGGCTGTTGTATGAGAATGGCAATTGAAATGGTATGTTTTTTATTATGAATTTAGAATGAGAATGGGACTGTTACATCTAACTGTTACATTAGGAATCGTAATTGTTTGACTTTGTGGTCAAATGGCATACCACATGCAATTGTTACATTGGGACTCATGGGTGTATCTAATTTGTTTATGGATGCAACTTTTGTTGAGTTAACACCTAATTTGTTTTGTATTTGTAGAAAAGGTATATTTGACTTTCAAAGTAGAAAAGGTCTCTAATTTGTTTATGGATGCAACTGTTGTATCTAAAACTAGACATTCAAAACAAGAATAGTCAAAGACACTATTAATAATCAATTCACATGCCATATGAGCTGTGAAATGGCATACCACATGTAATATGAGGCTGCTACGTTTGAGTTTCAATCATGAAACATACCGGTTTGCATATCAAATGATTATTTCACTTAACAAAAGTACTAAAATATTAAGACCAAAGTACCAAAGTTCTAAGACAAAAGTATGAAAATACCAACCTTCCAAAACCAAAATTATAAAATACCAAAGTACCAAAACCAAAATTACATAGTAGATGGTTGACTTGATGGTTGTGAACCAACTTGTGATCCTGGTCCCTCTGCCTTGCAAGTTCTCTTGTTGTGTCCTTTTCTTTTGCACTTGTCACACTTTACTAAGTAACACTCCTTTGGCATCTTTCCACCTTTAGCAATTGTCTGTGTTAACTGAATTACCTCTCCAGCTGACTTCTTCCCCTTTTTTGTTGGTCTTCCAACTTGTATGTGATGCTTTAGAGTAGTTAATGTAGTTGGGCATTGAGATTAGGTCCACAAGTTCTTTCTATTGAGTGGGTCTATAGTATTTGTATAAACTTTTTTCCAGGTCTCTAACCAATAAACCTAATCAACCCATTTCTCTGCTATACCATCACCAATTCCATTCATTGCCATATTCCAAATACTTTTTCTACATGAGCAACTCCTTTGGTCCATAAGAACTACATATTGGTCATGTTTAGAACCACTAACCTGATACATGGACATCCCATTCCAAATGACCATGTAATGTGTGGCATAAGTCTTGATTTGTTCAAATATCTTAGTAACAGCAGGTGTTAAAGGTCCCTGACACTTTACAATTGTCTTTTGTACCATAACAATCCTTTTCATCAGGTACTTCCTAATAAACTCTAGACAAGTGATGATAGGCTTGTCCCTACCCACCACTAGTTGTCAGTTGAAAACTTCATATAAATTGTTCAAGAATACATTACACTTTGCCCTACCTGCATATGATTAAAATCCTATTACATTGAATACAAATATAACATTAAACAATAAAATAAGAAATGATTAAAGTCAACTTATAACTGAAATGAGCTCTTGACCAGTGCCTTGGTGGAATCCCTTTCAACCAATCATGTGATGTCTTATCTTGTCTTAAAACTTCATTCATAACCCTATCATACCCTTGTATTGTTGTTGCACTTGCACACTTCCAGAAAAGCTCTTTGTATACTTGTCCACTCCACTTTTGTTTCATTTTCTCATGGATATGTCTAAGACAATATCTATGCTCAACACTTGGAAACACTTCACTTATTGCAGGTATGATGCCCTATATTAAAAACAAAAACAAGATAAGTATAACATATGAGAATATGTAATTACTCACAAAGTGCATACCTTTTGTCTGTCACTAGTAAATGTAAAATTAGAATTGGATGAGAGCTCTAGATCATCTCTTAAACACTCTAAAAACCAAGTCCAGAAACTTGCACTTTTAGATTCAACGATTGAATAACCAATAGGGTAGATACCATTGTTTGCATCCACTCCAACTGTAGTTAAAATCTGACCTGGATAAGGGTCTTTTATGAAACACCCATCCAGTCCTAGTAGCTCTCTCCCACACATCTTATAACCAACCTTCAAACTACCTAAACATATGTAAATCCTCCTAAACTGCCTAGTTTGACTGCTTGGGTTACATTCATTTTCAACATCAATCTTCACAGTTGTGCCTAAAGAAAAATGTTAATTAGATTTCTTGATACAACAATCAATTAAACTAAAGTAAAATTCTGAGTTTGAATATATATAGTATTACCTGGATTATATCTAATAAGCTCTTCAGAATAGTCTCTAAGGATTTCATATTGAGCCTTATAATCTCCTTGAATCGTCTTAATTGCAAGCATCTTAGCCCTGAAAATCTTTTGAGATGTGACTTGAACCTGGAATTTCTCTTGTAACATTTGTTAAAGAGCTCTTAGTGGTATGCTCAGGTTCACTCTTATGGTTGGTTCAATCTCTTTGGCTAACCAACTTATTGTGCATAACTTAACATCTTTGGTTTGTAGACAATGATGTTCATTGATTAAAGTTTTAACAACCCAATACCCTTCTCTTTTCTATTTGTTATGTGCAATGTCCAAGGGCAAGTGAGTGTGGGAATCTTTTTTTTAGGTTTAGAGTTTGTAGACTTAGAAGTACCCACTTCCACGTAGCCCTGTTTTGTCCCTTCCTTATTACTTTCACACCTACCCATACCAAGATTTATTCCTAAACACACCACACGAAATCTGTCTTTGTCATTCTTTATGATATACAATTGTCTTCTATAATCTATTGCATGCTTTTTGACCATGGCCCTTATATAATCTCTACTACTAAAAGCTTGACCAAGATAGAAGGGACAACCGACAGATAGCTTTGATTTTTTCTTCTTCTTTCTAATGCTGCTTCTAATGGGGGTTCATTCTCGGAATCACTTGGACTGTCAACGTAACACCCAGATTTTTATGAATAAAAGTGAAGAAAAGAAGAAAATGTAATAAAACCCAAATAGAGGGGTTAAAAGTGTGCAAAGTACAAAATATAATATAATTTTGTACAAAAGCAACATGGCCGCCCATGCCATCTTACTTTTCACCTTTTTGCAGCCGGTTTTAGAGAGAGAAAACAGAGAGCTCTCGGATTGTGAAGAAGGAAGAAGAAGAATTCGAATTCAAGGTAAGAATTCTTGGCTTTAAGTTGTTCTTGGCCGGCCTATGCCTCGGTTGTATGCTTATGTTGTGTTCGGGTGTGTGTTTTGGTAGGTTTCTAGGTGGTTGAACTTATAGTGCAAACGGGTTTGAAGGAAGTCATACTCGAAGGCTGCTAAGGTGAGTTCTAGAACCCCCTTTTTACATGTTTTAACTGATTTTGGGGCTGGAAATGCATGTATGTTTGTTTTTACGAAATTGGGTTTTTGTACCCGTAAGTATGTGTATGTGTGAGTGTGGGTGGAGTATGATTTGGGTGATTTATGATGTTATGATGATGTTATGTTCATGTTATGATGCTTAGAATGCCAGGACTAAGTTAGAACATGCTTAATTGATGAATTGGGACTGATTATGATGTTATTAGTATGTGTTGGTTGCCCATGCGCCTGGATTTGGCCCATGCGCCCAACGGTTGAATTTGCTTAAGTGTCCCCCATGGCAGGTAATGTTGCTGAGGATAGCACGGGGCAGCTATTTGGCATTTTTGGATGGCATCCGTTGTTTAAATTATAAGGTTTTTATGATATAATGCAACGAGTAATATTTTGTAACCCGTCAACGATGTATTATTTTGCAAAACCAATTATAATGAAATGGTTTAAAATTATTCCGCTGCAAAGTTTTAGAAAATGTAAATGTAAATTATATGTGTTTATGTGCGATGATTGTCCAACTGTGAGCGTCCCGGGATCAGGGCATTACAAGTTGGTATCAGAGCCAAAGTTTAAGTGAATTGGGTAAATATTTTCAAAAGAAACCTAAACTTAAACTGAGAATGGGACAAAGGGGAGGGATGCCAGTCCGAGTAGCTGCATGCCATCAGGTATTTTCTTTAATGATAACCTGTATTATGTGCGCATGTTATGTGGTTTATGTGCTTCTTAGTAGATTTAGATACTGATGTAGTCAAGATAGGAAATGCTTGGGGTATGAAGAGTAAAGTAAGTGGCTAATCACAACTGGACACTGTAACTAGGGACTTACTATACTTGACATAAACTAAGCTATTACCTTGAATGACCATGTTAGTGTTTGAATCTTATAGCATGTTAGAGGATGGCCGGTGGTAGATCTTCAAAGGCTTCTAGAGGGGGAGGTTGTGGTGGACGTGGTGCTGGACAGTGGGTCACAAGAGGAAGGCCTCGAGCTGAAGAGGTGGCTCATGAAGAGCCCGAGACCCCTCATCCTGAGGGCGGTGACGAGAGTGCAAACTTAAGGGCCTCGGTGAAGGAGGCTGTTGTAGAGGAGGTTCATTAGGTCATGCAGACGATCTTACCGTCTGTGGTGACCGAAGTGATAAAGGCTGTGAGAGAAGGAGAAAGGAAAGAGAGGAATAGGTCCTCGGGAGGGAAAGAGCAACCGGAGACTGAGACGGTTGTCTCTACTGATGAGGAAGAAGAGCCTATGCCGGAGGCTGCACGAGGCTGTAACTATGGGGTATTTCAAAGATGCAAGCCCCCGACTTTCGATGGCAACGACACTGCTGCTGCTGCTCACCGGTGGGTGAGAGAGATGGAAGCTGTACTTGATATCAGCGAGTGCCGGGAGGATCAGAAGGTGAAGTTTGCTACTCACTCATTTGTGGACTCGACCCTGTGTTGGTGGGACAATATTGTCCAGGCCGAGGGTAGTAGGGCGATTGGTAGGATGAGGTGGAGTGAGTTGAAGAAACTGTTGATCGAGGAGTTCTGTCCTCACCGAGAGCTCGACAAGGTTGAGAGGGAGTTCCTGCAGTTGGAGGCGGGAACCATGACACATCCTCAATACACCACCAAGTTCAACGAGATGGCACGGCTGGTGCTGGATCAGGTGACGCCTCTGTCACGGAAGATCAACAGGTATATTCAGGGCTTTCCAGTGGATATTCGCAGGCATATGATCACTGCTCGGCCAAGTATGTTTAGGTCGGTGGTCGATCTGGCGGGAAGGTTGTACGACGAGAGGGAAGTGGTGGTGACTGAGGTGAGCAAGAAAGGTGGTGGCGACCGAAACTGGAATGGGAAGAGGTTTGGTCGGGGCGGTGCCCCGGAAAACAACAAGAATGCACGGGTGGATGACCGGCGTGTGGTCACATCCGGTGCGGGGTCGAAGAGGTGTGTCAAGTGTGGGAAGGAGCACACAGGGGAGTGTAGGTGGGGATTGAATGTGTGCTTCAAGTGTGGAAAGCCTGGCTATATGGCAAGAGAGTGCAAGGTGGCAAGGTGTTTTAACTGTGGTGGAGAGGTCCACATGAGTCGATAATGCAAGAAGCCAAGGGCTGAGAGTTCCGGGGCAGGGAAGAAGACCGGGACCGAGGGGTAGAGGGCGAGCGCCAGGGCATTCACGATGACTCAGGAGGAGGCTAGGACGGATCCCGATGTCGTGTCAGGTACGTTTCTAGTAAACCAAACTCTTGCTTCTGTGTTATTTGATTTAGGTGCTAGTAAGAGTTTTATTTCTGTTGCTTTCTGTGCTAAGTTGCCTGTCAGTAGTAGAAGTATTGATGAGCTCTTCGATGTAGAAACTGCCATAGGTAAGTCTACCAGGATTGTTGATCTGATAGAAGGTTGTGATATAGAACTAGAAGGTCATAAGTTTCCTACTAGACTGTTTGTGATGACCTTAGGCGGGTTTGACGTAGTCCTAGGAATGGATTGGTTGGCGGACTACGAGGCGAATATCATATGTCGTAAGAAGATGATTCGACTGACAGCGCCCGATGGGAGTTTGGTGACGATCTACGGTGATCGAGTTACGACTATCCCAAAGGTGATTTTGATGGCGGTGGCGGGAAAGTGCATAAGGCGTGGATGTAGTGCCTACTTGGCCTACGTGAAGGATGTAGATATGCCAACACCACAACTGTCAGTTGTACCGATTGTGTATGAGTTCCCAGATGTGTTTCCCGAAGATTTACCAGGTGTGCCACCGGACAGTGAGATTGAGTTCCAGATTGACTTGATACCCGGTGCTCAACCTGTTGCTAAGGCACCATATCGGTTGGCTCCGACAGAGATGAAGGAATTGATGGAACAACCGCAGGAGTTGCTTGATAAGGGGTTCATTAGATCGAGTATCTCTCCTTGGGGTGCTCCAGTCTTATTTGTGAAGAAGAAGGATGGTAGTATGAGGATGTGCATAGACTACCGTGAACTGAACAAGTTGACGGTGAAGAATCGGTATCCATTGCCGAGGATTTATGACCTGTTTGATCAGCTCCAAGGTGCCAGTTGGTTCTCGAGGATAGACCTTCGATGTGGTTACCATCAGTTGAAGGTGAAGGAGCAGGATATTCCCAAAACAGCTTTTCGTAGACGTTATGGACATTACGAGTTCCTCGTTATATCTTTTGGTCTGACCAACGCGCCAGTTGCTTTTATGGACTTTATGAATCGAGTGTGTCGGCCGATGTTGGATAAATCAGTGATTGTGTTTATCGATGACATCCTAATTTATTCGAAGAGCGAGGCGGAGCATGCCGGTCACATTCGGGAAGTGTTAGAGACGTTGAGAAAAGAGAAGTTGTATGCCAAGTTCTCCAAGTGCGCGTTCTGGTTGCACGAAGTTTAGTTTTTGGGTCATGTGGTGAATCCAGAAGGGATCATGGTGGACCCAGCAAAGGTGGAAGCGGTGATGCAATAGAAGTCTCCAAAGACGCCATCTGATATTCGTAGTTTCTAGGGGTTGGCGGGATATTATAGGAGATTCATTCAAGACTTCTCTAAGATAGCTTCTCCATTGACCAAGTTGACTCGTAAGGATGTGAAGTTTGTATGGGGTCAAGATCAAGAGAAGGCCTTTGAGGAGTTAAAAGCAAGGTTGACTCAGGCTCCTGTTTTATCATTACCCGAAGGAAGCGAGGATTTAGTGGTCTATTCGGATGCTTCTTACTTGGGGTTGGGTTGCGTGTTGATGCAGCGAGGAAAGGTGATAGCATACGCGTCTCGACAATTGAAAGTTCATGAGGTGAATTACCCTACTCATGACTTGGAGGTAGCCGCTGTGGTCTTTGCACTAAAGATTTGGAGGCACTACCTATACGAAATGAAGTGCATAATCTTCACGAACCACAAGAGCTTGAATTACTTCTTCGAGCAAAAGGACCTGAACATGAGGTAGAGGCGATGGTTGGAGCTCATAAAGGATTATGATTGCGAGATCCATAACCATCGGGGCAAGGCCAACGTAGTGGCGGATGCCCTCAGCCGAAAAGAGAGACCCGAGCCAATTCGAGTGAAGGCTTACCAATTGGTCATGACCTCAGACGTGATGAAACAGGTCAAGGAGTTTCAAGACGAAGCGTTGAAAGAAGATCGTCTTAACTCCGAAAGGATGAGAGGTATGGTTGCGGAGTTGGGTGAAAACACACTCGGTGTTAGAACCCGATTCAGACGGATGTGGATCCCTCGTCACGAGGATTTACGTGGGAAGATAATGGACGAAGCTTATAAGACTAGATACTCCATTCATCCCGGTGCTACAAAGATGTATCAAGATATGAAGAAAGATTATTGGTGGCCGGGTATGAAGCGCGATGTAGCGGAGTATGTAAGTAAGTGTCTTACTTGCTTACAAGTGAAGGCTGAGCATCAAAAGCCGTAGGGAAGATCCAACTGTTGGATATACGGGAGTGGAAGTGGGAGCATATCACCATGGACTTTATCACGAAGTTACCACGTACCGTGAGAGGGTATGATGCCATATGGGTGATAGTTGATCGTTTAACAAAGAGTGCCCACTTTCTACCGATCCGCGAGATGTACTCCTCTGAAAGATTAGCGGATCTATTCATCAAAGAGATTGTAACTCGTCATGGTGTGCCGGTGTCTATTGTTCTGATCGTGACACTCGGTTTACATCTAAATTTTGGAAGAAAGTTCCATGATGCGATGGGGACGAGGTTACACATTAGCACGGCTTATCATCCTTAGACGGATGGTCAGTCGGAAAGGACTATTCAGATGCTAGAAGATATGCTTCGGGCATGCGTCATTGACTTTGGAGGAAGCTGGGATGACCACTTACCATTACCTGAGTTCTCATATAATAACAGTTATCATGCCAGTATTGGTATGCCCCCTTATGAGATGCTATACGGTAGGAGATGTAGAACACCTGTTTGTTGGGGTGATATTGGTCAGAAGGAGTTGGGAAGTATTGAGGTGATTGAGGCTATGACTGAGAAGCTCGAAAAGATCAAAGCCTTTATGAAGGCAGCCAAAGATAGGCAGAAGTCGTATGCCGATAAGAGACGTAGACCGATTGAGTTGCAGGTGGGCGATAGAGTTATGTTAAAAGTCTCACCTTGGAAGGGTATCATTTGGTTTAGAAAGCGGGGCAAGTTGAGCCCGAGGTACATAGGGCCTTTCCGAATCATTGCTCGAGTAGGAGAGGTGGCCTACAGGTTCGAGTTACCTAATGAGTTAAGTGGAATTCACCCGACATTTCATGTATCTCATCTGCGAAAGTGTTTAGCTGATGAGGATATGGTTGTACCACTGGAGGATATTGAAGTTGATGAAAAGCTCAATTATGTGGAGCAACCGGTGGCAATCATTGACCGCAAGGAGAAAAAGTTAAGGAATAAAGTGGTTCCCCTTGTACCTGTACAGTGGAAGCATAGGAAGGGATCTGAGTCTACGTGAGAGACCGAAGAAGAATTGAGGCAGTATTACCCACATCTGTTTGAGGAATAACGGGTTTCGGGGACGAAACCTATATAAGGGGGGTGGACTTGTAACACCCGGATTTTTATGAATGAAAGTGAAGAAAAGAAGAAAATGTAATAAAACCCAAATAGAGGGGTTAAAAGTATGCAAAGTACAAAATATAATATAATTTTGTACAAAAGCAACATGGCCGCCTATGCCATGTTACTTTCCACCTTTTTGCAGTCGGTTTTAGAGAGAGAAAACAGAGAGCTCTCGGATTGTGAAGAAGGAAGAAGAAGAATTCGAATTCATGGTAAGAATTCTTGGCTTTAAGTTGTTCTTGGCCGGCCTATGCCTCGGTTGTATGCTTATGTTGTGTTCGGGTGTGTGTTTTGGTGGGTTTCTAGGTGGTTGAACTCATAGTGAAAACGGGTTTGAAGGAAGTCATACTCGAAGGCTGCTAAGGTGAGTTCTAGAACCCCTTTTTACATGTTTTAATTGATTTTGGGGATGGAAATGCATGTATGTATGTTTTTACGAAATTGGGTTATTGTACCCGTAAGTATGTGTATGTGTGAGTGTGGGTGGGTTATGATTTGGGTGATTTATGATGTTACGATGATGCTATGTTCATGTTATGATGCTTAGAATGCCAGAACTAAGTTAGAACATGCTGAATTGATGAATTGGGACTGATTATGATGTCATTAGTATGTGTTGGTTGCCCATGCGTCTGGATTTGGCCCATGCGCCCAACGGTTGAATTTGCCTAAGTGTCCCCCATGCGCCTAAAACCCATGCGCCTAAAACCCATGCGCCTAGGCATTCATGTGCCTGCATAGTGCCCATTCGCCTAGAAATGCCTAGAATGACTAAGCGTTGGGTCATGCGACCCAATAGTGCCCTTGCGCCATGAACCTTTCCCATGCGCCCAGAAGGCCATGCGCCCCAATAGTGCCCATGTGCCTATGACTTAGAATAATTTCTAAAATTTTGGGGAAATGTAAAGTGTAGGCTTTGATTTGGGATGTTCCTGGGGGTATGTAAGTTGACTTTATGACGTCATATGTGATGTGATGATGATGCTATGTATGGTATGGTTATGTTTATGTTATGTTCCTTGTTATGTATGTTTTTCCATGGCTTTACGTGGTATGATTATGAAAAGTAAATGGAAAGTATTATGTAACGTAAAGCGGAAGATAATGAAAAAGGGAACGTAAGGAATGAATGAATGCATGCATTAATGAATGAAAGAAGTAATGAAAGTCTTGCAAGAAAGACTGAGGTGAGTGACTGTGTTGTCACAAAAGACTCGTTAGCCGTGGTTGAGGTGAGTGACTGTGTTGTCACAAAAGACTTGTATGCCAGGCTGAGGTGAGTGACTGTGTTATCATAAAAGACTCGTTAGCCATGGTTGAGGTGAGTGACTGTGTTGTCACAAAAAACTTGTATGCCAGGCTGAGGTGAGTGACTGTGTGTCACAACAGACTCGTAAGGGGTTTAATCCAGGAGATTGACCCGAGTGATGTCTTGATGCTCACCCCGGTGCTGTGTCGATCTTCGGACATGAGTCTGGGGTATTGCATGAGACAGGATCCAGATGGAAGTGAAAGATGATGATGAAAGTACGATATGTGCGATTATGAACGATGATGATAAGATAATAATAAATTATTATCTATGTGTACGTATGTTGTATGATCGCGTATGGAAGTAAAGAATGGTTTTAAATGAAAGAAAATTATTTTATTTTTATAAAACTAGAATTCACTCAGCAACGCTGACTTTTATGTGTTTCTAGTTGGCAGGTAATGTTGCTATGGATGGCACGGGGCAGCTACTTGGCATTTTTGGATGGCATCCATTGTTTATGTTATAAGGTTTTTGTGATATAATGCAACGAGTAATATTTTGTAACCCATCAACGATGTATTATTTTGCAAAGGAAATTATAATGAAATGGTTTAAAATTATTCCGCTGCAAAGTTTTAGAAATTGTAAATGTAAATTATATGTTTTATGTGCGATGATTGTCCAACTGTGAGCATCCCGGGATCGGGGCCTTACAGTCAAAGTCATCAAGATCAAGCTCATCATCTACTAGCTCTTCATCAGTAACAAGATCTTCACCTATATACTCAACTACTGATCTAAATTCAGCCATATCTATATTCACATCTTCAACCAAGTTATCGTTATCTATTATAAAATCAGAATCTTCATAGTCATCACCATCTCTAACATGCTCCACATACACCTCAATAACTTTATGCTTCTCAACATACATTATCAACAAGTTAACATTAGTTTCATTAGCTAATGGTCTGAAACCAAAATCCAATTCCGCACCTGGAATTCTAAAATGTTGTCTCTTCACATCTTCTTTTGCATAACCAAGTTCCTTTAGCATATTATGAACAAAACTAAGTGAGAAACGGCGGGAATCAACCTTGTCGATAAAATTAACAGTACCATTGCGATATATTGTATCCGGAAACTCACTAAACTCTCCCCATGGTGAAATTCCATTGTAAAATAGCTGTGGTTTTGACTTAAAACACAAAATTAACATAATTCTAAGATAAGTTTTATGATTTCAACATAGATTTCATATTCAAAGAGGAAAAAACTTACCATAATTTGTAGTTATATCATAATCTTCACCACATTTTGGTAAAGACCACATACAAGAATCTCGAAAATCCATTGATATTGCACACTCGATTGAATGATGGAACAGTGGTCGATTTTATAGACTCGATTGAATAGTCGAACAGTAGGATTTTGTAAAATCGATTTGCTTTGATCGATTATGAAATGAACAGGGGATCAAATGCGTCGTCGAACACTCGAACCGTCACAAACATGTGTTTTTAGGTTATAATTTAACATTTATAGTGTAAAAAGATGATATTACCCTTCACATGGGTTAGATTCAAATAAAACTTAACTTTTAAACTAACTTGACTAACGAGATAGGATGAAAATGGCAATTTTTTAAAAAGTTAGGGAGCCAGAGGGGAAAAATTAATATTTGGATGGAAATAGCAAACCAGTTAAAAACTCAGGGATGAAAATGGCAATTTACTCTTGAAATTAGATATCACTTTTTGAGCGACTATGCTAAAAAAGGGCTAATCAAGTTGATACATGTTAACACGGACAATCAATTAGCTGATTTGTTCACTAAGGCATTTGACCCTAGTCGGTTTGAATTCTTACTTCAATCAATTGCATGATTAACCTTTAGTAAAAATCAATATTTTCAAAAACATTTAAATATTATAAAATTACAAAAAGAAGTTATTTTTGTTGAAGAATATGAAATGGCACCAGGGGAAATGATATAACTATAGTCGTTATATCATTCACAGTGCTAATTTCAAAATCTTGAAAGACTGACATGACTTATCTGATATGCGGGTAGGCTCAGCTTGGAAAAGAAGATACATGCTGTGATGAACTAAAGCTCATATTCAATTGTGAAGCCTTCATCTTAGGGTATGAGTAAGTATTAGCCTTTCCAGGTGGGTGTGTGTGTAGTAACCTAACCACACCAGGTAATGATGCCTTATGAATTTCATTCACCCACAAAAGTTTCTCCTCTATTTTGTTGAACAGAGACATGGAGAAATAGGCACAAACTGATGATGTCATGATCCAAAAAGATTCCCAATATGGAACACATCCAAAATGGATGAATTAATAAAGTCTACTCTAGACTACATTCCTTGTGAATGAATCAAAAGAATTCCAAGGAGGATCACCTTCCAAAGTGAAGTGCAAAAAGAATCCCAATGAGGATCAAATAAATATAAGGATCAAAGCAAAATAATCCCAATAATGATCCCCCATATCCAAAACAAAATGAGATTTCATAATTTAAATTACCTGGTCATGTAAGTTGTGAAAAAGTTCTACTATACATTTCATGCGGGTGGTTGATCTTGACATGCTATTGAGTGTGAGGTACATGTTGAATATTTAATCTACTCAAAACATGATAAATATCACAAGCATTAAAATATTAACCAAGCATGAGTTTAAAAGGACAAACATACCTACAATCAATATGTTCATGATTATGTCTATTTTACTAAAAATTGCTTGCATTTGTGAAAGGTAAGATTGATATGATCCCAAGTAAGGTATACTTCTACTTCATGTACAAATAAGAAAATCAAAAATTACAAAAACATTTTCCTTTTTGTATTCAAAATTTTAAAATCTTTAAAGTTTTTATCCCATATGGATATAAACTTTAGCGGGAGTAATTAAAATTTTATGAAAATATTCACAAAAACATGAAAAATTAGCAAAATCTCAAAAATATTTTAATTATGTTGTACAAGTTTTTCTTTTCTAGAAAATATAAAATTACGAAAATGGATGTGTTGGTGTGGAAGTTATACTATAGTATCTCAGTGTATGCAGACCTTTGGAAGCACAAAAGTCCAAGATCAATCAAAACTATGAAATTTGTATCATACCGAGTGGTCAGTTTAATCCAAGCAAGAATTAACAATCCAAGCGAAGTCAAAACTTCATAAAAGTCAAAGCAACAGTGCAAAAACAATCAAAACTATCCACAGCAAAAACATTGATTTTTGACAAAGTTCAAATTTTAATGCAGGTAACCGTGTTGGTTAATGCAGGTGAAGGTAACCCAGGCATTTAACCAATGCGGGTAATAGTTTTTTGTGCAAGATAAACCAAGTGAAACTAATGCGGATATGTTAAGTCATCCGCATTTGTCTCCAAGATGATAAACAAATGCATATAACAATGTCTCCATAAAGCACCAAGGCAGAAAACTTATTCAGACAAATTTTTGTTCTTTCGCATTTCCCAATACGGATATGTTTTTGTTCTTCCACATTTCCCTAATGCGGATGGCATGGAGAATGCAGATAACATTGTTGTGTATTTGTAACAAAAATAAAACAAGTATTTGAACCTTAGTTAATGCGGATGGGAAATGTGAAGCACAGTACTACTGACATTCATCAGCATTAACTAATGCAGATAGAAGTTCATAAAAGGCGGACAAGTTACATCTCTCACACATTTGCAACAGTACACAAGTGTGAACAAGTTAAATTTCTTTCGCATTTGCTACAGTGTAAAACTTAAATCTTCCGCATTTGTTTATTCACTTGCAATGTTTAAGAAATTCATTTAGTTGACTATTTAAACATTTTAGTCATACTCATTTAATACTTTTCTAATTTGAGAGAACCAAAGTGCGACGAGCGTTTTTCGACTGATCTTCATCAACCATTAAATTCATCATAAACATTGCGTGCTGTTTGTTCATTCAACCTCATTTCATTTATATTTCGATTCTTAATACAAGTAGTATCGAAACAAGGTGATTCTCGGTGGATTTGTGTACATTGAATACTGAACCAGTGATGAACATAGAAACCTATGTTTAGAAAAATCAAAATTAACCATCAATAATGGATTTCAATAACATTTTCGAGTTCAATGAAACTGATTTGATGTTTAAAAAAAGTAACAATTGAATCAGAAACCCTAGGTTAACCACGATGAACAAAGGGAAACCAAGACTTAAAAATGTTGAACTCACATCCAATGTTTTAGTGTAATAAGATGTTTTAAAACAGTTCATATGATTGGAAATCATCATAAAAAGACATAACACAAATGGTTAAAAAACATAAAATCCAAGATAGGTCAATTGCTATACAATAGTGACTTTGAACTCTCAATTTTGACCTAAGAAAGTCAAACTGAGAAAGTCAAACATGTTCTTGGTTGTATAATTTGATATTTGTTAGTACATTACTAACACGTGTGTCTCTATTGCAGATCTATGGCAAATATTATCTGGAGCAAACTCCATAATGTCAGTGGATATCTTGATCCAAATGTACTAGAAGCTGAGATTCATTTCCACAACAAGAATCGAACATGCTGTCACTGTTAGACCCATTATCTATGAGAACTTCACAGATCATTTTGGGGAACTTCTGAAGTGAATCAAGTGGATGGTATTAGGACCATATCTGGAAGGATCACTAATGATCATACCTTAGTTATCTCTAAACAAACTGTGAGTCATTGTCTATTGTTTGGGGATGATGCCAACTTTCCCCAAGAAATGGAAGAAGATGACATTCTGACCTTCTTTGCTGATTTCGCTATAAAGGGGATTTCAAGGGAAAATAGATTGTAAAGGGATTAGTAGATTCATAGTGGAGATTTCTGATTCATCTATTCCAACACTACTTGTCAAAGAAGAAGACTAGTTGGAATGACATCCCAATCACTACATCTTTGGCTATTTTTGCCTTGTGCACTAATAGACAATTCAATATGTCTGCTTATGTGTTCAATGGCCTACTGTCCAGCATTCAGGAAGGCAGAAGACACATGTTTATGATGTATCCTCGATTCATTTAATGCATGCTTCATCAATGAAGCATTCCCTGATATCGTAGCAGAAGGCCCTGTGATGGACATTCCTTACTACAATGCCAAATCCTACAAGTATATCAAGAAGAGAGACCCGAGGAACTTCTATAGTGGAACATTCATGCCTTTTCTGCCATGGTTGCTATAGTAGATCAATCTAGAAGAAGTTCATGGAGAAGATGTTGAGGAAGTTATTCCTGATGTTAAGGAACAAGTTCATGATGATGTTCCTGTTGATGTGCATGAGACAATAGAAGAACAAACAGCTGCTCATGCTCAACAAACTATTGAAGAGCATGCTGAAGCAGCAGAAGAAGGACTAAGGCAAGTGTCACCATAGGTTAATATAGGTGGTGATCTTCATATTGTGCCTTCAGTTCACGATGCTGATATCCCATCTCCTTTCAGAGTATCTCCTACTCATTCTCCTCATGTATCTCCTATTCATTCTTCTCCGGAGGCTACAACTGAATCTGTTGAATCTGGTGAATATACCAGTTCTTCATGTAGTTCTGAGTCATCTTCAGATGATGAGGATCCTCATTCTAGTTTTCAAATGCCTATTAGACAAGTAAGCTCTAAGGCCATTCCTTCAAAAAATGTTGTAGAATCTGAAGTCAACTTACTGAAGATAGCTAGAATGAAGAAACTGTTGGATAGAAGATCTAGCATCATAAGAGACAAAATTAATGAATTAGATGAGAAGGAGAATGAGTTAAAAGAATTAAAAGCCAAGTATCGATCTGAAAAAGAAGAAGAAGATAATGAGATTGAAAGACTTAAAGCAGCTCTCGAACATGCCAGAGAAGAAGTCAGTGGGCATTTGGATATTGTAAACATCCAAACCCTTTCCATGGAAGAACAAGAGAATCTTCTTGACATCCAAACTGACATAATCTCTAATCTCAATAGACAGATAGAAGCTTTAACAAAGAGAGTTTCTGTACTTGAGAGGTTGATTAAAGTTAAAGAAGAGATGGCTAAAGAAAAGAAAGATAAAAAAGATGAAGATGTCTCCAGTGGGAGCAGTGATGATGATGAAGACAAGGATGGTGAGCCTGAAAACCAACATGGTGAGCTTAGGGAGGAAGAAGAAAGTCTTGCTATGGTTGTTTATTCTGAACCAACATCTGAAGGCAGACTTAATGAGAAGACTGAAATGAAAGATTTGATTGAAGACTTAGATGTTAATCTTTTAGAGATTTTAATATTGATGACGACATCTGGGAATTTATCATAGAACACAGTGCTCCAGTTGAACCAATTGTGGTTATTCCCCCCAACCCTGTGCCATTGGAAGAAGAACTAGGCCTATAGCTTGTTCCTGTATTCACTTTGACTAATGAGAAAAAAGAACTTTTCATGAAGCTATGTGAAGAGCTTAGAGAAAAAAAGGCTGTTGAAAAGCAAAAGGAAGAAGTTGAAATACTTGAGAAAGAAAGAAAAGAAAAAAAAGCTGAAGCTGAAGCCTCAGCACCCTCTTCTTCCGGTCCCCTTTTGCATACATATTCCAAAAAGAGAAAGTACTTGTCTGAGAAGGCCAAAGGAAAAATGAAAATGGTAGAAGAGGAAGCGAATCCCAAGAAACAAAAAGATGTTCCAAGAAGCCAAACAGCTATTGCTCAATTCTTGGATGAGCATGAGAAGGCTGAGGAACAGTTGAAGAAGAAAATTGATGTGATTAACTTAGAAGAAGGAGAAATTGAGGGAGGATATGATGAAAGCCTATTTGATGACCCTTTGTTCAGGACAATCCTGCAAAGGTTGAGTCATCTGTTGAGGAGATGGTGGACAAAGCTCAAACTGATGATTTGATGGTCAAAGCTATGTTCCTAATTACTCACAGTTATGATGTTGATAGTTTATTTGGAATGACATATGAGGGAATGGTAGAGGAAGTAAACAAGATGCAAAATCTCCTAAACCCTACCTTTGTGACTGATTATGAGAAGAAAAGAATTGAGAAAGAGGCAAAGAAGAAAAAGCCTGATTTGAAAGTCAGATCCCCAATCTCATTTTCTCCAAGACAGACTCAATAGACTCCAGTGCCTTAATTTCAATATCTGGATCCCTACAGCATGACAGATAGGGAAATGAAGGATTATCTTTCTATTCAAGGCTTCCCTAGAAGAAAACTAGGAAACATGAAGACCAATTCCCTCTAGGCTACAATCCTCAAGATAATCACAGAAAAGAAAGAAAGATTGAAAACAACAAAAGAAGAGGTTGTAGGGAGCAAGCCCAGAACTAGAATTTCAACTCAAGACATCCAATTTACTACCAATGACCATGATGATGTCATGGCGCCCATGTTGCACAAAAATCCTGAGTAGTTTATTGAACCCTCTTAAGTGGAGTTACATGAAGGTTTGATCACTTCAAAGATGATTAAGGGTGTGTTTGCTCCAGAAGGCAAAGTAGATGTAAAGATCATTGGTTGGAAGTATGATAGTGATTGGAATATGTTTATGGTGAAACGTATCTCAGGGCTATTTCAGTTCTTCACTGAGTACTTTGCATTAGTGAACTCCATATAGATAAATGATTTGAAAGAACTAGTAGAGCTAAAATTGGTTAATCATAATAAATGTACAGAGGATATGAGTTTGAAGAAATTCTAAAGATGTTTAAGAAAACTAACAGCTTCAAAGCTCTGAAGGCAATATGCATCAGAATAGACAAATCATTCAATAATCCTCTAGAAAAGAAGAAGAAAAAGAAAGAGACGGAAGAGTTGGTATTTCCTGAGCTGAATGTAAAACCATCTGAGTCATTAAAAAGGAAGTTGGTATTTTCTAGCGAGAAGTTTAATTTTTCTAAATTTTTTAAAAGTTCTCTAAGTCTAAAAAATTTAATTGTGTACTAATATATGTTTGTTTAATTTTCAGATGGTGAGATCAATGGTTTTTAACAAAAACTATAATGTTGTAGGATTTCTTGGAGACATTCCAGAAAATAAAGCTTTATTCAGATCTCTGATTGATGGACTTAAGACATCTCGGATCCATCATGCTATCACAGCTAATCCTACTATCTATACAGACTCAACAAACTCCAGTGCCTCAATTTCAATATCCGGATCCCTACAGCATGATAGATAGGGAAATGAAGGATTATCTTTCTATTCAAGGCTTCACTAGAAGAAAACTAGGAAACATGAACACCAATTCCCTCCAGGCTACAATCCTCAAGATAATCACAGAAAAGAAAGAAATATTTAAAACAATAGAAGAGGAGAATTTCAACTCAAGACATCCAATTTACTACCAATGATGATGATGTATTGGCGCCCATGTTGCACAAAAATCCTGAGTAGTTTATTGAACCCTCTCAAGTGGAGTTACACGAAGGGTTGACCACTTCAGAGATGATTAAGGGTGTGTCTGCTCCAGAAGGCAAAGTAGATGTAATGATCATTGCCTAGAAATATGACAGTGATTGGAATATGTTTATAGTGAAACATATCTCAAGGCTAGTTCAGTTCTTTAGTACTCTGCATTAGTGAACTCCCTGTAGATACATGATTTGAAAGAATTAGTAGAGCGTAAATTGATTAATCATAATAGAATGTACAGAGGATATGAGTTTGAAGAAATTCTGAAGATGTTGAAGAAAACTAATAGCTTCAAAGCTCTGAAGGCAATATGCATCAGAATAGATAAATCATTCAATAATCCTTTAGAAAAGAAGAAGAAAAAGAAAGAGACGGAAGAGTTGGTATTTCTTGAGCTGAATGTAAAACCATCTGAGACATTAAAAAGGAAGATGGTTATTGGAACCCACAAGACCAAACAAATCTAAAATGTATTTTATGATGAGAAAACTTGTGAGTTGGTAATACAAAGAACTTGGGGAGGAAAAGAAGGACCCGAGATAAGACTATTTAGTGGATATGAGGTGAGATTGCTAGATGAATCCTATATCCACTACATATTCACAAGACACTTCAAAAAAATAGATAACAAGCTGGGAGAAGTTGATATGTATTTCTTATTAAAATGCATCAAGATACTCAAAATAGCCTTTGACAGAATCAACAAAAAGAAAGATCTGAAGAAAAGAAAGAGGGTTCCACTGCAATTCGAGAACATTATGAAGCTTGAGGTCAACTCCAAAGGTGAGTTGGTTATGCACAAAGATGAAATGTCATCCATTTCTATGTATGAACCTCAAATGCTCAAAAGGATTCCTCTTATAACTATACACCAGATGAGGGAAATTATCATACATGTATTGGATGCCGATCGGATGAAGGAGGCATAGGAATTTGCCACCATGATCAAAGCAATTCTGGATCCAACCATTACTCAATTCTCCTCTGATCCGGATCCTACAATAGCTTCTACAACAGCCCCCAAACCTTATGTTGTTCCATTCTTCCCAGCACGGGTGAAAGAAGAACCACCAGAATCTTCACAACCTCCACCACCATCAAACCCTTGAAGTACATAGGCTGTATAATCCTTAGGGGGAGAATTATTGGACCCTGATAGGATCATAATGCCAATTCAAGAGGTGGTTGAAGGTTGTTCTGGTTGGAAGAAACTACAAGTCAAAGAATTAATGCAGGTGAAGAAAATAGAAGAAAAAGACAAGTATCGGTTGTCCGCATTAGTCAATGCGGATAAGCAAGAACAAATACGGCTGAGTATTTGTTCATACGCATTTACTAATGCGGATAAGCAAAATCAAATGATGATAAGTATTTGTTCTTCCACATTAGTCAATGCTGATGACATACTTAATGCGAATGCTTAACGGAAGAAATACGAACGAAGACCAATACATCCGCATTAACTAATGCGGATGTACAACACAAATGCGGATCATTATTTTGTACTTAGACTAGTATTATGATGTATAGTTGTCAGGGTAGTTTAATCATTTTGTACACGCATTGTATCTGCCTATAAATAGAATAGTATACATGATATTAAATAGTTTCTTGAGTGCTACAAGCTTGTTGCTACAAACCCTAGCACACTTTGTATTTTGTTCATTAGTATCAATATACAAAGCATTTATTAGTATTTTCAACATTTATGATCACTGATTCTGTATTTCCGCTACACAATCATTGCCTCAATCATCATATTCGATAGTTGAATCACATCAACTTAGATTCAGATTCGAACCTGGACATGATTGATGTTAATGATTGATATCACAGAAATATGATCCTTTACTTGAAAATTCACCAAAAATATAACTTATAAGTATAATGTGTATGTCAATTTGCTTTTCTATTGAAATTCATGTTTTTTACACTTTGTTTTTGTTCTACAAAATTTTACAAAATTGAGGGATCTTGGATAATTGTAAACAATTAGCTAAACTAATTTTTACTCATAATAAATCAAATGTTTCAATAAAATAAATAAATAAAATTGAAAATTTATAAAATTTAAAAAAATTCAAAATAAATTGAACTTCTCGCGTGCGAGAAGTTCAATAAATGTGAAAAGTCAGCGTGTGCCAAGTTTTGACTTCACGCGCTAGACGTCAAAAGGCTATAAAAGAAATAGTGTTACGAATAGTAAACTATTCGCTTCGCATAACTGTTCTTTCACACTCTAAAATTTCTAAGTGATAATACTACTTGTTGTTGATTTTCACGTTCATTGTAGTCGTAAATTGGTGGATAAGTGATTGATAAGGTAGATTTAATGCTTTAGATTATGTTTGTATGTATTCGAACATGGATGGAGCCAATGATGACATATAAACGTAAAATTAAACAAAATTAAACATATAAAACCTTAATTAAGACCTAATCGACACCTAATAAACAAGTAATAATGGTTAAATCACTTCGAAAATGCTTAATTTGAAAATCTGAAAATTTGTACTTGTCGCGTGCAAAATGTATTCAGAATATGAATAGATGCGAAAACATTTAAATTCGTAGAATTTGTCACGTGGGAACTTTGACTAGTCGCACGAAAAGTTGACTTTTGGTTAAATGTAATTTCATGCGAATACTTTAGTTTTCTAGCGAGAAGTTTAATTTTTCTAAATTTTTTAAAAGTTTTCTAAGTCTGAAAAATTTGATTGTGTACTAATACAGGTTTGTTTAATTTTCAGATGGTGAGATAAATGGTTTTTAACAAAAACTATAATATTGTAGCATTTCTTGGAGACATTCCAGAAGATAAAGCTTTATTCAGATCTCTGATTGATGGACTTAAGACATCTCGTATCCATCATGCTATCACAGCTAATCCTACTATCTATACAGATGTGGTCGATCAGTTTTGGCTTACGGCAGCTAATGAGAGAGATGATCAGGGAGAACCATGTATATCAGCTACAGTCAAGGTGATCAACAATGTTTTACTATTAGAAGATCAGGAAAATGCGCCTGTAAAAATTGATGATCATGTGGCTAGAGACTCTCTGAAGAGGATTGGCTATGATCACCGTTACCCGTCACTAGAGAAGAAATATTTACCTCCATTCTAGTATCTATTTCATATGGTGGTTCACTGCTTAAGCAACTTAAAGGCTGGGATGGATAGCCTAAGTGCAGTGTTTGGATCCCTGCTGGTATCACTCGTCGATGATCTACCATACATCATATCCAAGGCCATGTTGGCAGAGATGCAGAAGAAGGTTATTGGTGCTGTGGGGAAGAAGTGCATCATGTACCCTAGATCATACAGATGATAGTGAATGCTACTCACCCTAAGCTAGCAGTGTCTGATTCATCCACCTATGTTGTTATGGTGATGAAGAAAGACATATTCACATACTTGATGGGAGCAAAGGGGAATGCCTGGAATGGTACTCATTTTGCCAAGCTAGGTAGATTTGTTGAGGGATATCAAGAAGATGCTCAACAACAAGAAACAGAAACTTCTCATGTTAAACAAGCCGATCCACCTACTAGTACTGCTCAAGAAGCTCCAGAAAGTTCTCAAGGATGTAGTATGTCTGTAGAAGATGAGGTGAACACCTGGTTCACTGATAGTGAGAGTGAGACTCACAGTGATCAGATCGGGAATATTCCATATATGTTGTAAGAAAGTCCCAGAATGCAAGAAACTCAAACCAAATGCACTCCTAAGGAACAAGATGTTGATTTCGTTCCTGAGGATTCTCCATCTACTTAGAGGAGAAAGAAGAGGATGGCCAGGAAAAGTGTTGATAGTCCACGTGGGAAGGGTAGAGGACAAGTTGTGTTACGTAAGTGTCGGACTCGGATGACCACTGTGTCAAAGAGTCTAATATTTTAGTGTCCGTGACTCCAATCACAACGAGTGAGGCTACACCTTTAGAGACTCTAGTGTTTGTTATAGATTCGACAATGTATGCTGCTGATGATTTGTTGAGTATACCTTAAGGGGATCAAGGGTTAGATGAGTTTATTGGTATGGAAGGTTTTCCCAACACTCCTCCCGCACAGAGACATGGTGCTAGTACTTTATCTAGTTCACCTAAACTAGTTACTCTTGAACAGCGTTTACATACTTTACAGAGAGAGATGATGAAGAAGATACAACAGATTTATGATCTACATCCTTTAAAACAAGAGAAAAATGAGAGGATTAAGAGTTTAGAGCATCAGCAACAGTTCATGTTCAGTTACATACAAATCATGGAGCAAAACGTTGAGACCTCACTTCCCGTGTTCCATTCTCATTTGCACAGCAATGAACCATGGAAGTTGGAGAGTCTAGCGGATAGTAATATGCTAATCCCAAAGTTGCTAATGATCACACTACTGCTACAAAGCATGTTGTTCATCCTGTTATGACTGAAAGGAAAACAATCGTTGCTGATGTTGATCAAGAGCCATCTATTACTGTTCCTACTTCGGCTACTGAGATCAACCTATAGTATTCACTGGGGATGCGTTTGTGGAGCCTGAGCATGACATTTCTATTCCTAACCCAGTTCATGATGATAATGACTTGGAGATGGTAGATTTTAGTTGTGATGAAGAAGATGATATTGATGATGAAGATGATGATAGTGATGATGGTAATGATGATGAGAAGGATGGAAAGGATGACAATAAATATGATGATGATGATCAGGGCGGTGATATGGACTCTACAGCTGGTGCTTTTATATCATCGGGTTTTGCTAATGTCTTCGGACCAAGTCCCGATGATACAGTTGACTACTCTCCTTTAGATCCTACTACTGAAGAAACGTATGAGAAGGAGTTTTATACATTGCAACAACAACTGCTTGCTAAGGAATCTGACAAGGATTTTGGACCATTTGATGATTTAGAGGAGAATGTAGATTACACAGACATGCTTAGAAATAGTCTTAAATAATTATTTTCATATATTTTGATTGAAGAAGGGTAGATAGTAGGTGAGACTAGTGCCAAAGAGACGACTGACAAGCCAGCAGATCTAACTGGTCAAAGTGTTGTACGTCAGGTCGGAAATATTACTCTTGACGATCCTCCTCCGCCAGCTTATGTACACATGCTGAGACATTCCAAACTTTTTACAAGGTATGGAAACTCAAAACATATTCTTAGTTGGGCGTATGATGCTGAAAAGAAGATGTATGTGATTAAGAGAAAGACTAGTGCTATAGAGTATTATCAGGACGAGCACGACTTCCATACACTCAAAGCTTCGAATTTATATGCTATGGGTCATGTTCCATTCATCAATCCATGCAATTACGGAATAGGGAACTGGATCAAAAATATGATACGGAGACAGAGTAAGACCAACTTCAAGGACTTCAAAACTACCTAATCCAATGTCAGTGAAGATGAGACACGTATAGACCCAAACACTAACATGCCAATGAAGATACGGGTGTTTAAGCATCCTAGGTATGCTAGGAAGATCCTTATACACGCTCCAATGCCAGTTAACAGCTTGTCGAAGCTTATGTGGTGGAGTTGTAAGAAGGAGACGGGTCATGCATTGATTCATTGTGTAGATAAAGATTACCATATCATTGACCCTGTAGATCTGCTCAAATTTTGAAGGGACGATCTGATGAGGTTGCAGGGTTATCCGATTACAGCTGATGAATAAGTTCATTTTATAGTAGCACGGTTTGGTTGGTTGATTACGAAGGCCCTGGACAACAAGATGTACGCTTATGGGGGCAGTTATAAGGTTGCAGACGTGGACTTCTAAAGCATTGATTCATCGAGCCTAGGGGGAGATTGTAGTGATTGAGCTTAGAGGCTCGAGAAATTAAATCAAGATGATGAAGATCTAGTCGCGCGAGAACTTAGAGTTACTGCACGAGAAGAACATCTCGCGCGAGAACTATGCGAAAAGTTCATAGTTTAGTATAAATATTAGTTAGTTGATGTAATTTACTGAGCTTTTGTCATTTTCCTGATTTCCCTTGTAATTGTAAATATTCAACTTAGAGAGCGATATACATCAAAGTTATTTATATTATTATTATCATTCAATCTTATTACCTTGATGATTATATTTCGCGTTCTTATCACGAGATCGTTCTGATTAGTAAACTATTGATCCTTACAGGTGGTGTGGCGGTAAAAGGATTTTGGCGGTGAGTCCGCGTTGGGAGTGGTGGGAGATTACAGAATCAAGAAAGGTGAAGGTGGCTAGGAACGGTATGTGGTGGTGGCTAAGAACCATGGATTTTCATGTCTTTTGGCGGAGATGGTGGTTGTGAAGGTAGGTTCACGGCCGGGGTTTTGGTTTTGGTAATATGAGGATGAGGCCGATCAAAGGTTGTGGTATATATTAGTATACACCCGGTGGCGACGAATTAAATCAAATTAAAATTCTAATTTTTTTTTCTATGGTTTGACACACTATTTACCTTTAAAAGTTATATGTGATTAGAACATTTATTTATATCTTATGTTTGGCCGACCTTTCGATATGGATCAAATACTATGTAGACTATGTTTGAATTACAAGTAATATATAAACAAATTTTTCTTCAATTGTAATTAAGCTTGTGTCGCCGAACTACTTTGACAGACACACTTCAGTAGAAAGTCTCTTTGATTGGGACAACGGTAGAAGTTTGACAACTTCAATAGTAACTTGACATTATATAGAGTTTGGTAAAAATGTACAAATTGTGTTCTTTTGAACTTTAACTTCCTATCTTCAGTCTTCATTAATTTCTAACACTCACGTAAATGTATTTTTAATAGTGAAAGGCCGATATTTGTGTATATACAAACTGCAAGTTGATCTACAGTAACGTATCATAATTAATGCATGATTTACAAGGTCCAATGCATCATTATTAGTGGGCTTTTTTAATATTATTTTTCTAGATATACATAGTGAAACAATAATTTAATAAACCTGACCCCTTGGCTCAATAGTAGACAATTAGGATTAGGTCAATTAAATTTCACGGCAGTTCGAGACCAAAATAGGTGTCTTTTCTTTTTTTTGGATATTCTGATTTCTTTTTGTTTTTTGGTTATTTAAATCTTTATAATTTACTTTATGTGTATTTTTTAGTAGCTTAAAATAATTAGGAGAGATGATTTCATCATGGTTTTCATGTTCATATTCTCGTTTTTTAAATAAGAAGAAAGCAACAATGATTTAAACAATCTTAACTTTATTTTTAAAATCATCTTTATTTAATGTAATCATGTTGTTTATTTATTTATTTTTAACTTAATAACATGATGTTTTCTAAACTCTATATATATCTTTGGAAGGCTCCTAGTTCTATCTACGTTTTCAAGACGTCTTTTTGTTGTACGAACGCATGAGATGCTTATTTATGTATATGTGTATGTTTTGGTTGAATGCACGAGTAACTTTACCGTTCATGTATTCAACATATTACTGCATTCGATTTCTAAAAAAAAACAAGTTATTCCACCGCATGATAATTGTTGATAGGGCTGTTTGTTTTCTCCTTGTTTTTTTTTTTTTTTTTTGTCGTTTATAAGATGCACGTCTTCTTCACGTAGCAATCCAACTTCGATCCTTAGCAGCACCCCTACCCCGGTTGACCCGTTTAATTTTTCTTTTCGGTTATTTTAATTTTGGTAAACGTTTTGTTTGGGTTTTTTTCCTCTTATTTTTACATTACAAATTTTAACACTCCTATTGTATCAATATTCAAGAATATATAATCATGGATCCCGAAACCGCCGCGAAGCGCGGGATGTAATACTAGTTATGTTCAAGTTGCATAAAACCTTATTTTGTCGACTTCGTTGTGAATAATTCCATTAAATTGTTAGTTTGATCTTATTTGACAAAGATCGATTACGACATCACATAAACACTTTCATTTGTATGAAATGTCCTTTTTTGTCCCCTTTAAACCTATTTTGTGAATAAGTCCACTAAATTGATAAACTTATATATAGAATTTTGATGTCTCGTGTTCAGCTTGAGCTGTAATTTATTAGACGTATTGGATTACAACATTAATTAGATGCACTCTGGACCATCTTCCTAGAGTGCAATTAGTTCAGGGTGATTAGATAGTGTCAATTCTCATATGGGAAAATTTAGTTTGTGATCGGGATCGTGCCTTATGAAAGTTTTGAGATTAACGCTACAAAATTTTCAACCATTAGCGGCGACATGTGTCGCCGCTATTACTTGTGAAAATCGCCGCTAATATCTTTTGCGGCGACATGTCGCCGCTAATAAGTCGCCTCTAATAATTTGTCGCTACTAACTAATAATTAGCCGCTAATAGATCGCCGCTAATAATATCGTCGCTAATGACCTTGCTATCGCCGCTAATAACTCGCCCCTGTTTGATTACATTTAAAAATTTCTGGTTGACTATTAGTGGCGACATATCGCCGCTAATGGTCACTGTTTTTTTTTAATATACTGCTTTATTTTTTTTTTATTTCTAATTTTACTCTAAAAATAAATCTTGATTTCCCAATAACATACAAATTTCATACAAATACATCTAGATTTTCCAGTATCATACAATCATATATAAGTACAAACATAAGTAATTTAGTCATAAAACTTAAACATACGTTGGTTAACCGTAATAGGCTATTCAAATGGGTTCATTTAACTACTTCAAAACAAACTTAACCCAGTGATACAAGACGCTATTCATCCCCCTCGTCCGAATTATCTTCTTCGGCTTGATTGGAGCTTTTTGCGAAGCAATTAACTATGTAATTTGTGACATAAAATCCGCATTTTGAAACAGACTTCAAATTTAATCCTGCAAAACAAAATATACATTTGTATTTTGACAAAGTATATATTATAATATAACACATTCAACTATCACTATATTAAGTGTCAATTAATCATGTTGAACTAAACACGCTTAATATACTTAAAAACATCCTAAAATTATATCATTTTGACTCATTTTGACCCATTTAATCTAAAATATAGATAATTTAAGTCCATTTTAGCGATAAATAGTTATAATGACCTAAATCCATTATGATGCACTTAACACATCCAACTTTAAGTTATTTTGACCCGTTTAAACTCAAATCATGTTGTTTTCACCCATTTTGACTCGTTTAATCTAAAATATAGATAAGTAAGTCTATTTTAGCGATAAAGAGTCATAATAACCTAAACTCACTATGATCCACTTAACACATCCAACTTTAAGTCATTTTGATCCGTTTAAACTCAAATCATGTCGTTTTCACCCATTTTGACCAGTTTAAACTAAAATATAGATAATTTAAGTCTATTTTAACGATAAAAAGTTATAATAACCTAAACCCATTATGATACACTTACCTGTATAAATGACTAAAGAGTTTGTTCTTGATTATGAACAAAAGAAGTCGATCCTGCAGATGATGATGGTTTACGCCCATTCCCCCTGATATGTCCATGTCGTTGTCCCAACACCGACTCAAAAACATCAACTTAATTTAGCGTTGATGAACCACTTTCTTCATTTTGAGATTGGCTTAGTTCATCAAACCTTTCCTTTAATTTATTCTGTATTAATTAACATCGACTTCATTCAGCGTTGATGAACCACTTTCTTTATTTTGGGATTCAAACAATTAACTAGCATATTACTACAAAACCAAACTAACATCCAATAATACAACTAGTTCAAAAAATTTACACAATTAACATGATAATTCATACAACTAGTTCAAATAATTTACTAGCATAAATTCTAAATATTCTATCACAATACATAATAAAAGTAAAAGAAAAAATTAGAAAAATACCTCAACAGTAGTAGCGGCGACTCTCCGGTGATGGGTGGAGCTAGTGAAACATCATACACATAGATCGGGAAGAATCGTCAACAAACCATAAATAATTACAGCTAATAATACATAATTATGGTTATTCGAATCTTACAAATGAGATATTAAGAAGAAAGTCTTCCAACGGAGGCAAATTTCCGGCTGTAGGGAGGTTGGTACGCCGCTGTGGAGGTGGTGTGCCACTCTAGAGGTGGTGTGCCACTCTAGAGGTGGTGTGCCGGTGTGGAGGTAGTGTGCCGATATGGAGGTACGGTGGCGGTGGGTATGGTGCGAAGATGGGGAGGGTGGCAGTGGGGAGGTGCGGTGGTGGTGGCGGTGGGAAGGCGCGGTAGTGGTGGCGGTGGCGGTGAGGAGGTGTGGTGGTGGTGGCAGTGGCGGTGGGAGGCGTAAAGGTGGGGAGGGCGGCGGGGGCGGTGGTAGTGGCAATGGCAGGTGCGGTGGCATGGTGGAAAGGTGGGAGGGTGGTGGTGAGGAGGTGTGGTGGCGGTGGCAGTGGTGGTGTGGAGGCCCAGTTGCTATCGCGGTGGTGTTGAAGAGGTGCGGTCGCAGTGGTGTAGGTGGATAGGGCGCTAATTTTTGGAGAAGAACCATAACGCCCAGGTAAATGTCTCAACCAATAGCGGCAACATGTCGCCGCTATTGGTGTTTGTACGACCTAACCCCCGCCATTAAATCAGGAGACTGATCAATAGCCTGAACAAACTCAAAAGGTGTAAGGATTACACTTAGAGTCTGATGCAGCCAAAAGAGCTCTCAGCATGCACATGCAAGTACAAGAAAGTTACTTCGGAAGTCAAAGATGAAGTATTCTGAAGCTTCAAAGACAAAGTCTTCCAAAGCCAAAGACTGATTTCTTCCAAAGACAGAGAAAACATGCTTTTTTTGAACCACCTTTTGATAAAAGCTGAACAACTTTCTGCTATCACTTCTGATGTCTCACCATCTTATATGAGTTGGTGAAAAGGTCCATGCTTTTGTCAACTGTAGCTTAAGGTTCTTTTGTCTGTAACTTTCCAACTATGTACTTTTATCCTTTTTGTAATAGATTAGGATGTAAGCTATGGCATGTCATAGTCACTAGTTAAAAGGCAATCTGCCTTTTGACTCTACATTTATCTTGTTGTCTAGATTAGTGTTTCCAGCTGGCCTTCAAAGTAAGGTCGGGTGTAGGATGTAGTATACAGTGTCTCAAGTACTTGTAATTTAGATAAGCTTTATAACACTTGTAAAAGAACTTGAGTGCAATGTACATCATTCTTGAAAACCATATCCAAGTGTTCTTGTTCTTATTACTTGTGTTTTGCGTTTCACTCCAACCGGTTCCCTATTTGAATTGCTAAGTGTTATTAACTCTCCCACCTTGTGAAACCGTTGCATTGATCAAAACCGGTACTACAATTGGTATCAAAGCATTTTAGGCTATTGATTGTAAGATCTTACCATCTTAAATCTCTTTAGTTTCACAACACACATATCAACTCAAATGGGAGCTATCTCAAAGGCTGATATGGAAACCGATGCTATGACAAAGTCTCCACTGATCACTCCTGATGACTTTGATACTTGGTGGCAGCGTATGGAAGGATTCATCAAGTCTTAAGAAAGCAACAGGATGTGGAGATCTTTTATTCAAGGACCTACATCCCAAGCACCTCTTCAGCCACTGCTGGAGGTGTAATGATACCAAAGGAAAATGGCTAACTACTCTAAAGAAGGCTGAAAGAAGACTGATGAAGATCAGAAAGCCATGACCGCCTTCTAAATTGCTCTTCCTAACTCCATATACAGAGGCTTCAAGAAGTGGAAGACTGCTAAGCAGCTCTGGGATGCACTAAAGCTCATGTATGAGGGGTCTGAGGAAGCCAAAGAGAACAAGAAAGACCTCATGAAGCAGCAGTTTGAGAACTTCACCTACAAGACAGGTGAAACCTTGAATCAACAATACTTTAGGTATGTTGATATTATGGATACTCTAATGGATGTTAGGGTAAAACTTGAGAATAGGGACATAGTGAGGAAGTTCATGTTCTCTCTTCCCAGACAATGGACTCACTATTATGTGGCCATCAAAAGAATTGAGAACGTTTCTACCCTTATTCTCACAGAGCTGTATGGTATCCTTAGTGGCTACCATATGGAGATGAACATGCAAAATCCATCAAGAAGCTCTTCCAACAATCAACAGAGTTTAGCCCTTCATATGGTTGAAAGGGATAGCATAGAACCATAACATCATCTCATCTGCTACCCTGAAAACTCACAAAAGGACCCTTTCATCGCCTTCCCAGAGACAAGGGAGAGCTACATCCAAGGAAGCCTATTCCAAAAGACAAGCTTTACACAAGCCTTTGTGTCTGCTGATGAAAGTTATGGAAACTTTCTCTTCACTCTTAAAGACTTAGACTGTATCCATCCAGATAATCTGGAGTACATAGAGATAGTTCAACAAATGGGTCTTCTCACTCATAGAGCCATGAAAGTTCTACAAGAGGACAGGAAGGAAGTTCCCAAGCAATATGGCCAGTGGAAAGTTTGGCCTGGATAAAAGCAAAGTGAGGTGTTATAATTGTAACCAAATGGGACACTTTGCTAGAGAGTGCAAGGCACCAAGGACAAATGGTGGTCAAGCACAATCCAGACCAAACTACACTGATGCAGCTCCAAGAACTAAAAAGCCAAGCCAACATAGCTGTTGCTATTAAAGAAGGAGGTTTTAACTAGTGCTTTCAAGTGGAAGATGCTTCTCCAAACCAAGCACTGATGGCTAATCATAAAGAAGCCAAGGTATTAAAACATCTTTGTACTCCTGAATGCATTGCTAAAGTAAATATGTACAGGTCCTACAACTTGGAACTAAGATCTGATCTTGAGTCCTTAGATATCTTAAATGCTGGCTTTAAAAGAGTTCAAAATGATTATAAACTTAAAATAGAAGATTTAGAGAAAACCATTTCAACTCTTAAGCATGATCAGACAAACTATAGGACTCAAATCAAAGATTTCATAACTAAGTTGACTGAATGCCAGGCTGAGCTTGTGATCAGCAAAGCTAAGGTAGAAAAATATGTTCTTGAAGAAGAAACCTTCAAAACATAATATCCTCATCCTTGCATGTAAAAGTTTGTTACCAAAATAGGCAAGGACTAGGATCAAATGAGATAGCTCCTCCACACACACTCCTACCTGTTAGATCTCTGAGGTGTGAAACTTGTCAAGATGAGTTGCCCTACATTGATCCTATCCAAGTGAAGGATGAAGATGACGAGGAGTAAAGGATGAACCTGAGGTGAGTGACAAGGGTTATCCTATGAAGGGACACTATTCTCCTGGAGAGATGGAAGAACCATGGATGACCAAGTCTGCAAGGAAGAACTTGATCAAGGCTGCTAAAAGAAAATCCAAGAAAGCCCAAGAGATCAAGCCAACTTCTCCAAGCAAAAGCAAGTTTTTATCACTGCTGGATTTGTAGTAGTAAAGGCTGAAGACTCAACTATGGATTCTAGTACCAGAAATCCTAGTTCATGTCCAAATCATCCTGGTCAAGAGAGGAAGGCTGATAAAATACGCACCACTGCTGCACAGCCTGAGCCATCCAGTTCCAAGAGTAAGCCTCATCCCAAGAAGCCTGTTGAATCATCTAAAAAGGTGAAGAAGGAAGTGGAAAGTGATCAAGCTCAGCCTCCCACTCAAAGGAATACTCTAAAAAGCATGCAAACTGAATGCATCATGTGTGGTAGTACTTCTTACTTTTCCAAGAATTGCATCTACAATCCTAAAAGTACTATCCACATGTCCAAGAAGAAAACTTTTGAGAAGAAGAAGAAGAAGATAGCTTTGTTAGGAAAATCTTTTCCTTTCAGAAGCTCTAAAGTGAAGAAGAAGATAAGTGAAAACTTAACTTGGGAAGACAATTTGGTCTTAAAAGAAAGGAATGCTTCTGAAGCACTGAAGTCTACTTTAGTGGATGCAAAAGCTTTTGAAGGTTCAGTCTCCAAAACTTCCAAAGTCATCAAAACTTTTGAAGTATTAAAGGCCAAGTCTAGTCTTCCAAAGATGGTGTGGAAGATGATGGAAGGCCATGTGGCTGAAAGTTCTTCATTAACAATAGCAAATGATCCTCATAACTTGCATATAGGATCAACTAATGTTGCATTATCTTTAATGCACTTTGACAAGCCCAAGACAAATAAGACTTGGGTTTCGAAATGTATCTAACCATCTCTTTATATGTAGGAACAGCTCAAGACCATTAGAATGTATGGATCATTGACAGTGGCTGTTCCAGGCACATGACAGGTAATGATTCTTTGCTTCAAAACATTGAAAGAATTGATGGAGGGCTAGTTGCTTTTGGAGGAGAATCTGGTGGTTACATTACAGGAAGTGGCAGGATCACAAATGGTAAGCTCAGCATTGAGAAGGTAAACTTTGTTAAGGAGCTTAGATAAAATCTTTTGAGTGTATCCTAATTTTGTGATCAGAGACATACCATGCTCTTCATTGAGCATGACCTCTTATTACTTGGTGATCACAGATGATTTCACAAGATATACTTGGGTCTTCTTTCTTAGAACTAAGGATTAGACTCCTGAAATCTTAAAGAACATCATTCTAAAAATTAAGAATCAATGTGATCACAAGATCAAGACCATATGATATGATCAAGGAACTAAATTCAAAATCCAAATACTTGATGCATTTTGTGATGAAAAGGGTATTACGAGACAATACATGCACCCAGGACTCCTCAGCAAAATGGTGTTGCTGAGAGGAGAAACAGGATACTAATTGAAGCTGCAAGAACCATGTTATCTGACTCTAAACTGCCCATCACCTTCTGGGCAGAGGCAGTCAACACTGCCTGCTATGTGCAGAACAGAGTTTTAGTAGTCAAGACTCATGGTAAGACTCCTTATGAACTATGGCACAAAAGGAGACCTATCATTGGTTTCCTTTGATCATTTGGATGTCCTTGCACCATCTTGAATACCAAAGATCAAATAGCCAAATTTGTTGAGAAAGCAGACGATGGACATTTAACTGGATACTTTTCCCAAGCCAAGGCTTATAGAGTATACAATCTTAGAACTAGACTAGTTGAGGAGTCAGCCAATATGACCATCAATGGGCACACACCCAGTGTGAAAGGTTCTGGTCCTGATTGGCTGTTTGATCTTGATTTAGTTACCAAATATTTTAACAAATCTTGTGAAGATGTTTTAGGATTTATAGGTACCTTATCATCAAGAGATTCTGATCAAAGATTTGAGCCGAGAAGACCAAGTGTTCAAACTACTCCAGCTCTAATGGTAACTAGCCCTGCAGTTAGAAATCCTGTTAGCACAACCATGACAAATTCTTCAGTTGATACATCTGAGGTACCTATAAACTCCAGCATAGAGGCATATAACTTAGATGAAGGAATTTCAAATGTAGGAGGAGATGGAGGTGGTGAGAGTGATCAAGAATTTCTTGATGCTAATAACCACTTTACAGAAGATAACATGAATGATGTGACACACTTATTGGTTCAAGTTTCTCTTGAGAAGTGTGTTGATGTGGTGGATGACAGTCAAGCACCAGATTTGAATTTCACCAATTTAGATCTGGTCAACCAACTTGTTATGATTCCTCAACTGAGTATCCATAATTCACATCCCACCATAAACATCATTGGAGATGTTGAGCCTGGGGTAAGAATAAGATGACAAACCCATGACAAAAATGTTTGTCTTTACTCTTGTTTCTTGTGCTAGATAGAGCCTAAGAAGATTGATGAGGCTCCGAAAGATGGAAGTTGGGTTGAAGCAATGCAGGAGGAGTTGCTTTAATTCAAGAGACAAAAGGTTTGGAATCTATGTCCTCTTCCTAAAAGGAAGACTACCATACGTACCAAATGAGTATTTAAGAACAAGAAGGATGATACACACTTGTTATCAAGAATAAGGCTAGACTAGTTATTCAAGGGTACAAACAAGAAGAATGGATTGACTACATAGATCTTTTTGCTCTTGTAGCAAGACTTGAAGTTGTTAGGATATTCTTGGTTTTTGTTGCATCCAAGGATTTCAAGGTCTATCAACTTGATATCAAGTGTACCTTTCTATATGGGGTGATTGATGAGAAAGTATATGTCAAACAACCACCTAGATTTGTAGACCCAGAATCTTGATTATGTCTGTAAGCTTGACAAAGCTCTTTATAGGCTACATCAGGCTCCAAGAAAGTGGTATGAGACATTATCACAGTATCTCTATCAGCATGCGCACAAGAGGGGTACTATTGATGGAACACTCTTCATCAAAGGAACAGGAAATGACTTGATGATGGTTCAAGTTTATATAGATGACATTACTTCTGGGTCAACTAGTCTGAAGCTCGGCAAAGACTTTAAGAAGCTGATGAAGAATAGATTTGAAATGAGTGCCATGGGGGAGTCTGTTGATGAACATCTATACAGGGGGAGTGTGTAAGACATACTTACCAGATTTCATATGACTAAATGCAAGATTGCTAAGAAACCCATAGCTAGAAACCACTCCCTAGGACCAGATCCTGAGAGGGAGTATGTTGATGAACATCTATGCAGGGCTATGATTGGGTCTCTTATGTACCTCACACCCAGCAGGCCTGATATCATGTTTGCTACATTTATTTATGCAAGATATCAAGCCAATCCCAAGATGTCATACATAGTTGCTGTCAAGCAAACTCTCATATATCTTAAAGGTGCTCCTAAACTGGGCATTTGGTATCCAAAGAATTCTGACTTTAATCAGTATACCTATACAGATAGTGACTATGGTGGCTGCAATATGACTACAAAGTCTGTTAGGATCAGTGATCTAAGTTTGATCAATTAGAGTTGAATCACAGCGGAATTAGAGCAAGAATTGAGCAAATATAGCAAGAACACAATAAATATTCAATGGAACAGTACACGGTTATATAGATATAGGGTTTTCTGCAAAGAGATAATAACATTCATGCACACATGCTTCGGTGTGGCGGCTGCTAGGTTTTCCTAAGCTGCACCGATTACAATTAGGTCAGCATTCCTTATATATAGGAATGTGACGTCTGCTGATGTCACTTGATAGTGACATCTAACAGAATTATTACAAACTACTGAAAGTAAACAAACTACTGAGAATGTTCACAACAACTGAGAACATCTCAGATTATTCTAAGTACACGAAGAAACATAAAACTACTGAAACTATAAGTACAGAAAAGAAACTACAACTACTGAAAGGAAACCATCACAACTACTGAAGAGGTCTTCTTCAGCTGTTGTGACAATCATCTGACACTTGGTCTTCAGTCTTTGTCTTCAGCTTTTGTCTTCAGACTTTGTCTTCAGCTCTTTCACTTCAGACTTTGTCTTCAGCTCTTTCACTTCAGACTTTGTCTTCAGACCTTGTTATCAGCTGATGTCTTCAGCTGTTGCAGACTACTTCAGTTGTTGTAATGTCCGTGGGACTTAAAGGTTTTTCTGATCAGGCTCATTGGTTCTTTTGGTCCAACAAACTCCCCCTGAACCAATGCAGCCAAAACCTTTAAGCTTATTGAGGTCCCACTTATTCTTGGCAGAAATACTCTCTTGATCAGCTTTAGAGATATCGGATAAGCACAGGCCAGGGAACAGGTTTCAGTAGATGTGAATGTCAAAGGATGGAAGGGAACTCTGTCTTGGGGAACTGGACACAGAGCCGTTATCCCAACCATGAAACCTACTTCCCATTGATGAGTCTATAAGACTCTCTGACGTAGGCCTCAAGGAGAACAACTTGTTCCTCCTTAGTGAGTTCTTCTGCTTCTCCTTCGAAGAAGAACTCTGGGCCATAGTACTCTGATAAGTACTTTATCGTCTTTCCATTTTTCAACTCAACAGTTGTTATCTCTCTGTAAGCAAACTCATCTGGGTGAGTCCCTTCTAATAACAACTGGAGTTCATTCTTCTTGATCTCTTCAAGCCTCTTGTATAACAACCCCTTCTTGACCATTTTGTTCTCCATTAGAGTTTGAGGGGTCATCTTTGACTTGTAGGCTCTCTTGAAGTCTTCAAGTATTTCCCAGGGTGAGACTACAATGGCCAACATAATAGCAGCATCTATGGTCTTTCTCACTTGGCCATTGTATCTACTTGGTATGGATTTCTTATGAATTCTAGAACTAACCCTGGGGTCTGGCCAAATCCTTACTCTCTCCTTTTGATATTGAAAGGTATACCTGAGAGCATACAGCCTTTGAGCATGTTTCTTCATGGCTTGTATAGATGATGACTGAGGAAACTCTTTGTCAATCATCTTCAAAAGTTGCTCATCGTGCTGTTTCTGTTGTTCTTCTTCTTCAATCTTAACTTTCACCATTTGCCTCTGAAAGTCTGGTGTTATCATTTGTTGACTTCTGGGCTCAGGTAATTTTAGAACAGCAGAGATTGGCAGACTATCTTCTTCATCATCTTCTTCTTCTTCTTCTTCCATCCTCAACACCCTTCTCCTCCTTCTGGGTGCATCACTGGATGTGGTTTGAGGTGGTTTTTGGGGTAAGGGAGTTGGTTTTGAGGGTTGAGTTGATTTGGAGAGTTGTGGGGTTGGTTGTTTTTGAGAGGGAGTTTGGGAAGGCTGATCTAGCATTTTTATGGTGAGTTTGGCTTTGGAAAGCTTGGCCATATCAGTTCTCTTCCCAGCACCTGCTTCGTCTAAGGCTTCTATAATCAACCCCTTGTTGAATTCTTCAGAAGCACAGATTCTGGTGGTTATTGCCAGAATACTGTCTCTGGTCCATGATTTAATCTCAATTAATGATCTTCCCAAGTATTTTGCAATAAACCGGATCATTATCTCCAACCTTCCCTTTCCATTACACTATAACTGGCCCATCTTTCTTGTATCTCATTAATCTCCAGCCTTCTGATCTCAGTGTCTAATGTGGCTGTATCAAAGCCCTGTCTGAAGAGTTGATCTATTATTTTGTCCATTGATCTGCTGTGAGCTTCATCAGCTTCTTTAATCAGATCTTCCAATGATTTCTCTTCATCAGGCTTTTGAGTTCCAGCACTTTTCTTTCTCTTGTATGTGATCAGCTGTTTTTCCTGTTCTTTTTCTTGTTGTTTATCCTCTTCCACTCTCTTTCTCTTTCCTTCTTTCACTACCTTAGACTCCCCCTTTTTGGGTGCATTGGGTTCAGGGGTTTGAATGGCAGAAAGCTTCTTGTGCACAGCATCATCAACAAGTGTTTTTAGAGTCGAGGAGATCCTCTCATCAATGGCTTTATGTACAATCTCATTGATGATGGGAGTGATGAGAGGTAAGGAAGTTTGAAATGTAGCAACCATCTGCTCAGAGGGGTTCTGTCCCTGAGAGGTGGTGCCAACAACAGTGGCTGGTGGCTCAGTTGAGTGAAGTGGCGGAGTGTTTGGGAAACCTTCAGATGAAGGTGCCATCTGTGGGTTTATTGGGGCAGATGGACTTTGATCCTGAGACATTTTGGCAAGCAGTTCTTTGAGTCTACTCACCTCAGCCTCAAGGATTGTGTTATGGGCTAAGACATCATAGAAAAAGCCCAGGTCATCATCAGTTTTGCTGAATCACCTGACCTCCTGATTGAATCAGGATGTACATGCCCTGAGTGTAGATCAGTTGTAGCATGTGCCCCTTGTTCTTGGTTCTGGGGACTTCCTGCCTCAGGACTGAGTCCTTCATCGGCAGTTGCCTCTGGTGAGGTCTTAGAGATGTTACCAACTTCATCCTGTTCATTTGCTGAATCAGTAGAAGTGGCAGCCTCACCAGATGTTCTAACCTCCTCCTCTACACGGGGAGATTGAACATTATAACCCCTGTGCTGTGGGCTATCAGCAGCATTTTGGTCCTCTTCCTCAGATGTTCTCCCCATTGTAATTGGTGTCTGGGGAGGAGGAGAGGAATGCAGCTGACTCAACACTTGTGCAACAATAAATGTTGGGCTTTGAGGGGCGGTTGCATTTGGAGATAGGGTTGAAGCAGATTGCACCCGGGGTGACTGGTGCTCTTCAATGGTAACCTTCTCAATTGAGATAGGTTCCAGCATTGTGGTATCCCCAATTTTGGTTGCATCAGGATCCTGTTGAGAGGATGCCTGAGCGGCTACGGTTGGTGGAGTCTTGGACACTACTGGGGGGTTAGAACCAGTAAGTGTTTCCTGTATTGGTGTTACAGGGGCATCCTCAGGGGACTCATCTCCCTGAGTAGCCTTTTTGGGCTTTTTGGTTTTGGGTTTGGTGGGGACTTTGGATCTGGAAGTGGAGGCTGTGGGTTCCCGCTGCTTGGGTTTGAGCAGCCGGGCAGCTCCTTTCATTGTAGGGTCAGAGTTGTGCCTGGAGTATACTTCAGGCAATACAGCCGGAGCAGGGACTCCAAGGCCAACAAGGCCGTCTGATTTTAGCTGTGTTAAAATTATGGCCATGAGAAACCTGGGATATAATATCCATCTGTTTGCCACAGGTTTCAAAGCCAGATCCTTTAGTTCCATAAACACTATCTCAGAAAAATTTAAAGTTTGGCGTTCAAAGATAGAGTATAATACCTGTTGCCATCGGGAAGACATTTGATCCCATGAAGAGGTTTTTGGTGCAAGGCAGACATTCACCATGTGGAAGATAAGACGTTCAGCATCATGGAAGTGCTTCTTCATAATGGTGGTAGCACTTAAGTCTCCTTCATACCCGTTGTTGATGAAAGACATATCGGTTGTGCCTTTCGGGTATTCTGTGACACAGGTGGCATCATGTAGATCTAGGGTTTGTCGAATGATGTCCGTAGTGATGACCACCTGTTTCTGGTTGACCAACGACTGGAGAGTGATTTGGCTATCATTCTCACTAGTTTGCACGGAGACGTTGGTCCAGAACTGGCTTAGGGAATCGGGGTATATGGTAGGATTCAGAAGAAACGCGGTTCGGTACTGGGAATCTACCATAAGATCGATGGCGTTATCAAATTTGTTCCAGAAGGCCGATTTTGAGAGGTAGGCAACACAGTTGTGTCTGGGTTTGAGTTTCATGGTCGCCATTGGTGAGAGAGAAAGGACGGAAAACGGCTAATGAAACGTCTGAAAGTAGGTTAGGTATTTATAGGGTAAGACAAAGGCTGATATAAAACGACTGAAAGTGTTGTTGCTGTCATCAGTTGTTTGAAAACAACTGAAGACCTGGTTTTAACTTTCAGAAGTAACAACTGAAGACTTGGTATTAGTCATCAGTAGTTGTGAAACTACTGAAGACACGGTTTTGGCTTCAGGTGTTGTAACAACTGAAGACTTGGTGTTAGTCATCAGTAGTTGTGAAACTACTGAAGACATGGTTTTGGCTTCAGTTGTAAGTGAAGCAGCTGTTGTAGAAACAACTGAAGAGAAAATTTTCTCATCAGCTGTTGTCGTCAATTCTTAGCTCATCAGCTGTTTCATTCTGACCTCAACACTTCATCAGACTTTGTCTGAGTTTCAGATGTTTCATAGGTCATCAGTACTTATCTGTTATAGTGACATCAGCAGTTGTAACTACATCAGTAGTTGTAACCACATTAGTTCTGTTCAACAGATGAGTACTTCAGTACTTTTAAGTAATTTAGTCTTCAGTAGTTGTGAAAACTACTGAGGATAAAAGAACTGCAGTACTTATTTGTGACAGTAGTATACGAATGCTCATCAGTACTTGTTGACTGAGATCATCAGTAGTTGTCACTTATTGGTAGACCTCTCACTAAACTATTGTGGATCAGCTGATTCATGTTTTTGAGATTAACATGACTCAGCCTTCTATGCCACAGTTTAGATTCCTGAGGAGAGGCCTTGGAGAACAGGCAAGGATGACCTTTTAAATCAATCTTCTTTGACAAATCCAAGGCATATACTCTTCCTATCCTGTTGGCCTTCAGGAGAGTATGTTCATCCAATACCTTGTCAATCAGCCTCAGAACTTTGGAAGACAGAATCCGGCAGTTCTGGCTTGTGAAAAGTGCAACATGCCCTTTATCACACATCTGACTAACACTCAGTAGATTATACTTGAGATTCTCCACATGGTTAACATCATCAAATCTGATTTCTCCATTTGACACAAATCCTTTCCCGATGATGTAACCCTTAGCATCATTTCCAAATGAGACAAATCCCTTCTTTCCTTGAGAGTAGTCATTAAGAAGAGAACTGCTCCCAGTCATATGCATAGATCCTCCACTGTCTACATACCAGATGCTTCTTTGGCATGCTGAAGAACCCTGCATATATCATAAGAAACTAGTTAGCTTTAGATACCCAAACCTTTTTGGTTTTGGGTATGTTTTCATCAACAGATTTAACCATAACTTGTTTCTCATGATTAACAGCTGATGAAGGTGGAGATGGTGCTGAAATGGAATTCTTAGATTTGGGCTTGGATTTCCTTTTCAGTGGTTTGATCACAGGTGCATCTAGTTGGTTAACTCTCCCCAACAAATGCTGAACCATCATAACAAGTTGTGTCTGATTTGTTGCTAAGGCCTTCAACTCATTTGACACATCAGTACTTGTTTTTGATGAGTTCCTGTGACCCACCATTTCCTCCTTCTTGAAATTCACAGACTTCGTCTGATGTTTATCATGAGGAACACTATCAGCTGTTTTCTGATAAACCCCATCCTTCTTTTTGGATTTTGGTGAGGCCTTGGGTTTATCAGTTTTAGATGACTGTGGTACAAACTTGGTTTCAAACTCATTTTTCATTTTATTTATTTCTTCTTTAATGAGCTTATCTCTGTTGAGTTTGGAACCCTTTTTGTACCAGCATTCATCAGATAGATGATTGAATTTACCACATATTTCACATGGCTTATTCTTCATCTTGGATTGATCAACTGCTGAAGTGGAAACTACTGAAGGTGTGATCTTCAGTACTTTCCTCCTTTCAGTACTTGTGTTAAGTACTGAAGGATCGGTAACAACTGAAGACTTGTTCTTCAGCTGTTCTCTATCCGTCCTGAAAGACCGTATGATAGATTCCTCAGCAGTTAATCCTTTTATTTCATCAGATTTGAAATGCTTTTCAGATGTTGTGACTTGCCCTTCAGTACTTGGAGTACTTTGAGGAACAACATCTGAATTTCTCAGCTTCATGTGTTTATCAGCATTTAAACCATCAGGCAATTGATTTGCTGAGATCTTAACACTGACTTCATCCTCTAATTTTGTATTATCATTTGAGGATGAATCACATGATGATGTGGTTTGGAAATTACTTTCACCTTCAGATTTTACTATTGATTTTGAAGTAAAATCAGTAGGTGGTGCAGTATGATTGTAACCTATTCCAAACTTCACATTTGAAGCTGTTTGCTTGCTGAGAAGCATTTCAAATCCCTTGCAGGATGTTACCCATCGGTCACACTCAACTTGGGTAGCTGCAAGTGTCTCTTTGAGACTTCTGTGGTTCTCGAGTATGACCTCTACCTTAGCCTTTTCATCATTAAGTTGGCATTTAAGCTTGTAAATCTCATCATCTTTGTCATTAAGTGCAGACACATACTCATCTTTTCTTTTGGAAATAGTTTTCTCAAGCTCAAGATTTTGACTGATTAAAGCTACATTTGCCTCTCTAATAGAGACAAAGGCAGCTATGCATGATTCAGAACATAACTTGGCTTTAGCCTCAGAAGATATCTGGGTTACCTGTGAAGATGAAGCATCTGAGCAGGAACCCTCAGTAGACTCCAGGGCCATGAGAGCAAGATTCCCAAAAGGATGTTCACCACCATGTTGACCAGCACCAGCAGATAGTTGCTCATTGAAACCAGAAAGATCATCTGGTAAGCTGCTCCAGTCAACAACTCCTGGTGTGAAGAAGCTGTGATGAGGTTGAGATTGTGATGGAGATGGTTGAGGCTCAGGTAGGGCTTGAGGTTGTTGTGCTATAGGGACATGAACTGGATTTGGCTGTGGCATATAATAGCAGGGATAAGGATATGGCATTGAACCCTGAGGGACAAAGTATGCAGGAGATTGAGGTTGTGAGTGATGACCAGAACTAGCAGGATGTTGCCCTTTGTTTTGTGAACTATTGCTTGGAAAGGTCACAAAGGGTGCAGAGGAGTTAGATCCAGTTGATCTACACTCTCTTGCAAAGTGCCCAAGCCTGTGGCATTTGTGACACCTCAACTTACTCTTGTCAAAACCAACTTTGGTTTTGCCAGAGAGTCCTGGAAATTTCCTACCAGTTCTCTTGTAGAACTTTTGAGATCTGATATTGATCAGGGCCATTTGGCTCAAAATATCCATCTCTTCTAAATCATCATCAGCAATACCTTGCAAATCATCCATGATAAAACATAAATTATCACTATTACACCCAGAATGACTGTCAACACCAACAAATGCATGATCAGAACTGTTTGAAGAGAAATCTATATGCTCATCATAATGACTTTCTGATCCAGCATATTCTGACTCATGACCGACCAAGGCAGTGTTACCTGGTACAAAGTCATCAGAGAGCTTTCCTGATGATGCCAGTTTCCTTTTCTGCTCTATCTCTCTTTCAAATGTAAGCAGTTTCCCATGGAGTTGGGTGAGAGATAGGCTATCCAGATTTGCACTGGAGCGTAGGACAATGGTGTATGTGTCCCATCTCTCAGGCAGTGATCTGAGGAATCTGTTGTTCATCTGGCTGTTAGTATACTCTTGCTTGACCATTTTCAGTTCAGAGATCAAGCAGGAGAAACGCTCAAACTGTTGAGTCAGTGTCTCACCCTTCCTATGAGAGAATGTCTCATATTGTTGGGCGAGGATTTCTCTGTTGTTTGCTAAGACCTCATCAGTTCCTCCGAATTGTTCCTTCAAAGCATTCCAGAGGTCATGAGCAGTTTCATGATGCATAAGCCCAGAATAGATTTCATTCGGCAGTGCCATGGCCAGAATTCCATGGGCTTTAGCATCAATCTCAAACAGTTTACGATCTTCATCTGAGTATTGCTCCTTCTTCTTCGGAACCATTTGATTGGTCTCCGGATTGTTCACCATAGGCTTGTGTGGACCATGAACCACAGATGTCCAACAACCTGAACTGTTAACAGACAGGTGATGAGCATTCTTCGTTGCCATATGTTATACTCACTCCTAACCAGCATCGGAGGCTTGGTTGAGGAGCCAGTATTGTGAGGATCATTAGATGGAGTAGTCATTCTCAGATTCAAACCAAATCAATCAAGTTTCAAAAGATTTTGCACAAAAACACAACAAACTCAATAAGAACCAAGAAGAAACTCAAATTAAATAACCAGAAGCAGCAGAAAATCAATCTTTATAACCAGTTCTTGCACATATGCTAATTCGATCAAACTATAGATATCAAAATAGCAGTTTCAATGATCAATTGTTAAACCGATCAATGATTAACCTGCTCTGATACCATTTGTTAGGATCAGTGATCTAAGTTTGATCAATTAGAGTTGAATCACAGCGGAATTAGAGCAAGAATTGAGCAAATATAGCAAGAACACAATAAATATTCAATGGAACAGTACACGGTTATATAGATATAGGGTTTTCTGCAAAGAGATAATAACATTCATGCACACATGCTTCGGTGTGGCGGCTGCTAGGTTTTCCTAAGCTGCACCGATTACAATTAGGTCAGCATTCCTTATATATAGGAATGTGACGTCTGCTGATGTCACTTGATAGTGACATCTAACAGAATTATTACAAACTACTGAAAGTAAACAAACTACTGAGAATGTTCACAACAACTGAGAACATCTCAGATTATTCTAAGTACACGAAGAAACATAAAACTACTGAAACTATAAGTACAGAAAAGAAACTACAACTACTGAAAGGAAACCATCACAACTACTGAAGAGGTCTTCTTCAGCTGTTGTGACAATCATCTGACACTTGGTCTTCAGTCTTTGTCTTCAGCTTTTGTCTTCAGACTTTGTCTTCAGCTCTTTCACTTCAGACTTTGTCTTCAGCTCTTTCACTTCAGACTTTGTCTTCAGACCTTGTTATCAGCTGATGTCTTCAGCTGTTGCAGACTACTTCAGTTGTTGTAATGTCCGTGGGACTTAAAGGTTTTTCTGATCAGGCTCATTGGTTCTTTTGGTCCAACAAAGTCTACATCTGGGGGATATCAATTTCTTAGTGGAAGGATAGCCTCATGGCAATGCAAGAAATAATCCTGTGTGTCTGCATCAACTGCTGAAGCTGAATACATTGTTGTTGCAAGCTGCTATGCTCAAGTGCTTTAGATTCAGAATCAGATGCTAGACTATGGATTCAGCTTCAAGGAGACTCCCATTCAAATAGACAACAACAGTGCTATCTCTATTTCAGAGAATCCTATACAGCATTCAAAGACAAAGCACATCAACATCAGGTATCATTTTTCTAGAGATAATTTTGAAAAGGGATTGATAAAACTAGTCAAAGTTAACACGAATGAACAATATGCTGATCTGTTCACAAAAGCTTTTGATGAGCAAAGATTTTAATATCTTGTATCAGCTATTGGGATGATTAACTTTATGTAGATTTTTCCTAAACTAAACTCAAGATTATTTTTTAAACAATATGTGTGTCTTAAGTTGTCTATATCATCACCATATAAGCCCAATTTACTTTGGAAGAAACTTTTCAAAACTAATATCCCTTAGAAATTTAAGAAATATGAATAAACTTTCTTTCGGAAGACATTAAGTTGTCTTCGGAAGAAAATTATCTCTTCAAAAAAAATAACTGCTTCTGAGAAATTAACCTTCGGAAGAAATCCTGATATATCTTCTGAATCTTATTTTTCTCACCAAGTACTATGTGTATTGAAGGACCATTTTCTTCAGAAAGTAATTTAAAAGTTAAGGAATATCTTTCGAATATAAATTACCTTTGGAAGATTTTAGACTTCCTAAAAAACTACCTTTTTGAGCACTTTTTCAGAGGTGGGATCGACATACGGATTTCAAAGTTTATCCTTTTGCACTAACTTTGTCTAAAATCCATACCATATATATATATATATATATATATATATATATATATATATATATATATATATATTCATACAGCGGTTCCCCCTCTTTCACATTCCCCTTCATCTACACATATTCAACTTCTAAATTTACCTAATAACCGACCTTGTTCTTACCTTCCATCACCTTAAAGCTACTTAAAATGGGCAACCCTGATCCTCTAAACCAACTTAATTTCTCCATGCAACTACATAGGCAACATAATCAAGTTGCTCTGTTGTCGTCTGAGAAAGATACTGGTTTCTTAGACCTTTGTCGTGTCTTGACTCTATCCAACTACCTCACCGCCCTCACTATAGACCCTCCATTATATAAAGATCAACTGTTATAGTTCTGGTGGACCTGCCAAGAGGTCATCTTGGACGGTAAGAAGGCACTGACTTCCATAGCCGTAGGGGAGGAAAATTTTCATCACTCCAGCCACCATCAACACTCATCTAAGGCTGGATGATGAAGAAGGCGACTTGTCCTTCCTTAAGTCTGGTGTGAACCATTCATTCCAGCAGATGGGCTATGAAGGGGATTACTCAGTAAGAACCTTCAAGAAAGGAAGTCTCATCCAAATGGAAGTACCTCCTCCATGTAGTTATTCACTCCTTATCTAACAAACATGGAGGATGGGACAAGATTCCTGAAGACCTTTCCTATATAGTCCATGTAATAGTGCAAGGGGTAAAGTTCAGGTACTCATAATTTGTATATACTAATTTACTTACAAACTTGGACTCCTTAGAATATTATATGTTCCCTAGATATGTCCAGTACATTCTCAACTGTGAACTGGGCTCACAGTTTAGGGGAACAGGTAATATTCTAAAATTGGGACAGATGAAGCCCGACATCGTTAAAATAATTAGAAAGCTAATTGTGGGCTTCTCAGGGGTAGAAACAGCCCTAGTCCCAAAAAATTTAGAGCTCATTGCTCAAGGTGACAACTTGGCAATACAAGCCAATGTTGAACCCACACCTTCTACATCGGCACCACCCATACAAGTCACAAATCACCGTCACCTACCAAAGAAAATCCAAATGAACCCCTATTCAATCTACTCAGGTTGAGCAGGCCCCCAAATCACCTACCATGCAGGAAGAAGTAGACACTAGAGCTCCCACCTTCTCCTGAGGAGCAGACCACTCCTATTGTTTTAATGATCAGTGCTAAGGTTCCTCATGCTCAGCCTGATGAGCTCACTACCCCGGCTGTAAGCCTTCACTTTGAGTCTTAAAACTCTAATGATAAACCATTAGGGGAAAGTTACCATCCTCAGCTGCTTGACCTTAACCAACCAATCCCAAGCCTAGAATTCTATGATGATGAAGACATTGGCTTCAGTGAATACCATGAGTCTCTCTTCTCTGCCACAGCTTAAGGAGAGATGAGTGCTCCTGAATCCCTAATGTCTAGCCCACATCATCTACCCACAACTGAGGTGGACCTTCCTAAACCTGTTCAGAAGGTCCATATGGAAGAGGATCTCACTTTTGCAAGTGATTACACACTTAAGATCTCAACCATGGCAACCCAGCCCATTGACACTTCGTTTGAAGCTGTGAGTTTGTAGGGGAAAACTGGCAGCCAAGAAACACAAGCTGGTGATGAGGAAAAAGACATTAGTCTAACTCTCTCATCCCCCTGTGATTCTTCTGAGGAAGATGAGCGGAGTCTATAACTAAAGGTGCACAAATTCTCTAAACTATGCACCTATTTAGTTTCCAAGGTTAGTCACCTAGAATCTCAGGTGACTACCTTAGAAAGAAGGGTCAATGATCAGTAACTTGAGATCACTGATCTTAAGCATAAGTTAGCTGAGAAACCCATTCAGAGCACTCAACCAGGTCCACAAGAACCTGTGGATGTGATGGACCTAACCCCTAGCTCCCCTATGCAAGAGGGTGATCCTACCAAAAAGGGGGATAAAGTCTTAATTACAAATACAGAACCTGGGAGTTCCTCTCAGAGTATGGACATGGAGGACTCACCAACCTCACTTACAGTTGTCCTTACTCAACAACCTCCTCAGGTCCATATTAATATGGGCTCACTCATTCATAACTTGTTTGAGGAGGGTATACAAAGGGCTATGCCTACTCCATCTCACCTTGTTGAGAACCTAATAGTGGGATGGAAATATGATAACCAAAAGAGAGCCCTGGTAATCACTAGGTCTTAGGGGTAACAAGAGATTTTCAACTTCTACACACTGAGATTCTATGAGAGCACCTATCTAGTTGACCATCCACTTGCCAACCCAAGTCAAAACAGGCAAGCTGCAAGGTTAGCTATTAGGATTCAACACAGGGTGCTTGAAGAGTTCAAGCTGAAGACAAGACTATATAGACAGAGGCTAACAAGCAAGAATATTGGTCAACTGGATGCTGAGGTGGACCCTAAGATTAGCTTCGAAGGGGAAACCTTTACTAAGGGCCCAGTAGTTGAGCTTGTGAAACTTGAGTTAGAAACTGCTTCAGCACCCATTACCCTAAGTGAGGCACGAGTTGGTGAATGTGTTACAGCCAAGAATTCCCAAAATCCTTTTCTTTTCGAGTTATTTCTAAACTCTTAGAAAACCATATTCGTTTTTCCTTGCAGATAATTAAATCTGTTGTTCTTGGTAAACCTGATATTCTAATTTTCAGGACGAAAATTCCTTCAACGAGGGGATGATGTAACACCACATAAACTTGTGGTAACGCCGCTAACCCAACCTTTAGTATTTCAATGTTCATTTATAAGTTACTTAATTATTTGATATTGATATGTAATTAAGGTAATTAGGGGTCTAAGCTAATTACATTAACATGAGGGGCCTTGTTCGCCATTTCATCAAGTTTGATTAAATTATCTTGAGGGACCTGAATGTAATTCATTCAAAGTTAATGCAATTATAAAAATCACCTCAAATTCTTCATGTAATGTGCATAACCCTAGTTCATTCGAAACTACTTTCTGCCATTAACCCCCACCACGCTCGTGCAACCATCCATGGCAATCCTTTTTCCTTGCAACCGTGTAGTGTGCGGTAGTCTTCATCGGTGTTATATGACAACCCTGTTGATCCCAGCAGCATTTGTAACCGGTAACCCTCAGTATCACATCGGGCAACTTCTTTTAGCGACCGACACCCCTCCAGCGATCGCGATAACCAACTGGAACAGCCCCACTCGGTACGATCCCTCTCTTTCATTCATTCATGTTCGCAACGTATGGTTTTGAGTTTAGTTATGGTTTTCACGTATGATGGCGCTCAAGTTCAAGTATTATGGTAATCGATTATATGTGTGTATCTTGATGCATACGTTTTGTATCTCTATGATGGGTTTTAGGTTTGGCCGGGGTTTGCTCCGTATATATGCGTTGTGTGTGTACGATGCGTTGTGTGTGTGTGTCGTGTGGCTGTTCTGCGCTTTGTATGTGTTCATGTTGTGTGTTCTGTCGATGTATGGGCGGGTCGTGGCTGAGAATTTGGCTTGGAGGGTATGTATGCATGGTAATACTTTTCTTAATTTGTATCATGGGTGTAAGTTCATATGGGTGTATGCATTGATGCATGTTAATTGACATGGGATAGTTGTTGGTTTATACTCCTGACTTTTAACTTTTGATTTGGGTCATGTATTATATGCAAAGGTACGGAGTATGATAAGACCATGTATGTATGTGCATTGTACAATTAGTAAGCATGTATGTCTTATGTGATGAATACAGGTGGAGGTTCAGTATTATCCCATGTGGGTATGAGCATAGCAGTACATTTGTAGAAATGAAATTTCATATGTGTATGCATGAATGTGTGTGAACTTATATATATATGTGGTGCATAAACCCATATGTGCATTACTTATCATAAGCATGTCACGAAAGAGTTGTTATGCGTTTATGGTGTAGGGGTTATGTGTTGCTTTACCTATATTAAATGAAATTCAGGTAATTAGAACCCAATCATTTGTGTAGCATTTACGGGTTGCTATGCATTCGAGGTGAGTTTACGGCCCCACTTTACTTATATTCTTTTTAGGGAAAAGAAACATGTTCTTTTCAAAATGTTCTTCGTTTGATTAGTATTACTGTATTATCACATGTTTACTAGTGTTTTACCAAATTAAGTCCTCACTTTCGAACCGTTAATTTATGTACTTTAGTGAGGTATTTCTGAGTAGATCTACTGGGTTTGACAAACCCCACCCGGGCTAGTAGAGCTAGCATGACTGCACATCAAACGGGTGTATAATTGACCTAATTTCTATTGTTGTGGTGTGGTAGCCACAACAGAGGCATTTATTAACATTGTTAGCTTCGGTTGTGAACTTCATACACTAAGTAAATTGTTATGTAGACTAGCTATCTACTGATATTACTTTGTTTACTGGATCTACTTTCGATTATGTTATTGTTTATCAAAGCCCGTGAACTCAGCAACCTTATGTTGACACTTTAGAATGCTTCTTTCAGGTTTTTAAGGTGCGTATGGTTAGGATTATCATCATTGCATTCATCATTATTTGGGTTAAATGAACAATTTACATTTCTATAAATTATATTTAATTTGTTTGCGCCATTTGAATTATGATGGATCACGCTTCCGCAAGTATTTTCCTAATTACCTTATTAACTCTGTTTTTGGGAATTTCTAAAATTAATGAGAAATTATGTTTTGTAATTAATGTGTTGTTTGGTGTAACTATCGGCTGAGATCCTGGTATGTCACGCGCCTAACGGTAATACCCCGTTTGTGGAAATTGAGTGTGTGACAGATTGGTATCAAAGCCAATGGTTATGGAGAACTAAAATAAATTATTCATATCATTTGCATTGCATTTCGACTATATCATGATGCCTTAGTTACATGCATATAGACATGTTTAGCTTTGCTAGCTGGCCTTGTTTGCTTTGCCTTGCTGGATTAATTACTATTGCTCATTCCTGTGAGCGGTTCTTTGCTGGAATGGCTTCATCTTCTTCTACACCTTCTTCTTCTTCTCGAGGAAAGAAACCCAGTTACTATGATTCTATACCTCCACCCATAATAATAGGGCATTGAAGAAAGGAATGCGGAAAGCAACAGGAGAAATCAAAGAATTGAGGAAGCTACTTAACATACTCATCGATCGTCATAACACCCATGTGGGTCGTGTCACTGATCTGATTGAGTGTGGACATCGCTGCTAATAGTCAGCCACTCGATACTCTGGAAGGTCAAGTCAACACACTGAATGTAGTACAGGAGCCTGTTGAGCAAGATCCGGAAGAGGAACTAGAGGAGGTGCTAGAAGAGGATCCTGAGGAGTAGCCTGAGGACAAGCCCGAGGATAGCGTAGGATCTGTCGATTCGCATTGATTTTCCCTCTCATTCATTTCATTCATTCATCATACTTTTGTTTATTTCACACCTAGATAGGAAGGATTGTTTCCCATCCGAATGATGTTTTTGAATTTTGATATTTGGTTTGATTGATTGTAGATGTACTTACAATTTATTTTACTAGAAATTATTATTTGAACATTTAGTTGTGTGTGTGCTAAATTCTTTTATTTGCTTATACTTAAATGGAGTTGATACGTTGCATATTTACTTATTTTCGTATGTTGTGATTGTTAAGAATGTCTGGACGTGGACGCGGACGTGGTCGTGGTACAATCAACATGACTCCAGCGGAACTGGTCGCACTCATTAACCAGCTTGTGGCTGATGCGTTGGCCAACCATAACCCCGACCCATAGCCTGCTCCGATCGGTAAGTAATACCAAATTCATTATTAATGTTAAAGTTCCCTCAATCCTGTTAAATTATAATACTCGTTAGAATTCCAAAGTCCTGATCAAAAACTGTTGCAGGTCAAGGGGTTTGCATTATCAAGTCCTTCATGGACTGCAAACCCAACCCGTTCATGGGAGTGGAAAGAGCCATAGGACTCCTGAGATGGTTTGAGAAACTTGAATCAGTGTTTGAGATGTGCAGCTGCCCGGTGGCAAGTCAGGTTAAGTATGCCACTTGCACCTTGGATGGAGATGCCCTGTCCTAGTGGAACACCCATGTGCAAATGTTAGGTGTGGAGATCGCTAACCAGACCACTTGGGAGGATTTCAAAAACCAAATGAAGGAAGAATACTGCTCTCAGGATGAGGTGCAAAAACTGGAGATGGAGTTCTGGAACCTGAAGATGATGGGTTTGGAGATCGAGGCATACACCACTTGCTCTCATGAGCTTGACACTCTTTGTCCCAATATGGTCAACCCTCCTTCCTTGAGAATTGAGAGGTACCTGCATGGATTATCTCCAGAAATCCAAAGCATGGTCACTGCTTTAAGACCAAACACTATACAGGAGGCAATTAGACTGACCCACAAGCTAACTGACCAGGCTATCACTCTGGGTAAGCTGCCCCCGTGTGGTTTTACGTCAACTACAGCTGACGGCAACAGCAAGAGGAAGTGGGAGTCTGGTTTCAACGAAAAGCAAAATACCTCTCAGCAGCAGCCACAACAATCCAAAAAGTTTGACAACTCCCGCTAGGCTAACCAATCTTCTTCATCGTCCCAGCATGGTGGCAGATATATCAGGACACTACCCAAGTGCAACAAGTGCAATTACCATCATAACGGGCCCTGCAATAAGAATACGTGTGAAGGTGTGGTAAGTTTGGTCATGTTGCTAAAAACTGTCGTGTGAACTTAGCAGCTAAACAGCCAGCACAGCACGATGAACAGAAAGGCAATTAAGAGTATGGTCAAACAGGGCATTTCAAGAGAATTTGCCCAAAGCTCAGGAAGAAAAATGGTGGTGGGAACGGTGTCGATAACCAAAAGAACAATGGTGGAAATGGCATTGGAAATTATGGTGCCAAGAGTAGAGCCTTTGTCATGGGAATAGGTGAGGCTCATAATGACCCTTCTACTGTAACTGGTAAATTTCCTATTAATGATTGCTTTGCCCCTGTGTTGTTTGATTCTGGTGCTGATAGGAGTTTCATTTCTCATAAGTTCAGTAACTTACTAGATGTTACATCTATGGACTTAGACTCGAACTACACCGTAGAAATAGTCGATGGTAAGATTATAGAATCTTCCAATATATACCGCGCTTGTAAAATAAGTCTGTGTGGGCATGATTTTGTGATCTCCTATCTATTACACTTGGTAGTTTTGAGGTCGGGGTTGGTATGGATTGGTAGTCTAGGAACCAAACCGAAATTATTTGTCGAGAGAAACTCATCCGACTACCTCTACATGATGGAGAGATACTCACGGTGAAAGGTGACAAGAGTGGTGCTGTGGTCGGCATCATTTCTTACATGAAGGCTCGAAAGTGCTTGAGGAAAGGGCATGTGACAATTTTAGCCTTAGTTACTGAAAAGGCCATAGAGGAGAAACGACTTGAAGACATTCCTGTTGTTAAGGACTTTCCTGAGGTATTTCCAGAGGATTTGCCTGGCCTTCCTCCACACAGGCAAGTAGAGTTTTAGATTGAGCTAACACTAGGAGCTGCCCCTATCGCTCGGGTGTCGTATCGTTTAGCACCAAACGAACTTCAGGAATTGTCAAAACAGTTGTAGGAATTGTTAGACAAAGGGTTCATATGCCCTAGTTCTTCACCTTGGGGAGCACCTATGCTATTCGTGATGAAGAAAGATTGAACTTTTTGGATGTGTATCGACTACAGAGAACTAAACCAGGTTAAGATAAAGAATCGTTAGCCCCTTCCACGTATCGACAACTTATTTGACCAACTTCAAGGATCGAGTTACTACTCAAAGATTGACTTGAGGTCTGGATATCATCAGCTTAGGGTTCGAGAAGAAGATATATCCAAGACAGCTTTTAGAACTCGATATGGGCATTTCGAGTTCGCAGTCATGCCATTTGGATTGACAAACGCACCTGCAGTCTTTATGGACCTCATGAACCTCGTCTGTAAACCTTATTTAGATAAGATTGTCATCGTCTTCATTGATGACATACTATTTTATTCTAAAAATAGGGAGGAACAAGAGGAACATCTAAGACTTATTTTAGAGCTTCTGAAGACAGAACAACTATAAGCCATGTTTTCTAAATATGACTTTTGGGTGAGAGAAGTACAATTCTTAGGATTCATGTTGACCCGTCGAAGATTTAGGCAATCAAGAATTGGCCTGCGCCGACGACGCCTACTGAGGTGAGTCAATTTCTTTGATTAGCAGGTTATTATCGGTGTTTCATAGAAGGATTCTCGAAACTTGCACAACCCTTGACTGTACTAACTCATAAAGGAACTATATACAAATGGGGTAGTGAGGAAGAAGTGGCTTTCCAAGCGCTTAAAGACAAGCTGTGTAGTGCACCAATCATGGCATTGCCAGAAGGAACGAACGACTTCGTGGTGTATTGTGATGCGTCAATCCAGGGTTTATGTTGCGTGTTGATGCAGCGTGAGAAAGTGATAGCTTATGCATCAAGACAACTTAAGGTGCATAAGAAGAACTATACAACTCATACCTTAGAGTTGGGAATTATGGTATTTGCACTTAAGTTCTGGAGGCACTACCTTTATGGAACCAAGTGCACGATCTTCACTGATCACAAAAGTCTTCAGCACATCTATGAACAGAAGGAGTTAAACATGATACAACGACGATGGTTGGAATTACTAAATGATTATGACTATGCCATCAAGTATCATTTGGGAAAGGCTAATGTGGTATCTGATGGCCTTAGTCGTAAAAAAACCCTAAAACCTCGTCGTGTTCGTGTGTTATAGCTAACTATTCATTCCGATCTATCGTCACAGATCAAGAATGCTCAGATTGAGGCATTACAGGAGCAAAACATCAAGATAGAATCTCTTAGAGGAGCTGAGAAACTATTTCAAGAGAAATCAAATGGGCTTCGTTACTATGAAGACCGGGTATGGGTTCCGTTGTTCAGGAATCTCAGGGAAATGGTGATGGATGAAGCTTACAAGTCCCGCTATTTGGTACATCCTGGATCTGACAAGATGTACCAAGACTTGAAGGTCAATTACTGGTGGCCTAACATGAAAGCTGAAATCGCCACTTACGTGTCAAAGTGTTTGACTTGTTCTAAAGTCAAGATAGAGTATCAGAAACCACCGGGTTTGCTTCAACAACCGGAGATCCCAATGTGGAAGTGGGAGAACATATCCATGGATTTTGTTACTAAGTTACCTAGTTTACAAACAGGAAATGATACTATCTGGGTGATAGTGGATCGTTTGACAAAATCAGAACATTTTTTGGCAATTCATGAGAACTACAAGATGGATAAACTGGCACAGATTTACTTGAAGGAAATTGTGTCACAACATGGCGTGCCACTCTCAATCAACTTTGATCGTGATCAGCGATTTAATTCGCACTTCTAGCAGTCACTACAGAAGTCACTAGGCACTCATTTAGATATGAGCACGGCTTATCATTCACGGACAGGTGGTTTGTTGGACTATTTGAAAATGATACTTACCAAAACCTAAGTGCCAAATCTCATGATGATTACCAAAACTGACACGGTAAATCTATGCTGAAAATATGATTAAAACGAAGAAAATTGACCAAAGTCAAACTTGGTCAAACTTGGTCAACCGTGGTCAAAGTCAACAGTCAACATCAGCGGTCGTCCTGAATGACGTCAGCACCCGGTAGTCACGCATCAGCAATAGAGAATTTATCAGACTTAGAAGAATATTTGTGTAACCATTAGTGCTTAAATGTAATTTTTTTCATTTATGTAAAGAGTATAAATAGACTAAGTGTAGTCATTTTATACTCTAAGTATTTCTAAGCATTTCAAAGCTTTACTAAACATTGCCAAGTCTAGTGAGAAAAACAATTAGGTTGAGTGTGTGTGAGAGAGAATTTTCTTACAAACTCCCTTTGTAATCTCCTAGCATCATCATCCATATGAATAAATTAATTTTTTATGAATATGTGTTCTTGAATAACTCATCATTCATTCATCATCATACATTAAATCTTACAACAGATCTTCACTTGAAATCATCAATAGGTGTGTGAGATTCAGCATCACAGATCTGATAAACGACAACAATATGATTGCAATATTCGGTCCTACGATTATCGAATTCCACAGTTGGTATCAGTGCCTTGGCTCCTTGTTCTTCAAATTTTTCGCAAAAATTTGAACCACAAGTTTGATCTGCAAATTGTTGTTTTTTTTATGAAATCCAGCTACCATTAGCTTAGATTTGTTGTTTCGTGAAGATCTGTAAGTTTTCACATCAATTAAAGTTCATTTGAGCCATTAATTTGAAGATTTAAGCAAACTTGTTCTTCAAGTCTTCAAATGCTCATGAACATGAAATTTTGATTTTGTTATTTTTTGAGCGAATTTAAGCTAGTAGCTTTAGTTTGTGATAACTAACATATCTACAAAGTTTCATATCAATTGAACAACAGCAACTCTTGAATTTGAAGATTTTTGAAAATTTTGTGTTCTTGAGAAAAATTCATTGTTCTTGAGGAAAAATCATCAAAATCCTGAATCTGATATTGTTTAGTTGAAATTGATAGTGGTTTTAGCTTAGAAACATCAAATCTATGGTTCATTTATCATTTTCAACATCCAAATCATACATTTTTGAACATTGATTCTCATATTTGGGTTTTAGTTCTTCATTGTGTTCTTCATATGTTCATTATCTAAATCCGAGTTTAGGTGATGATTATATGAAATTGGTTGTTGTTTTAGCTTAGAATCACTTATCTACAGCTATTATAATCTTTAATTTTATCGAATTCCATCAGAAACCCAAGAATAAAAAGTTTGTTCATTCAAGAACATGAAGCCAAACTGCTTTGAAATCTCTAAATCAGCCAAATCTATGATTTAATTCAGATTTTGATTCATTTGTTCATCATACAATCATTCAACAATCATTGAAACAACAAGTCGTGTATTTGAAATTGAAATTTCATTCATAATCAAAGTTTACAAAGAATACCCAAATTACACTTGAATTTGATTTTTGTCCAAGTGTTCACAGCTGATGAACAAACACATCCATAGCTGATGAACAAACACATACATAGCTGATGTGTTAACACTCACAGCGGACGTGTAAACACTCCTACAGCGGATGAGTTGTAGAAGGAGAACATCATTCTGTGCACAGCGGATGATTACAATCAATCACAGCTGACAAACATCAAATTTTTCTAAGTATTCACAACTGATGAAGAATTACATCCACATCTGATGTGTTACATCCACAGCTGATACATTAAGTCCACAGCTGACAAACATCCATTTGTCTAAGTGCTCACATCTAATGAAGAAACTCATTCATATCTGATTCACTGCATCCACATCGGATATTTAAAATGTTCATAGCAGACAAGTAAATAATAAAATCATAACGGATAAAGACCCATTCCAAAGCGGAGACACAGATACACCCACATCCACAGCGGACGAGTAAAAATCATAAAATTCAAATTAATCAGTCCACAATGGACGTTACCTTGCTCACAGCGGATGATAGATCGAACAATAGACAATTCAATCTTAGTCCACAGCGGACAAGAAAAAGAATAAATCATTCATTCACCTCTGTCCATAACGGACGAACAAGAAGAAAAAGAGTTGAGAAACACCCCCACAGTCGGTGTCAACACCAGTCGATGCACACCCCCCACACCATCGGTTTCTCAGCCGCACAACAAATCCACCATTGGTATCTTGATGCGACTCACAACCATCACCGAAGAAATCCAACTTGCCACCATCCGCTGCAATCTCCGACCAACACAACACCATCGCTGACCACCACATCAACACCGATCTTCGAATTGGGTTTGATTATGACTGATCACAACCAACCACCAAGAAACCTTTGATTCTGACCGATCCCAACCATCGCCACCAAAACCTTCACTAGCAACTAGCTGTTGGTTCACCGAAGAGAAAGAGAGAAAGAGGGATCGAGAGAATTTGGGTGGTTTGGGAGTTCAATTTTGACTCCTATACTATTTTGAGCAGCCATATATTTTCTTTTTTAGTTGACCAGCATATATCCATTCAAACAAACATATTAACAATATTTTTAATCGGGTCATTTAATCATTTAATTTTAATACGAAGATCCAAAATTTATTACTTTTTAATTGAGCTAGATTAATCTTAATTGGGCTTAACTATATTGTAATTGAACCGAGTTAACTCTTTAATTAGACCGATCTAATTAAATTGAGTTTCGACGTTCTTTGGATTCGATTAATATTTTAAAACTTTATTTTGATTGAAACACAAAAACAATTCAAATCATTTTTGTTTTAATACAAAATGGATCAATTATGATCATTCACTAACACTCGTGTTACGAGAAACCAAGCTATCTTTCTTGCTATAGGTAGAAAGAGGTTTCAAGAATTCAAACAGAGCAAACCAAGCTACTGTAACCAACCAAACAACAGCAGCAAATCAAACAAAAGCTTCAATCAACCAAACAACAGCAACAAATCAAACAAAAGCTGAAATCAACCAAACAACAGTAGCTTATCAAACAATAACAACAATACATTATTTGACAAGACAAACAATCAGTTGTACATCAGTCTCATTGAGAAAGAACTGATGCACTTACATTTATATGATCTTGCAAACTCAAACAACATATTGTCTAATGATTTGATCAAATGCAGGTCAGAGATGGAACACTCTTAAAGCAATGATCAAGCACAAATCAAGACACTGAATCAACAAACATCAGTTTAGCTCAAGAGATGAAAAAGTTTCAAGACAAAATAGTTCAACAAGAAATCAAACTTGAAAAGTTAACTGCTGAGCTTGCAAAAGCCACAAACATCAACAATATAAACATTCCTCCATTGCCTGAAATTCCTAAAGACAGAAAGATCAATCTATGCTCATTAGCATGCATAGATGAAGTACAAGCATATCAGAAACATTGCAATAATCTAGCCTACATGATAAAGGAGGAAAGAGCTTCACATCTAAAGGAACTACAAACTTTTTCAAATCAAATCAGTACACCAGAGAAAGAAGTTGATAACTTGCTTAAAGAAAACCACAAGCTGAATGCTCATGCAACTGAGCTCTCTGTGAAGTTAACAAACACAAAGGCTGAAATTGAAGCCAAATTATCAGAAGCAAGTACAACCAAAACCATTAATAACTTGCAACATTACATTGAGCATCTAAATCAAGCAATCAATACAGAAAAGGCTAGAAATGCAGAATTGAAGATACAACATAAAGCCTTTGAAGATAAAATCAATTCTCTGCTGAAGGATGTAGACAAACTCCTTGGAAAAAGATTAAGTCTTCAACCTCAAGTTACAAGACTCACGGAGTCTATAACAAAGACAAAAGCAGATCATGCATCAACAGAAGTTGAACTTGAGAATTTAAAGTTGACTACTAGCAAGTTGGAAGAACTACTTAATGCATAAAGAGAACAAAAAAAGAGTGCTGGAACTACATACCATGTTGTTCCTCCTCCTTACAATGATAACTACACAGAAATCCCAACTTCAATGACAAGTCCAGTCAAAGAAGATTCAAATATGCATGATCATCCTCAAATAGACGCACCATTCATTATCATTCAAATCACTTCTCCTGAAACAGCATCAAAGCTGTACCCCAAACCAGAATCACCACAGATCCTACAAGTGATGATAGTGATGAAGAAACCAACCAACCAAACAAAACAACATTGACATGTACTAACCGTGTCATTGAAGAAATCAATCCAAAACAAACACAACCATAGAAATCCAAAATAGCAAAGCCAGACAACAAACAAAAGGTTATGGTTCTCTAAGATATATTCAAACCAGCTGAATTTCTTAAACCAGAATTAACAAAGTCTGAACTGAAGGCAACGATTAAGATGGACTTAAAGAACAAGCAGAAGCCTGAGGTACAAGAAATTAAAGAACAGGTCAAGAGGAAGAAAACCAGATCTAAAAGAAAGAAGAAAAATTAGACCAAGTCTTCTACACCTGATCCAAACCAACCATCAACCTCAAAAGCTACATTAGAAACTCTAAAACAATAACCAATTCTCTACGAGACATGTAATTCAGATTCACACAACACGTTTAAGTGTAAAACACTAAGAGTGATACATATATATGTCCTCATAAGAGAAAGCAACAAAAACAAGCAAGACAAAAGGCTGTGAAGTTCCAATCAAATCCAACTTCATCATCCAAGCCTAAGGGAAAAAGATCCAGACCTTCTCCTTACTGCTTAAATTGTGACATGGAGAATCATACCACTTCAGAGTGTTCAAACATCAACTCTCTGACATCACAGCAAAGAAGAGGTCAAAGATCTTATCATCCATCAAATTCGTACTCACCGAGATCGGAGCATGAGTACTACAACAGACATCATAGCTACTCTTCTTCTCGATCACATAGGCATGGGTATGATTTTAAACATTATGATATTCGATTATTGGGCACCAAGACATTGTCCTAGGTCATACACACAACATAAGTATGACAGATATAGGAATAATACTTGGCATAATAGCTATCATAGAATATCTCTATCAAATTATTATAATCATGATTATAATTCTTATGATGAATATGATCACATGCCTAGAAGAAACAAACATGATCAAGGACAAAGATCCTTTGCTACACCTCCATAAAACTTTCAAAAACAAAATAGATTTTCTAAACCAACCAAAAGAGTTTCAAAAGACAAACAAACTCCTTTTGACAAACAAACTAAAGTAGAGTCAGTTGGTTCAAAATCAAAACAATGTTGGAGAAAGAAAACAATTTCAGTAGGTGAGTCTGATATATCATCAAATAAAGCAAAATAATACACATACCAGCAAGTCACATATAAAGATGCTAATGGACAGCTCAGGACAGTAATGGCCTGGGTTGAAATATCTAACTGGTTTGCTAGTATATTAGGGATAGTTATGGAGGCCTGCCAACCCAAGAAAAGTTAGCGGTGGCTGATCCCTTCCCATGACAGGAACGTTCTTCCTGTTCATGATGTTTATGATGCAACTGAGCCAAATGGAGCAGAAATTAACCATGATTCAATGTAGGACATCAATCATTCATAGAAACTATGATGGTAATGCAAGAAACAACCGATGTTTCATGCCATCTGCTTAGTCTGATTACATTGCTACATGGACTAACTGTTGATGATCTCAATTGAATTAATAACACATATGCCATTTCTTTATTTTCTTAAAACCAAAAATCCTAAAGATCAGAAAATCAAGAAAAGTCCAAAAACATTACTATTATGTAATTATTTTTGAATCATCCTAACTTTAAATGAGAAATGATAGTACACTCATCCACTATCTTCTGCATCTATTTTTCAAATCAATAAAGACTAACAAGACTCTATTTGATATGTTAGTAGGCTCTGCTTGGATTCAAGATAAACATATTTATGATGAACTAAATCAATATGCATTGTGGACCTAAACCATCTTAGGGTAATGATAAGCAATGACTTTTCCAAGTGTTTACGTGTGTGGTTACCTAAACACACCATGCGAAAATGGTTTATAAATTTCTCATTAATAAAAGTATTTGTTTTTCCTTTGTTGAATGTAAATACAGACCTGGAGTAAAACATAAGGATAACTTCTATTGTGCTGAGCACAAACCTAGTTGACCTTGCACTAAAAGTGCTGATGCATGCAAAAAAATGCAAAGAAAATAATCCCAGTAAGGATCAACTTCCAATGTGAAGTGTAAAAGAATCCTAAAGTGGATCATATCATGAGAATTTATACTCTAAGTTGCCTGGTTCAAGTTGTAATAAAGTGCCACCTTGCATTCATGAGGAGGGTTATTCTTCCATACTTTTGAGTGTGGGGTACTTAATTAGCTTATCTAATCAAACCTAAACATGATAAATATCACAAAGTGTTGAAAATAGATCTTTTCGAGAGTTTAAGTGGACAAACATACTTACAATCAACTTTTTTCTTTGTCTATGTCAATTCGAACTTTAAATTCTTAGATGTAGAGGATTTTGGATTAGTATGATCTCATTGCAGTTGAAGGATTCATACTTATAAATATCATAATTTTGAAAAATCTAAAATTCCAAAAAGATTTGTCATTTTTAGTATTTTTATTAGTTTTGGCAGATTTACATGTGTTATTGATTTAGGAGTGAAACTTCCATGCAATACCTCTACCGAGAGGATTTAGACTTTTGCAGGTGATGAATTGCACAACATGCCCGAGTTTTGCATTTAGTTCAAGATGTTAAGTGAACACTCCTGCTTCTTTCAAAGATCTCCTACCAGTTGCTAAGAACTAAAAATCCTCCTCTTGGTGTCTCATACACAAAAGTTCCTCATCCTCCAAAGCTTTTATTGAGGGAGAGTATATGTCAAGTCTGAAGAATGTCTGATGCTTCTCCTTCACTTCTGAAGTTGAGATAAAGCTGCTGATATTGCTACCCTCACAATCCACAATGTATGCAAATAGGTTTATTTTCAAGCCTTTAATATGAGACTAGAAGATCAAGCTGATGAAACATCTATCAAGTGCCAAAACAAAGTCTGTATGTGTCGATACAAAGTGTTTTTATCAATGCCTTTTTTTGAAGCTTCTAAGAAGATGCTACCAAAAGGGGGAGAAGGCTGCACTTCAAGACTGCATATCAATCAACATCCAAAGTTTTGATAATCATGAGGTTTTGGCAGCATCATCTTAGGGGGAGTATTGTTGGACTATTTGAAGATAATACTTACCAAAACCTAAGTGCCAAATCTCATGATGATTACCAAAACCGACACAGTGAAGCTATGCTAAAAATATGATCAAAATGAAGAAAATTGAACAATGTCAAACTTGGTCAACTTGGTAAACCGTGGTCAAAGTCAACAATGAACATCGGCGGTCGTCCCGAATGACTTCAGCACCCGGTAGTCATGCATCAGCAACAGAGAATTTATCAGACTTAGAAGAATATTTATGTAATCATTATGGCTTAAATGTAATTTTGTTCATTTATGTAAAGAGTATAAATAGACTAAGTATAGTTATTTTATACCCTATGCATTTCAAAGCTTTACTAAGCATTGCTAAGTCTAGTGAGAGAAACAATTAGGTTGAGTGTGTGTGAGAGAGAATTTTCTTACAAACTCCCTTTGTAATCTCCTAGCATCATCATCTATATGAATAAATGAAATTTTTATCAATATGTTTTCTTGAACTGTTCATCATTCATTCATCGTCATACATTAAATCTTACAACATATCTTCACTTGAAACCATCAATAGGTCTATGAGATTCCGTATCACAGATCTGATAAACGACAACAATACGATTGCAATATTCGATCCTGCGATTATCGAATTTAACATGGTCAGACGGAACGCACAATTCAAACCCTAGAAGATATGCTTAGGGTGTATGTTTAGTTGAGTTCTCTTAGAATAACAGTTATCATACGAGTATCAAAGCTGCACCATTTGAAGCACTTTATGGTAGAAAGTGTAGATCACCTTTCTGTTGGACTGAGGTCGGTGATAGTCACTTAACAGGTCCTGAACTTGTTCATGAAACCACAGAGAAGATTGCTCAGATTCTTAACTGTATGACGGCAGCTCGAGATCATCAGAAAAGTTACGCAGATCAAAGGAGAAAGCCTTTAGAATTTCAAGTTGGTGACAAGGTTTTGTTGAAAGTTTCATCATGGAAAGGTGTGATACACTTTGGGAAGCATGGAAAACTAAACCCTAGATATGTTGGGGTTTTAAATTATCAAGAGAATCTGCCCAGTTGCTTATCAGCTAGACTTACCAGAGTAATTCGATGGTGTTCATAACGACTTCCACGTTACAAACCTGAAAAAGTGTCTAGCTGATGAATCACTTATCGTTCCATTAGAGGAACTGGAGATTGATGAACACCTTTATTTCATTGAGGAACCAGTTGAAATTATGGATCGAGAAGCCAAGACCTTAAAGCTAGCAAGATTCCTATTGTGCGCTTTAGATGGAATATTAAGTGTGGACCAGAATTTACCTGGGAACGCGAGGACCAATTGAAAAAGAAGTACCCCAACTGTTCAAGGATAAGACATCCATTTCTTAAGGTATCCATTCTCAAGATATATTTTCTTTAAATTTCGGGACACTTACAGCTGGACCGTCATTGTATAAAAACATTTCAAAAACATACATTACTTTTGCAGCGGAATTTAAGACATTCATTTATTATTGAAAACATGTCATTACATTACACCATTCATATAAAATCTCAAAATACATCATATCAAAATGTGGATGCCAGCCTCAAAACGCTCCCAGTAGCTTATGCATCCATGCCTGCAACTCCTCAGCATCAACAAAATACCTGCCAACTATTATGCATACAAAAAGTCAGCGACGCTGAGTGAGTTCTACTTTTATAAATAAAATACTTTACTTTCGTTAAATAATAACCTTCACAATCGTACGTGATCACACATAATACGTACACATTGATAATATTTATTATTATCTTCATCATCGTTCATTCGTTCCTTCTTTTATTTATTATTATCGTATACCTTCATATGGATCCTGTCACATGCAATACCCCCGTCTCCTAACGAAGACATTACCAGGGTACGCGACAAGGATCCCCTTCGAGTCAATCTCAAGGATTGAACTCCCTTCGAGTCAATCTCAAGGATTGAACTCCCTTTGAGTCAATCTCAATGACTGAACTCCGTTCGAGCCAATCTAAATGATTGCACTCCCTTCGAGCAAATCTCAATGATTCAACTCCCTTCGAGTCTATCTCAAGGGTAGACTCCCCATATGCATCCTTATGGTTAGCTAAACCACACACAGTTGAGCTAATGACAACATGGTCGTGCACCTCCCTTCAATTTGCTTGCAAGGGTTTCATTCTTTCGTTACGTTCCACTTTTCATTATCGTTATCTTCCACTTCGTTACATAATACTTTACGTATGCACATTCATACATCATACCACATAAAGTCACATCATAATACAAAACGTATTACATAACATAATACATATGTTTTGAAAACCGTTTAACGAAGAAAGATAACACATACATACAACAGCAACAATCATAACATAAACATCATCACAAGCCATCATACCAAGGAACCTATCCTAAACAACCACCTCCTAAAACCCATTAGAAAGCCCTAAGCCCAAAATCAGGCACATGGAACCTCTCAGGCGCATGAGCAGAAAATTCCAAGTATAAAAGCTTCTAGGAGCATCAGTACTATTTGGGCGCATCAGCACTATTTAGGCGCATGAGCCCAGTTCAGGCGCCTCAACACTTAGTCGCAAGAAAGAATCTCTGGGCGCATGGGCACTATGTAGGCGCATGGCCAACACTTAGTCACCTGGACAGTTTTCTGGGCGCATGGCTAGTATTTGGGCGCACCACCTTAGGCGCATGAGGACACTTAGCATAAAATCAGTTGGGCGCATGGGATCATTCTGAACATATTTCTAACTGCCAAAAACATCCAAAAGGCATTCTAACACTACCCAAGCATAGATCTAACCTACTAGGGCATCTAAAACATGCTAGAAACCATACAAATCACAAAACATCACCAAAACACACAACCACAGCAGATACGGTCGAACAACAACTGAAACATTCGGTTAACTTTAAAAGTTTTATGAAGTATTCATAATAGCCCCAAATACTTTAAAAATCCGTAAAAGAGGGGTTCTAGAAACTCACCTTGAACAGCCTTTGAGTAGCACACTTCAAATCCGAGACCCACCTGCAATTTCAGCCTCTAAAACCCACAAAAACAAGCACTCAGCACCTTGAATCTCGGTCTAGAACTCAAAAACCCAGCTGAAACCGAACTTAAGTTCAAGAAACACACCTTTGAAACTTCTTCTTCCCTTCTTCTTCTCAAAAATCCGCAACTTCTTCTTCTTCTTCTTTTTTCCGAGAGCCCAAAAAGCATATTCATGCTTTAAGGGCGGCCATATCCCTTTTATTGTTAAAATAATGAAGTTTGTGCATTTTTTCACTTTGCCCCCTTCCTTTTATATCCATTGTCTTTTCCTTCTAGATACTTTTCTTTTCGTTTTCTTTTTAATAAAATTCGGGGTGTTATAAGTCCACCCCCCTTATATAGGTTTCGTCCCCGAAACCTGTCGCTTCTCGAACAGTTACCGGTAACGCTGTCTCACCTCTTCCTTGATCTTACACGTAGACTTAGTCCCTTTGTGGGCTCCACTGTACTCGCACAAGTGAAACCATTCTCCTCTTAGCTCTCCTCTCCTTCTATCAGAGATGGCCATCAGTTGCTTCACGTAGTTGAATCGTTCATCAATCCCAGTATTCCCTAGTGGCACGATCAGATCCCCATCAGTTGAGCACTTTCTTAGACGAGATACATGGAACATCGGATGACTTCCACTTAACACGTCAGGTAGCTCCAGTCGATGTGTCACTTCTCCTACCTGAGCAATGATTCAGAATGACCCTCTATACCTTAGCATTAGCTTTCCTCGCTTCCTGATTCGAATGATCCTTTACCAAGTCGAGGCCTTCATCATTACTTCATCGCCGTAGGTCAACACCGAACTCTTGTCGGGCGCGGTTGATCAAGCCATCTCCTTGCAACACTAAGTGTTTGGCTCATAGACTCTAACCAATTCATCCGAAGGTGTACGTCTATCCACCTATGTCTGTCCTGAACAGTCTAGCAGGAAACACGCACCCTCTTAACTCCATCGCCTAATCCTCTATGGCATCAGGCAACCTAGTGGACTTACCAATATCAATCTACATCGAAGGGCTCATCGATCATTCTACTCCTAGCATGCAACTTACCACAAAAGGCAGCAGGAATGAAACTACTACTAGCACTACCGTCAAAGCATAGATGCACAAATTTAAATTACACGAAACGTACCTGATGTCAAGTCGAAGTCCGCTCTAGCCTCCTCCCGGTCAGGGCAAATGCTCTAACCTTCATCCTCTATTCTCCTTATTTTGAATCATTTGCCTTGCCTCGGAGATCTCAGCCCTTGACTTTGTGCAGTCTCTGCTCCTGTGTCCACCCTCACCATACCTGTAGCGTCTCATCGCGCGACAATCCCTCGCCAGGTGGCCCTCCTTCCCGCATTGGAAGCAGAGATTCGATCCCCGCTTACATTCTCCCACATGCCCCTTCCCACATTTCTTGCATACCTTTTCCCTCTCAGTTATCCTCTTCCGATCATCGAACCTCAACGTCTTACCTCCAGCCACAAATTCACCATCATCATTATCCCGCCATCTGCTCCCACTCTTATCATAACCTCGCTCCTCCTCTCTATCCATTATAGCCACCGCCTCTCGCTCGTCGTACAACCTCCCTGCCAAATCGACCACAGATCTAAACGTACCTGGTCGGGTAGTGATCAGATGTCTGCGGATATCTGCCGGCAGACCTTGAATATACCTTTTGATCTTTCATGACACAGGCGTCACCTGATCTGGTACCAGCCTTGCCATCTAGTTAAACTTTGTCATGTACTGTTGGTGCATCATCGTTCCCGCCTCCAACTGCAGGAACTCTCTCTCAACTTTGTCAAGCTCCCTATGAGGGCAAAATTCCTCAATTACCAACCTCTTCATCTCCTTCCACCTCATCCTCCCGATTGCTCTGGTACCCTCGGCTTGGACAATGTCGTCCCACCAGCATAAGGCTGAATCCACAATAGAGTGGGTAGCAAACTTCACCTTCTAATCCTCGCAGCACTTGCTGATGTCAAGTACCGCTTCCATCTCTCTCACCCAACATTACGCAACAGTAGCACTCCCATTTCCATCAAACATAGAGGGCCTACACCTTTGGAATGCTCCATAGCTGCATCCCTTCGCAGGCTCCCGTGCAGCTTCCTCCTCCTCCTCATTGTCACTGGAAACAACCATATCAGTCTCTGGCTGCTCCCTTCTCTTTGAACCTCCTTCCTCGCCTCCTCGTCTAGCAGTCCTCCTCTTCTTAGGCTCCATCTTCTCATCTTCCTTCACTGCCCTAATAACCTCAGTCACTACAGACGGCAGAATCGTCTGCATGACCTGATGAACCTCCTTGACCACCGCCTCCTTCATTGAGGCTCTCAGGTTGGCACTCTCGTCTTAACCATCCTGGTGACGAAGCTCTGGCTCTTTAGGAGCCATCTCAACAATCTTAGCCCTGCTCCTCATGACACGTGGCCTAACACGTCCACCACGACCTCCACCTTGCGAATCCTCAGAAGACCTACCGCCAGCCATCTAAACACTACAAGATTCAAACACCAACACGGTCAATCAAGGTATTGGCTCGAGTTATGTCAAGTATAGTAAGTCCCTAATTACAGTGGCCAGTTATGATTAGCCACTTACTTTACTCTTCATCCCCCAAGCATTTCCTATCCTGACTACATCAGTATCTAAATCTACACAAAAGCACACAAGCCACATAACATGCGCACATAATACTGGTTAACATTAACTTACATAAAACCTTTACTTAAAACTTTTACCTACAGGCACGTAGCTACAAGGACTGGCATCCCTTTCCTTTCGTCCCATTCTCAGTTTAAGATTAGGTTCTTTTGGAAAATATTTACCCGATTCTCTTAAACATTAGCTCTGATACCAACTTGTAAGGCCCCATTCTCGGGACACTTACAGCTGGACCTTCATTGCATAAAAACATTTCAAAAACATACATTACTTTTGCAGCGGAATTTAAAACTTTCATTTATTATTGAAAACTTATCATTACATTACACCATTCATATAAAATCTCAAAATACATCATATCAAAATGTGGATGCCAGCCTCAAAACGCTGCCAGTAGCTTATACATCCATGCCTGCAACTCCTCAGCATCAACAAAATACATGCAACTATTATGCATATAAAAAGTCAGTGACACTGAGTGAGTTCTAGTTATATAAATTAAATACTTTACTTTCGTTAAATCATAACCTTCACAATCGTACGCGATCACACATAATACGTACACATTGATAATATTTATTATTATCTTCATCATCGTTCGTTCGTTCATTCTTTCATTCATTATTATCGTATACCTTCATATGGATCCTGTCATATGCAAACCCCCGTCTCCTAACAAAGACAGTACCAGGGTACGCGACAAGGATCCCCTTCGAATCAATCTCAAGGATTGAACTCCCTTCGAGTCAATCTCAATGATTAAACTCCCTTCGAGCCAATCTAAATGATTGCACTCCCTCCTAGCCAATCTCAATGATTGAACTCCCTTTGAGTCTATCTCAAGGATAGACTCCACGTGTGCATCCTTCGGGTTAGCTAAACCGCACACAGTTGAGTTAACGACAACATGGTCGTGCACCTCCCTTCAATTTGCTTGTAAGGCTTTCATTCTTTCGTTACGTTCCACTTTTCATTATCATTATCTTCCACTTCGTTACATAATACTTTACGTATGCACATTCATACATCATACCACGTAAAGTCACATCATAATACATGACGTATTACATAACATAATACATACGTCTTGAAAACCGTTTAACGAAGAAAGATAACACATACATACAGCAGCAACAATCACAACATAAACATCATCACAAGCCATCACACCACCAAGGAACCTATCTCAAACAACCACCTCCTAAAACCCATTAGAAAGCCCTAAGCCCAAAATCAGGCACATGGAACATCTCACGCGCATGAGCAGAAAATTCCAAGTATAAAAGCTTCTGGGCGCATCAACACTATTTGGGCGCATCAGCACTATTTGGGCACATGAGCCTTGTTCGGGCGCCTCAACACTTAGTCGCAGGAAAGAATCTCTGGGCGCATGGGCACTATGTAGGCGTATGTCCAACACTTAGTCACCTGGATAATTTTCTGGGCACATGGCTACTATTTGGGCTCACCACCTTGGGCGCATCAGCACTATTTGGGCTCACCACCTTGGGCGCATGAGGACACTTAGCATAAAATCAGTTGGGCGCATGGGATCATTCTGAACATATTTCTAACTGCCAAAAACATCCGAAAGTCATTCTAACACTACCCAAGCACAGATCTAACCTATTAGGGCATCTAAAACATGCTAGCAACCATACAAACCACAAAACATCACCAAAACACACAACCACAGCAAATACGGTCGAACAACAACTGAAACATTCGGTTAACTTTAAAAGGTTTACCAAGTATGCACAATAGCCCTAAATACTTTAAAAATCCGTAAAAGAGGGGTTCTAGAAACTCCCCCTGAATAGCCTTTGAGTAGCACACTTCAAATCCGAGACCCACCTGCGATTTCAGCCTCAAAAACCCACAAAAATAAGCACTCAGCACCTCGAATCTCGGTCTAGAACTCAAAAACCCAGCTAAAACCGAACTTAAATTCAAGAAACTCACCTTTGCGACTTCTTCTTCCCTTCTTCTTCTTAAAAATCCGCAACTTCTTCTTCTTCTTCTTTTGGCCGAGAACCCAAAAAGCAGATTCATGCTTTAAGTGCGGCCATACCCCTTTTATTGTTAAAATAATGAAGTTTGTGCACTTTTGCACTTTGCCCCCTTCCTTTTGTATCCATTTTATTTTCCTTCTAGATACTTTTCTTTTCGTTTTCTTTTTAATAAAATTCGGGGTGTTACAGGTTTGCTCCGTGTATGTGCGTTGTGTGTGTACGATGCGCTGTGTGTATCTGTCATGCGGGTTTTCTGCATTTTGTGTGTGTTCATGTTATGTGTTCTATCGATGTATGGGTGGGTCGTGGCTGAGAGTTTGGCTTAGAGGGTATGTATGCATTGGTAATATTTTTCTTTATTGGTATGATGGGTGTAAGTTCATATGGGTATAGGCATCGATGTATATTAATGGACATGGGATAGCAGTGGGTTTTTGCTCCTGACTTTTGACTTTTGATTTGGGTCATGTATTATATGCATAGGTACGGAGTGTGATGAAACCATGTATGTATGTGTGTTGTACATTAAGTAAGCATGTATGTCTTATGTGATGAATACAGGTAGAGGTTCAGTATTATCCCATGTGGGTGTAGGCATAGCAGTACGTTTGAATAAATGACATTTCATATGTTAATGCATGAATGTTTGTGAACTTATAAATATATATGTGGTGCATAAACCCATATGTGCATTACTTATCATAAGCATGTCACGAAAGGGTTGTTATGCGCTTGTGGTGTAGGGGTTATGTGTTTAAGAGTATGAGTTTCTATTATAAAGACGTATCATGAAAATATAGAAACAATATTTTTATACATGATAAGTGAGTTATATATGTGTGATATGAATTGGTGTTTTACTGTGTTGCTTGTGAACGGGGAAAATACCAATAACTTGCGTCGTAACCAAGTCGTGAAACATGAAATCGTACAACTTTCGTGTTAATCTTTAATAATTAATTCTGTTATTAATATTTAATCTCAATTAAATATTAAATGAAATTCAGGTAAATTGGAACCCAACCATTTGTGTTGCATTTACGGGTTGCTGTGCATTCGAGGTGAGTTTACGGCCCGACTTTACTTATATTCTTTTTGGGCAAAAGAAACATGTTCTTTTCAAAATGTTCTTCATTTGATCAGTATTACTTTATTATCACATGTTTACTAGTATTGTACCAAATTAAGTCCTCACTTTCGAACCCTTAATTTATGTAATTTAGCGAGGTAATTCTAAGTAGATCTACAGGGTTTGACAAACCCCACCCGGGCTAGTCGTGCTAGCACGACTGCACATCAAACGGGTGTTTAATTGACCTAATTTTTGTTGTTGTGGTCTGGTAGCCACAGCCAAGGCATTCATTTACATTGTCAGTTTCGGTTGTGAACTTGATACACTGAGTAACTTGTTATGTAGACTATCTATCTACTGATACTACTTTGTTTACTGGATCTGCTTTTGATTTTGTTACTGTTTATCAAAACCTATGAACTCACCAACTCTATGTTGACACTTTAGTATATTTCTTTTAGGTTTTTAAGGTGTGCACAGTTAGGATCATCATCATTGCAATCTTCATTATTTGGGTTAAATGAACAATTTACATTTCTATAAATTATATTTAGTTGGTTTGCGCGTGTTTGCGCCATTTGAATTATGATGGATTATGCTTCAGCAAGTATTTTCATGATTACATTATTAACTCTGTTTTTGGGAATTTCTAAAATTAATGAGCAATCATGTTTTGTAATTAATGTGTCGTTTGGTGTAACCATCGGCTGAGATCCTGGTATGTCACGTACCAAACGGTAATGCCCCGTTTGTGGAAATTGAGGGTGTGACAGAAGGTGTCTCACAACCTCTCTCTGGTCAGAGCTCAAGTGTAGCACCCAGCAATGACGGCCAAAGCTCTCTCCACCCTGAGTCACCCAGGCCTGTGATTGACAAAAGGAAAAGGAAGATGAAACCTGAGGAGATTAAGAAGGAAAAGAGAGAGAAGAAGAGGAAGGTAAGGGGAGAGAGTTCATGTCGAACCCCTGGCTTCATGGAAGCAGCAATCAGGGCTGATGATGATATAAGGGCACCCAGATTGAACTACTTAGGGTCCTGACAACATTGATGAACTCATCTCTCTCCCCTTGGTAGAGTTAAATGAACTGGCAGACAAGGAATTGTCAAAGGAGAGGAAGGAGGCTGACGATTCAGAACTGCTTCTCAAGGTCAAAGAAGAAAGAAGAAAAAGAGAATCTATCAAGCTCCTATCATCTCCCCTGTTCAAAAAAATCCTGAGACAGAGACTGTGGCCACTGAGCAACCAACTCAGGTAGATAAGAAACAAGATAGGCAAAACATGATAGTCTACCTGAGTGCCATAGGTCTCTATCAAGCAGTAGACCTTCTTCCCTTATCATATGAATACATAGAATTTAAATACCTCAAACAGCTTGAGCAACAAGTGCAAAAAGAGCAAAAAGCTGCTAAGAGAAAGATGAGGGAAGAGGCTGCTAAGTCAAGAGCCACTATTCGAGCCAATTAGAAGAAGTCTGCTGACAGACTAAAGATGGTGAGATTCTTGAAGCTTTATGGATTCTCCGGAATGAGACTTGGTCAAATGTCTTTATCAGCCATGGATGAGCACCTGAAACTGAGGTCAAGGTTTAACCATAAGAGACAACTCTACCAGGACCTAGTGCTGCATCACAGCCAGCTTCATCTTCTAATCCATAGTAGGGTCCTGACCCTTCTCCTTGTGAAGCAGTGAAGGACAAGGACCCAACTGAGGGAGACAAGCAAGAACAATCTAGTACTACAGGCCAGTCTCATCAGTTAAAATATAGAAAGAGGAAAAGGATGGCTATTAGAAGGGATAAGAAGAAGAAGAAAAGTCCAAGACATCCACCTCTACACCTTAGGATGGGTCAAAGCATCCTAAGGGTGATCAAGAAGAGGCTGCTCATCCAACTCCTATTCAAGTAGAGCCTCTTGCTGCTGAAAGACCCATCGTGTCCTGGATGTTTGCCACTAATCCAGACAGATGGTATGTCACTAGAGATCAAAGGGGTCAAGATATGTAATTCTGGCAAAACATACTTGACTTTCCTCTACATTATCTTTATGACATGAGGAGGTACTTTGAAAGTCTGAGGAATCCTGACCAACGGATGATGAAGGGAATGGTCTTGATTCTGATGAGGACTGTCTACAGATGAAGATCAAGATTCAAAGGTCTTCTTATGTTTTGGTAGCATCAGCCTAGGGGGAGTTTGCAAGGATTACACTTAGAGGCTGATGCAACCAAAAGAGCTCTCAGCATGCACATGCAAGTACAATGAAGTTACTTTAGAAGATTTGACATAACTCAGTGAATTATTTCAAGTATCAAATCTTCCGAAGCCAAAAGACGAAATCTTCCAAAACCAAAGATGAAGTCTTCCGAAGCTTCAAAGACAAAGTCATCCGAAGCCAAAGACTGATTTCTTCCAAAGACAAAGAAGACATGCTTTCTCTGAATCACCATTTGACAAAAGCTTAACCAGTTTCCGCTGCTCTTCTAATGTCTCACCAACTTATATGAGTTGGTGAAAAGGTCCATGCTTTTGTAAACTGTAGATTAAGGTTTTTTTGTAAATAATTTTCTAACTATGTACTTCTATCCTTTTTATAATAGATTAGGATATGAGCTATGACATGTCATAATCACTAGTCAAAAGACAATCTGCCTTTTAACTCTACATTGATCTTGTTGTCTAGATTAGTGTTTCCAGCTGGCCTTCAAAGTATGGCCGGCTATAGGATGTAATATAAAGTGTCTCAAGTACTTGTAATTTAAATAAGCTTTGTAACACTTGTAAACCATATCCGAGTATTCTTGTTCTTCTTACTTGTGTTCTTTGTTTTACTCCAACCGGTTCCCTATTTGAATTGCTAAGTACTATTAACTCTCCCACCTTATGAAACTGTTGCGTTGATCATAACCGGTCTAGCAAAAAGCGTGGAATGGATCGCTGATCAATAGCGGCGACTTGTAGTGTAAGCAAATGACTTAGATTTTGAATTCTCTTTGTAACGTGTGCCACAAAGATAATAAAATATATTTTTTATTGTATTCTAACTAGCATAGCATTTGATTTCCGTGCTACATGGCAGGAATACAGTTTTTATTTTCAAATTTATGTTCGTAAATCACGGTTATATATTTCAAAACGTTAAAGCAACAAGAGTGTTCAATTTTGTTTTGTTAAAGTAAGAGAAAACTTAAATGTCATTGTATACTAAAACAAAACATTAACAGAAAAATATGAAAAAAAAGAAGAATAACAAAAAAACTAGAAAAAATATAGAAATAACACAAAACAAATTCGAAAGACTAGAAAATGGGGGAAGGGTTGCTAGGTTCGACATGTGTAAAAGGGAAAGGAGAATAACACTTTTAACCACTAGACAAAAAGTTTCTTTAGTATTAATATTAACATACAAATTAATAAAAAGTAAAGAAAATATTTGGTTCGATCAATGAATGTCACTTGATAAAACCAACCAACTGAGAATTAGTTATCCCCAAAGTTGAAAGGTAATAGTTATATAATCTAGGTGACTTGGTTCTAACTATTTCTTACAATTACAATTATAAAAATGCAGTATCATGTATTTTTTATTAGGAAATATATTTCAAATATCTAATAGCATGCAATATGTTTTATAGTGTTTTATAAGAACCAGTATTTTCTCCAACATTTTCTCTTGAGCGGAAGGAATCATTTTAACAATACTAAGTTACTATTTACATCTCTAATCTTTATCAAAACTAACTAGTTGCATCTCTAAAGTTTAAAAACGTTACTATGTACACTGACTCTTCATTTTTTCATCCATTTGAATCCGGAATGCTAACACTGTTAGTTTTTCTGTTAGATATTTTGTAAAAAGACAAAACTAACCTTCAAATTTTTAAAACTAAAAAAAAAATTATGGGACTCACTCAACATATTTTAACCATAAAAATATTCTTCATCTTCATCTTCACCAAACACCCCTTACCAAACACACACACCTCCACTATCTCTCTCATCTATCATCACCACTACTACCACACTTAACCATCACCACCACCGGAATAGCCATCACCAACACCGAAAACCGCTATCACCACCACAGGTACCACCATCTCCACAACACCCACCACCAAAAAAACACTCACATTGTCTCTCTCTCTCTCTCTCTCATTGTCACAAACACACACACACACACACACACACTCTCTCTCTCTCTCTCTCTCTTTCTCTCTCTCTCTCTTCTTTCCCATACGCGCACATGTCTCTGGTGCCAGCGATGGGACTGTGGTACCGGCGATGGGTGGCTGTGGTGGCGGCGACGATGGGGTTGTTGCGATGAGGGATGCGGTGGTGGCGCTGGGAGCTGTGGTGATGGCGATGGGGCTGTGGTGGCGGCAATGGGGATGTGGCGGTGGCGATTGGGGGGCTGTGGCAGCGGTAGCGATGGGGCTCTGTTGTAGTGGTGATGGGGGCTTTGGTGGTTCCGATGGGGACTGTTGCGGTGGCGTCCGCGGGCTTCGCTGGTGGTGATAGGGGAGGTTGCGGTGGCAGTGACTGGAGCTTGTGGTGGTAGCGGTGGTGGTGATGAGGAGAGAGAAGAAAGAGAAAAGGTGGGTGTGTGTATGATGAGAGAGAGAGAGTCTTTGTAGAGATGAGTAGATAAGTTTTGTTTTTATATAAGGGTAGTTTAGTCTTCTCAAAAAAATCTAACCAGAATTAGTCACGGTTTTAGTATTCAGGATGCAAATTGATGAAAAAATGAAAATTCAGGAGACATAGTGACGTTTTTAAACTTTAAGGATGTAAATAATTATTTTTTGAAAAGATCAAGGATGCAAATATTAATTTATTTTTTTAACAAATACCGGAGAGCTCAATGGGCAAGGGTTATCCGTGCCAAATCTTTATAGTAATTATTTAATATAGTTTGATTGATTAGTGAAAAACGCATTACACAATAGTTGAAGCTAAATTCCAAGACAAATTAAAACTGTCATATCGTACATTCATATTTGTTCTTCCAACATCTTCGTAGAAATGCCAATATTTCAACAATTAAATGAAAAGGATGTAATGATAAAGTAGTAATGACATCTGTACGGTATCTATACTGAAAGTATTGATATCGAACTTGTGGAGTAATAGGTACCATTGACCATACTAAATTTATCGGTTCGCTATAGGTACTATGGCAAAGTCGGAACCGGTTTTCACTACTTTACCACTTTGATACCAAACGGTGTTTTCCTTATTCTTGGCTAAATAAACATTAAGTAAATACTATACAATATAAAGAAATAAAATTAGGTTTGTTTCAAATAAACAATAAAAAAATCAAATAAATACTATACAATATAAACCAATAATTTCTAAATGGGAATCAACTGTTAGTTACCCATAAGTATGTATGTTAACCGTTAACATAATCATTTTCAAGGAAATATGATTTTTTTAGTAGAATATAAGATCACGGGAAAATAAATAATATCATTAAGCTTGTCATACTTTCCTTGATACTTAATTTCTTAGGTATTGAGCTCCATATTACATAAACTTGTAGGTAAAACCTTCACGTCACGTAGAAGCTTGTCTACATCTAGGATTTCTACAAAAATGAAGTGTGTTCGAAGTTGCCGCTAGAAGGCCCGTTTATTTTTGCACTTGTCAAGATATTCAACCAAAAGTTTGCAAACATAAAATCTGAATTTCCCAATATTCTTTCTATATCATGGAAATCGATTTCAAAGCGATGCGTTAATTGAAGGATGCACTTGCCCATGGCCTCATCTTCCCATTTTTTAGCCTTTACTTATCAAGAAAGACTACTTCGGTGGTTTAAAAACTTAGGATGCCACTTTTCTAAAGTCGAGTGGAAGTCTTGCTGAGTCAACTCTCACCTCACAATTGGTTAAAAAGAAAGCTAAAGTAATTGGCAAGAATTAGAATAGGAGGATCATTAGTAGCAAATCTCTGAGATTGGAATTCAATCTCAAGAAAGTTACGAAACTTAAATGAAAATTCAATAGATCCATAAAAAAATGATTTTCAAAGGATTACCTCCATACAGAAAGAGAGTACTTCTTATACAAGAAATGTAGAGCTAAATGACTTTGTTTGCTTGGTGGTTGTGGACCAACGGAAAGAAGAAGAAAAAAAAAAAGAAAGAAAGAAACATGATTATGTAACAGGCCCTTATTTCGACGAAATATAGCCCCTTTTCTTTTTGGAAAAATTATGATTTAAGAGAAGAGGAAAAAATTATGTCTCCTCACTTATGTTTATGCTTGTGATAATATATGCTGATCTCTAATCACAAATATATTTTGACCGAACCTCGCATTTGTGAAGCAGATTATGAGTGTACCGCTTACAATTGTAAGGTTCTTTGATACTACAAATATTTTTTGTTTAGACAGCACGCGAGTGACTATTTTACTTTATATAAAAAATATTGATTGATGTAATCGGCAACGTTCATCAATAAAGCTTGCATAAGAGATGGATATTGCTAACTTGAAATGAGCACGTATTTCATCTGTATTTGAGCGTAAAATCCACAAGCAAAAAATGCATCCCTTAAATCCACGACAATTTTTATCATCTCAGAGGTGGAATTCCACGTTCTAAGACAATCAACGCATAAAAACTTATTTGGATAAACTTTTAGATCTTTCATGCACTTTTTAACCTTTATTCTTCCTTGTGTTAAATTTCTAATATATCTAACAGCTTTTAGCAGACATTCAATGTGATGGTTATGTTCCAATAATCAATTAGGTTTAAAATATGAGCCACACACCAGACATTAAATTATTTACCGATATATACAAATTAACCAACGTTTTTACTAAAAGATGATTAAACTTATCATTACTAAACGCATTATCAACATTATTGGGCATGACATTTTTTATCCTTCACCCGTGAATATAATCTAACAATTGTAGTCGTATATATCTTCCCCATTATCATTACAAATGGGTCTATAAACCAATTATCATCATAGAATGAAGTATAATTATATCATATTCACTACTCTGTGAGCCGTGCGTGACTACTACTAACTGTGATCATCATTGCAAACTATAATTAAACAAAATGTTGATGAATCCACATACAAATAGATATATGATGGACATTGAAACCAATATGCAAACCAGAATTTAAAAAAAATAAATCATGAAGTAAAGTTAAAAAAAAATAGGAGATGAAACACTTTGACTTCAACTTATTAATTTTTTTCAAATGAAGATGAATATGCTTAAGTGTTCGACTGAATTAGTAGATGAACATGTTCGATTGACCAGTGATTTCTTTTTTTTTTTTTCAGGTATTAGAATAGACGATCTAATGCATAGTTGAAGAAAAAGATTGAAACTGTTTTATAAAATTTGGAGTGGAAAATATTAATGAAATTGAAATCATATTTCAAAGATTGATACAAATCTACTAGAGATCACCTAAATTAATTACAATTTATATTTCTAAAAAAAATTCCAAATTCAAGGTACATGGTTTTTTCCGAGAAATTTCGGTACGGGTACGGCGATACCGTTGTTGTTTAGTCGGTACCGGATGGATACACTATGAGTACTCGGTACAAAAACTCAGCTTACTGATAATTTATTAAAATTTTCTCTCATCTATGAAATAATTAATTAATTAACGTTTATATTATATCTATCTTCTCTAGGTGTGAATTGTTTATTCTTTTGGTGCATCTCATGAGCATCCTAAGAGCATTTATCTTAACATATATACATAAGAACATTTATCTTAACATCTCATGAGCGGCTACAAATATTATTTGCGTCAGCATTTGTCGTCGCTAATAACCGAAATCTTTGTAGTGATACATACATAATTCTTCAAATGAACTACTGTTTAAAATGCTTGTAGAAATTAACGAATGTTTAGGTAAGTTGATAGATTAGTTTCTTATTGTTTAGCAAAACAAACATTGATGATCCTCGTGAACTGGTGTTGTAAGTGGTTGTTGGGGAACTATCATTATCAAGAGGGTGATGACCATGGGCTGAAAGAGAAAGAGGAAGAGGGTGTGGATATCGATAAGGAAATAAATTTAAAAAAAAAAAAACAAGAATTCAATAATGGTAGGTGTGGTGCCCTGGTGCATGTGTACGTGATAGTGGGGGTAAGGGGTGGTGTAACTGTAAGTGGTGGAGGTGGTGTTTCTTGATGATTTTAGATTTAGAGTAATAATGTCATTTTAGTTTAGTTAAAGCATTACAGTATGTTTATTATCTTTTTGTTGATTATTTTTATATAAGTATGTTTTTTATATTTTAAGTAATGTTTCTAAATGATTGTGAACGGAGAAAATAGAAAAATTACTATTAATTTTTATATTTGTAAAATCACTATTTAACCTTTATAAATTTTTTAATATTTTTTAAAGTGGTTATGAGTTGAGAAAAGAGAAAATGTAGTTATAAAGTACAAAAAAAATTTATTTAATTGAGAAATAAAAAAAATTAGTGATTTTTATTGTAATAAAAAGTATAGAGATAAAAAACCCGATGTGAATGCTTTTAGATTTGCTTAAGACTAATGAGAAATTAGTATAAACACTCTTACAAGTTAGGCTTCACGGAGTACACGCTTGTATAATACTATTCTCATATCTAATACCTTGAACACATGGTCCAAGGGGAGCGAAGCCTCTTTGATCATGGAGATATGAGGGGTATCACTCGCTTGAAGAGGGCCCAAGGACGACCAAAATATAGGATCCAAGTGTCAATAGCCCTTCGCGTGATAAGGAGCAACACCCCTAAATAGTTGGGTTGTGCTAATTTAAAACTAAGGATCGAATTTTTAACTTAAGGCAAGTATATGAACATCAATTATGATTTCACAATACTCTTCGATATATGTTAATATGTTATCTATTTGATATTTATACTATGTGTAGACTTTCTTATTAGAAAACTATTAGTGGAAAAAAAACAAACATAAAATTATTTTCAATTTTGCTCCTTAATGTTTGACTAATGTAAACATTCACTTCAAAAGATTAAAAACATAAATTTACATTCAAAAATTTTCATATGTTTTAATTTCACTTCAAAAATTTTATTATTTTGGATAAAGTTAAAACAACTAATTAAATTTTTGGACTTAAATTAAAACAAGTTATAAATATTTGGGATAAAAATTAAAGCAACTTATGAAACTTTTGTAGATAAATAGATGTTTTTAATATTTTAAAACAAAATGATTATGTTTAACAAAACTCAAGTATTAAAATCGAAATTAACTCAAAAACATAATTTAAGAATAAGAAAAAAATTGGAGCTTATAATACTCCTTAAGTGCATATTCAACGAGTGCAAGGCCGATTTTATATACAAATGGCATAAAAACTTATTTCTTCAACTACGTGTGAATAAGTCCATTAAATTGTTAGTTTGATCTTATATGACAAACATTGATTATGACATCACATAAACACTTTCTTTTGTATGAAATGTCTCGTTCGTCTCCTTTAAACTTATGTTCTGAATAAGTTCATTAAATTGTTTAACCTATATATAGAAATATTTGAAGCCGCGTGTTTAGCCGGAGATGGAATCTATTAGACGTATTGTACTAGGACATTAATTAGATGCACTATAAATCTTTTACCTAGAGTGCAATTAGTTCAAGATGTTTAAATAGCATTGTTATTTAAATGAAGAATTTCATATGTACTCTTATAAACTTTCGAAATACAATATACACTTCAAAAAAAATTAAAATATCATATCTACTTTTAGAAAGCTTTATAAAAAATCATATATACCCTTAGAAAATTTTAAAATATCATATATGCGCAAGTTAAACTGAAAATATTATATATATCACTACAAATTTCTTAAATATCATATATACCATTACAAAATATTTTAAATATTATATTCGTTCAAACCAAATTTACAGTATCATATGTACTTCTTTTTTATAAAATAAATATCATATTTTATGATTAAATAAATTAAGAATATGTCTTTCTACTTATTATTTTCACAAAATTTATTTCATACTTACTAACTTTTTTTTCATATTTTATTCCAAAAACTAACATATTTATGAGCTCCGTATGAAATCAAAAGTTTATTTTAAAATATTAAATTTGTTCTCCTTTAAAAATTCTTAAATTTCTTAAATAAAGTTTTAATTACAATATATTAAGAAAACTTAATAAAATTTCAAGATAAAACATGATAGTTTAATATAAAAATAAGTATCTTTTATACTAAATACTTTCCTTATGATTATAAACTAGGTTATTGGTTTGTGATATATCTTTTGATAAATTTAAAAAGAATAAAATTTATTAAAAAATTATGAGTGTCATCTTAACCGTTTACGAATAAAAAATAAAAATATAGTACTAGTATTATTAATAATTAAAAATAAATAAATTTAGTAAATTAGAATGTTAATGTAGTGAATAAAATATAATATTGAATCGGTAGTATTAATCTTGTAATAGATAATATTAAAATTAAAAAAAAGTACAATATTTTAATTATTAAATAACAGTATATATGATATGTTGATTACGATTTGGATGTATATGGTATTAGCAAGATTCTAATGCTAATTATATATTTTAAATTTGGTTTGAGCATATATGATATATGAGAAGTTATTTATGGGTACCTACCTATAATACTCATTGTTTTTACACCTTATAAAATTGTTATCAATCATTGTGTTTTACAGTTAGAAGTGCACATTGATATATTTTAATTAATATATTTTTCAAAACTTATAGTATTGAAGATAACGTAATATGTTATTTTTGCTATCATTTTTAATAGATTATATAAAGTTTTTATCGATCATTGTGTTTTACCATTAAAGTACACAATGATATCATTTCAACAATGTATTTTTCAAAACTCATAGTGTTAATAATAATATAATGCCGATCAACAGACACAATGAGACATTATGCTATTTTGTCATTAGTTTGAATTTATTAGATTAATTAGTAGTTAATTTATTATTGTGTTTTACATATCTGAGATACATAACAATATTATTCTATCATTATATTTTTTTAAAATTTATTTTTTTTTTAAAACACAATAGTATTCAGAAAAATAAAATAATTAACAAAAACACACAATGAACTGTACTAAGACATAATAACAAGATATGAGATTAAGAACATAAGATTTTTTTATCTTTTTATATGACAATACTTTACTTGTTTAAAAGCATAAAAACACTCGTTTTTATGATGTAATATTGTAAGATCCTCGTATCGTATTGTTGCACTTGATAATCAAATTAAGACGGATGTGTGTGTGTGATATAAACGAACATTAAACAACTCTGACGGATATTGTTAATAAAACGATTACAATACCAAAGGATTTTACATCGTTTAGGCTCGATCCACCCGAGGTGAGCTCCTCTCGGGTGGTCTATCACATAACTTTCTGCTCTCTCACCCTCAGAGCATTTTTAAAAAATAAAACATAAATACCAAAATACAAAGAAAAACATCTATTTATTCTAGTAGATGTTCTTGCGTGACAACATGAAGTTGTTGCGTAGCAACTCCAAGTTTTCACAAGATAAAATCTTCATCAACATCTTTCTTTGATTTCTCGAGCCATTAAGTTCAATCCTCATAATCTCCTTCTAGGCTCGGTGAATCAAATCTTCAAAATTCTTCAAAAATCCATGTTTGCAACTTTGTAACTCACGTAATAAGGATACAATTTTTTGTCAATGGCCTTCGTAATCAACCATCAAAATTGAGCTGCTATGAAATATATAGATTCATCAGCTTTAATTTGACAAGCGTGAAGCCTCATCAAATATTCTTTTCCAAACTTGAGCAAATCAACAGGGTCGATGATATAGTATTCTTTGTATACACAATAGATGACCGCATGATGAGTGTTCTTCTCACAAATCCTTCTTATAAGCTTGGATAAACTGTTAGGTGGCACAGGAGCATGGATTGAAATCTTGTTAGCATACTTTGGATGCTTGAACACTCTTATATACATTGGCAGATTAGTATTGGGGTCAATCCTTGATTCATCTTCAATGACTTTGGATTTAGCAGTCTTAAAGTCCTCGAAGTTGGTCTTACTGTGTCTCCATGTCAAGTTCCTTATCCACATTACTTTGTTGTAGTCGATAGGGTTAAAAAATGGCACTCATCCTAAAGCATAAATATCTGACGCTTTAAGGGTATGAGAATCATGCTCATCAAGATAATACTCAATAGATGTAGGAATTGAACCTAGTGGCTCAGAAAAATCAAATCAAGATGATAAAGATCAAGTCGCGCGAAAACCTGAATTTGCCACGGGATAAGTTCATCTCGCGCGAGAACTACGTGAGAACATTGTAGTTTAGTATAAATAGTTTTTAGTTGATGTAATTTAGTATGCTTTTTGTCATTTCCTGATTTCACATGTATTTTGTAATCTTTAAAATCAAAGAGCAATACAAATCAAAGTTTATTTATACTTGTGTTCATCTCATTTCTTATTCAATCATATTACCGTGATGATTATATTACGCGTTCTTGTCACGAGATCGATCTAATTATTAAGTGTTGATCCTTACAATTGGTATCAGAGCTTGGTACACTCTAGATCCATTATTTGAAGATTAAAGAGTGTGTTGTAAGTGTTCTTGAGCTCCAAATTTGATTTCTTTGAAGATCAACTTAATTTCTGTTGGTTTTGAGTACATTTGTAGATGTTGAAAGCTGTTATGTTGGTGATTGAAGATTTGATGGTATTTATATGATTAAACAAGCATAATTGAATCAATTAGAGACACTTAGGATCAAAATTGAACCTAAATCGCTAATTGAAAGCTTAATCAATTAATTTTGAACAACTTGATGAAGATTGAAGTTGGAATCTTCGAAATTGGGTAGAAAATTGATCAGGCGAAAACTTGTTAATCACGCGCGAAAAGATTCTATTCGTGCGAAAAGTTTGATTTTCGCAAAAATTTGTTGGAAAGTTTGTTACAAAAGATTCATTTCGCGTGAGAAGTTCCCATTTTTGCAAAATTCAGTTAGAAAAGTAATCTCGCGAAAAGTTTGTTCCTGTTCGCACAAGAACCCTGTTATTCGCACAAGAACTTCAAGTTTGAAGATTTTTGAAAAGTTTGATTCCTAAGTTTCAAGATGGTAAATTTAAAGTACATCACTGCTACTGTTGGTCTAGATGATTGTTTGAACGTGCTTTTGATGAAATTTAACACATGAATCCACAAGATATCACTATATCTAATAGCTTGTGGACCAAGTAAAGATAGAAAATGAACACAAATCAAACATAACTCATTTGCAAAACGATTTGTAATGATGAATAAGAATAATGCTCAAAGATGACAAAGATAAGCTCCTAGCAATACACAATCGATCCATAAACTCAAATCAGTAATATCATTAAAGTTCCAAGAGTTACAAAAAGAGCAACAAGCAAACATATTTATACTGGACCACGTTTCGCATACAGTTTTTCATAGTGCAAAACTGTATGCACTATGGCATGTGAAACTACCGGGCGAAACTGCGGTTTCGCATGCCACAAAATACAATATAAGACAAATCTAAACTAGATCCTATTACAAGAATATCTAAGCTATAACAAACTATGCCTAAACTAAGACAAACGGTGAGGTGAATACAACTCTATACTTTATCATCAATACCCCCTCTAAGGGGTATTCACCTACCGGGTCTTCAGGATCAGCTCCAGCCTTTGCTTGCTTCATTATTCTCGCTAAGTCTATAACTTCTACCTCCAGATCTTCATGTTCCTGCATGCTCATTGTGAGATACCTAATCTCCGATCTCATACCCCGAGCTTTGTTTGCAACCCTCTCAAACAAGCTGGCCTTAGTTTTAGTCTTTTCTCCTACCCCAGCCTTAATCTGATTCTCACAAAGCAGCTTCAGATCTTCGTCACCAAATGAGAATACCTCCATAGGATCAAACAACCTTATTTCTTTTCCATCCTTCACCCTCACTACTGCTTCACCTGTTTGGTTATCATATAACCACTTCTCGAAATTCTGTAGTCTAAAAGGTTGTTGATCAGGTATCCTTACTCTGTTGATGGTCTTAGCAGGATTTAACTTCAGAATGATCTTTCCTCTACCCATCTCCCAATCCAAATCCTTCTTCGACCTTCTCCTCTCAAGCTTCATAAATCCAAAAGTTGTAAAGTTGTCTTGAACGCACTGTCGGATCTCATGCTCTAGCATCATGGCACGTTCGTTTAAACCCGAATCTAGGAGGGGGATCTCTTCCAGTCTTCTCAGATCCTACTTAGGAAGAGTTTTAAACACCTTCCTTTTGTGCAAGTATGAAATCCCACCTCCTCTCCTCTTGATCACAAACATCTTCAACTTCAAGTTGTATTTCCAGCTGATAATCTTCTTATCCGTCTCCTTCCTCCCCAGTTCTTGAATGTTTTGGAAGAGTGGGGTTAGTTTTTCTGCCTCTTCCACTTTAGTGAACCAGTCCTCTTTGTCCATCTCAATCACATCACCTTCAGCTGAACTCCTCTGAGCCACGTAAGTCATTGGCCTCTCATCAACTACATAAAATTTCAGTTTAGAGTCATTATCCACTAACTGATCTTCCACTCTTCCTCCTCATCTATTAAGTTAAGCTAAACATTCCCTTTGTCACCTCCTTGTCTCTCCTCCCTGATTACCTCATTTCCAGTAAGATCGGTGTCCAAATCAAACACAAGATTAATGAATTCAGCCTCAATGACCTAATCAACATCCTCTCCTTCTGCAACTCCTTCTCCACTACCTGCACTACCTTCAAACCTAACACCACTACGACCAGCTTCACCTCCACCAGCTTCAAATTCACTTCTACCACTACCACCAGCTCCTGATCCTCCTACACCACTACCACCAGCTTTTGATGCCTTATGTATAAATGTGAACTTTGATAAGTCAGTCATTTCCTTGATCTGCTCAACACTTGGTACATCAACAGCTCAACATTCCTCCTTAACACACTAACCTATTCCAAAACTCTCTATATCAGTTCCTGATGACTTAGAATCACTTTCTTAATCTTATCAATCTCCATATCTCTTAGCTTCTCTCTCTCCTTTGAGTTTATCATCTTAGACTTTATAATGCTCAGCTTATTTGATAGAGATGTGTTGACATTCCTGATCACATCCTCATCAAGCTATGATCTTCTATCCTTCCTAGGTCTCTCAAATTCTCTTTCTGACCCAGCCTCAGGGATAACTAGTTGTTCACTTTTGCTACTCTCTCTCGAGTAGGAGAGTCAACACTAGCATGGAATGACTGTTTCTCTACTTCTTTCTTCTTTTTCTTCCTTTTAAGTTCCTCCTCTATCTAATCCAATTGTTCTTCAAAAGTCATATCTATCTCTTTTGTGTACTTCTTTCTTTTCTTGATCTCCTTAACATTTCCTATAGTTGCTGTTACTCTTTGTTCCTCCAGAGGGATCAGAGTCTTAATGTAGTTCCATCTCTCCTCAGTATACATGCTGTCCAGCAAATATGTAATCTATCCCAAAAAATCATGCCTAAAGGCAACACGGTCAGCGAAAATCCTTGGATTCATTAGAGTCAGCTTCAGTTCATCTCCGAGCTTGGGTAAGTTTGGCTTTAGTTAGTCTAGGATAATCTGAATAGATCTTGGATAAATCAGCCATTTATCCTTTGTTAAGGCCATGATTTCTCCAATAAGTAGTCATGAATGATCTGGGCTATGTTTGCCTTTTCACCTCTATAAAACATAATCATAGCGGTTGATCACCTCAAATTCAGTCCATCTGATCCTCCCTTCCTATGATCTAAACAACTAATGAAGACATGAGCAATAAACCTTCACTCCTTCAAAAGAAATGTCTTCTTGATCTCCTTTCGCTTCTCAAAGTCAGTTCCCTCATATCCAATATCCTTAAAGGCTCTAATAACTTCTGTGTCAGTCATTTCTACACTCTCCCCTATGTCATCCTCCAGTCTCAAGGCCTTAGCCACAGTCTCAGTAGATATTACAAACAGTTCTCCCTGAATTGACGCTCTAATAATTCTTTCCTTGGCGTCATATTCAGCTGTTCTCCAAAACTCCCTGATCTGCATCTCGTCTATAGTAGGAGAGAGTGAGATAACATAATGGATGGGAGATCTCTTCAGCCAACCTATGGCATCTCGATAACCAATAGACTTCGGATCTCTGTCGTTCAGATAAGCCTCCACGTTTGATCTGGGATCACAAGAAATTACTAAGCATTTAATTTTATAATTATAATTATTTTTATTGATTTATTATTATTAAATAATATATATATATAATTTTTTAAATAGTTTCGCAAGTAATTTCGCACAGAGAAACTATAGTTTCATAGAAAGTACGAAACTATAGTTTCACACAGTTTGAGTGAAACTGTTTGTCAAACTACAATTGAAAAACTATAGTTTCGCATCAAAGAAACTATAGTTTCGCACGGAAGAAACTATAGTTTCGCATTGACTACGAAACTACAGAGTCGCAAGATCTGGTCGAAAGTATTCAGTGCACACGGGCAGCATGACTAGACAGTTTCGTAGGATCAGTGAACTTTCGTTTAGTTTCGCACCATAACACCTTAGTTTCTCACAAAGAATATGCGAAACCCAAAATTCACAGATACGATTTTTTGATCGAAAACTCGATTAAACACCATACGAAGGTTCAAAACTAGTTAAAAGTCAAGAATTACCGGTTAGAATAGTAAAAATACACGGCAATAATCGATTTTGAGTTAAATGGGAGAAATTCGGTTCGTATTCAAATTTTTTTGAAAGTTTCGCAAATGACGAAACAAAGGATGAAACTGATATTTATACAACTTAGTTTCGCATAGGATGAAAGTATAGTTTCGCATGGATCAAGGCAAACTTACGACATGCAACATTACCAGTGAATCTATAGTTTCACATGCTCAACCAGCCAGCGAAAGAGTAGCTTCGCATAGCAAAACAATAGTTTCGCATAGCAAAATTACGGTTTCGCAGGAGACAATAATTAAAAGTAAAAAGAAGACTTATTTACCCACAAGATAGACTTTAAGAAAGGTAAAAAGAAATAAAAGAGAAAAGACAAAGATAGATATAAGGATATCAGACACCCTTTTGCAAAAATCGTCTAGAGAAACAAGGATTAGCGGGATTGTCAATATGTTTGTCCATTTAAGCCCATGCCTTATTCTTTTCAACACGTAATCTGTAGCTGTTTATATCATGTTTTTTATTTGATTAAAGAAGCTCTAGTAACTTGGTCCCCATAGACATTTGACAAAGTACTCATCCTATCCTCATGGTTTATTGAGCAATATGATTAACTCTGCTTGAATTTGTTTTGAGGTTTCGACAATGATCTTGATTTTAGAAGCATTGTGACTTTATTTTGGTGAACAGATAATGCGAGCTCCAGGTCTATACTCACGTATAACAGAGGAGATGATCATCTGAGCGTGCTGATGAGAACTTCAGATTTATACTCACGTATAACAGAGAAGATCATCACTCTATATCAATGTTCACACATAGCAGAGGAGATAAGCACGAGATAAAGTTCTGAAGTGCTAACGAGAAGCTTCAATTCAGAGATAATTTTGAAGAGCTAGACTAGAAGCATTTATCTTGCTGACTAGAGGCATCATTCAGAACTTAAGGATATGGAGATTTAGGAATTTTGGTGAAATCAACATAGAGATTTAAGCTCTCAACCCGTTTTGGACAAGGACTTGTAACTTTGTGCAGGCCAAGATGTAAAACTAATAATCCTTATCACTGAGTTCTTGAACACTAGTTTAGCTACATGATCACTATTTACTTTATTTCAGGCTACAGGGCCTACCAACATATCCCAAAACCATGCCTCTGACCACCTTCAAACACTCTCCAAGTTTTCTGAATCCTACACCAGAGATAGAAAAAGTTTATATACACAAAAACTTTAAAAGAGCCAATTTACACAAGTTAAAGTCTATTCTCCACTGAAATTTCTATAAAGTGCAACTAAGGAAATTTCCTCTTTCAAAGCGGAATAAACTTTGGGGAATTGTGGGTATCGAAGCTCCCTAAGCACATAAGTCATTAAATTATTTGAATTAAAATATATATATATATATATATATATATATATATATATGTGTGTATATATATATATATATGTATATATATATATATATATATATATATATATATATATATATATATATATATATATTCTATATTTTTTTAATTTTAAACTCAAAATACTAGCGAGATATTAAATATTTACAGATTGTCACATGAATTTGCTTTTAGAATGATATTAGACCTAACATGTTTATCAATTCATAAAACCAAGGTTTATCAAAAGTTGTTGTGAAAAGATTGGCTTTTTGACTTTTGGTGTCAATTGGAGTAATTTCTGTAAACCCCTTTTCCTGTGCATTGTGAATTGCATGAATTCTTGTTTCAATGTGCTTGGTTCGTGTATGTTGAATTGGATTTTTTGCAATTCCAACAGCTGCTTCACTATCGCAGAAAAACGGTGTGTGAAGAAAATTAATCCCGTAATCCATCATTTGATGTTGAATCCATAGCACTAGACAGCAGCAACTTGAAGTAGCAATATACTCAGCCTCGCTTGTGGATAGAGAAACTGTTGTCTGCTTTTTTCTCTGCCATGAAACAGGACAATCCCCAAGATATTGACATCCACTGGTGATTGACTTTCTATCAAGCTTACAACCACCATGATTGCTATCAGAATACGCATGAAGATCAAAATTTCCTCCCTTTGGGTATCAAAGACCCAAACGAGGAGAACCCTTCAAGTAGCGGAAGATACGTTTAACATCTTTCTTATGAGATTCCTTTGGATTGGCATGATATCAAGCGCAGTAACACAAAGCAAATGTAATATCTAGATGACTTGCGGTGAGATACATTAGGGATCCGATCATTGAACGATAAAAGTGAGCATCAACTGGCTTTCCATTATCATCAGGGGTTAGGCAGGTTTGTGCAGAAAATGGAGTGAGCTCCAGAGAAGCATCATTCATGTTGTACTTCGATAGGATTTCCAGAATTGTACTTCTCTTGATGAATGAGAATTCCATCTAGCTTTTGTTTGACCTGTAATCTTAAGAAGAAGCACATCTCCCTCATCATGCTCATTTCAAAGCACTCTTTCATCACTTTTTCAAACTCTTTACACAACATTTCATTTGTTGATCCGAAGATGATGTCGTCGACATATACTTGGACAATGAGTACATCTCCATTAATCTCCTTTTTGAACAAAGTCATGTCCATAGTTCCACATGTGAATCCTTTTCTAAGAATATACTGTGTTAGGGTTTCGTACCAGATTCTAGGAGCTTGATGTAATCCATACAAGGATTTATCCAATTTGTACAGTTTCTCATGAAAATCTGGATCTTTGAAACCTGGTGGTTGACAAACTTAGATCTCTTTGTCTATGTCTCCATACAGGAATACACATTTTACATCCATCTGAAAGACTTTGAAGGTTTTATGTGCAACATGAGCGAGAAAAATACGAATGGCTTTAATCTGGGCCACGAGGGCAAACACCTCTTTATAGTCAATCCCCTCTTCTTGAGCGAATCTTAAGCAACCGGTCTTTATTTGTTTCTAACCATAACCCCATGATCATCTGGTTTGTTCTTTAATACCCACTTTATACCAATCAGATACTTATTTGGAGGAAGATCAACTAGTTGCCACACCTTCAATTTTTGGAACTGTTGAAGTTCTAATTGCATTGACTCCTCCTAGCTTGGGTCTTGAAGTGCCATGGTCACATTTTTTGGAACAATTTGAGATAGAAAACAAGCAAAGAGACATTCATTGATAAGACTAGATTGGCTTCGAGTCCTGACACCGTCAAATATTGATCAAATTACATAATCATGTGGGTGGTCTTTTAGGGTTTTGAAGTTAGTGTTTAGGGTTAAGGAGTTTGATGAAGTGGGTTGTGGTGATGATGATTATGAGGTAGACGATGGTAAGGTGGATGGTTGATTAGAAGAGGGTTTTGTGATAGTTGTGATAGTGTTGAAGGGATTTGATGTTCAGGTTCAGGTTCACGTGGGAGATCAGGTTGTGGTTGAGGTTGTTGTACTAGTTGTGGTTGAGTGGAAATGAAGGGTTGACCACTTGATGAAGCAATACCATCATCAGGAAAGGATGGTAGATTGAATGAATTGAAAACGGTGTTTGAATCAAAGAACCAATCCGGATCAGAACCAACGTTGGAGAATCCCTTTGCTTGCACAGAATGAATCAATGATCCGATTTCTAAACTCTGTTCTGTTGTCACTTCTAATCGCCAAAACTTTCTTGTTGCTGATGGCCTCGATAGTCAGAGTCAACTTCTGCAACATCTCTGCTATTTCCCCTTTGGGTGACAGGAAACGAACCCAAGAGTATCTAGAAAATCATCTGTTACAACAAGACAATTAGAATTTTTAGCAATACTTTTCATACTTATTAGACCGACCTAATCATAATGTAGTAACTCAAGCGGAGGAATTTTCTTGTTTAAGTTTGTGGGATTTCTTGTGCTGTTTACCTTTAGCACAAGCCATGCATTTTTAAATTACAGAAAAATTCTTTTGAGGTAATCCTCTGACAAGATTATTTTTAACCAATTTGTTAATATTTTTAAAATTTACATGGCCTAAGCGACTTTGCCAAAGTAAAGACTCAAAGAGGAAGCTTTTGACAAGAGATACATCATGGTGGAGGTAGATTCTTTGGAGTTCATATCAAGCAGATATGTGTCATTTTTCCTTGGAGCTCACATAATCATCAAATCATCTGGAATTGAAAATTCTGGCTTAAGAAACAAACATTCATTAGACTTAAAAAGCATAAGAATATTCTAATCATAAATGTGTGACACGCTGCAGGACCGGGTAAGGGTACTTAACACTTAGTTTCACACTGAGGAGAGATCTTAGATCACTTAACAATTCAAATAGGCAACTGGTAACTTAAAACAGATGCTCCAAAGAACACATGTAAATCAAAGAGACAGAACTAAGAATCAACACAAGACTAGTTTTCAAGGATGTTGTATATTGATCTCAAGTTCTCTTACAAATGTTATGAAGCATATCGAAAATACAAGGACCTGAGACACTTTTATACTACAACCTAGAACCGTCACTTGCATGTAAAGACAGTTGGGATTTGACTAATCTAGACAACAAGATCAATCTACAGTCAAAAGGCAGATTGCCTTTTGAATAATGACTATGACATGCCATAGCTCACTGACTTTTCCTACTACAAAAAGTCTACATGAACAAGTAAGGTAAGTTACAAACAAAGACTATTCTTAGTTTTTGATAAAGAATGGAAGTTTCACCAACTTGTGTAAAGTAGGTGAACCCCCGAAGCAGGCAGCGGAAAGTGTGTCAGCTTTATCAAAAGTTGATTCAGAGAAAGCATATTTTCTCTATCCTCTAAAGAAATTAGTCTTCACACCTTCGGAAGACTTTTTCTCTGAAGCTTCGGAAGTTTTCATCTTTGGCTTCGGAAGATGCTGGTCTTTGGCTTCGGAAGATTTCACACTTAGAATATTTTTCTGTTTGAGTGCGAAACTTTCGAAGTAGCTCCTTCTGAACTGTTAGCTTCAGAAGATCTTACACTTAGACATATTTGAGAGTTTAAGACTTCCAAAGCTAGTTCATCTTTGTTCCTTAGTGCATGCCTGGAAGACTTGGTTGTTCTGGCTTGTTGGTTGCATCTGCCTCATAATCTTTAGATGATCTTACACACACTCAGAAGATTGAATGCTAATTCAGGCATGAAATTTACCTTTTCCAAGGTTAAAGAACCATTGGATACCTCACCTTGACCTATCAGTTTACCTCCTTTCTTATCACCCGCAAAAGCAACATATCCTCTGTTTATTATCCGATAATTGGTAAGAAGGTTCTTCAATCCAGTCATGTGCCTGGATCATCCACTATCAATGTGCTAAGTGCTATTGATAGTCCTTCTTCAATGTTCCTGGCAAATGAATTAGAGAAAATCATTTAGACATGAGGACCTAAACCTTAACCGGCTTGGTTCTAGGAGAAGATGAATTTGTACAAAAGAAACTATCCATAAAATGTTTTATCCTATTTCCTAAAGAACGGTTATTTACATTCCTATTTACAACCTATAGCCAATGCTTAACAACATGATCATCTTTTCCACAGTTGAAACAACGAGATTTTAAACTTTTTCTTTTATCCTTTTTAATTAGAACATGATCTATGATAATTCTTCCTTACACTCAGACATATGAGAATCATAATCACTATAAGTGACATACACTTCATGTGAATTGTTTTCTAAGTCAAATGATTTATCATGATTTGTGGATTCTCTTATTTTTGAAATTTTACAATCATGTGAGGATGTTGTTTCACTTGGTGTAGAGATTCTTATAGGAGTGAAGGTGCGTATGGGAAGAGAGATGAATTTTTCAAAACAATTTGTTTTTGAAGAATTTTTATGGCCTATACTGAAAACACCAACGTTTTCATTAACACTTGAAACATCAATGTCATTTGATTCAAACATTTTGGATTGAGAACAACTTGAATGTAAACTATCCAAACTATAATCTATGCTACTGAAACTAATGTCTACAAGAGACTTTTTGAAATCTGAAGAACTCGAAATACAACTTCCAAGACCTCTATTTCCTCCATAATCATAATCTTCCCGAACCTCTTTATGATTCACCCCTTCTAAACCTGCAAACAAGATTTTATTATCCTTTTCAATTAAATCATTTGTAGGGTGAGGTGTAGGCATTGGAGAATAGCAAAATGTGCTAGGAGGTGGGTAAACATAAGTGGTTTCACTACAACCCAACCCTATCTTAATTCTAGCCCCCCTTTGTTTGTTGTACAGTTCCTCTTGCTTCATTCTAGAAATTGTCCATTTATTAAGTTTTGTTTTAAGCTTTGTAGTCTCAAATTCAGCCAAAGTTACCCTTTTAATCAAAGTATTAATTTCTACATTTCTCTCAATTTCCTTTAAAGCTTCATTTAATTTTACAAAAATTTTTGCTTCATTCTTTATAAGTTCCTCGTTTATCCTTTTTAGTTTCCCTTTGTTTTCTTAATATATTGTTCACTTTATAAATTCCAAACAAATGAATATTGCAAGCAGATGAACACATATCATGAATTACCTCATATGGAATCTCCATCACCTACTTCTCAGTAGCTAGAGCCTTTATATAGTTGCAGACTCTAGATTCACCTTTCAACTCCTCCTTACACATAGCATTGGCAGCTTCAAAGTTTTGCTTCCTTTCATAATCATCCTTCATGCTAACCTTCACCTCGCTCTCTTTCTCTTTTTTCTCACGAACATTCTTCAATTTGTCTTTCATTTCACTCTCCATCCTTTTTTCTGCTTCACTTGTTACAACCTTTGCAGTTTCAGCTACTAGGGCATGATTGATTTCTTCTTCAGTCTTTGCTAACTCAGCACTCCAGTTGAAGTTGGTTACAAGAGCTGTTTCTTTCTTTTTCTTGTTCTCTTCTTTATCATCTATTGGAATGACCCTATTAACCCCCGTTCCTGGTTCAGTGACACTAGGAGATGGACATTCTCTTTTGAAATACCCAAGCTGTATGCAGTTGAAGCATCTGAGCTTTGATTTGTCAAATCCAACATTCGCATTCTGGTTTCCAAAATTCTTTCTTCCTGTTCTCTCCATTAATCTTCTTGCCCTTAGAGTGATCATGGCCATATGCCACTGAAGATCAGCTTCTTCCAGATCATCAGGATCCACCTGATACACATCTTCCGCCTACATTCCTCTTCCCTTCAGTTCACCAGCCACCAGAGCTTCATAACTATGCATGAAAAGACCAAATAAAGCCATACTCTCCAATGGAATCTGTGGTAGATTTTGTGATTTTGATGTAGATCCACCGCTGGTGATCTTGTCAGAAGTTCCAGTCATACCATTATAAGCTGACAAGTGCATTGATGAATCCAAACTGGATGATTGAATAGTTGTATTCTTTGAGTAAGCTTGAGATAGAAGCATTACTTGGTTGTATTCTCTCCATTTCAGCTTTGTTACTTGTTCCTTGTTTGACAGCTTCTTATCATACTTCTTCAATGTGCTTGTAACAGGTACAAAACAATTGGTCAGATCAGTGAGACTCTCATTCTTATGTCCAACAAAAGAGTTGTATTCCTTTTCATATTGAGTGGCTTTATCCTTGATCAACTGCTCATTACCATCATAGAAATAACATAACGTATCATACAAAGCCTTTGCTCTTTTATATTCACCAAATCTGTTGTAGGTCTCTGCTGACAGGCACAAGTTCAGGCACAATTTAAATAGTCACATTGTCTTCTATTTAAGCAGGAACATGAGGTCCTTTCACAATTGATTCCTATTGAGTGTGATCAGTATACAAAAAGAAAGCTTTGAAATATCTTTTCTAGTCATCAAAGTTGTCACCATTATTTAGCTTTGGGGGTCTCTTTAGAGCCACACTCTCAAGATCAACAAGGGTAAGACTTGTAATCTTTGAAATTTGATTACATAAAAAACCAGTAGTTTCGCACAAGAGACAGTAGTTTCGCACGGGAAACAGTAATTTCGCAGGATGTAGTTTTGAAGATAGAATGTAGTTTCGCAGCTAGTTTCGACAGCAGTTTTTCCCGAAACTATTGAACTTTCATTCAAGGGAAATCGAAAGCAGTTTCACAAGAAAACTGATCAGGCTAATGAACTTTCATTCTAGGTTCGCAAAGGAATCACAACCACTAGATTTATGTTGTTTCGCACGAAGAACTACAGCTTTGTACTCTAAGTCTGAAAACCCTCTTGTTGCAAAAAATGACCCAAAAATCACCAAAACTCACTCAAATCACAACTAATTTGGAATCTATTGATTCCACAAGTTTCCCAAGTTCACACCACACCTTCTTTTATCGATTTTCATGGATAACAAACGTAAAGCAGCTCCAAAATGATTGAGAAAATGAATATATGAAAACTAACCAAAAAACACAAACAATAGAGAGCACAAAGGCTCGATACCATATTATTGGTCCAGATGATCATGTGAACATGCTTTTGATGAAGATTTAACATATGAATCCACAAGATATCACTATATCTATAGCTTGTGGGCAAAGTAAAGATAGAAAATGAACACAAATCAAACATAACTCATTTGCAAAAGGATTTGTAATGATGAATAAAAATAATGCTCAAAGATGACAAAGATAAGCTCCTAGCAATACATAATCGATCAATAAACTGAAATAAGTTAAATCATTAAAGTTCCAAGGGTTACAAAAAGAGCAACATGGAAACATATTTTTACAGAACCTAGTTTCGCATATAGTTTCGCATACTGCTAAACTGTATGCACTATGGCATGTGAAACTACCAGGTGAAACTGCAGTTTTGCATGCCACATAATACAATATAAGACAAATCTAAACTAGATCCTATTACAAGAATATCTAAGCTATAAAAAACTAGGACTAAACCAAAACCAATGGCGAGGTGAATGCCACCCTATACTTGATCATCATCTACCCTTAACCTTGACAATTATATTAGCACTAGCACAAAACCTCCTAGACTTCTTAATGACGAAGATTATCCTGAATGGATTTTTTGATTTGAGAATCTTGCTATTTACACTGAACCCTGGATGATGCGGTCAATCATACAAGGACCGTATATTCCCTGTTGAAAATCGATTATTGTGGGATCGAAGATTGCAATCGTATTGTTGCCGTTTATCAGATATATGATGCGGAATCTCACAGACCCGTTGATGATTTCAAGTGAAGATCTAATGCAAGATATAATGTATGATGATGAATGAATGATGAACAATTCAAGAACACATATTCATAAAATATTTCATTCATTCATATGTATGTTAGTAGCTAGGAGATTACAAAAGGAGTTTGTAAGAAAAAACTTCTCTCACACACACTCAACCTGATGTTTCTCTTACTAGCCTAATTCTCTACAATGCTTGCTTAGAGTATAAATAACTACACTTAGTCTATTTATACTCTTTACAAAAATAAACAAAATTACATTTAAGCCCTAATGATTACACAAATATTCTTCAATGTCTGATAAATTCTTTGTTGCTAATGCATGACTACCGGGTGCTAACATCACTAGGGACATCAGCTGATGTTGACTGTTGACTTTGACCATGGTTGACCAAGTTTGACCAAGTTTGACTTTGGTCAATTTTCTTCGTTATGATCATATTTTCAGCGTAGCTTCACCGTGTCAGTTTTGGTAATCATCATGAGATCCGGCACTTAGGTTTTGGTAAGTATCATCTTCAAATAGTCCAACATTCCCATCCTATAATAATGATAAGGGAGAATTGGTACCCCAACCTGAACATCTCTAGGGTGAGGAAGACATGAAGAAACTTGAGCTTGATGACAAAGTGTATGTGGCCATCATAATGGTACATACTACTAAGATTACTCAAAAGTTCAAGGATTCCAAAAAGGCTAAAGATTTATGGGATGTGATGGAGGAGCAGATAATAGGCAATAAGGATATGAGGGAAAGCCGAAAGGACATTTTGAGCCAAGAGTTTAATATGTTTAACTATGTGCTGGGTGAGACATTGGTGGCTCAAATGTACAGATTTGTTAAGCTGGTTACAAAGATGAAGAGTGCAGGAATTACATTGGAGAATATTTCTATGAACAAGAAGTTATTAAACACATTACTAACAATAACTACACCACTATCAAAAGAACCAAGGATCTGTTCACCTTGTCCCTTAGCGATATCATTTCCACTATAAAGTCTTATGGAATGGATGACAAGCAGAGAGCTGCAAACTATATTAACACCATACGAGCTAAAGCATCTGCATTATATGCAAAAATGGCTACTAATCCTAATTACTATGTCAGTTATTCCTAGTTGTGTCAACAACAAGCAGCCAACTCTGTTAATTCAAATGTGAAAGAACCATCCATGCCTCAGTTTGAGGCCTCTCATCAAAACCTTTACAATCCAATGCAATCTCAACCTCAACCTTAGATATATCAACAAAGTCAATCCACGTAACCAACACCACAAGCATTTGTTGTAAATTCCAACCTAACCAAGCAAGCCATTCAAATACCTGAAGAGCATATGGCTCTATTCACAACCTTCATGAATAGCTATAAAGCTTTCACAACTAGAAGACTCAGTGCACCCAACATCTTAGTTGATGACTTGCAACAAGTTAATCCTGATAATCTTGAAGAAAATGATATCAAGTATCAGATGGCTATGGTGGTGTACTGGGTGAAAATTTTGCAAGAAGAATGGGGAGGAAGATGTTTGGTTTAAATAACTCAAACAAGATTGGGTTTGATAAAACAAGTTTGAGATGTTATAACTATGACAAACTCGGTCACTCTGCTGGGGAATGTACTAAGGGAAGGACACACCAAACTGACAAAGGAAAGAAGATGGTGATTGTGGAGGTAGAAACAAAAGAAGGTAAATCAAGCTCATCAAATGACAAAGCACTGGTTTCTTAGACAAATGAAGAATATGATTGGTCAAACCAGATGGAGATTTTGGATATCAAACTGTCTACTTCTTTGTTAGCTAAAATACAAACTGATGAAGAAAGTGTTGATGAGAACATACTTGCTGAGTTTGTGTCTGATGATTTGATGAAAGGGATTTATGTTGAAGAAGATGTTAACAATGTTAGAGGGGTGCTTAATGAAAAAGCTACTGAGATTACTCCAGCTTAATCAAAGATAACTAAAGAGGGAAAAGAAGAAGTTGAACAAAAGGCTTTTGAGTTTACTCTAGCTATAGATGAAAAGATTATGAATGCTGTTGAGAAAATTCCTGCACCTGCTTGTGATGTGTAAGGCCCCGTTCCCGAAACGCTTACAGCTGGACCATCATCACATAAAATATTTAAAACATACATTACTTTTGCAGTGGAATTTAAAACTTTCATTAACAATTTAAAACATATCATTACGTTACATCATTCGTTTACATTTCGAAATACAACATCATATTAAAAATGTAGATGCCAGCCTCAAAACGTCCCCAGTAGCTTATGCATCCATGTCTGTAACTCCTCAGCATCAACAAAATAACTGCCAACTATTATGCATATAAAAATCAGCGACGCTGAGTGAGTTCTAGTTTTATAAATAAAAATACTTCACTTTCGTTAAAACATAACCTTTACATTCATTCGTGATCACACATCATACGTACACATTGATAATAATTATTATTATCTTCATCATTGTTTATCATCAAACAATACATACTTACTATCATCCGAATCTTGCCTCATGCAATACCCCCAACTCATGTCCGAAGACTGATACTGTGTTGGGGCCTGTAAACAAACCCCCGACTCATGTTCGAAGACAGACAAAGTACCGGGGTACGCGACAAGGATCCCCTCTCGCATGCAACACCCCCGACTCATGTCCGAAGACTGATACTATGCCGGAGCCTGTAAACAAACCCTCGACTCATGTCTGAAGACTGACACAGTACCGGGGCGAGCAACAAGACCTCATCTCCTTCATATGCCATCCTGTCTCATGCAATACCCCCGACTCATGTCCGAAGACTGATACTGTGGCAGGGCCTGTAAACAAACCCCCGACTCATGTTCGAAGATTGACACAGTACCGGATGCGACAAGGATCTCATCGTACGCTACTTCTATTCTCATCATTCGTTATCTTTCACTTTCATTACATAATACTTTACGTGCATTCATACATCATACCACTTAAAGTCATAACATCATACATAATGTATTACATACCATAATACATACATTTTGAAAACCATTAAACATGGAAAGGTAACACATCACACAAACATGCACAGCACATCAGGCATAACCAACACATCACAACAGAACCTATCTCAACCAACTACCTCATAAAATCCTCAGAAAACCCTAAGTCCAAAATGGAGTGCAGTTGGACATCTCAGGCGCATGAACATAAAAATTCTAAGGAAAACAGCCTAGAGCATCACCACTATGCAGGCGCATGAGCCCTGCTTAGGCGCATGGGCACTGCTGGGGTGCATGGCCAACACTTAGGTGCATGAGCAACTCTGGGCGCATGGGCAACTGTTTGGACGCATGGCCTACACTTAGGCGCATGGGCATCTCTGGGCGCATGGGCAACTGTTTGGGCGCATGGCCTACACATAGGCACATGGGCATCATGCTGTGCCCATAGGAACATTCTGAAATACCAAATACACTACAACCAGTTCTCAAACATTAATCTAACACTTCCTATCACAGATCTAGCATACCACCAGCACTTAAACCATTCTAAACATCAAATCTAACCTCAAACAACCTCTAAACATACAACAACAGAGCACCATCGAACAACATGCTAAAAAACTCATGGTTACTTAAAACTCTTTTGCCCGGTATGCATAATAGCCCCAAACACTTCGAAAATCAGTAAAAAGAGGGGATCTAGAAACTCACCTGAAGCAACCTTCAACCAACACACCTCCACCTGCAAATTCAGCTCCTAAAACCCATGAAATCAAGCACTTAGCACCACAAATCTCGGCCTAAAAGCTGAAAATTCGGTTCAAACCAAACATTAACCCAAGAAAACTCACCTTCAAGAAGATTTCAGCTTCTTCTCTCTCTAAAACCGTGAACTTTTCTTCTTTCTTTCTTTTTCAACCAAGAACAATGGTGGGTAGTGGGGGCATGGGCGGCCATGCCCTTCTTTTTAAGTATAATTATATTTAAGTTTGCATCTTGCAACTTTGGTCCTTTAACTTGAGTTATTTATCTTTTCTTTCTTTATACTTTTCCTTTCTCTTCTTTTTAATAAATTTCGGGGTGTTACATGATGACAACATAAATGCTATAGAGATTACTGTGGCATCCAAAACAGAAGAAAAGATTGATCTGAAAGCTTTTATGATAAAAGTCATTACTGAGGAGAAGAACAAGCAAGAAAAGTCTGATAAGGTATACACTAATCTTTGTTCAAACACATGTTTAGAAAAGGTTCAGAGATACAGAGTTCACAACAAACGCTTGATCCTGGAAGTTGAAAAACTTCAATATCAAACTTCTAAATATTAAAATGATGAGAAAATTTTTAAAGAAAAGATAGAAGGATAAAACAAATTGATTTATCAATCAAAATTGAATCTTCATGATAAAGATTGTAACATAAATGATTTGTAAACACGTAATAATAAACTATCTTTATAAATCAATAAACTTAACAGTAAACTCTTATATGCAAAATTGACTGTTGAAAAGTTTGAGTATCTGACAAACAAAAGGTTAAAGCTACAGCTAAATGGTGGTAAAAATGGAATTGGATATTCTAACATTGCATCACCAATTAATCATGATTATACATGTTTACCTTCATCAATTATCACATCATATGAAAATACCTATGAATTAGGTCTTCAACCAAAGTCAGACTTAATACCTCCAGTCAATGTTTCACTGACTGTCGACCCTATCATAAAAACTAAAATTAAAATTCATCATAACAATTCTTTTGCAGAAAGTGTGAAGTAAGAAGGGTTAGTTGAAGAATGTGAAAGTGATGATAAAATAGATTTTAAGGAAAATAAAAGTTGTAATGAAAAATCGTCATGTAAATCATCACCGCCTATCAATGAAATTTAAGATGTTTTTATTTCTACAAATGATTGTTCAAAATTATCTAACAAGCAAAATATTTTTAATGAAATAAAACATGTCACAATATCAGTATCTGACTAGAAAACTGATTTTAAAAACAGATTTGTTTCAAAAGGCAAAATAGATATGGAAGAGCATATCTTTAAAGAAACAAATGCTAGCTCCTTTACAAATAAATCTCCTATTACTGCTAACTCTGTGAAACAAGATGTGTGTAGATCAGGTATAAAAGAAACTTGTCCCATTCCTGTATATACAACTCAAAACTTTAACACTACAGTTCATGCCTCCTCACCTTCAGAATTGAATAAACTATTAGGAAACGTACCTCAATTCTTTCGGATTCAACTAGAAATGTTCTTAATGAAAAAAATAAAAAAGAGACTGTTAAAGAATCACAAGGCGAAGGAAATAATAAAGCCAGATTCGCTGATAACAGTGGCAGTTATCATAAACAGTTCGTGAGAAATACACAAGAGCCTAATGAGTATCATAAAATGTGTTGTTATGTGTGTGACAAGCCAAATCATAGAGCTATTTCTTGATAAAAGAAATGTTCAAATAAAATAGAGGTGCATAAAGGAAATTAAAATAAGAAATATTTACTTGTTGATGATAGCAATCCTCCTCCAATGCAAACCACTTTAAAGAAAATGGTTACACATCAATCAAACTAATTCAAAAGTGGAAAATAAAAGCAAAACAATCTGAGCATGATGTTGTTCATGACTATGTTTTCAATGATAAAAGTGATATGATATTAAAATCTATATCATATTTTGTAACGCCCTGGAAAGTCGAAGCGAGTAATTTAATATTAATGAGCTTAGTTAAGGGTTATTTAATATAAATAAGAGGTAAAAATGGATTATAGGCCAAATTAACCTTATGGGCTAAGGGATTGATGTGTTTAAGGGCCCATAATCAGCCATTAAACAACCCTAATAAGCCCCATTCTTCCCCATTTGCAACCCAAGCCACCAACTTTCTAGGGAGAGAGTATAGAGAGAGTAGAGAGAGAAACTTAAGAAAATCAAAGATTTGAGGCTTTATTGATTAAAGGATTGAAGTTCTGAGTATTTGAGCATCAAACAACAAGGAAAGAGCAAGAAATCCAGGTAAGAATCTTTATCCAAGCACCTCTTTCGATCAGATCAAGATTCTAGGGTTTTGGGTTGGAAAAGTTGTAATGAATCATATAAAGGTCATTTTTACATATGAAATCAGGTAAAAAGCTTAGACATAGTTTAATGGATGAAAAACTAAGGGGTTGGACGTAAAAAGTTGAGAATTTAGGTTAAAAACAAGCTGGTTCGTTATTTTTAAACGTCAAGCAAAACTGTCAGTTCATCCTGTGAAACTAAGGCAATCTCCTTCCTACGAAACTATAGTTTCGCAAGTGCATAGGTAGGTCTATAGATTTAGCGAATCTAGGAAATTCAAACAAAAGTTGGGAAAATTTGGCGGCAAAACTGCCATACGAAACTAGCAGCGAAACTGCCATCCGAAACTGGCTGCGAAACTATGTGTGAAACTGCTCCCAAAACTATGTAGAAAATGACCTATTAGTGTGTTAACTTATATGCAGACCATGTACCATGATCATAGCTTTGGTAACTTAGACATGAAGTTACTTACTAACTAGGTGTGTTCTAGATCCCCCTTATTTACATGTTATTAGGACTAGATTCAATGTATAGGTTTAGCTGACTTAGTCAACTCTTGTAATAAATCATTGTAAATCTCTTTTTGATAATGTAATTCATGATTTATAAGTTAACCCAAATTATTACTTGTGTTGATTTCATGTAATGGCAGGAAAAACATCATACTTGGTCAATTTGGAAAATTGACCAAGTGCAAGAACATCTGCGGATGAACAAGTTTGTTCTTCCATAGATATTCTGCGGATCATAAGAACCAAGTCAACATGCGTTCGCAGATCTCCTGCGAAAGCACAACAACATCTGTTGAACAAGTCCAAAGATCAAGTGCTACTGCTGAAGAAGAGCTTGCTCCTGAGGATGAAGTTCAAGATGATGAGAGATTCCTATGGAAGAACAACTTTCTACGGAAGACCAATTTCCTATAGAAGACCAATTTCCTATAGAAGACCAACTTCCTACGGAAGAAGAACTTCTTACGGAAGAACAACTTGCATACAAAGTCAACAAGTCAAGCTGACTGAAGCGATGTTATCAGTTAACATCTATGGAAGACTGACCCTGTCAGAGGACTTAGGATGTCACATCAGGAATGTTACAGTTGTAACCTTCTTACCACAATAAGGAAAGTTCTAGTTTCCATTGTAAAAGGTGAATCCCTCTGCCTATAAATATAAGGCATGGATGCACTCAATTAAAAAGGTGATTGAGTAGGCGATTAAGCGATATTGATACAAAAATAAAGTTTCTCATATTCATAGAAACGATATCAATCACTCAAAATAGCAAGAAACATAGCAAAACATCAAGAACACTAAGAACATCATTGGAGATCACCAGATCATTCAAGTATCAATAGTCATTGTAATTGATTTATTATCAATGAAAACAAATTAAAACAATCTTTCTGTTGCATTATATTATTTTGTTTTCAATTTCGTTCATCTGTACATAGTCGATTTCAATTTCATAAACAATTAATTAGAAAAACAAATATTGATAATTCCGCGATCTTTATTTGCTAAATGAAACTGATAATTCATGTTTCGATCCTTGGATTCACACAGGTTTTCAATGTTTTGGGGCGATATGCATACTAAATATATGATTTTTATGGCAAGGCTTACCATTGAAAGAATTTCAACTTATCGAACAATCTGTCATATTCAAAAGGCAAACAACATAAACTTCCTCATAAACCAGTTGCTCATAACAAAATTGAATCAATTCTTCAACTGTTACACATGGATTTATTTGGTCTAGTTAGCGTTTCGAGTTTGGGACGTCGTGCATACTGTTTGGTTATTAATAATGACTTTTCCTGATTTACTTGGGTTTTCTTTTTAGCAACTAAGGATGAGACACCTTATTTGCTGATAAAGTTCAAGACCCTAGTGGAGAATCAAACTGACAAAACCATCAAACGCATTCAAAGTGATAATGGAACAGAGTTCTGCAAACATACTCGGAATGAATTTTGTGATTCTAAGGGGATAGCTAGACAATTTAGGTCTGTAGGAACCCAACAACAAAATAGAGTTGCTAAAAGATGTAATAGAATTTTAATTGAAGTAGCAAGAAGAATGTTATCAGCAGCCATATTACCGTCTTTCTTTTGGGCTGAAGCTATTAACACTGCATGTTATGTTCAAATCATGTTTTAATCAACAAACAACAAAACATGACTCCTTATGAATTCTTTTTCAAACATAAATGCAAAGTCAAATATTTTAAAACATTTGGATGTTTTTGTACTTTGTTACATACATCTGATTCTAAATAAAAATTTGATGAAAAAGCTGATGAATGTTATTTTGTTGGATATTCAGCCAACAAAGTTGCATACAGGGTTTATAATAAAAGATCTAAACAAATAATTGATTCATTTGATATAGATTGACATGAATCTAACAAAACAGATGCAGGTTCTACTCTTTCATGGGTATACGATTATGCTTCTTTATTTGAACTTTTAATCGATATTTTGTTGTTTCTATAGCTAATCCACCTTTGTCATCACCTATTCAAGACATTTTTTCTGATGATGTTGGACCTATATTTTCTTCAGCTACAGGAAGATCTTCAGACATACCATCTTCCTCAAATGTCTTAGCTATTCAACAATCCATTTCTGAATCTAACTTGCTTCATTCTGATTCTGTCATTGAACAAGCTCCACAGGTTTTTGATTAGAGTTCCTCTTCTACACAAAATTATCCAATTGATACCATTCAAGTTCTATTTGAAGATTTATATGTTGATAATTATACTCATCAAAAGGAAGGTATTGTGTATCAACCTATTCCACAGTTGAGAATTCACAAAGACCATCCAACTGAAGCAATCATTAGACTGCTATCACAAGGTGTCCAAACTCAAATTCAATCTGGAACAGTAAATACATGCTTGTATACATGTTTTATCTCTCAAATTATGCCAAAGAACATTAAGATGGCATTAAAGGAAAATAATTGGGTTGAGGCTATGTAAGATAATCTGATGCAATTCAATAAGTTAAATGTTTGGCATCTGTGTGAACTTCCAAAGGTTAAGCTGCCGATCAGAACAAAATGGATATTCAAAAATAAAACGGATGAGAAGAATGTGATTGTTTGCAACAAGTTTGGACTTGTTGCTCAAGTATTCTATCAAGTTGGAGGTCTTGATTATGAAGAAGTATATGCTCGAGTTTCAAGACTTGAAGCTATACGTATCTTTTTGCTTATGCTTCGTACAAGAACTTCAATGTCTATTAGATGGATTTCAAAACTATATTCTTGTACGGTTAATGAAAGAGGAGACCTATGTTTGTCAACCTCCTAGTTTTAAAGATCCAGATCATCCTGATTATGCTTATAAGTTAGACAAAGCACTCTACGGCTTACATCAAGCACATCGTGCTTGGTATGCCACCCTCACTGAACATTTGCTTGCAAATGGTTATACATGGGGTGCTATTGATCAAACATTATTCTTACGAAAGACTGGTGAGGATCTCATTCTTGTTCAAGTATATGTCGATGACATTATCTATGAATCTACCAATGATGATTTGTGCAAGGAATTTTATGAAAAAGAAATTTGAGATGAGCTCTCTTGGAGAAATGTTGTTTTTCTTGGGTATTCAAGTTAAACAAGATGACCAGGGTATACTGATACATCAAGAGAAATATGTTCATAGTATTCTGGACAAATATAAATTTCAAGACTCCAAGATTGGACCAACTACGATGTCTTCTCGTCCTACTTTAACTCCTAATCTCATGGGTGAAGACGTTGATCAACGTTTATATCGATCAATGATTGGATCTCTGATGTATCTAACTGCCAGCAAACCAAACATCATGTTTCCTATCTGTCAACGTGCACGATATTAAAGTAATTCAAAGGAGGCCCACATGAAATCTATCAAGCGGATTTTCAAATATCTCAATGTCCAATCAAAACTTGGACTTAGTTATCCTAAAAATTCCGATTTCAATTTATACGCTTATACTAACAGTGATTTTATGACTGAAGTGGATTACTCATCATGGTTTTGTGGTAACACTGATTCCATGCTAAAACAGATTGAGAGTTACAGTCTAGTCATACTCAAGCCTGTTACTTTCTAATTCAGTATCTTTCAGAAGGACCATACATATATACTTATAAAGCCCAAAAAGATGAAAAAGATATGAAAGACAAAAACAAAATAAAATATTCAAAAAGAGCAAAAAGATGCTATAAGGCCATATAGGAATAAAGGATGCCAATGTGCACAATATAAAGATATGTCAAAAACATACATACTATATGATAAATATTTTTCTTTTTGAGAATATGTTTTGACACATGAGGCAAAATCAAATGATGGGGCACGCAAGTCCGAATTGGCATATAAGTCCTAAACGTCTTGCGAGGGCAAAACATAAGTCCGTTTGACAGTTTATAAGTCCTAAAACTTGTTAATATTTTCTGTTCAGAAATGTTTCTCAGTCTATTGTGCTCTAAATAGATATTATAAGAGAGAAAAATAATCTTGAAAATACTAATGAGAGGTAAAAGGTTTAAGTCAAATTGGGGTGACTTGAAATCTTAAAAGTGTCTTGAAGCTGGAGAAGGTTCTATAGGATTTTTGATTATGGGATCCATTGACTTCATATAACCTAATCAAAACATGATAAATATCATAGCATATGTGTCTAAGAAAAGATTGAAGTCTATGTTTAAAGTGGATACAACACATTGACAATCAGCATAACCTGTCTTATTTAAAATAAAGTTGGACGATGTTAATAATCTATTTCACAGAAATATGATCCTATACTTGAAAATTTATTAAAATATTTTTAGTTATAAGTATAATTTGAATATCAATTTGTTTTTGTTTAGTGTTGTTAAAAAACTCATGTTTGTTTACATTTTGTCTTTGTTAAACAAAATTTTACAAATTGAGTGTTTTTGGTTAATTGTAAACACTTAGTTAAACATATTTTTAATCATAACAAATCAAAAGCTCAAACAAAAATCAATAAAATGGTTAAAAATTTATAAAGTTCAAAAGGTGCGAAATGTTGGCTGAACTAGTCGCATGCGAAAAGTCAGTGTATTATAAATAGAACAGCTATACGATAAGTACTTCATTTGCACGAAAACTCTCTGATTTCAAAATCTCAAAATTATCTAAGTAATAAACTTGTTTTTTGTTTATATTCGTATTCATTGTGGTCGCACGTTGATTATTAAAGGACTGATAAGGTAGATTTCAAGTTGTTGATTGAGTTTATGTGTGTTCGAACATAAAACAAACTAATGAGGACAAATAGACATAAAATTGAAAGAAATTAATCATATGAAATGTTAAAATTGATCTAATCGACATTTTTTGAACATGTATTAACGACTAAATCAACCTGAAAATGTTTAACTTGGAAATTTTGAAAGTTCATACTTATCGCATGCGAAAAGCTGTTAGAACATGAACAGACGTGTTAAGTTTTCAAATTGCTTAGAACCTTTCGCTTGACTTTTATATTTGTGCGCGAACAGTTGACCTATGGTCAATCTTTATTTCATGAGATTAGTATTCTTGTCATGCAAAAAGTTAGTCATGGAAAATAAACTATTCGCACATGAATAGTTATAGTCATGCGAAAAGTACAAAACTTCAATTTCAAAATTTTTCTAAGTCTAAGAATTACTGTGTATGAGTAACTAATCATTCTGTCTATAAAAGTTTTTCAGATGGCTTGACAAATGGTTTTTAATAAAAACCATAATGCTGTTACTTTTCTTGTAGATGTTTCTGATGATAAGGCATTATTCAGATCTCTGATTGACAGCCTCAAGACTTCCCGGATACACTATGCAATTACAGCTAATCCCACTATCTACACTGATGTGGTTGACCAGTTCTGGATTACTACAGCTAATAAGAGAGATACTCAAGGAGAACCCTGTATTTCTGCTACGGTTAAGGGGTAGAGGATTGTTATTACAGCAGAAGTTATCAATAGTGTATTACTGTTGGAAGATAAGCCAAATGCGCCAGTAAAGATTGATGGTGACGTAGCGAGAGACTGTCTCAAGAGGATGGGTTATGATCACCAGTATCCATCACTGGAGAAAAAAAAAATACTTACGTCCATTCTGGAAGTATTTATTTCATATGGTGATTCACTGTCTGAACAACCTAAAGGATGGGACGGATAGCGTAAGTGTTGTATTTGGATCCCTACTGGTATCACTTGTCAATGATTTACCATCAGCATATCCAAGGCTATTTATGCTGACATGTAGAAAAACATGATTGCTGCTGCAGGGAAGAAGTTTATGATGTACCCCTGATTTATACATATGATAATGAATGCTGCTCACCCTGAGCTAGCAGTGTCTGATTCATCCACATATGCTATTATGGTGATGAAGAAAGACATATTCACCTATTTGATGGGAGCTCGTGGTAATACCTGGGATGGTACTCACTTTGCCAAGCTAAGAAAAGATTTGTTGAAGGATATCAAGAAGAAGCTCAATAACAAGAGGTTGAAGTTTACTAAGCTGATTAAGCTGGTCCATCTTCGAGCACTCACGTAGATGCTCAAGAAAGCTCATAAGGACCTGGGATGTCAGTTGAAGATGAGGTGAACACATGGTTCACAGATAGTGACAGTGAGACTGATAGTGACCAGATCGGGAATGTTCCAAATGTGCTGCATGAACGACTCAGAGTACAAGAAGCTCCCACCAAACGCACTGTTTAGGAAAGAGATACTGAATTTGCAGGACCGTTGAAGGGAGGTCAATGCAACATTTTCATAATGTTTGGAGAGTGTTAGAACACATAACAGATCAAATAGGGAACCGGTTTATGATCAAACCAGGAACACAAGTAAAGAACAAGAACAAGATAATATGGTTTTTAAGAGTGTTGTATATTGCTCTCAAGTTCTTACTAAGTGTTACAACGCTTATCTAAAGATACAAGTACTTGATATACTTTATACTACATCCTATAGCCGGCCATACTTTGAAGGCCAGCTGGAAACACTAATCTAGACAACAAGACTAATGTAGAGTCAAAAGGTAGATTGTCTTTTAACTAGTGACTATGACATGCCATAGCTCACATCCTAATATATCACGAAAGAGATAAAAGTACAATGGTACAAAGTTAGAGAGAAAAGACCTTAATCTACTGCTTGACAAAAGTAAGGACTTTTCACCAAGTCATGTAAGTTGGTGAGTCTTCAGAGATGGCAGTAGAAAACGGTTCACCTTTTGTCAAAAGGTGATTCAGAAAAAGCATGTCTTCTCTGTCTTAAGAAGAAATAGTCTTTAGCTTAGGAAGACTTTGTCTTTGAAGCTTTGGAAGGCTTCATATTTGGCTTTAGAAGATTTGGTCTTTTGGCTTTGGAAGATTTGGTCTTTTGGCTTCAGAAGATTTGATACTTAGTATAATTCTTTGAGTTATATCAAATCTTCCGAAGTTACTTCCTTGTACTTCACATGTCCATGCTGAGAGCTCTTTGGTTGCATCAGCCTCTAAGTGTGATTCTTACAAATTCCCCTAGGCGGATGCTACCAAAACTGAAGGAGTGCTTTGAAGCTTGATCTTCATCTGTTGATAGTCCTCATCAAAATCAAGACCATTCCCTTCAACATCAGTCGGTCAAGATTCCTCAAACTTGCAAAGTATCTCCTCATGTCATAGAGATCATGTAGAGGGAGGTCAAGTATGTTTTGCAAGTACATATCATAACCCCCTTGATCTCTAGTGACATACCATCTGTCTGGGTTAATAGCAAAACTTAAGACATTATGGGTCTCCCAATAGCAAGAGGCTCTACTTGAATAGGAGTTGGATGAGCAGCCTCTTCTTGATCATCTCAAGATGTTCTAACCCATCGTGAGGTGCAGAGGTGGATGCCTTGGACTTCTTCTTCTTCTTGTCTGTTCTGATGACCATCCTCTTCCTTTTTCTATACTTTAACTGAGAAGGTTCTTATGTATCCTTTTTAGTTGGGTCCTTTTCCTTTACAGATTTAGAAGGAGAGGGATCAGGACCCTTCTGTGGATCAGAAGTTGAACTTGGCTGTGATGCATCACTAGGTCCAGGTTGTATTGTCTCTTATGGTTCAACCTTGACCTCAGATTCAGGTGCAGACTAACTTGGTGGAGAATGCAAGTCAACCATGTTAGATCTCTTAAAAGATTAACAATTTGTCTTTTGCGTTTTATCATAGTATAGGGACTTATTTTGTAAATATATGTTCCTTGTTTTTCTTTGATAGTATAAATAGGATATTTTATGTATTGTGTAAGAGTGTTAGAAAAAGAGACAGAGACATATAGACCAAATACATATAACAAAACAGTTAGAATAGATTGAACAACTATAACTCACCCTTACACTTTGTATCCTAAGCATTTGCTATCCATGAAATCTATGAATTTTTGAAGTAATTGCTTGTGTTTGATTACTTAGTGTTTGAGTTGATCATTGCATTATCATATCATCACAGATCGATCCATTTTGAACCGATCAAATGGTATCAGAGCTTTCGGTTCAGTGATCAGAGCTTATCAGCATTTTTGAGCTCTTTGAATCACTTGAAATCTGTGTTGATTGCAATTTGATCGATTAATTTTTGATTTCTATTGTGTTTCTTCCATAGACACATGATTTGAATCACAATTAGGTGGTTAATCAGTTTAGATCTGAGTATTGATCAGATTTGTGTTCGAACTGTGTTCTTTATTTTCGGACTACAATTCAATTAGAAAACAGATTTGTTGTTGTTGTTTGATCAAAAATTTGATTGAAGATTGTTAATCGATCTATTTACTACCTAATTGAAAGATTTTAGATCAATTTAACAAGTTTTGAAGAATTTCATAAGATTTGAGTTTGTTGAAGATGATGAATTTGGTGCTTGAGTTGTGAAAAATAGCTGAAAATTGCTAAGTGATCAGATGCATTAAAGCTGTTTTGGCATTTCATCACTGTTAAGGCATTTTCAGAATAGGCATTTTGCAACTATTTGGACACTTTAAGCCTATTTGGTCACTTTGATACTTTGTTAAAACTAGCAATTCTAGAAGCTTGAGAACTATTTGGGCTTTTTTACCTCAGACGTTTCTATACTGTGTGGGTGTTCGAGAAGTGTTCAGACCTTTCATCAGTTGGGCATTTTAGAATTCATCTAAGGCATTCCCTTAGACGTTTCTTATTCAAAGTCAGGCGTTTCAGAAGTTTCAGGCGCTTCTCTATTCAGACTTATCCGTAAACACTTAGAAATTTTTCAAACACTAAAATCCAAAAATATTTTAATTTTATAGTATCTATTTAAAATTTTAAAAAACAACAAAAAAAACATGTCATTTTGATTAATTAAAAAAAATACAAAATGATTAAGTCTGAAGAGCAAATAAAGAAAGCTCTTGTTGTTAGCATCAAAGATGGCTATGACTGGAGTGCTTATGCTGAACAATTCACAGCTGATCTAACATCTAGTTTAGCTCTTGTTGCAGAAGTTCAAAATGAAGACTGTTCTGAAGAAAATGATCCTAAGGCAGATGGTGATTCTGACAATAATGATGAAGATTATGATTGGAGTCACAAATCTAACCCAAAAGAGGATTCAGAAGATATTGCACTCATGGCTCGGTCTGAACAACCAAAGGTTGAGCATCCATCATCTGACTCTGAGACTTTTTCTTCAAGGTATCCTGAAATTCCTATTGAAGTCAAAGTGAAAATTGCACAAAAACATGTTTTGATCAAGTTGAGCATTACAAAAAATATTCATTTAAAATCTGTGACAAACTTAAACAAGAAGAAGTAATGCATAACAAACTCAAAAATGATCACAAAGTATCTGATGAAAAGATCTTATCTCTACAAACCTCATGGAATAAAACTCTATAAGAACTTGAACTTGTTAAAAAACAACTTAAGAAGATGACTAAAAATTTAGAAGAAGAAGAAATAGCTCATGCTGCAACATAGGTGGATCTAGCTAAAGTTAAAAGTTCTAAAACAATTGAAGAACAGTTGGTAAGTTAGAGGAAAGATAAAAACAAAACAGGTCTAGGTTTTACATATGAGCCCATGCTTGAATCTGTCACAAATAATTTACCAAAAAACTTTAACACACATGATCACTCAGCTGAAAACAAAGATAAGCTAAAAGCCTTTCAAAATAAGAAAAAGAATTCTAAAAGTGAGGAAGAGAAAACAAATGTTGAGATATTTGAGGAACAAGATTGAGAAAAGATTAAAAATGGTCATCCAGTGAAAGTTAAATCTTAAAAACCACGACCAAAGAATAAGAAAATGTTTGTTCCCAAAGAGTATGTTGTAGAAGAAGTCATTGTAAAGAATGACAAACAAAACCCAAAGAATAAAGAGAAAGCAAAATAAGACTAAGTAACATCTGAAGATTCATTTTCTCATGGACTAAACAATCCAGACTTCATCTAATGGTAGAAAGAACAAAAAGATAAAGAAAATGCAAAAGAGTCGTCTACTGAAGATGGTCAATCACAAAGCAAGCAAAGTTCATCAAGATCAAGAAACCAGAGAAGAAGAAGGAAAAATGCTAAAGCTAAATTCTCTCAGAATAATAATAAAAACAATCAAAATCAAAGAACAAATCAATCTAATCAGTTTAAACCAATAAAGTTTGTGTCTGCGGGTACTTTTGATATGAACACAATTCCTGAAATTAAATCAAACTCAAAGAACAAATCAAACTCTCATCTGAAAATAGGTTCAGTTCCAAAATCTTCTGCTGTTAACAAAAGATTTGTATCTAAGGTGTCTAGGAATGGTATTAATGAACAAAAGTCAAAACCCAAATTTCAAAAGAACAAACTCTCAAATAAAAAAAAACAGATTAACTTTGCAACTCCTAAATCAAAACAAGGATCAAATGTGGCTTCCACATCAAAGGTTAATCAACAGTTGTTTAAATTTCAACAAAGGTACTGTGATATATGTGATATGTACAATCATAAGACTGATGAATGTTTCTTTAACAGGTACTGCCACATTTATTATATGAAAAACCATTAAACAGTTGATTGTTGTTTTAACAAGTATTGTACCATTTGTGATGAAAGAACTCACAAAACTGAGAATTGCTATTTCTGAAGGAACTCGCTAAGGAATGGATATGTAAATCAACAATTTCAAATAAATCAAAGTGTTGGTTTTTAAAGATTGACAAAACAACCTGTCTTAGTCTTGAGATCTTTTCGAAGGATTGATTCTGATTGTGCTGATTCTAATGCTGTGAAAACAAAGAATTATAATCAAGGAAAATTCGTTCCACGATCCGTGAGAATGAACAATGAAAAGTTTGGTAATCAAAATTTTTCTATAAATGTTTCTTCAAATGGTTTGAATTACCTTGACATTGATCTTGAAAAACGTTATCATGCTTTACGAACTATGCAAATCAAAGATAATCAAAAATTTGTTAGAAACGGAATTGGTAAATTTACACAGCAAAAGAAGCCTGACTTGAATTAGCTTCATTTCAAATAGTTTACCATTGTTGATAAATTTGGCAAGCCCAAGACCATATCAACTTAGGTTGATAACTCAACTTAAACTACTTTGAAATGCAGGTATGCCTAAGAAGAACAATTAACACGTGGTATGTTAATAGTGGGTGTAGCCGGCATATGACAGGCAACCATGCCTTGCTTCAAGATTTTAAGTTAAAAGATAGTACTCATGTTGCATTCGGAGGTGATGCAGGTGGAAAAATAACAGGAGAAGGAACTGTGTCCAATGGGATTATTAGTTTTGATAAAGTCAACTACTGTTCACAATTGGAATTTTTATTAATGAGTAGAAATTTGTTGAAATTATCCTGAAGCAATTTAAACATTAACATTGTCAATCCATCAGAACTCCAGCTGACGTAAATACCAAGATTGAACTTGATCCGAAAGGAAAATCAGTTGACCAAACTCAATACAGATCTATGATTAGATCTTTGATGTATCTTACTACATCTAGACTTGATATAATGTATGTTGTTTGTGTTTGTACCAGGTACCAATTTGACTCGAGGAATCTCACCTAATCGCTGTTAAACGAATATTCAAGTATCTCAAAGGAAAACCGGCTTTAGGGATGTGGTATCCTTATGATGGAAACTTTGATTTACATGGATATACAAATAGTGATTATGGAGGATGTTGCCAAGATCATAAATCTATGACGGGTGGATGTCAGTTTTTAGGTCCAGATTAGTCTTGTGGCAATGTAAGAAACAAACAAATGTCCCTGTTTCAACCGCAGAAGCTGAGCACATAGCTGCTTTAGTAGGATGTTCTTAAATCCTTTGGTTACAAAACCAACTGCTGGATTACGGGTTCAATTTTCATAAAACTCCTATTTACATTGATAACACCGCTGCTGTGTTTATTACAGCTAATCCTATCCAACATTCAAAAACAAAGCATATCAAAATTTGATATCATTTTCTCAGTGATAACTTTGAAAAAGGTTTAATCATTTTGATTCAAATTACAACTAAAAAACAGTTGACTGACCTATTTACAAAAGCCTTTTTACTAGGTCGTTTCGAGCATTTGGTTGAGTCAATTAGACTTATTAACCACGTTTAAAACTAGTACCGAGTAATTGAGTTGTTTGAATCATAAAAATGATAAAAACCCTCCCTTAGCTGAATAAAAAGATTTATTGGGAAAACTATCAAAGTTAACTGCCTGATTGTATATATTATGTGTGCATGTTCAATAGAAAATGAAAAAGCAAATACAAAAATAGAAAATTGAAAAATCAAAAGAGAAAAATAAAAAACAAAAACCCACAAAAATAGAGTTTTTCTTGTTAGTTAATTATTTAGGACTGACTTGTGAGAAATGATAGATACAGTAGTTTTGATCAGTTGCATACTTCACTCGCTACTAAAGTCTGACGTGATCAGATATGATGTGCAGGTAAGCTCATGCAATTATACTAAAAAAGTAAATTCTTATGATCAAACTAAGTCAATCATCCATTCGTGTTTGTCCATTTTAGTGCCAATGAGTAGTGTTGACTTCTCAAATTGATTGCTTGTAAAGTCACAAACTCACACCTGGTGGCGATATGACTAACCATTAGCTCTAATTATTTAAGGCATCTATTCACTTCTCTATTATGAGTCATCATAGACCTAAAGTGATAAGATATCCTTTGTTGTAAGTCATTACAGACCTGGATATTCTCACTTGATGCAAAAGATGCCAATGTGTACATGAGATCTGTTTATAAGTATATGTCAGGTTAACAAGTTGAGAAAAGTGTTTTCTTGCATATCTTGACGAGAGTTGAGCTCTCTAAGTCTAAGTTTGACTTACATAATGTCATATCTAATCGTACTTTAATCAATCCATGAACTGAAAAAGTAAGGCTGAGTATCTTGCCAAAAGCACTCATTTTCAATCCTTAGATCTCATGTCTCCTTTGCTGTGTGAACGCTGACCTGGAACACACTTGATCAGGATTTAATCACTGTAAATAACTATCCACCATTTCATTTTCTTTTAATGTGCTGATCTTAACTGATATGATCTCACTGCAGGCATGTGATTCAATTGCACATAGTAGATTTTTCATCTGCTTTAATTTTGATTTTTGCATGATTTTCTATGTGTAGGCATGTTGATAATGATGCTGAGTCAATATTTCAGATTTAATGAGTCTGGATCTTAGGATTCATCACTTTCAGATCTAAAAATTCAAAATTAAGATGGGTGGAGGTGTGTGATTCAGAGAACAAAGAGAATGATCATAATAATGTTATGATTTCATTGATGTTGAAGAACAAATTACAATGAGAATCATAAGAAAATGATGGAATCAAACCCACCAAAAGGAGTAATTCTCCTTGGGTGGTGATTTACACCATTAGATACACACACACATGAACCACCGTTGAACCACACAAAAACCACACTTGCAAAAATGCACTAGTAGGTCTATTTATACTATTATTACATCAAGACCTAATTTTGACTTTTCTTCTTGTCTTGATGTTGACTTTGTCTTGTATTTGTTTTTCTTCTGTCTATCAACTTGGTCTCTGTACTCGTACAATGAGATCTTCAGTCAGCTTTGATTATCATTTTGGTAAGCTTCAATTTATTCAATTGTTGAACCCAACAATACTCCCCCTAAACTGATGCTTGCCAAACTCTAACTTTGAAGATCTTCTCTGTCACATGTCTTCTAAATCAACTAATGTTCTGACATAGTTTACTGTAGTTCCCCCCCTCAGATTAAGCTTCTCCTAATATATTTCTAACAAAGGATAGAATCTCTTTAAGAATACTTAGCGCATTGGATATGGGTCGTATCACTTTTGGATTACAGTTCATATCACACTCAAAGGATTAGAATGTATTAGGCATATGATGAGGCTTTGAACTTCAATAAACAACATCAAGAACATAAATCAATCTTGAAAACACTTCCACTCTTTAAATCTCTGAAATAACTTGATAATTGCCACACTTCATTTGACGATCATTTCCCTTAGTTAAAGTCTATCTAACTATTCCACTCAGTAGATAGACACGGGTGCAAAATGTCATCACAGAAGATGAATTCAAGTACTTCAGATGGAGTGTCTGACAGTTGTACAAATCCCTGAATAAATCACTGATTACTTGACCAAAGTTGATTTCTTCTTTTGTTTTGAATGCTCAAAATGGATGTGCCTGTTGGTTGCAATCATCCGTATTCATGAAAATGTCTTGTTCTTGTTTGTTGTAGTCAATTGTTCATCATCTGTTCATCATCTTATGTTGTTGGATGAATTGCATTTGAAGTTGACTCAGCTATATTTAGGTGAGTAACTCCTCCGCATTGGTATGGTTCCATCCGCATTTGTGTGTTACACATATGCATTTGTGTGTTACACATGGGCATTTGTATGCAAAAAATCCGCATTTGTGAGATGATCATCCGTATTTGTTGGCACAACATCCGCATTTGCATGATGCACATCCGCATTTGTTGGCACAACATCCGCATTTGTTCGATAGTCATCCTCATTTATGTGATGTTTATCCGCATTTGTTTTGAGTCCAGTGCCTGAGCATTGACTGGTAATGCATCCGCATTTTTCAGATGAACATCCGCATTAAGTATGTCATCCACATTAGTTAATGCGGATGAAGAAATACATAACCGCATTTGTTTGTTGCTTCATCCGTATTTGTTATGATGCATCCGCATTTGTTTGCAGACTTAGATGCATTTGAACATAGTTTTGTTCAAACTCTGATTTGCTTGAAACCCATTAGAGTTGTTGATGGTTTTGGATGAACAGCAACATCGTCTTCTTTTTCTTCATGATTTTCTTCATTGTTGATGATAATCGTGATCAATTGCATCGAATTTTGATGAAATAATCAGCAACATGATTAATAGTCTTCAAATCGTACCAAATTGAACAGATTTGTTTGTTTTTGTTTTTGTATTTTGTAATGAACAGATGGGGTTTCGATGAACAGACACCTTCTTCATTTTTGTTGTTGCTTCCTTGTTCATGACATCATTAAAGATGAAATCAGATCTGAAAAGTACATGAACCCAGCAACCAACAGCTCTGATACCATTTTACTCAATCAATATTTCAGATTCAATGAGCCTGGATCTTAGGATTCATCACTTTCAGATCTGAAAATTCAAAATTAAGATGGGTGGACGTGTGTGATTCAGAGAACAAAGAGAATGATGATAATAATGTTATGATTTCATTGCTATTGAAGAACAAATTACAACGAGAATCATAAGCAAATGATGGAATCAAACCCACTCAAAGGAGGAATTCTCCTTGGGTGGTGATTTACACCATCAGATACATACACACATGAACCACTGTTGAACCACACAAAAACCACACTTGCAAAAATGCACTAGTGGGTCTATTTATAATATTATTATATCAAGACCTAATTTTGACTTTTCTTCTTGTCTTGATGTCGACTTTGTCTTATTGACTTTGTCTTGTATTTGTTTTTCTTCTGTTTATCAACTTGGTCTCTGTACTTGTACAATGAGATCTTCAGTCGGCTCTGATTATCATTTTGGTAAGCTTCAGTTTATTCAATTGTTGAACCCAACAAATGATTAGTTTGCTCTAGTTGCTAAATAAAAGAAACTTCTAAGTTTGTGAACTTAAATGTTTAGGGGGAGTAAAAATGTAAAAGAGAAAATCAATGAAAAGTGTCAAAATATGAAAAATAAGTGCTTTGGATAGAAAAAATGAAGTTAAAAATTTAAGCATGTGTGTGTTTGATATGATGTAAAAATGAACCTAAAAAGAATTCAAATTAAGTGGATAAGCTTCTTGCAAACAAAACAAGACTATTTGTGTTGTAAAAAGTTTCAACATAAAACATTGATTCAAAGTGTTTTTCAAAATGTGCTTGGTGGATGTTTGAATTGAAAAAAATTGATGTTTAAAATGAAAATATGAGTTTCAAATAATTTGTGGTGATTTAAAAAAAGAAACAATTTGATTGTTAAATTTGAGGGTAATTAATGTAAATTTTGGGTGATAGTCAAAATTTGACTAAGTGCTGAGACAATGTGCATGAACAATGCTAATGTTCATGAACAGTACTAATGTGCATAAACAGTGTTCAAATTGATGTTATGAAAATTTCAAGTGTCATTCATGGAAGGTTTCTCATGCGCCTGAATAGTACTCATAAGTCAAAATCAGGAGTATGATGAATTTCAGGAATTTGTGCAAGTGTTGAGCGTTTTGTTCCGTACATGCGCCTAAACAGTTGTCATGTTGCTGAAAATTGTTAAAGTGTTGGGCGTATCAACTTATGCTCATGCGCCTGAACAGTTTCAGACTTTCCAAGTGGTCAGACGTTTGAAGATGGTGATTACTCCAAGTGTTAGGCATTTAATCTTTGCGGTATATAGGTATGTTCAATGAAGATGAATCTGAGAATGAAGAAAGTTCATCTTTAGGAGATTGATAGTGATGAAACAGAATTAGATAATCAAAATTTGATAGCACAAGAGAATGTGATTGCCGAGGAGTCTTCACTCGAGGTCATCAAAGCTGTTGCTGATTCACCTATTCATATGTTAGATGAAGGTGAAAGATCAACAAAAATGCTACAGTCCTTTCTGAGAACTTGAACGCTGAGCAGGTCATAGAATCTTTGAAAGAAGTTCAAGTCTGCGATCAAGAAGGCTTTGTGAGAGTTGGAACTCTACAACGAGAAGTCTGTGTTCAAGATCAAAGATGAACCAGAAGAGTTTAATATGGACTGAAGACAATGTAAATCTTAGGGGGAGTATTGTTAGAGCTCTTAAAAGATTTACATTTTGGCTTTTGCGTTTTGTCATAATATAGGGACTTATTTTGTAAATATATGTTCCTTGTTTTTCTTTGATAGTATAAATAGGATATTTTATGTATTGTGTAAGAGTGCTAAAAAAGAGATAGAGACATATAGAGTCTAGAGATCTAGAGACCTAGAGAACAAAACAGTTAGAACAGATTAAACAACTGTAACTCACCCTTACACTTTGTATCCAAAGCATTTGCTATCAATGAAATCTATGAATTTTTGAAGTAATTGCTTGTGTTTGATTACTTAGTATTTGAATTGATCATTGCATTATGATATCATCACAGATCGATCCATTTTGAACCGATCAAACAAGCTCACCCATTTTGATTTTCTGCTTGATCACTCTAATATGCTCATCCATGATGGATAGCGATATTGGACCAAGTCTCATTTTAGGAGAATCCATATAGCTTCAAGAAGCTCACTATCTTTTTTCTATCAGCAGACTTCTTCTGATTGGGTCTTATGGTGGCTCTTGACTTTGCAGTCTCTTTTCTCATCTTCCTCTTAGCAGCTTTTTGCTCTTTTAGTACTTCTTGCTCAAGTTGCTTGAGGTATTCAAATTTGATGTATTCATAGGACAAGGGAAGTAGGTATGCTGCCTGATAGAGGCCTGTGACACTCAGGTAGGTAATCATGTTTTGCCTGTCTTGTTCCCTACCTACCTAAGTTTGTACAGCCTCTGCGTCAAGAATTTCCTGAATTGGGGAGAGGGTAGGAGCTTTGTCGTGTCTTTTTATTCTCCTTTCTTCTTTGATTTTGAGGAGCAATTCTACATCCTCAGCTTCCCTCCTCTCTTTTGATACTTCCATGTCAGCCAGTTCATTCAATTCATCTAAGGGGAGAGAGATGAATTCATCAATATTATAGTTCCTAGACATTAGATAGTTCAGCTTGGCTGCCCTCAACTCATATTCTTGAGTGCTTGGACTGGGGGTGGCCCTAATAGCAGATTCCATAAAGCCAGGGATCCCATTTAAACTCTCTCCCCTTGCCTTTCTCTTCCTTTCTCTATTCTCCTCCTTAATCTCCTCAGAGGTCATTTTCCCCTTCCTTTTGTCAGTTACTGGCCTGTGTGACTCAGGGTGGAGAGAGCTTTGGCCTTCTTTGCTTGGTGTTACACTTGAACTCTGGCCAGAGAGAGGCTGTGAGACACCTTTACCACCTGGTGCCTCACTGAGGGTAATAGGTGTTGAAGCAGCTCTTGTCTCAAGGTTCACAGGTTCAACTACTGGGCCTTCAGCTAAGGTTTCCCCTTCGAAGCTAATCAGCATACAGTTGACTAATAGTTTTGCCTGCTAGCCTCTGTCTATATAGTTTGAATGTTTTCTTAACTCTTCAAACACCTTTTCTTGAATTCTCTCAGGTAACCTAGCAGCTTACCTGGATTGACTTGGGTTTGCAAGAGGCAAGTCTATTAGAGAAAAGCTCTCATAGTATCTCAGGTTGTGAAAGTTGAAGACTTTTGGCTGTCCCTGAGACCTAGAAATTACCAGGGCTCTCCTATCAAAATCATATCTCCATCCTACTATTGGATTTTCAACAAGGTAGGATGGGGTAGACATTATCCTTGGTATACCCTCCTCAAATAGGCTTTGAATTAATGAATCGACATTCATGTGAACCTAAGGAGGTTGTTGAGTATGGACAACTGCAAGTGAGGGTCGTGAATCCTCTATGTCCATACTTTGTGTAGAACTCCCATACTTTCTCCCCCTTTTTGGTAGCATCACTCTCTTGTATAGGGGAGCTAAGGGTTAGGTCCATCACATCCTTAGGTTCTTGTAGACCTGGTTGAGTTTGCCTTACAGGTCTCTCAGCTAACTTGCCCTTGAGATTGGTGATCTCAAGTTGCTGGTCACTGACCTATTTTTCTATGGTAGCCACCTGAAATTCTTGGTAACTAACCTTAGAAACTAAATAGGTGCATGTTTTTGTCAAGCCTCATCTTTATTAGAAGAATCATGGGGAAATTCCTTCATTCCTTCATAGGACTAAAGTCTTCTTCCTCACCAGCTCCATCTCCTCCTACATTGGAAATTCCTTCATTTGTGTTTTGTGCCTTTGTGCTGGAATTTATAGGCACCTCAGATGTATCAACTGAAGAGTTTGTCATGGTTGTGCTGACATGATTTCCAATTATAGGGCTAGTTACCACTGGAGCTGAAGTAGTTTGAACACTTGGTCTTCTCAACTCAAATCTTGGATTAGAATATCCTATTGATTAGCTACATGTAGATCCTAAAAAATCTTCACATGATTTGTTAAAATAGTTGGTAACTAAATCAAGATCAAACACCCAATTAGGAGTAGAACCTTTAACACTGGGTGTGTACTCATTGAAGGTCACATTGGCTGACTCCTCAACTACTCTAGTTCTGAGATTGTATACTCTATAAGCCTTAGCTTGGGAAGAGTATCTAATGACATGTCCATCATCTAATTTCTCAGCAAATTTGGCTATCTGATCCTGGGTAATCAAGATGGTGCAAGGACATTCAAATGACCTGAGGAAACCGATGAAGGATCTCCTTTTGTGCCACAGTTCATAAGGAGTCTTACCATGAGTCTTGACTACTAAAAATCTATTCTGCACATAGCAGGCAGTGTTAACTGCATCTGCCTAGAAGGTGATGGGCAGTTTCTAACTAGATAACATGGTTCTTTAGCTTCAATAAGTGTCCTGTTTCTTCTCTCAGTAACACCCTTCTCATCACAAAATGATCAGGGAATTGGTTCTTTAATTCAGTTCCTTGATCACATCTTATAATTTTGACCTTGTGGTCACATTGATTCAAAATTTTTAGAATGAAGCTTTTCAAGATCTCAGGACTCTCATCCTTAGGACTAAGAAAAATGACCCAAGTGTATCTTGTGAAGTCATCTGTGATCACCAAATAGTATGAGGTTCTTCCTAGACTCATTACACCAGTTGGACCAAAGAGATCCATATGAAATAAGTGTAGGGGAGCAATGATGGAGTTCATTTCCTTTATCTTGTGAGACACTTTATGTTGTTTCCCTTTTAGACATGCAACATAATGGTCATCACTTGTAAACTCTTTCTTTGGCATTTCAATTACCAAATTAGTTTTAATTAATTTATTCATGTTTTTTAAGTTTACATGACACATTCTTTTATGCCAGAGGAAAGACTCATCACTATTTGCTTTAGATAGAAAGTAAGAAACTTCTCCTGATGGGGATGTTTCTTGCAAATCCATCTTGTACATGTTCCCTTTCTTGGGGGCTCTATGTAGGATATGCACTTGAGGAATGACCACCCCAGGCCTGAGAATAATGCACTCATGCTTAGTAAAGAGCATGTTATGCCTCCAGTCACAAAATTGAGGTACACTCAAGAGATTGTACACAAGCTCCTTAACAAAATATACTTTCTCAATGGTAAGCTTACCATTTATGATCCTGCCCTTTCCAGTTATGTAACAACCTAATTCTCCTCTAAAGGCAACTGACCCTCCATCAATTTTCTTAAAGTTCTAAAGGAAAGAGCTCCTATCATGTGCCTGGAACAACCACTGTCACTAATCCATACATTTCCTTTGGTCTTTAGCTGTTCCTGTATATAAAGAGATGGTTAGTTACATTTGGAAACCCAAGCCACATTGGTCCTAGTCTTGTCAAAATGAGATGAAGATAACGCAACAACAATCGATCCTATATGCAAGCTCTGAGGATCAATTGTTGTTACTGATGAAGAGCTTTTTGTCACATGGGCTTCCTTCATCTTCCACACCATCTTTGGAAGACTAGACTTGGCCTTCAATACTTCAAAAGTTTTGATTACTTTGGAAGTTTTGGATTCACTGTAGTAGACTTCAGTACTTCGAAAGCATTCCTTTCTTCCGAGACTAGAATTTCTTCCAAAGGTAAGTTTTCACTTATCTTCTTCTTCCCTTTGGAGATTCCTAAAGCAAGAGATTTTCCTTTCATACCTATCTTCTTCTTCTTCTTATCAGAAGTTTTCTCCTTGAAAATATGGATACTACTTTTGGGATTGTAGATGCAATCCTTGATAAAATGAGAAGTACTACCACACATGATGGATTCAGTTGGCATGCTTCTGAGAGTCTTCTTTTGAGTAGGAGTCTGAGCTTGATCTCTTTTCACTTCCTTCTTCATCTTCTCAGATGATGCAACAGGCTTCTTAGGGTGAGACTTGCTCTTGCAACTGGACGGTTTAGATTATGCAGAAGTGGTGCATATTTGATCAGCCTTCTTCTCTTGACCAGGATGATTTGGACATGAACTAGGACTCCTGGTACTAGAGTCCATGGTCGAGTCTTCAGTCTTTACCACTTCAAGACTAGCAGAAATGAAAACTTGCTTTTGCTTGGAGTTGAAAGTGACCTTGATCTCTTGGGTTTTCTTTGATTTTCTTTTCAGTGAGTTCTTCCTTGCAGACTTGGTCATCCCTGGTTCCTTATTTTCTCCAGCAGAATAGTAACCCTTCTTAGGATAACCCTTATCACTCACTTCAGGTTCATCCTTCACTATATTTCCTACATCTTCATCCTTCTGTTGAATTAAGGCAGCTCATCTTGACAAGTTTCATACCTTGGAGATCTTACAGATAATAGTGGGTATGGAGGAGCTATCTCACTTGACCCTAGTTCATGCCTGTTATGACAACAAATCTTTTCTTGCAAGGATGAGCATATGATGTTCTTGAAGGCTTCCACTTCAAGAACACATTTTTCTGACTCGGCTTTGCTGATCACAAGCTCAGCCTAACATTTAGTTAACTTGGTTATGAGATCTTTAATTTGAGTCCTGTAGTTTGTATGCTCATGCTTAAGAGTAGAAATGATTTTCTCTAAATCTTCAATTTTAAGCTTATAATCATTTTCAGCTCATTTAAAATAAGCTTTTAAAATGTTTAAGGACTCAAAATCTGTAACACCCGGAATTTCAAAAAACAAAAAAACGAAAGAAAGGTAAGGGAGCAAACAAGATTTTATTTCAAAATCAAAGGGTTAAAGTGTACAAGGGCCAAACCAGCCCATAATAGGGTTTAAAAAGAATGTATGGCGACCCATACCCCTCTCTCATGCACTCAACTATCGACTAGAGAGAAATCCGGTTCTAGAGTGAGAAAGTAGAAGAAATCTTCAAAAGGTAAGATTTTAAGACGTTTTCATCTCGATTTTAGTCGGGTTTGAGCTTTTGGGCCAATTTCTATGTGTTTAGTTGCTTGTTTTTGTGTGCTTAGTTGCTAGAACTACAGGCCTGCTCTCAGGTTTATTGTGTTTGGCTTGAAGGCTGTTTAAGGTGAGTTCTAGATCCCCTTTTTTACATGTTTTCTACTTGTTTGGGGCTAATATGTATATTAAACTGATGTTTCATAAACCAAGCTATGTTTTTCCAAGAAAAATATGACTGTTTTCAAAAGATGTATGTTTTAAAAGATTTCTATGATGTTGTATGGTTGTTTGTTATGTTTTAATTGTGAATCTGACAGATCTATGCTAAGTATACGTTTAGAAGTGTTGTATGGGACTAGAAACTGCATAAGTTGGATCGTAAGTGGTGAACATACTGTCCGCTGTGGACACTTGAACATCGTTAGTCGTCCGTTGTGGACCCTTAAGTACTTTAGACTGTCCGCTGTGGACTATGGCTGTCCGCTATGGACACTTAAAATGTTTAAGACATCAGCTATGAACCTTAGTCATCCGCTATGGACACACTTAGTGTTTTATTCATACGCTGTGGAATTTGGTCATCCGCTGTGGACTTTAGCTGTCCGCTGTGGACACTTAGCATTTAAGCCATCCGCTGTACACCTATTTCATGCGCTGTAAACACTTAGGTTTATTCTGAAATTTTGGGAATAGAATTTAAGTGACTGGTACTTATGTTTAAATGGAAGTTTATGCTTGTTTATTGTTTTTAATTGGGAGATACAAGAGTCAAATCAAGTTACTTCCGAAGCTTGTTTTCTTTTGAAGTACAAGTTTTCTTGCGAAGCCTGTTTTCTTCCAAAGTAAAAGTTTTGTTCCGAAGCTTGTTTTTTTCTGAAGTACAAGTTTTCTTCCGAAGCTAGTTTTCTTTCGAAGCTTTTTCTCTTTTGAAGTACAAGTTTTCTTCCGAAGCTTGTTTTCTTCCAATGCTTGTTTTCTTCCGAAGCTTAAGTTTTCTTCCTGTAAAGTCCTCATCATGATCGATTCCACATTTTGTTGCACCTGATAATCAAATTAAGACAGATGTGCGCCTTTGTGATATCAACGAAAATTAAAAAAACTCAATCAAATATTATTAATCAAATGATTACAATACCAAAGGAGTATACATCGTTTAAGCTTGACCCACCCGTGGTGAGCTCCCCTCGGTAGGCCTATCAAACAACGCTGTGCTCTCTCACCCTCTGAGCACACTTATAAAATGATCACACATAATGAAATACAAATAAAAAACATCTATATATACTATCCAGATGTTCTCGCATGAGAACTTAAAGTTCTCGTGCGGCAACTTTAGTTTTTTGCACGATAAGTTCTTCATCAATCATCTTGGAGTTCTCGCATCCTTGTACTTCTCGCATGAATTGAGTTTTTTCTTTTCACTTGATATTTTAATTCATAAAGACTAGGTCCTTACAATTTCCCCCAATGGACTATGATATCAAGTTATGTTTGACTTCAGTCACTCATCTTCATGAATCATCTGATCCTTGGGTATCTTTCATTTTAGTTTTCCCCTCAGCTATAACCTCCTCCTAGTATATGGCTTCAAAAAGAATATCACATCTGAATCAAAATTATTCTTTCCCCTAGGTAAGATGTAATATGCCCATATTTTCAGAGCAAGAATACCCAACAATATTGATTCTTTTCTTAATTAACCCGTTCGATCATTGTCCCCTTCAGTAAGATAAGATAATCCCACATTGTCAAGTTTAAATTCATGAATGACCCGAATCAAATGTTGTACATATAGAATCTTGAAGTTGACCAAACATTACAAAAACTCATGTTTAAGTACCAAACTTCAAATCATCTGGCATCCTCTAGATTTGGGCAGAAACACTTGTTCTAGACCTTCACAAACTAACAAGTTTTCGCATCTAGACATTGTTCTTGCATTTTTGCAAAGTTTTCACAAAAATCAAGTTGATTGTAAAAGTTTTTGCACGAATGTTGAAGTTTTCTCTTGTTGAAGTTTTCGCATATGAAGTTTTCGCAATAAGCGGTTACCTACACGAAAAATGCCCAAATTTTCGCAAAAAACGGTTATTCGTGCAAAAACTTCGTCAAAATCGACCTTTTCTGTTTGATTCATTGCTACGATCTCAATTCTACAGTTTTTCACCATCATAACTTCAAGATACTGAGTGTATTGATGTAGATCATCAATTTAGAATGTAACAAACCCAATTTCATGTGTGTTCACCCTCGGTTTCATCTTCATCGCCTTCGAAACCGATCCACAATCGACCATAACCTTCAGGTCTTCAATCTTCATGTTTAACGTCTTAATACAGATGATTACAAAATAAAAATCCGTGTATCAAGAGCAACACCTTGCTCTGGTAACAAATGTAAAGTCCTCATCACGATCGATTACACATTTTCTTGCACTTGATAATCAAATTAAGATGGATGTGTGCTTGTGTGATATCAACAAACATTAAGCAAACTCAATTGAATATTATTAATCAAACGATTACAATACAAAAAGGAGTATACATCGTTTAAGCTCGATCCACCCGAGGTGAGCTCCCCTCGGGAGGCCTATCACACAACTCTGTGCTCTCTCACCCTCTGAGCACTCTTACAAAATGAACACACATAATGAAATACAAAGATAAGTTTTTCATCAATCATCTTGGAGTTCTCACATCCTTGTACTTCTCGCATGAATTGAGTGTTTGCTTTTCACTTGATATTGTAATCCATAAAGACTAGGTCCTTACCATTTTCCCTAATGGATTATGATATCAAGTTATGTTAGAGTTCAGTCACTATCTTCATGAATTATCTGATCCTTGGGTGTCTTTCATTTTATTCTTCCCCCGCAGCTGTAACCTCCTCCTAATGTATGGCATCATAATGGATATCACTTCTGAATCAATCTTGATTACTTACAACTTAAGATGTATTAGGCATATGACAGAGAGGTCCAACTTCCATTTGGATTCCCAAAGAACCAGATTCTTCAATCTGATGACATGATTCTATGATGACGAACCAGATTATCTAAAGTATTCTTCCCCCTATGTAAGATGTAATATAACGCCCGAAATTTTGTCACATAAAATAATAGAAAAGAAAAGTATTTTGAAGAGAACTAAAAGGCTGATTGTCAAAATTTGGTGAGTGTTGTTTGTATATTTGGCTCGGTTTTTGTTGGGTTTTCAACTTTAAAACCAAATTATATGAGTTCTTTGTGTTTTGGTGCTTGTTTTTGCTTGTTTAGGTGCTTGAACTCGTGTGCAAGCTGGTTCGGTGGAGTTTTACTTGTTTGCTGCACTAGATGAGTTCCAGACCCCAATTTACATGTGTTTTAAACTAACTTTGGGGCTGAAAATGCATTTTAAAGGATTTTCAAACTTGTACTTATGTACCCGTATGATTATGTGTGTATATGCTTATGTTTTATGCTTGTTTATGTGTTGTGGGTGCTTAGAACGTTAAGTTTATGCTTAGAACAGGTGCAAATGCATATCTGGGATAGTTGTGATTCTGAAAAATGCACAACAGGTAGTCATGCGCCCAAACAGGGCCCATGCGCCTGAGGTTTAGGCTTAAGAAATGCCAAGTGCAGGTCATGTGCCCAAACAGGGTCCATGCGCTTGGAATTTTCCATAGAAAAATTTGTAGTAGGGCTCGTGCGCCCCAATAGTATCCATGCACCCAACCCTTTTGTTCAGGTGCCTAAGTGCTACTCATGCGCCTAAACAGTTCATGCATCCAGAAGTGAGTTGAAATGCCTAAGTGTAAGATTCATGCGCCCGTATAGTGTTAATGCGCTTAACCAGGGCTCATGCGCTTGTATAGTGTCCATGCGCCTAAACACTTAGAAAATTTTCTAGAATTTTGGAAAATCAGAATTTTAGGGTTTGACCCTGGTTTGACTTGATGCTATTATCTGATTATTTTATTTATATTTTGGGTTGTTCTTGTGTTCCTATTTATTATATTATTATGTGAATTTATGTGATGTGATTTATCCGTATACGTAAAGTATTATCATTAAAGAAAGTGGAAAGATTAGTGTTAATGAGAAGTGGAACATAAAGAACGGAAGAAAGTCTTGCAAGCAAATTCACATGAGGTTCACAACCACTAGGTTGTTAGCTCAACTTTATGCGGTTTAGCTAACCCATTGGATGTACACAGGGTCAATCTTTGAGATTGAGAGGACCCTTGTTGCTGCCCCGGTACTAGAGTCAGCTTTGTGCACCAGTTTGGGGTCTATTTGTAGACCTCGGCCCAGTACCAGTTTTGTACATAATATCGGGGGCATAGCACATTGGTCCAGATTAAGTGAAAAATTAAAATAAAGGTTCGGATGAACGATGATGGAAATGGTAAAGAAGATAATGGATGTTATCTTAACTTTACGTATGATGTGTGATCGCGTACGAAAGAAAATTATATTATTTTTAAAAAGTGTATTTTCATATACAAATCTTTCAAGGTTTTTTAACATTTTAAAACTAGAGCTCATTCAGCAACACTGACTTTTATGCATTTTCAGTTGCCAGGTAATTTTGCTGAGGATGGCACTCGGGGAGGCTACTCGTCAGGGCTAGACTGGCATCCATTCACGCATACTAATATTGTTGTTTTGTAATGCAATTAATATGATCCTTTGTAACTCTTAACAATTAACAATGTATTGGTTAGCAACAGTATTTATTAAATGAAGTGAATGGCTTTTGATAATAATTCTGCTGCATTGTTTTATGCTATGATTGACCAACTGTGAGGTCTCCGGGAACGGGGCCTTACATGTAATATGCCCATATTTTCAGAGCAAGAATACCCAACAATCTTGATTCTTCTCTTAATTAACCCGTTCGATCATTGTCCTCTTCAGTAAGATAAGACAAGCCCACATTGTCAAGTTCTAATTCACGAACGACCCGAATCAAATGTTGTACATAGAGAATCTTGAAGTTGACCAAACATTACAAAAACTCCTGTTTAAGTACAAAACTTCAAATCATCTGGCATCCTCTAGATTTGGGCTGAAACACTTGTTCTAGACCTTCACAAACTAAGAAGTTTTTGCATCTCGACAATGTTCTTGCATTTTTGCAAAGTTTTCACAAAAATCAAGTTGATAGTAAAAGTTTTCGCACGAATGTTGAAGTTCTCTCTTGTTGAAGTTTTCGTATATGAAGTTTTCGCAATAAGCGGTTGCCTATGCGAAAACTGCCCAAGTTTTTGCAAAAAGCAGTTACTCTTGCGAAAACTTCGTCAAAATCGACCTTTTCTGTTTGATTCACTGCTACGATCTCAATTCTATAGTATTTCACCATCATAACTTCAAGATACTGAGTGTATTGATGTAGATCATCATTTTAGAATCTTACAAAACCAATTTCATATGTGTTCACCCTCGGTTTCATCTTCTTCGCCTTCGAAACCGGTCCACAATCGACCATAACCTTCAAGTCTTCAATCTTCATGTTTAACGTCTTAATACGGATGATTGCGAAATAAAAATCCGTGTATCAAGAGCAGCACCTTGCTCTGATACCAAATGTAAAGTCCTCATCACGATCGATTTCACATTTTGATGCACTTGATAATCAAATTAAGACGGATGTGTGCTTGTGTGATATCAACAAACTTTAAACAAACTCAGTCGAATATTATTATTCAAACGATTACAATACCAAAGGAGTATACATCGTTTAAGCTCGATCCACCCAAGGTGAGCTCCCCTTGGGAGGCCTATCACATAACTCTGTGCTCTCTCACCCTCTAAGCACTCTTACAAAATGAACACATAAAGAACATCTATATATACTATCCAGATGTTCTCGCGTGATAAGATCTTCATCAATCATCTTGGAGTTCTCGCATCCTTGAACTTCTCGCATACTTGTACCTCTCGCATGAATTGAGTTTTTGCTTTTCACTTGATATTTTAATCCATAAAGACTAGGTCCTTACAATTTCCCCCAATGGACTATGATATCAAGTTATGTTTGACTTCAGTCACTCATCTTCATAAATTATCTGGTCCTTGGGTATCTTTCATTTTAGTCTTCCCCCTTAGCTGTAACCTCCTCCTAATATATGGCTTCATAAAGGATATCACGTCTGAATCAATCTAGATTACTTACAACTTAAGATGTATAAGGCATATGACAGAGAGGTCCAACTTCCATTTTGGATTCCCAAAGAACCAGATTGTTCAATCTGATGACAAGATTCTGTGATGACGAACCAGATTATCTAATGTATTCTTCCCTCTATGTAAGATGTAATATGCCCATATTTTCAGAGCAAGAAAACCCAAAAATCTTGATTCTTCTCTTAATTAACCCGTTCGATCATTGTCCCCATCAGTAAGATAAGATAAGCTCACATTGTCAAGTTTCAATTCACGAATGACCAGAATCAAATGTTGTACATATAGAATCTTGAAGTTGACCAAACATTACAAAAACACCTGTTTAAGTACCAAACTTCAAATCATCTGGCATCCTCTAGATTTGGGCTGAAACACTTGTTCTAGACCCTCACAAACTAACAAATTTTCGGATCTAGACAATTTTCTTGCAATTTTGCAAAGTTTTCACAAAACTCAAGTTGATAGTAAGAGTTTTCGCATGAATGTTAAAGTTTTCTCTTGTTGAAGTTTTCGTACATGAAGATTTCGCAATAAGCGGTTACCTACGCGAAAACTGCCCAAGTTTTCGTAAAAAGCGGTTATTCGTGCGAAAACTTCGTCAAAATCGACCTTTTGTGTTTGATTCACTGCTACGATCTTAATTCTACAGTTTTTCACCATCATAACTTCAAGATACTGAGTGTATTGATGTAGACCATCATTCTAGAATGTAACAAACCCCTTTCATATGTGTTCACCCTCGGTTTCATCTTCTTCGCCTTCGAAACCGATCCACAATCGACCATAACCATCAGGTCTTCAATCTTCATGTTTAACGTCTTAATACGGATGATTGCAAAATAAAAATATGTGTATCAAGAGCAACACCTTACTCTGATACCTAATGTAAAGTCCTCATCACGATCAATTTAACATTTTGTTGCACTTGATAATCAAATTAATACGGATGCGTGCTTGTGTGATATCAACGAACATTAAACAAACTCAATCGAATATTATTATTCAAACGAATACAATACCAAAGGAGTATACATCGTTTAAGCTCGATCCACCCGAGGTGAGCTCCCCTCGAGAGGCCTATCACATAACTCTGTGCCCTATCACCCTCTGAGACTCATGCCTTTTGGGCTAATGAACGCACCCACAGTATTTATAGACCTAATGAACAGGGTGTGTAAACCTTACCTAGATAAATTCGTCATAGTATTCATTGACAACATCTTGATTTATTCAAGGATGAAAGAGGATCATGAGGGACACTTGAAAACAATCCTGGAGTTATTGGGAAGGGAGAACCTCTATGCCAAATTCTCCAAGTGAGAGTTTTGGCTGTGTGAGGTGAAATCGCTTGGACATGTAGTGAATGAGAAAGGAATTCATGTGGATCCTGGAAAGATTGAGGCAGTAAAAAACTGGGAGGCACCTAAGACGCCTTTAGAGATAAGACAATTCCTTGGACTAGCAGGCTATTATCGATGATCTATCCCAAATTTCTCAATGGTTGCGCAACCACTCACACAACTGACGCAGAAGTATAAAAGTTTGAATGGGGTGCTAAACAAGAGGACGCATTTAATACATTGAAAGATAAGTTGTGTAATGCACCGATATTGGCACTCCCTAAGGGTTCAGACGGATTCGTTGTGTATTGTGACGCATCGCATCAAGGTTTAGGTTGTGTGCTCATGCAAAAAGATAAAGTGATTGCATAGGTGTCGTGACAACTTAAGAATCACAAGAAGAATTACACCACCCATGACCTGGAGTTAGGAGTGGTGGTCTTAAGATCTGGAGGCACTATTTGTATGGTACAAAGTGTGTCGTTTATACCAACCGCAAGAGCCTCCAGTATATTTTCGACCAAAAGGAATTGAACATGAGACAGCTTCGATGGATTGAGTCGCTTAGTGATTTCGACTGTGAAATCCGGTACCACCCGGGTAAAGCAAACGTAGTAGCGGATGCGTTGAGTCAAGAGGAAAGAGTCAAACCTGTACGCATCCGGGCCCTACGGATCACCATTCATTAGGATATTAAGATTCATATTATTGCTGCATAAGTTGAAGCAATAAAGGAAACAAACATACAGAGTGAAGTGTTGAGAGGACTGGACAGACAGTTCGAACAAAAGGAAGATTGAGAGTTATACCTTGTGGGTAGGATTTGGGTATCTATTACGGGGAATGTACTGGAGATTGTATTGGACGAGGCACACAAGTCGAAGTATTCGGTACCCCCTGGTGCAGATAAAATGTACCACGACCTTAGAGATTTATACTGGTGGCCTGGAATGAAAAGAGATATAGCGGTTTATGTTAGTAAGTGTTTAACATGCGCGAAGGTTAAGGCAGAACACCAGAGACCTTCAGGTTTATTACAGCATCCTGAAATCCCTGAATGGAAATGGGAAAATATCACCATGGACTTTATAACGAAACTACCAAGGACTAGTAGTGGGCATGATACGGTTTGGGTTATTATGGATCGAATGACCAAATCTGCGCATTTCCTGTCTATACGCGAAGACTACAAAATGGAAAAGTTGGCAAGGATCTATATCAGTGAAGTTGTGTCTAGACATGGGGTACCTGTGTCCATTATCTCTGATCGAGACGCATGATTCACCTCCTGATTTAGGCAATCCTTGCAGAAGTCATTGGGGACACGTCTTGACATGAGTACTGCCAATCACCCTCAGACCGATGGTCAGAGTGAGCGTACGATTCAGACCTTGGAGGACATGCTGCGGGCTTGCACGATTGACTTTGTTGGTAAATGGGACACCCACCTTCCATTGGTGGAGTTTTCGTACAATAATAGTTACCACACGAGTATTGGATGTGCACCATTTGAGGCGTTATATGGGCGTAAGTGTAGGTCGCCGGTGTTTTGGGCAGAGGTCGGGGAAAGTCAGATGATTGGACCCGAGATTATACAAGAGACTACCGACAAGGTGTTTCAGATAAGGGATAGATTGAAGGCAGCCCAAGACCGTCAGAAAAGTTATGCTGATAATTGAAGGAAGCCATTAGAGTTCACCGTTGGGGATAATGTTCTATTGAAAGTGTCGCCTTGGAAAGGCATTGTTCGTTTTGGCAAAAGGAGCAAGTTAGCACCGAGGTACGTAGGTCCGTTCAAGATTATTGAACGAATTGGTCCGGTTGCATATCGACTGGAATTGCCGCAAGAGTTGAACGACATACATAACACGTTTCATGTTTCAAATCTCAAGAAGTTTCTCGCTGATGAGACGCTGCATGTGCCACTTGAGGAAATTCAAGTGGATGAAAAACTTTGATTCGTCGAAGAACCGTTAGAGATCATGGACCGGGAAATAAAGATGATGAAACGAAGCAAGATCCCGATTGTGAAGGTAAGATGGAACTCAAGGAGAGGCCCTGAGTTTACTTGGGAAAGAGAAGATGGAATGAGGACTAAGTACCCTCACCTATTTGCGGATGGCAGTGCAGTTGATGACTCTAGTTGAATTTCGGGACGAAATTCTTTCAACTGGGGGATACTGTGACATCCGTCACCAAAATAGGTACGTTGGCTTTGGCATTAGTTTGAATTTTGACTTTTGACTTTGACTTTCGTCTTTATTTGGGCTAGGTCTTGATTTATGGTTCTTTTCTTGTTGGGCCCAAATTTTAGACTAATGGGCCTACGTTTTTATAATGGGCCTGGAGTTTATATCTTTATGTGACTATTAGGCTTGTCATTATATGAGGCCCTATGCATTGAGCCCAATCAAGGTTCTTCCTAAAATGTAAAACACGAAACTTCACCATAACTGAATTAACTATGCATCCATGGGCTTTGCCTAAAGCCTGGTAAATAAACATAAATTGATTCTAAAAATATAAACTATTCGAACTCTAGGGCATGTGATAGCCCGTTGGAGCCGTTATTGCGCGCAGAATTTGAAATCATGAAAATTAGTCGACATGCGGTTCGAGACGAGACAGAATTAGACGAAACGGGCCAAGGGCCCGAAAGCCCTTGCCCTTCCCTTCATTCGGCCGCAAATGGTTAAAGGGGGGGGGTATTCCCCTTTGCTTGGCCTCACTTTTACAACTCAAAGAATTTCTATTGAAACCCTAGCCGCCACAACACCTAAATCCTCTCTTTTCTTCTTCATCAAACCTTCGAAAATTCTGCATTACTAGAGCCATCCATCGAGTTTCCATTAAGCAAGGCATCCAAGATCTTAAACTAGGCTAGATACATTCGTCTTCAAAGCTACCGGTAAGCGGAAATCGTTTTTGATGAAGTTTAATTCTAGTTTTACTCTAGAATCAATGATATTCATCATCTATATTCAAAACCTTCATCTAATAATCTCTCATTCTTGGTTTTGGGTGCTAGATCGTGAAGATCTAAGCGTTACAATAGTCGGATTCGCCATTTGGTAAAGACCCTAATTCTTGAACTTTTTTGGTAATCGAATCTAAAATATTGGGTTGTAACCTTGGATGATCTGCCCTTAATCGAAGTTTTGGACCTATAAAATGTTTTGAAATAATTAAAAATTGTTCCTTGGAAGAATGGGTGGGTTGAACAAATCGAAACAATGAAACTATCACTTAAAGTTGCAAACCGGGAGACTAAGAAACTAACAACTGTTTGGGACTGGAAAAATCAAGTAAACAAAGTGGATAGTTGAAGTTCTTGACAACTTGAAACCAGAATGAAAGTATTTTTACATATTTGGGTTGTTAACGGGTGCATATTGGGACTTGTGACGCAAGGGAACGAATCTAACAATCTGGACAGCTTACTGTCAGAAAAATGGGTCATTTTTCTCGGGTGATAACTTGGTCTAAATAAGCTCAATTGGGACGAAATATGGGTCTAAGCTTAAGCCCCATGAGTCCTCTAACTAACCCAAGTGGTCTCGTGTCATTTCGACATCGTTTGGTCCTCCAAACGTAGCAAACAAAACTGAAGGTCAAAACTGACGAATCTGGGCAGCAGATTGGTCTTTATTCTTCGTTTCATAACTTCCTCATATTTTGTCAAATGAACCTGATTCTTTTTCTGGAGTTTAATTTAAAGTCTCTTATTTCAAATTACACCTCGTACGCGATGTTTCGTGGTCGTGTCGATCTCCTAACAGCTTATACAAGACTGATGCGCAATCAGATATGTATGCTGAATTATTTTGTTAAAACTTGAAAATAAGGGTTGGGATTAAATAGTCTAAATTAAGACAAGTTTTGCATATAATATTGATTAAAACTCTTTACCTTGATTAGTGTTAAGGGCTGGACTAACAGGATTGCACCCATATTAGCCATCGATATTTGGTGCTATATTAATCCTTGTGTGAATTATATATTTTTTAGAGCTTCCTCTGCGTGTTGTGGAATTTGAACTGTGACTTTTCAAGGTGAGTTTCACGGCTCCTTTTTAATATATTTTACTTGGGGGAAAAGCATGCTCATGGTTTGGACTATGCCGTGTTTGATTTTCTTTTGAAATATTGTATGTGATTTGGGTCATGGTATGAGTCTTGATATTCAATCATGAGTGTGTACTTGTGCTTGTGCTTGTGCTTCAACTTGTGTACTTGGACGTTATGGAGAGATAAGTTAGTACTAACGGGTTGACACCCCCACCTATGTTGTCGGTATACTAGTCGAGACCGACTTGGCCGGGGCTTGCCCTTGGGTGAATATAATCCGGTTGTGTGCAATTTTGGAATGTCTTGGACTTGGGTTACATTCGAACTTATGTTGATATCTTGACTGCTATGTATCTCTTTCACATACAATTTTCTATACATGTTATACACGGCAAAATATTTGTACTTATAAACCTGTGAACTCACCAACGTATGTTGACCTTTTTAGAGCATGTCTTTTCAGGTAATGAAGTCTAGGTGTATGGTTGTGGACTTAGACGAGACCGCTCCACTAGGAGCATTAGACATTCAAGAGACTTTTGGGACATGTTGTGGATTGTTGGGTTTTATGGATTGTAATTTTGATGATTTTGAGATTTTTATTGTTGGACAAATGTGTTGATTTGTTTCTGTATGGAGCTATGGTATGATTATGCATTTTGGTATGACCTTCTGGAAGTGACTATCCTTGACATGTGTTCCTATGTGTCGGGCGACGTCATGACCCATGTATGGAGAATACCTTTAGATATTCTCTTGAACCCCCAATGTGTTATGACGATCCCGTCCGTCGCATCCTCGTGTTTCCGCTTTAGCGAGGGTGTGACAACTCATCTCCCCTGGAGTGTGGGTAGAGAGGGGACAATCATGATACTCACTGAAACCCAAATCTTCATCAGAATAGAAGTCAAGGCTGGGAATGGGTTGGTTAAGATCAAGAGGCTGGGGATGGTAGCTTTCCCCTGAAGGTTGATCCCTAGAGTGTTGAGACTCAAAGTGATGGCTTAAGGTTGTTTGTGGAGTTGTGAGCTCATCAGGCTGAGCATGAGGAACCTCAGCACTGATTGTTTGAAAAATGGGAGTGGTTCGCTCCTCAGGGGAAGTGGGAGCTCGAGTGTCCACTTCCTCCTGTGTGGGTTGTGATATGTGGGCCTGCACATGCTCAATAGCAAGTACAGGGGTTCGTTTGGATTTTCTAGTGTAGGTGAGGGTAATTGTTGGCCTTGATGGTGGTTGAGAAGTAGAGGGTGTTGGTTCATCACTAGATGGTGCAGCTAGGATGTCACCCGGAGCAATGAGCTCAAACATTTTTGGAACAAGGGTTGTTTCTACCTCGAAGAACCCAACAGTTGGCCTTTTAAATATCTTGAAAATGTCGGGCCTCATGTGTGCAAGTTTAAGAACATTACCTGTTCCCCTCAACTGTGGTCCCAATTCACAGTTGAGAATGTGTTTAACATACTGGGGAAACATGTAAATTTGCTAGTAAATTTGTAAATTTGTAAATACAAACTGAGAGTACCAGAATTTGACCCCTTGAACCATCCCATGGACAATGAATGAGAAGTCTTCTGGAATCTGGTCCCATCCTCCATGTTTGTTGGATAAGCTGTGAATGATGACATGGAGGAGGTATTTCCATTGGAATGAGACTTTCCCCTTCCTGAAGGTCTTGACGGAGAAGTCACCTTCATATCCCATCTGCTCAAAGGATTGGTTGACAACAGTTTTTGGGAAAGACAATTCACCTGCTTCATCATCCTGCTAAAGATGGGTGTTGATAATGGCTGAAGTGATGAAAACCATCCTCCCCTGCATTGTGGCAGACAGTGCCTTCTCCCCGTCTATGGTGACCTCTTGACAGGTCCGCCAGAACTCAAGCAACTGATCCTCATAGAGAGGAGGATCAATTGTAAGGGAGGTGAAGTAGTGAGACAAAGAAAGATACATGCACACGTCTGAGAAGCTTGGATCCTTCTCAGAGTTTAACAAAGCAACATGATTGTGTTGCCTATGTAGGTGCATGGTGAAATCAGGGTCGTTACAACGATCAAGATTGGCCATTTGAAGAAGCTTGGTAGTGAAGGAAAGAAGAAGAAGATGAAATTTGGGGGTAATTTTAGGTTAAGGAACAATGAGAGAAGTGAGATGAAATAGAACCGTTTGGAAAGATGTACTCTGGATTTGAGACAAAGTTATGACAAAAAGATAAACTTTGAAATCCGCAAGTGGGTCCTACTTCTGAAAAAGACGCCCAAAAAGTTAGTTTTATTGGAAGTAGAAAAAGCTTCCGAAGAAAATTTTGGTTTCGGAAGCTATGCAATCAAAGCTTTCGAAAGCAATTTTGCTTCGGAAGATATTTCAAAGAGTTTTGAAAATTTTGGCTTCGGAAGAAATAAATGAGTCTTCCGAGACTAAATTGCTTTTGGAAGAAATTTGTTCCTAAAAAGCATTCAAGTACTTATACCAAAATTTATGCTTCGGAAGATACTTCAAGAATTTCTTCCGAAGGTAAATCTCAGATAAGCTGTTTAAACGATTTAGACATAAATTTCTTCCGAAGGCAACTTTTGCTTCTTTCGAAGGTAAATTTTCATCATTCTAAGAGATATCATTCTAAAAGTTTGTTTTTCTTCCAAAGAGAACTGGGCTTATGAAGTGATCTAATAGACAACCTAGGACACACAGTTTTAAGAAATAATATTGATTAAGTTATTAAGAAAAATTTACTCAAAGTTAATCATCCTAATAGCTGATACAAGATATTTAAATCTCTGTTCATCAAAAGCTTTTGTGAACATATCGGCATATTGTTCATTTGTGTTAACTTTGATTAGTTTTATCAATCCTTTTTCAAAATTATCCCTAATCAGAGAATACCTGATATTGATGTGTTTGGTCCTTGAATGCTGCACAGGATTCTCTGTAATAGAGATGGCACTGTTGTTGTCTATATGGATGGGAGTCTCTTTGAAATTGAACCCATAGTTTAGAATCTGATTCTGAATCCAAAGCACTTGAGCACAGTAGCTGGCAGCAACAATGTATTCAGCTTCAGCAGTTGATGCAGGCACATAGGATTGCTTCTTGCATTGCCAAGAGACTATCCTTCCACCCAGAAACTAACACCCCTCAGATGTGGACTTTGCAGTCATGTTGCAGCCACCATAATCACTATCTGTATAGGCATACAGATTGAAGTCTGAATTCTTTGGATACCAAAAGCCTAGATTTGGAGCACCTTTGAGATATCTAAGGATCCTTTTGACAGTGATTAGGTGTGACATCTTGGGGTTGGCTTGATGTCTTGCATATATACATATGGCAAACATGATATCAGGCCTGCTAGGAGTAAGATACATAAGCGACCCAATCATAGCCCTGTAGAGATGTTCATCAACACACTCCCCCTCAAGTTCAGGACCAAGGGAGTGGTTTCTAGATATGGGTGTCTTTGCAACCTTACAGTCAGTCATCTTGAATCTTGTAAGTATGTCCTGTACATACTTTGACTGACTGATGAAGATGCCATCTTCAACCTGCTTCACTTGAATTCCTAGAAAGAAATTGAGTTCCCCCATGGCACTCATTTCAAATCTATTCTTCATTAACATCTCAAAGTCTTTGCAGAGCTTTGGATTAGTTGAACTAAAGATGATGTCATCCATATATAACTGAACTAGCAATGTGTTATTTCCTGTTTCTAGGATGAAGAGAGTCCCATCAATAGTACCTCTTTTGTATCCATGTTGACAGAGGTATGTTGATAGTGTCTCATACCACTTTCTTGGAGCTTGATGCAGTCTATAAAGGGCTTTATCAAGCTTGCAGACATAATCAGGATGATCTGGGTCTGCAAAGCTAGGTGTTTGTTTAATATAAACTTTTTCATCAGTCACCCCATAGAGAAAAGCACACTTCATATAAAGCTGGTAGACCTTGAAATCCTTGGATGCAGCATAAGCCAGAAATATTCTTAGAGCTTCAAGTCTTGCAACTGGAGCAAAGACATCAGTGTAATCAATTCCTTCTTCTTGAGTGTATCCTTGGACAACCAGTCTAGCATTGTTCTTGATGATGATCCCTCTATCATCTTTCTTGTTCCTGAATACCCATTTGGTTCCTATGACACTCTTCCCTTGAGAAAGAGGACATAAGTTCCAAACCTTTTGTCTTCTGATTTGAAATAGCTCATCTTGCATAGCTTCAATCCAGCTTCCATCCTTCAAAGCCTCATCAACCTTCTTCGGCTCTATCTGGGATAAAAAACAAGAATGTAGACAAACATGGCTGTCATGAGCTTGTCCTCTTGTTCTTACCCCTGAGTCAACATTTCCAATGATGTTTGTGGTGGGATGTGACTTGTGGATCTCCAAACCAAGCACTCATGGCTGATCATGATGAAGCCAAGGTACTTGAACATCTTTGCTCTCCTGAATGTATTGCTAAAGTAAATAGATATAGGTCCTACAACTTGGAAATGAGATCTGATATAGAGTCTTTAAATATTTTAAAAGCTGATTTTAAAAGAGCTAAAAATGACTATAAACTTAAGATAGAAGATCTAGAGAAAGCAGTTTCAACTCTTAAACATGAGCAGACAAACTACAAGACTCAAATTAAGGATCTCATTACCAAGTTGACAGATTGCCAGGCTGAGCTTGTGATCAGCAAAGCCAGGGCAGAAAAATGTGTTCTTGAAGAAGAGACCTTCAAGAACATGATATCCTCATCTTTACATGCAAAAGTGTGTTATCAGAATAAGCAAGGACTGGGATTTAGTGAGATAGCTCCTCTACATACTCTACTATCAGTCAGATCTCCTAGGTGTGGAACTGGTCAAGATGAGCTGTGATGCACTGAAAGTAACTTTCTATGACTAAAGTGGGTAACTCATCAAGGTTTTGTGGTAACTCTGATTCCATGCTAAAATAGACTGAGAGTTATAGTCTAGTCATACTCAAGCCAGTTACTTTCTAATTCAGCTTCTTTCAGATATTGTATATATATGTATAAAATCAAAATAAAAAAAATAAATATACAAATGAAAACAAAATACAAATAGAAAAACAAACAAAATGAGCAAAAAGAAGCCTAAAAGGCCATATAGGAATAAAAGATGCCAATGAGCACATTAATAAAAGATATGTCCAAGACATACATACTATATGATAAATATTTTTCATTTTGAGAATATGTTTTGACACAGGAGGCAAAATCAAAAGATGGGGCATGTAAGTCCAACTTGGTATGTAAGTCCTAAACGTATTGTGAGGGCAAAAACATAAGTCAGACTGGCTGTTAAATAAGTCCTAAAACTTGTTTATATTCTGTGTTTAGAAATATTTCTCAGGCTAGTTAAGCTCATAATAGATATTATATTAGAAAATTCATTCTGAAAAGGCTGATCAGAAGTGAAAGGTTTAAGTCAAATTGGGGGGACTTGAAATCTCGAAAGTGTCTTGAAATTTGATGAGGTTTTACAGGATTTTTGATTGTGGGACACACTGCAGACACATAATTTAATCAAAACATGATAAAATCACAGCTTATGTGTCTAAGTACACATGAAGTTTAAGTTTAAATTAGACTTAATATATTGACAATCAACATAACTAGTTCTATTTATAATAAAGCTGGATGATGGTAATGATCAATTTCTAAGACATATGATCCTATACTTGAGAATTTATCAAAAATATTTAAGTTAATTAGAATAGTTTTTGTGTCAAATTTATTTTTGTTAAAAGTTTATTTTGATTATGTTTTAGTTTTTGTTTTACAAAATGTTCAAAATTAAGGGTGTTAGAATGATTGTAAACTCTTAGTTAAACATAATCATTTTTCATAACAAATCATAAATCTCAATAAGTTCATTAAAATTTGAAAAATTAAAAAGTTAAAGTATTTCAAGAAACTAGAACTTATCGCATGAAAGGTTTATTTCAGGCGAAAAGTTAATTTCATGCGAAAAGATTTTCTGATGCGAGAAGTTCTATTTCATGTGAAAGGATAAAAGTCCTGTGAAAAGTTCATATGTGAAATTTCTGACTTCTCGGGCGAGAAGTCAGAGTGCTATAAAAGGTATAGTTGTGCTAAAAGTCAAGTATTCACACAAAAATTCTGAAAATTTCACTCTAAAAATTCTAAGTGTCAAAACTCTATCAAAATTGAAACTAGTATTTGTTAAAGTCTTCTATTGATGTCCATACATGCATTAAGGTATAATGTTGGTTATAATGATGATTTGAGTGTTTTTAAACTAGACCGAATCTTCTAGAACCTAAAATACGTTAGATTTGAACTAATTAACCTTAATAAACCTTAATAATCACCTAGATGACACTTAGTGAACATGTTTTAATGGTTGTATCACTTAAAATTGACAGTTTGAAATAATAGTGAAGTGTACTAGACTTTTCGCATGCTAAAAGTACTAAGCATATGAACAGACGCGAGAAATTTTCAAAACACTTCGCATGATATTAAACTTGTCTCGCAAATAGTTGACTTCTGGTCAAATTCAAAATTCATGCGACAACTTGACTTGTCGCACGAAAAGTACTAATGCTTTCGCGCGAGAACTTAGGGTTTTCGTACGAGAAGTTCAAAATTCCAAGAATTTTTCTAAGTGTTGATTTTATTTTTCTTAAGTCTGAAATGTTTCTAATTTATTCATTCTTGAGTACTGATGTTATTGCTTAATGTTTCGGATGGCTTGGTCTATGGTTTTCAATAAGAACCATAATGCCATAACTTTTCTCGAGGATGTAACTGAAGATAAAGCTCTATTTTGATCATTGATAGAGGGGCTGAAGTCTTCACGTATACACTATGCCATATCTGCGTGTCCTAACATCTATACGGACGTCATTGATCAGTTCTGGCTATCGGCAGCCAATGAGATAGATGAAGACGGTGAACCCTATATTACTGCCACAGTCAAAGGCAAAAGAGTTGTGATTACAGCAGAAGTAATCAACAGTATGCTATTTCTTGAGGATGTACCCAATGCACCTGTAAAGATTGATGATGATGCCGTCAAGGATTGTTTGACACGTATGGGTTACAGTCATAGATACCCATCTCTGGAGAAGAAGTATCTTCCACCCTTTTGGAAGTACTTGTTTTACGTTGTCATCCATTGCCATAGCAATCTTAAGGCAGGCATGGATAGTTTGAGTGATGTATTCGGATCCCTGCTAATATCACTTGTTGATGATCTTCCATATAGCATATCCAAGGAAATATTTTCTAAGATGTAGCAGAATGTGATTGTGATGGTTGGAAGGAAGTTTATCATGTACCTGAGATTTATATAGATGATTGTTAATGCTGCTCATCATAAGCTAGCTATATCTGATTCACCCAAGTATGTAGTCATGACGATGAAGAAAGATATCTTCACATATTTGATAGGAGCATGTGGGAATGCGTGGGATGGTTCACATTTTGCTATGTTGGGTTGACTTGTAAATGATTTTCAAGCTGAAGATAGACTGCTAGAGATTAATACTCCTTATGTCTAAAGAGATGTTACATCTGGTGCATCTACATCTACTGCTCAGGCTGCTGAAGCTGATACAGAATCAACCGAGAGTTCTCAGGCTGCTACCAGATCTAATGTTGAAGCTGAGATAGATTCCTGGTTTACTAGCAGTGGGAGTGAGACCGATAGTGATTAGATTGGGAATGTACCCTATGTATTACAGGAACCTCCCAGAGTATGAGAAACACCAGCAAAACGCACTGTTGAGGAGCGTGAATCTAATTTCATTCCTGATGAGACTCCGGTGATTTGAGGGAGGAGAAAGAGGATGGCAAGGGGAGCAGGTGAAAGTCCTCATGGTAGGGGTAGAGGACGTGGTTTGTTGAGTAGACGTCGGACCCCAGCGACCACTGAGCCTATTATTGAGGAGGTTAATCTTGCTGAGACTCCTATCACAGATAGTGAGGCAACACCAACTATATTTACTGAGTTACCCACTTCTATTGCTGACATTATGAGGACACCTCCTAGAGATCAGATTGTGGATGAGACGATTGGGATGGAAGACTTCCTAAGTACACCTCCTGAGCAAAGACAAGGTGCTAGTATGTCAACTAGTTCACCTACACATATTACATTAGAGGTACATGTATATAATCTTGAGAAAGAGATGTTTGAGAATACCAAAGTGATAGATGATCTGCAGAGGCAATTGATTGATAAAGATGAAAGGATCAGGAATCTCAAACATCAGCAAACATTTATATTCAGCTATGTTCAGGTCATCAAGCAAAATTTGAGAGAGTTTACTTCATAAGGGTCATTTCAAAGGACTACTAAAGTTGGAGAGAGTAGTGGACAATAATCTGCTGATCCAAAACCTGTGATAGACCCGATCATTCCTATAGAGCATCCTGTTGATCCTATTTTCAGGAAAGGACAACAGATACTGCTAAATGTGGTCAAGAGTCACTTTATATAGATATTCACATGACTACTAAGGACCAGTATGTAGTTCTTACTGGAAAGGCATTTGTTGAGCCTAAACATATGATGTCTATCCCAAACCCAGTTGATGATGAAGATGAAGGATTAGATTTGGTTGACTATGATTCGTCTGAGGATGGTCATGATAATGATGATGATGAAGATGATAATGATGATGATGATGATAATGGTAATAAGAGAAATGATGATGATGATGATGGAGGAAATGATGATGATGATCATGGTGGTGACATTGGTTCTACAGGTAATGCTGCAACATCGGGTACTGACAATGTCTCCGGACCAAGTCCCGATGATTCAGTTGATTACACACCTTTGGATCCGGAAACTGAGGCGGCATATGAAAGAGAATTATATACATTCAAGCAAATTATTAATGCTGATGAGACGGAAGAAGAGTTTGGTGCGTTTGATGATTTGGAAGATGGATTTGAGTATATAGATATATTCGAAAACAGTCTCAAAGACTTGTTTTCCAATACTTTGATTGAAGAAGGTGTTAGACCCTGAAAGAATCATACTTGCCAACTCAAGAAGTGGTTGGAGGTTGTTCTGGTTGGAGAACATTAGTTGCAGAAAACAACAGAAGAACACAGAAGACATCATCAACAGAAGACAACAGAAGACAAGAAAATATAAAGTATAGAGCACCCGCATTTGTTAATGCGGATGACTAGTGAACAAATGCTGACAAGTGTTTGTTCGCCTGCATTAACAAATGCGGATCAAGACAACTAATGCTAAACAGAAGTGTTCATCCGCATTTGTCAATGCGGATGAACTGAAGAAATGCTGACAAAGATTGTTCACCCGCATTAGTCCATGCGGATGAACAACAGTAAATGCTGACAAGACTTATTCATCCGCATTAACTAATGCGAGTGAGCAAACACAAATGCTGACTACAAACAACAAATGCTGATGAACAACTTACACTTTTATATTTATTTTGTACTTAGACTAGATTCACTTGTATAGATCAGGGTTAGTTTAGTCTTTTGTACAGGCAATGTATACGCCTATAAATAGGGTCACATACCCTAACTATGTAAGCTTTTGGTCTTCAATAGTTATAACATCAATATTATACATCAGTGACTTCGGTGTTCATGTACTGCATTTACTCAAACATTTATTTCAGGTTCATCTGTTCTGTAATGTAGTGATTCCACAACTATATTACTGACTTAGTCTGCATATTCGATCCTAGGTTGAGTCATATCAATCGAGAATATCATTCTCAAACCCAGTCAGAAGGTGAGATAGTGGGGGAGTCGAGCAACACACAGAAGACTGACGAGACAGTAGATGTTACAGGACAAAGTTTTGTATGTCAGGTCAGTAACCTAACAGTTAGTGCTCCTCCTCCCCCAACTTATATTCATACACTTAGGCATTCTAAACCTTTCCCAAGGTACGAAAACTCAGAACATATCATTAGTTGGGCTTATGATCAAGAAAAGAAGATGTATATTTTGAAGAGAAAGGGCGGAGCTATAGAATATTTTCAAGATGAGCACGACTTTCATACACTTAGAGCATCAGATTTATATGCTATGGGTTGTGTTCCATTCTTTAACCCAAGTAATTACAGTAAGGCTAACTAGATTCGTAATATGATTTATAGACATAGCCGAACCAACTTCAAAGACTTTAAGATAGCCAAATCAAAAGTCATTGAAGATAAGACCCGGATGGAACCAAATACGAAAAAGCCACTGAAATACGAGTTTCTAGACATCCAAGATATGCAAAAAAGATTCCCATTCATGCTCCTGTTCCAGTTAACAGTTTGTCTAAACTAAAGGGTTGGATTTGTGAAAAGGATAGTGGTCATGCAGTGATTAATTGTGAAAATAGAGATTTTCGTATCATTGACCCTGTGGATCTGCTATAGTTTGGTAAAGAAGATTTGATGAAGCTACAGGCATGTCCGATTGTAGTTGATGAATCTGTACACTTCATAACGACACAGTTTGGTTGGATGAATCTGCAAACGTGGACTTCTAACAGCATTGATTTACCTAGCCTATGGGGAAATCGTAGAGGTTGAACCTATGAGGCTCAAGAAATCAAATCAAGATGAAGATCAAGATCAAGTCACGCAAGAACCTAGAGTTATCGCTCGAAAACTGCTTCTCGCGTGACAACACTAGTCGCGCGAGAACTTCTTTTTGTTATATATATATAGAAGTTTTGCTTTGTAATAGGTAGCACTTTGATAGAAATATTTTTGTTTTCCTGATTTGTACTACTGCATTGTAATCTAATCAGAGATCAATTGATTTGGAAGTTTATTTACACGTTTGTTCTTCATTTCTATATTCAACTTTGTTACCGTCATGATTACATTCCGCATTCTCATCACGAGATCGATCTAATTATATTGTGCTGATCCTTACATCTGACATATTGCTAAGAGTTGTAAGGTGGTGGTGAATCCAGCGGTGCCAATCAATGCAATTAGGCCAGCAGGTGTACAACGTGGATGTTTTGAGTATGGGAGTCAAGAGCATTACCGCAACACTTGCCCAAGATTAAACAGAGCTCAACCAGAGGTGATAAATTAGAATGCAGGGAATAACAACCAGAATCAAGTCCTAGTGATCTACACGAACCCTAGACAAGGCAACAATGGTAACCCTGCTCGTGGAAGGGCGTTTGTAATTGGTGCTAATGACGCTCGGTAGGAACCGCAAGTGGTGACGGGTATTTTTACTTTGAATGATCATTATGCTATAGTTTTATTTGATATGGGTGCGGATTATAGTTTTGTATCATCCGAGTTCATGAAATTAATGGATATGACCCCCATTTGTGTGAAGTCAAGCTATGTAGTTGAATTGGCTAATGGTAGTCTAGTAGAGACTAGAGATATAATTCGGGATTGTACCTTAATATTAAATGAATATGGTTTTAGAATAGATGTTATACCTTTTGGGCTTGGAAGTTTTGACGTAGTGGTGGGTATGGATTAGTTATCTAAGAACTGAAATTGTTTGCAATGTAAAGATCATACGCATTCATTTACCATGTGGTGGGATGCTTAAAGTACTTGGAGGGAAGCCTGAAGTGATTAAAGAATTCATAATGGGCATGAATGTGGCAGAAAGGAAGATAGAAGACATACCCGTTGTGTGGGACTTTCTAGAGGTATTCCCGAAGGATTTGGCAGGATTGCCACCTCCAAGACAGGTGACTTTCAAAATGATTTGGTGCGTGACGCGGTACCTATTACTAAGGCTCCTTATCGAGCCGTTAGAGATGCAAGAACTATCTAGTTAGACAAGGGTTTCATATGACCCAGTCATTCGCCATGGGGAGCGCCGGTGCTCTTCAGAATGTGTATAGATTATTTGGAAATGAACAAGTTAACTGTTAAGAACCGATATCCCTTACCAAGATAGAAGATATATTCGATCAACTTCAAGGATCGACATATTTTTCAAAGATTGATCTTCGTTTGGGATATCACCAGTTGAGGGTGTACGAGGGCTACATACCAAAGACGACTTTTATGATGCATTATGGGCATAATGAATTCTTTGTTATCCCTTTTGGGCTGACGAACGTCCCGCATAATTCATGGATCTGATGAATAGAGTGTGTAAACCGTACTTGGATAAATTTGTCATAGTATTCATTGATGATATTTTAATTTATTCGAAGACGAAAGAGTAGCATGAGAGACACTTCAAGATTATTTTGGATTTGTTAGGAAGTGAGAAGCTCTATGCCACATTCTCTAAGTGTGAGTTTTGGCTGTGAGAAAAGGAATTCATGTGGATCCTAGGAAGATTAATGCAGTTAAAAATAGGGATGCTCCTAAAATGCCTTTACAGATCAGACAATTTTCCTTGGACTACCAGGCTACTATCGGCGATTTATCGCAAACATTTCAAGGATTGCGCAACCACTTACACAACTGACCCAGAAGGATAAAAAGTTTGAATGGGGTGCTAAGCTAGAGGATGCGTATAATACTTTGAAAGTCAAGTTGTGTAATGCACCGATGTTGGCACTTCCTGAGGGGTCAGAAGGATTCGTTGTGTACTATTACATGGCACATCACGGTTTAGGTTGTGTGCTTATGCAAAATGATACAGTGATTGCATACGCATCACGGAATTTTAAGAATCATGAGAAGAATTACACCACCCAAGACCTAGAGTTAAGCGCGGTGGTCTTCACTCTTAAGATCTGGAGGCGATACTTGTATGGTACAAAGTGTGTTGTTTATACTGACCACAAGAGCCTTTAGCATATTTTCAACCAGAAGGAATTAAACACGAGACAACAACGTTGGGTTGAATTTCAATGATTATGACTACGAAATCCTGTATCACCTAGTAAAGCAAATGTAGTTTCTGATGTGTTGATTCGAAAGTAAAGGGTTAAACCTGTATTCATCAGGGCCCTACGGATGACAGTTTATTTGGATACTAAGACTCATATCATTGCTACTCAAGTTGAATCAAAAAAGGAAACAAATGTACAGGAAGAGGGGTTGAGTGGCCTGGACAAACAGTTTGAGCAAAAAGACGATGGAGGATTGTACTTTCTGGAAAAGAATTTGGGTTCTTGTCATGAAGAATGTGTGAGAGTTGGTACTGAACGAGGCACACAAGTTAAAGTATTTGGTACACCCTAGTGCGGATAAAATGTACCATGAACTTAGGGATTTATATTGGTGGCCTGCAATGAAAAGGGATATAGCAGAGTATGTTAGTAAATGCTTGACTTGTTCAAAGGTTAAGGTAGAACAACCGAAGCCATCGGGTTTATTACAGCAACCTGAAATCCCTAAACGAAAGTGGGAAAACCTTACCATGGACTTCATTACGAAGCTACAGAGGACTAGTAGTGGGCATGATTCGATTTGGGTCATTGTGGATCAGATGGCCAAATATGCTCATTTTCTGGCTATTCGTGAAGACTTTAAAATGGAAAGGTTGGCGAGGAACTATATCAGCGATATTGTGGCTAGACATAAGGTATATGTGTCGATCATCTCCGATCATGACAATTTTTTCACATCTTGATTCTGGCAATGTTTGTAGAAGTTGTTAGGGACATGCCTTGACATGAGTACGACCTATCACCCTCAGACAGATGGTGAAAGTGAGCGTATGATTCAGACATTGGATGACATGTTGAAGTCTTGTGCAACTGACTTTAGTGGTAACCGGGACACTCACCTTCCATTAGTGGAGTTCTCGTATAGTAATAGTTACCATACTAATATTGGATGTGCACCATTCGAGGCATTATATGGGCGTAAGTGTAGGTTGCTGGTGTCTTGAGCAGAGGTTGGGGAAAGCCAAATGACTGGACCCGAGATTATAGAGGAGACTACCGACAAGGTATTTCAGATTAGGAACAGGTTGAAGGCGGCTCAAGATCGCCTTGGAAAGGCATTGTTTATTTCGGCAAAAGAAGCAAATTAGCACCGAGGTATGTCGGTCCGTTCAAGATCATTGAATGGATTTGTCCTGTTGCATATCGGCTGGATTTTCCGCATGAATTAAATGGTATATATGACACATTCCATATGTCAAACCTCACCAAGTGTCTTGTCGAGTAGACGTTTCATGTGCCACTCAAAGAAATTCTAGTGGATGATAAACTTTGATTCGTCGAAGAACCAGCGTAGATAATGAATAGGGAGATAAAGACACTGAAATGTAGAAAGATCCTGGTTGTATAGGTAAGAGGGAACACAAAGAGAGGTTCTGAATTTACCTGGGAACGAGAAGACGGAATGAGGACTAAGTACCCTCACCTGTTTGCGGATGGCAATGCAGTTGATAACTCCAGCTGAATTTCGGGACGAAATTCTCTCAACTCGGAGATACTGTGACATCGGTCGCCAAAATATGTGAGTTGACCTTGACTTTGACTTTTGACTTTGATTTTGTCAGATTTGGGCTTGGTATTAATTGATTGGTGATTTTAATGTTGATCTAAATTTTAGCTTAATGAACCTATGTTATAGTATTCGGCCTTGGGTTATTGCCAATAAGATGACCATTAGGCTTGCCATCATACAATGTCCTTTGCATCGAGCATAATCAAGGATTTTCCCAAAGGTGAAACGCTAAAATTTACTTCAAAACCCAACTAACCAGGTAGTCATGGACTTTGCCTAAAGTCTATTAAATAAACTTAAATAGTCCAAAAATATAAATTATCCAATTTCTATCGCAAATAATAGTTCGTTGGAATCATTTTAGCGCGCGGAATTTAAAAACATAAAAATTGGTCGACACACGATTCGAGACGAGACGAATTGGACAAGACGAGCCAAGGGTCCAAAGGCCCTTTTCCCTCCCCTTTTGATTCCGAAATGAAGACAAGATGAAATTCCCCCCTTGTTTCCTCTCTTTTGCAAACTTTCTCTTCATGATATTCTCTAGTTGTAAACCCTAGCCACCACAACCCATTTCCTTCTTGTTGATCATCATATTCATCGAAAATCAGCATCATCATATCATTCCATTGATTTTTAAAATAATCAAGACATTCAAGATCGTGTTTTAAGCAAGTCTTGCTCATCTTCTAATCTCCGACCTAGGTGTTACGGGTGTTGGACTCTCTAACCGGTAAAACCCAAATCCTTGGTTTTCATATTTTCTTGAATCTATTGAAGTTGGGTTGTAATATTGTGTGACCTGATCAAAATAGATATCTTGGTCTTATAAATCATTATTGAAATCATTAATTTTGTTTCTTGAATGGATAGACGTGTTGAACAATCAAAACTATGTATCGATTAATTTATGTTGTGAACCGGAAGACTAAAATCCAACTAACTGTTTTGGGAATAAAAATTGGAATAATCCAAGTGTTTAACTAAAGTTTTGGATAACTAGAACATGGAATGAATGTTCTTTAAGTACTCGGGTTGGTAATGGTCAAATATTGAGGTTTGAGATGCAAAGGAACAAGACAAATGAACTGGACAGTTTGCTGTCAGAAAAATAGGACTCATAACTTGGTCATAATAAGTTCAAATGGGGCAAAATTTGAATCTAAATCAAGTTTGATGAGTCTCTAACTAACCCAGGTGTTCTCGTGTCGTTTCGACTTCGTTTGGTCCTCCAAATGTGGAAATCAAAACTGAAGGTCAAAACTAACGAATCTAGGCAGCAGGTTGGTGTGATGTTTTGGGATTGACTATACTTGACAAGTGCCCCTATGTGTCGGGCGACGTCATGACCCATTTACGGAGAATGCATTTAGTGATTCTCTTAGACCCCCAATGTGTTATGACAATATCGTCCGTCGCATCCTCGTTTTTCAGCTTCTAGCGAGGGTGTGACAAACATCTTTAAATATATTAAAAAATAGTAGAAATCAAATTGATCTACAAAGAAATCCAAATTAGAGCTCAAGAACACTTCAAACACATTCTTCAATCTTCAAATCAATCAATCTAGAGCATACAAACCTCTGACACCAATTGTAAGGATCAACACTTAACAATTTAGATCGATCTGGTGACAAGAACGTGGAATATAATCATCATGGTAATAATATTGAATGCGAAATAGAAGAATACGAAAGTAAATAAATCTTGATGTATATTGATATCTGATTTGAATGATTACGGTTACATGCGAAATCAGGAAATGGCAAAAGCTCACTTAATTACTCACTTAATTCCATCAACTAACGGCAACTTTAGGTTCCCGCGAGACTTGATCTTCATAATCTTGATTTGATTTTCTAAGTCTTTAGGTTCAATCCTTATGATGTATGGAATCAGGAACTAAAAATCATATAGTTAAAGAATACTAATTGTCATATTCGCACGTCAAACTCAGGTTTGTTTTAAATTGTTTATATTCATATAGTAATCAAATGCATGATATTAAAAAAATTTGTTGTTTGTTGTTTGTGGAATTCTTACGACAAAGAAAGCATCATAGTTTTTTTTTGTTTGGAACGTTAGCTATGGAAGTAGGTTTTCTGTTAGATTTCATGTTAGTTTTTCTTATGTATTAATTGTTAATCCAATTTAGTGTTGTTTTTGTAAAATGTACAAAGGCAATTAGGTATGCAGTGTTCCAAATCAAGTAAATTTTTGCTTGACGATTATCACTTTTACCATAAAAGTAGGTATTATGGATTTGAAATTTCTACTAGAAAATATGCCTTAATGACACGTAATGCGTGTCATAAAAGGGTATAGATGACATGAAAAAGCGTGTTAAAAAAGCCCCTGTCATAAACGAAGATGACATGTATTTGTGTGTCAGCTATTTATAACACACATTCTACACGTTTATGATGCACAATGCATGTCAAGGAATTTTCTATCATAAATAAAAATGACACGCACTTGTGTGTTGTAAATGTGTGTTATTGTTAGAAAATATTACTCGCGACAACATTATAGTTAGCAAAACAACCAAGTTATAAACACTAACAAACAGTATAAATTTAATAATATTTCATACAATATTTCCAAAGCTAATATTTTGATACAAGTTTTCACTTGATATTATTGTTTGCCACAAAACTCAACCGTTTTTTCTGAATTAAATCCATAACAGCATCCATCATTTGAATGCCCCCGGGAAATTCATTACACTAAAGCAAGCACATAAGACTCTGGTTAAAAGGACACAATATGATAACAAACCATGTAACTAAAAAATTAACCGATTCAATAAAGACATCTAACAAACATTTCATATGTAAACACTTAAGTTTTAAACATATATATAATGACGAGACTGATATGAGTTGCTAACCTATTCTTAATTTATTAGTATTCAATTTAGTTTTGTTTTGTTTATTTGCTTGATTTCTTAGTTAATTTGAATAAGGTAAGTTTGATATCTCATATTAAAATCTATATTGGTTGTTACTAGATATCATGGAAAAATATTTCAAGCCAAAAACATCATCTTTTCGTTTTGTTGATTTGAATGCTAAAAAGGGAAGAATTCTTGATTATTACCTTGGTCAAAGAGATGAGATGTTGATAAGGAAATAATTTTTAATTATTATCTTTATAAAAGAGATGAGATAAGAAGAAAGAATTAGGTTAATGGATGTTGCCAACCATGAAGTCATGACTTATAGAAAAAAAAGATAGGGATTAAAGTGTATTTCAGCTCGACTTGGTTTGAAAAATATCTTAGTTGGTTAAAGTACGGTGTGAAAATCATTTTGATTGTGTTGTTAGTTATTTGCATTTTGTATTGGGACCAATGTGGGCAAGATGTAATTTAAAAAATACGGTTTAGTGGATTTAATAAAAAGGGTAGATTTGCAATACATGTTGGTGATGTTGGTAGTGCTCATAGCAAAGCGCTTAGTAAGATGTGTAGATCTACTGAATCAAAATTAGTATATTTCCACCGCTCATTATAAGCAAGATGATCTTGTGAAGAGAGCAAATTGACTTATACCAAAGGCTACCATCAATGATTGTGAACATCATTTGAAAAATACAATAAAATTTTATAGTAATGATGAGAGCAAGAATTTTCTTTGCAATGAAAATTTATTGGAAATGATGGGTTTAATTGTACTTTGTGATAAGAAACTTCATGAATTATCAAAAGCTATATGTAATCATTAGTATTAATCTCCACCTATTCAAAAGGATATTGCAAATTATTTTTAGTTTGAAATTCTAAATTTGATTTCAAAGTTATCACTGATGATGTGTTTGCTTTGTTAGTTGTTGAATTTGGTGATGTGTTAAAAAAGAAACAAACTTTGTGGAAAATATGATATCACAATGTTGGACTTGATAGAAAATTATATCAATGACAGAGATCAAAGATCCAAAATAAAAAGTATGATATTACAAATCAACATTATCACAAGTTTGATTGTTAATTTTAACATTGTTTCGAATATGCCAATTTAAGATTTTGTTGATCGTTTTAATAAGATCAACAAGGAATTTCTACAAAATATAATGACTTCAGATTCTTTTTCTAAGTTTGAGGTATTGTAGGAACCTCTGAAGTTAAGAGGCTGATGCAACCAAAAGATACCAAAACAACCAAGTTTTCCAACATGCACTTCGGAACAAAGGTGACAAGCTTCAGAAGTTTTACACACTAAAGAAAAATGCTAAGTGTAAAATCTTCCGAAGCCAAAGTTCAGAAGAAACTACTGCGGAAGCTTTACACTGAACTTGGAAAATATTCCAAGTATAAAGTCTTCCGAAGCCAAAGACTCAACTCTTCCGAAGGTAAAAGATGAAGTCTTTCGAAGCTCTCAAGACAAAGTCTTCCGAAGCTCTCAAGACAAAGTCTTCTGAAGCTGTTTAAAGACAAGACTGATTTTCCTCTGAAGAGAGAGAAAAGATACCTTTTCCATCAACTTTATCATAAAGCAACCTTCCGCTGCATACTCTGGTAGTTCACCTGCTATCACTAGTTGGTGAAACTTCCATACGTTATGATAAAGTAGATAAGGTTTTCGCCTGCAAGTTTCTGTTTTTGTTCCATCTTGGCTTTTTGTAATAGGAAAGTCAGTGAGCTATGGCTTGCCATTGTCACTAATCAAAAGGCAATCTGCCTTTTGACTTTAAGCTGATCTTGTTGTCTAGATTAGTCACTTCCAACTATCTTTTTTGCATATTGACGGTTGTAGGATGTAGTATAAGTAGTCTTCGGTTCTTGTATTTAAAACATACTTGTATAACACTTGTAATAGAACTAGAGAGAAGCAATATACAACTTCCTAGAAAACTTTATCTTGTGCTCTTGTTCTTGTTCTACTTGTGTTTATCTTGTATCTTCAGTAAAGGCTCACAGTTCCCTATTTGAATTGTTAAGTGATCTTAAGATCCTCCTAAGTGTGTTAACTAAGTGCAAGCTTAAGTACCCTTTAACGGTCCTGTATTTGGTATCAGAGCATTACAGGCTCTTGATTGTAAGATCTCAGCATCTTCAAATCCTCTTAGTTACACACATCACTTAACTCTTCAAATGGTAGCTATCTCCAAAGCTGATATGGAAACTAGAAATATGACAAAGTCCCCACAGATCACTCCTGAGTATTTTGACACTTGGTGTCAAAGAATGGAAGGCTTTATCAAATCTCAAGATTCCAGGATGTGGGAGTCTGTTGTCAATGGACCTCATGCACCATGCACCTTTTCAGCTGCTGCTGGTGGTGGCATGATACCAAAGGAGAGGACTAACTTTTCTGATAAAGACTGGAAAAGAATTGAAACTAATGTATGAGGGTTCAAATGAAGCAAAGAAGAACAAGAAGGATCTTCTGAAGCAGCAGTTTGAAAATTTCACCTTCAAGACAGGTGAAATCATGACTCAACAATACTTCAGGTATGTTGAGATTGTGGATACTCTGGCTGATGTTGGGGTAACTATTGAGAACAGGGATATTGTAAGGAAGTTCATGTCCTCTCTTCCAAGACAATGGACACACTATTGTGTAGTCATTAAGAGGACTGAAAACCTCAAGACCACTACTCTCACTGAGTTGTATGGGATACTCAGTGGATACTAGATGGAGATGAATATGCAAAATTCATCTGGTAGCTCCAACACTCACCAGAGTTCAGCCCTTCATATGATTGAAAGGGATAGCAGAGAACCACAACATCATCTCATCTGCTACCCTAAAAACTCATAAAAGGGTCCTTTCATCACCTTCCCAGAGACACCCAGAGAGAGCTACATCCAATGAAGTCCCTTCCAAGAGACAAGTTCTTCTCAAGCTTTTGTCTCCACTGATGAAAGTACAGGCAACTTTCTTTTCACTCTGAAGACCTGGACTGTATCCATCCAGATGATCTGGAGTGCATAGAGATAGTCCAGCAAATGGCTCTTCTCACTCACAGAGCCCAGAAGTTCTACAAGAGGACTGGAAGAAGGTTTCCTAGCAATGCTACCAGTGGCAAGTTTAGGCTGTACAACAGAAAAGTCAAGTGTTACAACTGTAACCAGATGGGACACTTTGCTAGAGACAACAAGTTGTAGTTGCTATACTGAAGACAAGAATGAGAGGCCAAGACAACAAGTTGTAGTTGCTATTGAAGAAGGAGGCTTTGACTGGAGCTTTCAAGCTGAAGATGCACAACTCACTCCAGAACAACAAGAAGACTGATCAGCTGTGTGTCACTGCTACACAGCCTGAACCATCCATTTCAAAAAGCAAGCTTCACCCTAAGAAGCCTGCTCCATCATTTGAAAAGGTGGAGAAAGAGAAGGAAAGTGTTCAAGCTTAGTCTTCTTTAGGAAAGAAGACTCTCAGAAGGAAAGAAATGGATTGTGTTATGTGTGGTAGTACTTCACATCTGGCTAAGGATTGTCAATACAATCCCAAGAGTACTATCCACATGATCAAGAAGAAAAATTCTAAGAAGAAAAAGAAACAAACAGCTTCGGAAGGAAAATTTGTTACCTTCGGAAGCCCCAAAATGAAGAATAAGGCAAGTAGGTAATTGCCTTCGGAAGAAAAGTTGGTCTCGAAAGAAAGGAATGCTTCCAAAGCACTGAAGCTTGCTGTAGTGAAAGCAAGGGCTTCCGAAGGATCCGTCTCCAAAGCTTCCGAAGCAACAAAAGCTTCCGAAGTAGTGAAGGTCAAGCCCAATCTTCCAAAGGTGGTGTGGAAGATGAAGGAAGACCTTAAGACTGAAAGCTCCTCTTCAGCAACAGCAAATGATCCTCAAAGCCTGAACACAGTATCACTTACTGTTTCATTGCCTTCATCTAAACTTAATAATCCCAAGACCAATGAGGCTTGGGTTTCCAAATGTAACTAAATCATCTCTTTTGTGCAGGGATAGCCAAAGGCAAACAGAAATGTGTGGATCATTGATAGTGGCTGCTCCAGGCACATGACAGGCAATGAGTCCCTACTTCAAAACTTTGAAAGAATTGATGGAGGACCAGTTTCTTTTAGAGGAGATGCAAGAGGTTACATTACTGGTACGGACATGGTCTCAAATAGTAAGCTCAGCATTGAGAAGGTAAACTTTGTCAAGGAGCTTGGATACAATCTTTTGAGTGTGTCCCAATTTTGTGACCAAAAACATCACATGCTCTTTACTGAGCATGAGTGCATTGTTCTCAAGCCTGGGGTCGACATTCCTCAAGAGCATAATTTGCTCAGAGCCCCTAGGAAAGGGAACATGTACAATATAGACTTGCAGGAAACATCTCCCTCTAGAGAGATTTCTTGCTTTCTATCTAAAGCAAATAGCGATGAGTCTTTCCTTTGGCATAAAAGAATGTGCCATGTAAACTTTAAAAACATGAATAAACTTATTAAGAATGACTTGGTAACTGGAATGCCAAAGAAAGAGTTTACAAGTGATGACCACTGTGTTGCATGCTTGAAGGGGAAGCAACGCAAAGTGTCTCACAAGCCAAAGGAAATGAACTCTATCACTACTCCCCTACACTTGTTACATATGGATCTGGTTGTCCCCACCAGTGTAATGAGTTTAAGAAGTACCTCATACTGTTTGGTGATCACAGATGATTTCACAAGATTTACTTGGGTGTTTTTTCTTAGAACTAAGGATGAAACTCCTGAAATCTTAAAGAATTTCACTCTGAAAATTGAGAATCAATCAGATCATAAGGTCAAAATCATAAGATGTGATCAAGGAACCGATTTCAAAAACCAAATCCTTGATACATTTTGTGATGAAAAGGGTATTTCAAGACAATACAGTGCTCCCAGGACTCCTCAGCAAAATGGTGTTGCTTCGAGGAGAAACAAGACACTTATTGAAGCTGCAAGAACCATGTTGTTTGACTCTAAGCTACCCATCACCTTCTAGGCAGAGGCTGTCAACACAGCCTGCTATGTGCAAAATAGATTTTTAGTAGTTAAGACACATGGTAAGACTCCTTATGAACTTTGACACAAAAGAAGACCATTCATTGGTTTTCTCAGAACATTTGGATGTCCTTGTACCATCTTGAATACCAAAGATCAAATAGCCAAGTTTGCTGAGAAATCAGATGATGGACACTTTGTTGGGTACTCTTCTCAACCTAAGGCTTATAGAGTATACAATCTCAGAACTAGAATCATTGAGGAGTCAGCCAATGTGACATTTAATGAACACACACCCTGTGTAAAAGGTTCTGGTCCGGATTGGCTATTTGATCTTGACTTTGTTACCAATTGTTTTAACAAATCTTGTGAGAATGTTTCAGGATCTATAGATAACAGGTCAACAGAAGATCCTGATCCAAGATTTGAGCTAAGAAGACCAAACAAGAAGACTACTTCAGCTCCTGTGGTGACTAACCCTACAACTGAAGCTCCCATCAGCACTAGCATGATAAATATTGCTGATTCAAATGAATTGCATTCAAATTCCAGCTCAGTGGCTCAAAATTCAGGAGAAGGAACTTCAAATGCAGGAGGAGGAACTGGAAGTGGTGATAGTGATCAAGAATTTCTTGATGCTAAAAACCACTCTATTGAAGACAACATGAATGACGTTACACACTCATTGGATCAAGTCTCTCTTGATAAGTGTGCTGATGTGGTGGGAGACACCTCATTGCCAGATCAGAATTTTTCAAATTTAGATCTGTCTAACCAACTTGCTGTGATCCCTCAACTTCGGATCTCAGACTTAACTTTCCACGCTTCCTAAACTAGATGATTCCTTTCCAAGGCGAGACCTTCAGCATGACTCTATCACTCACCTTGAATTCAATCGGTCTACGTCTCTTATCGGCATACGACTTCTGTCTATCCTTTGCCGCCTTCATAAAGGCCTTGATTTTTTCCAACTTTTCGGTCATAGCCTCTATCACCTCAATGCTCCCTATCTCCTTCTGCCCGATGTCACCCTAACATATATGTATTCTACACTTCCTACCATATAGCATCTCATATGAAGGCATACCAATGATGGCATGATAACTGTTGTTATATGAGAATTCGGCTAACGGTAAGTGTTCGTCTCAACTTCCTCCGAAATCAATGGCGCATGCTCGTAGCATATCTTCCAGTGTCTGAATCATCCTCTCTAACTGACCGTCTGTCTAAGGATGGTAAACCATACTGATATGTAACCTCGTCCCCATCGCGTCATGAAATCTTTTCCAAAACTTAGATGTAAACCGAGTGTCACCATCAGACACGATAGACACCAGTACGCCATGACGAGTCACTATCTCTTTGATGAATAGATCCGCCAACCTCTCAGATGAATACGTCTCGTGGAATGGTAGAAAGTGAGCCTCTTCATCAGACGATCAACTATCACCCATATGGCATCGTATCCCCTTGTCGTACGCGGTAACTTCGTAATGAAATCCATGGTGATATGCTCCCATTTCCACCCGAGTATATCCAAGGGTTGGATCTTCTTGTATGGCTTCTGGTGCTCCGCTTTCACTTGTAAACACGTAAGGCACTTACTCACATACCCCGCCACATCGCGCTTCATACCTGGTCACGAATAATCTTTCTTCATATCATGATACATTTTTGTAGCACCGGGATGAATTGAGTATCGAGTCTTGTGAACCTCATCCATGATCTTTCCACGCAGACCCCCATAACAAGGAATCCACATCCGCCCTGATCATGTCCGGACACCAAGAGTGTTCTCCCCCAACTCGACGACTAGACCTTTCATCCTTTTGGAGTTTCACTGATTTCAGTATCTTCACCATTTACCACCTCATTATTTTCAACTTTTGATTTAGGTTTGGTGCTAGATACAAAATGATTTGACATACCATTGGTCATGGACTTAAGTAGGGTGGTGTAGTTATTATTCACTAGTGATGCAACAACATTAAATCGTAACCCATACCTTTTCTTTGATTCAATATGAGACTTTAACAGTTTCTCATATTGTTATGATGATAATTGGAACTTCTGAAGTTTCACTTTAGTAGATGCATGATCAGACATTGATTTTGTTAAAAAGGAGGTTAAATGCTCAACTTGTGCTTTCAAATTATAATTTTCAAATACAAGTTTATCCTAATCCTTTTGTAAGGAAGTGATTTTGACCTGATACAACTTATGTTCTCTTACATGACATTCATTCAAAATCATTGTTTCTTTGACTTTATCAGCCAATTGTTGAGCATGGACTCTGTATCTCTCAACCTCTTCAACACAAACAGGTGAACATAATCTTTCCCTTAACTCTGTGGCCATGGGTGGAATTTTGTTCTCTAAGTTTGCCATTAGTGCTTGATTCTCCTCCTGGACTTCCTTCTCATACATGCTCCAGTCATGAGTACCATCTTGCAAAATAATAAAACCAGTTTCTTTAGAATTACTGGTACCTGTTGCAGAACTTGGGGCTGGTGGGGATGAGTTTGTAAGCTGAGGTTGCTTGAAGCTTCTCTGATGTGCTTGTCTTGTGTCTGTTGTTGATTGCTGATTGTTGTTGCATTCCTATGAGAAGTGACAATACAAATTACATTTGTAATACCTCACCTTTGATTTATCAACACCAATTTTTGTTGTTCTTCCAGCAACAGATAGTCCCTTGTTTCTTCTCATATACATCTTGGCCCTATAAGCAATCATGGCCATTTGCCTTTATAGATCCATCTCTTCCACTTCATCAGGATGAAGTTCTTCCAGGTCTTGTTGGCAGATGTGAGAAGGAGTCAGAGTACTATCCAAGTAAGCTTGATAGCTTGAACTGAATGCTGCAAATGCTGCTTTCAGTTTTTCTGATTCTAGAACCATAATGATTGGTTCAAATTTGGTGTTGCTTTTGCTGGGTGATGATCCCTTTGCTGCTGAGCTTTTAGAATCCTTAGATTTCCCTTTCTTCTTGTTGTTGAACTGCTTTAAAAGTTAGATTTAGAAGACTTTCCAGCATAGAAACCAACCTCTTCTTCATCATCACTCTCAACACAAGAGCTTCCTTCATCACCATTGGAAATAAAAGCACATCCAGAGCCCTTTGATTCTTTGAATTGGTATGGTGCTATTAATGCTTTTACACTCTTGTTCCTTGTTTTCTCATCCAACTCCAATGCTTCTACCTTGGCTACCAAATTATCTAGTCCAATTGCCTTAAGATTAATGGTATTTTTAAAAATAGACATAGTTTGAGTTTAACTTTCAGGAAAGGTATGTAGCATCTTTTTATTCAGTTCTTTATTACTGTACTTCAACTCAAGAATATTCATCTCAATAACAAGTTGCATAAATTTGTGGAGTTTTTGAGGAACTGATTCACCCATATTATGATGAAAAGTTTCATACTATGAACGAAGAGTATCCTTCCAGATGCTTCTAATCTCATCACTACGTTCACACAAAGTGTGAAGAATTTTCCATAATGAGTTTGTTGTTTTGTATGCTTCACACCTGATCAAGACGTCTTCAGGTAAAGCCATAGTAAGCATACTATATGCCTTGATGTCGACTTTGACTTTCTTGGCATCATCAGGAGATAGATTTTTTAAACTTACGGGCTGATTGTTGTCATTATAATCAGGTTCAAAATTAGGTGGAATGTAAGGACCTTCAGTAATTGACACCCATAAATTAGAATCTGTATAGTTGATGTGGTTCCTGAATCTGATTTTCCATGTTTTGAAATCAGATTTGTTCTCCAACTTTGGAGGTTAATAAGATCCAACCATAGAACTGCTCATGTTGATTGTCTATGTTAATTGTCAAAATTATCAATTGATCTAATATCCTTTGAATGTGTAAAAACAATGCAAACACACTAACACGGCAATAACAAATCATTGATAATATTGATATCAAATCAACTAAGACAGAAAATTCCTTGGAATTAATGACTTCTGTTGTGAATGAACTAATTAACAACACACTCTTAATTAAATACGAAGTTGTGGTCAAAATTAGTCAAATCGGTTAATATATTCTCATTAAATTTGAAATTAAGATGTTATATGATGATGAGTTTTGTTCAAACTTGTTTGAACAGCCTTGCGAAATTAAACAATAACACAAATCCACGAATCAAAAGCAATTCTGATGCAAATCGAAATTAATCGAGCAATGGAATAGTGAATAATGATCGATATAACAAGGTTTTGATGATTTAATGCAATAAATAACCAATTAAAATATTCAAACTTATAGATCAATTGATCTAGATCAATGAGCATGAGGCTATGATACCTCCTGTGAATCCAAGGATCGAAATAGGAATTCTCAATTTGATTTATCAAATAAAGATCATGGAATTATCAATATTTGTTTTCTAATTAATTGTTTATGAAATTGAAATCGACTAAGAACACATGAAGCAAACTGAAAACACAATAATATAGTGCAATAGAAAGATTGTTTCAATTTGTTTTCATTGATAATAAATCGATTACAATGACTATTGATACTTGGAGGATCTGGTGATCTCCAATGATGTTCTTGGTGTAATTGATGTTTTGCTATGTTTGCCTATGTTTTGCTATTTTGAGTGATTGATTGATTGATATCGTTTCTATGAATATGAGAAACTTTATTTTTGTATCGATATCACTCAATAGCCTACTCAATCACCTTTTTAATTGAGTGCATCCAAGCCTTATATTTATAGGCAGAGGGATTCACCTTTCATAATGGAAACTGTAACTTTCCTTATTGTGGTAAGAAAGTTACAGCTGTAACATTCCTGATGTGACATCCTAAGTCCTCTGACAGAGTTAGTCTTCCGTAGATATTAACTGATGACATCACTTCAGTCAGCTTGACTTGTTGACTTTATGTGTTGTACTTGATGAGTGCTCATGCAAGTTGTTCTTTCGTAGGAAGTTGTTCTTTCGTAGGAAGTTGTTCTTCAGTAGGAAATTGGTCTTCCGTGGGAAATTGGTCTTCCGTAGGAATCTCTAAACATCTTGAACTTCATCCTTAGGAGCAAGCTCTTTTTCAGCAGCAACACTTGATCTTTGGACTTGTGCAACAGATGCTGTTGTGCTTCAGCAGGAGATCTACGGATGCTTGTTGACTTGGTTCTTGTGTTCCGCAAAACATCTATGGAAGAACAAACTTGTTCATCTATAGAAGTTCTTGCACTTTGTCAAGTATGATGTTTTCCTGCAATTACATGAAATCAACGCAAATAATAATTTGGGGGTTAACTTATAAATCATGCATACATTATCAAAAAGAGATTTACAATGATTTATTACAGGAGTTGACTAAGTCAACTAAACCTATAGATTGAATCTAGTCCTACGAATATGTTAACGCATTCCAAACCTTTTACATGGTAAAGGAACTCAGAACCTTTCATCAGCTGGGCATACGATGCAAAGAAGAATATGTATGTAGTTAAGAGAAAGGGTGGAGTTATGGAGTACTTTCAGGACGAACAAGATTTCCATACACTCAGAGCATCAGATTTATATGCTATGGGTCAAGGTCCATTCATTAACCCTAGTAACTATAGCAAAGCCAATTGGATCAGGAATATGATTTGGAAACAAAGCAAGATCAACTTCAAGGACTTTAAGACTGCCAAATCCAAAGTTATTGAAGATGAGTCCCGAATTGATCCAAACATGAACAAACCAATGAAGATCCAAGTGTATAGGCATCCAAGATATGCAAGGAAGATCCCTATTCACGCTCCTGTGCCAGTTAGCAGCTTGTCCAAGCTAATGTGGTGGAGTTGTGAAAAGGAGATAGGGCATGCGTTGATTAAGTGTGTAGATAAAGATTACCGTGTAATCGACCCTTTGGATTCGCTCAAATTTGGAAATGAAGATTTGATGAAGTTGCAGGCTTGTCCGATTACAGCTGATGAATCTATGCCTTTCATAGAAGAATAGTTTGGTTGGATGATCATGAAGGCCTTGACCAACAAGATGTATGCATACAGAGGCAGCTACAAAGTAGATGACGTGGACTTCTAAATGCATTGATTTACCGAGCCTAGGGGGAGATTATAGGGGTTGAACCTAGAGGTTCAGGAAATCAATTCAAGATGAAGAAGATCAAGTCATGCGACAAGTTCAAGTTGCCACGTGACAGCTTGCTTCTCACGCGAAAACTTTAAGTCACGCGAGAACTTCTAGATTAGTATATACAGACGTTTTGTAATGTAATCAGTAAACTTTTGTCTTATTTCCTGATTTTCACACTTACTGTAATTTGTTCAAAATCAGAGAGCAATACAACTGAAGTTATTTACATATTGTGTTTGTGATCTTCAATTGTTATTCAATCTTATCCGAAATGTCTACATTCTGCATTTTCATTACGAGATCGATCTTTGTATTGTGATGATCCTTACAAGTTGGCTCTTGATTAACATTAGCAGTCTTAGTTGTCCTTTCAGTCAAAACAGGATCAATGACATGCTGTGTAGCAGTAGCAAGATCATTAGCAGCTTTAAGACCTGCAAATTGTTGTTCGCTAAACTCTCCAACTTCTGCGGTATATTGCTATGCAAACGTAAATGGAACCTCAGAAGTGAGGCCTCTAATGTTCTGCTCTAGAATCGGAACATAGCTGAATATGAATTGTTGTTGATGTTCAAGATTCTTGATCCTCTCATCCTTTTCTAGATTTAGAGCATGTAAATCATAAATTTGTTAGGTTTTCTCCAACATCTCCCTCTCTAATGTTTGAACTCTTTGTTCAAGTGTAACTAAAATAGGTGAACTAGAAGTAGTTCCAGTATCATGTCTTTGCGCTAGAGTAGTGTTGAGAAAATCTTCTTCCATTCCAACTGTATCATCATTGGGGTGTTGATCTCTTGGAGGTCTGCTCAACACATCATCAGAAGTCGGCATAGCAGATGATGTCACAGTTGGGAATCTTTAACAATCACTGGAATATCTTGTTGTACAGTCTCACAAACTATGACTGGAGTCTCGGAAACTAGAATATCTGTACTGGTCGACACAGTGGTCATCAGGGTTCTACACTTATGCAAAACACCTCGTCCTCTATCCCTCCCACATGGAGTTACATTAGAATCATCTCTTTTTCTTGCCATTCTCTTCTTCCTTCTTTGTGTAGATGGTAAATCCTCAGGAATAAAGTCAGCATCCATATCCTCAATAGTGCGTTTAGTAGGAGTTGTTTGCACTCTAGGTCTCTCTTTTAAAACATAAGGAACATTTCCTATCTGATCACTATTTGTTTCACTACCAGACTAAACCAAGAATCAATCTCTTCATCAACAGACATACCACTTGATCAAGAAGAGCTTTCTAGAGCATCCTTAGGAGCTTGAGAAGATAAGATAACTAGATTAGTATTTTGTGGTTCAGTTGAAGCTTGTTGTTGAGTAGACTGATCATCAGATTGAAAACACTCAATAAATCAGCTATGTTTGGCAAATTGATCACCATTCCAAGTGCTTCCATGAGATCTTATTAGATAAGTAAAGATATCTTTCTTTATCACCATAACAACATAGATAGAAGAAATATATATAGCTAACTCAAGACGAGCAACATTCATGATTATCTGGATAAATCAGGGATACATAATAAACTTCTTCCCTGACGACAGCTATCACATTCTTCTTCATCTCCATAAATATGGCTTTAGATATACTATATGGTAAGTCATCAATGAGAGAAACAAGCAATGATCCAAAAACAGCACTTAGACTATCCAACCCAGCCTTCAGGTTTCTTAAACAATGAACCACTACGTGTAATAGATACTTCCAGAATGGAGGTAAGTGCTTCATCTCCAAAGATGGATATTGATGATCATATCCCATCCTCTTCAAACAGTCATGAGCCACATCGTCATCTATATTTATTGGTGAATTAGGTTGATCCTCTGATAAAAGAACACTGTTAATCACCTCAAATGTGATAACCACTCTCTTCCCCTTTATTGTAGCTGTACTACATGGCTCTGCTTGAGAATCTCTCTAGTTAGTTGTCGTCAGCCAAAACTGATCAATTACATCAGTATAGATGTGGTTTTGGTAGTGTTAGCATGATGAATATGTAAAGTCTTGAGATCGCCTATTAAAGATCTGAATAAAGCTTTATTATCACGAACATCACCAAGAAATGACACTCCATTATGGTTTTAATTAAAAACCATTTGTCCAGCCATCTAAAAAGTAATTGTAAACAAACATTTATTAGTCAATCACAATCAACAATTCCATACTTCGAAAAATTTTGAAATTCAAACTTTTCGCACAAACAAAACTAATCACATGCGAATAGTTTAATTTTAATTTTCGACTTCTCGCGCGACAAGATCATTAATCGCATGAACTTAGTTTGACCAAAGGTCAACTATTTGTGTGACATGTTAAAGATTCCATGCAAGTAGTTCTGTACAATTTTGAAAGTTATCGCGTTTGTTCATATTCTGCACAATTTTCGCATGGGACAAGTTGAAAATTTCATATTTCAAATTAAGTGTTTTCAGGGTGTTTTATCTAACAATACCATGTTTGTTAAGTGTCAATTAGGATTTTATTAAGGTTTCATATGATTAATTTTGTTCATTTTTTAGTGTATTAGTTCTTTAATATTTGGTTACCATTCGAACAAAGTTAAAACTAAACAATGACCATCAAAATACCTTTGTAATCACTAATATATCCAGATACGACCACAGTGAACACGTATATTAATGAAATGAGTTCAACACTTACACAAATTTTGACAAAGTATAACCAGTAAGTTATGTGTGCGATAAGTCAACTACTCACACACTATGCCTATGTGTACTTGTTTGACTTCTCGCGCGAGAAGTCAGTGCTCGCACCAAGATACCTTTCGCACCCAATGAACTTCTCGCATGAGAGAAGTTCAACTTATTTTGAAATTTTTTGAACTTTTTTAACTTGTCAATTTTTGTTCATTTTATTTGATCTTGTGATATATTATGTTCAAAAACATGTTTAACCAAGTGTTAAAAATTAACCAAAAACCATTGATGTTGTAAACTTTTGTAAAAATAAAAACAGAATGTAAAAAATCATAGACAAAAACAAGTTGAAACATATAAATTTAGACTTAAAACTTACACTATTTTTTTGTAAATCTTCAAGTATAGGATCATATTTCTGTGAAATCGATTATTAACATCGTCCAGCTTTATTTAAAATAAGATTGGTTACGCTGATTGTCAATATACTTTATCCATATTAAACTCAGACTTTAATTTTTACTTTGACACATATGTTGTGATATTTATCATGTTTTGAGTGTTTATATGAAATCAATGGATCCCACAATCAAAAATTCTATAAAATCCCTATCTAGCTTCAAGACATTTTTGAGATTCCAAGTCACCCCAAAATTGACTTAAACCTTTTACCTCTAATCAGCATTCTCAAGATTATTTCTTTCTTATTATATCTATGTAGAGCATAACTAACCTAAGAAATGTTTCTGAACACAGAACATTAACAAGTTTTAGAACTTATTAACTGCCAGTCGAACTTATTTTGCCCTCGTAAGACGTTTAGGACTTATATGCCAAATTGGACTTACATGCCCCTTTTTTTGATTATGCCTACAATGTCAGAACATATTTTCAAAAATAAAAATATTTATCATATAGTATGTATGCCTTTGAAATATCTTTTATTATTGTGCAAATTGTCATCTTTTATTCCTATATGGCCTTTTGGAATCATTTTGCTCTTTTGACTATTTTTATTGCTTTTGCCTTTTGTATCTTTTTCATCTTTTTAACTATATATATATATATATATATATATATATATATATATATATATATATATATATATATGTGTGTGTGTGTGTGTGTGTGTATATATATACATATATATATATATATATATATATATATATATATATATGTAACACCCGGAAATTTTCAGTAAAAGAAAAAGAAAAGAAAAGATAAGGGAAAAAAGGTAATTGTTTCAAAGTAAGGGGTTAAAAGGTGCAAAAGTCAAACCTGCCCATAATGGGTTTAAAAAGGTGATATGGTCGCCCATACCTCTTCTACCAGACATACGACTTTCTACTTGAGTGAGAAGAAGGAGCTCCCATCCGAATTTAGAGTGAGAATGCGGTAGAAATCTTCAGAAGCTATGATTTTTAAGGTGTTTCTTCTCGGTTTCAGTTGGGTTTAAGCTTCTGGACCGATCTTTATGTGCTTCTATGTGTTTGGTTGCTTGTTTTTACGTGTTTAGGTGCTAGAACTCCAGGTTGCTCTCGGGTTCTGAGTGTTTTACTCAAAAGCTGTTAAAGGTGAGTTCTAGATCCCCTCCTTTACATGTTTTCTACTTGTTTGGGGCTGATATGTATATGAAACTTTTGTTTTATGAAACATACTATGGTTTTTCAGGAATGTACAATTGTTTATAAAAGATGTATGTTTTAAAAGATTTATGTAATGTTATGTGTAGTTGTTTGTCATGTTTTAAGTGTGTAACTGGTAGATCCATGCTAAGTATATGTTTAGAAATGATGTTTGGGACTAGAAACTGCATAAGCTTAATCGTAGGTGCTGGACTTGGTGTCCGCTGTGGGCATATAAGCATGGATAAGGTGTCTGCTATGGAGACTTAGACACTTAGAATGTTTTAGTCAACCACTATGAACACACTTAGTGCTTCATTCATGCGCTGTGAACTTGGGTCAAGTGTGAGAAATGTTTCGAAGCCAAGGAAGAAATCTTTCGAAACCAAGGAATAAATCTTCTGAAGCCAAGGAAGAAATCTTTCGAAGCCAAGGAAGAAATCTTTCGAAGCCAGGAAGAAATCTTCTAAAGACAAGGTGAAATCTTCTGAAGGTAAAATGAAGTCTTCCGAAGCTTCAAGGTTTTGCTTAGTGTCTTGTTTAGGCGCTATGAACTCATAGGCTTATTCTGAATTTTAAAAAATATAATTAAGTGCTAAGTACTAATGTTTTATGGAGGTTTATGCTTGTTGATGTTGTCTGCTCGAGGGTTGTTGTCATGAATTATGTTTCATGCTATGTATTAAGATGTCACTTTACGTGGTGTGATATGTTCATGTACGTAAAGTATTATGTAATGGAAGTCAAAGATAATGAAAAGTTGAACGTAATGAATGAATGAAAGTCTTTCAAGCAAATTAACTGGAGGTTCACAACTCATTGAAGGGTTGTTACCTTAACTGTGTGCGGTTTAGCTAACCCATGAGAATGCACACAGGGGGGTCAGTCTTTGTGACTGATTAAAACATACAAAACGGGATCCTTGTCGCTTGACCCCAAGACGGTAGTGTTTTGTGCAAAATGATGGGGCATAGAATATGGTAGGATCTAGATAAAACTGAAAGATATTAATGAAAGAAAGTACAAACGAATGATTATGAACGATGACGGAAGATAATAAATAATTATTATCAAGATGTACGTATGATGTGTGATCATGTATAAAACTAAAGGAAATGTTTTAAACAAAAGTAAAGTATTTTATTATACAAACTAGAACTCACTCAGCGTCACTGACTTTCTATATGCATATCAGTTGGCAGGTAATTGTTGATGCTGAAGAGGTGTAGGCATGGATGCATAAGCTACTGGAGGTGATTCGAGTCTGGCATCAACATTTTTTAAAATGTTATTGTTTTAATAAAATTTTGGGATGTAAATGAAATGATATGATAATTTGACATGATTTTAATTATAAATGAAAAGTTTAAATTCCGCTGCAAATGTCATGTTTTTAAATGTTTTACGCTATGAATGACCAACTATAAGCGTCCCGGGGACGGGCCTTACAAGTTGGTATTAGAGCCAAAGTTTAAGAGAATTGGGTAAAATATTTTTTTAAAAACCTAAACTTAAACTGAGAATGGGACAAAAGGGAAGGAATGCCAGTCCTAGTAGCTACATGCCTACAGGTAAATGTTTTATATAAACGTTTTATGTGAATTAATAGAAAAAGGAATTATGTGTGCGTGTTATGTGAGTTATGTGCTTCTAGTAGATTTGGATACTGATGTAGTCAGGATAGGAAATGCTTGGGGAATGAAGAGTAAAGTAAGTGGCTAATCACTACTGGCCACCGTAAGTACGTACTTACTATACTTGACATGATCTGAGCTATTACCTTGAATGATCATGTTAGTGTTTGAATCTTATAGTGTTTAGAGATGGCTAGTGGTAGATCTTCGAAGGCTTCACGTGGTGGAGGTCATGGTGGACGTGGTACTGGACTGTGTGTCATAAGGAATAGGGCTAGGACGGCTGATACAACTCCTGAAAAGCCCAAGCTTCATCACCATGAAGGCGGTGATAAGAGTGCTAACTTGAGGGCCTCAGTAAAGGAGGTAGTGGTGGAGGAAGTTCATTAAGTCATGCAGACAATCCTATCATCTGTGGTGATTAAGGGTTTTAGAGTCATGAGAGAGGATAAAAAGAAAGAGAAAGAGGAGAGGAAAACCATTGGGAGAGAGAGCAAGAAGAGAGGTTCAGGGGAAATAGAACAACCAGAGACTGAGATAGTTGTCTCTAGTGATGAAGAGGAAGAGGAAGCAATGCAGGAAACTACAAAGGGATGCAGCTATGGAGAATTCCAGAGATGCAAGCCCCTGACTTTCGATGGGAATAGGGATGGTGCTGCTGCTCACCGATGGGTGAGAGAGATGGAGGCAGTGTTGGATATCAACGAGTGCAGGGAGGACCAGAAGGTGAAGTTTGCTACCCACTCATTTGTGGATTCGGCCTTATGCTGGTGGGACAACATTGTTCAGGACGGGGGTAGCAGGGCAATTTGAAGAATGAAGTGGAGTGAGCTGAAGAAGTTGGTGATCGAGGAGTTTTGTCCTTATAGGGAACTCGACAAAATTGAGAAAGAGTTCCTACAGTTGGAGGCGGGAACCATGACACACCAGCAGTATACGACTAAGTTCAAAGAGATTGCGAGGTTGGTGGCAGATCAGGTGACGCCTGTGTCACGAAAGATCAAGAGGTACATCCAAGGTCTGCTGGTGGATATCCGCAGACATCTGATCATCGCTCGTCCAGGTACGTTCAGGTCGGTTGTTGATCTGGCGGGGAGACTGTATGATGAGAGAGAGGAGGTGGTAGTAGTGGAGGTGAATAAGAAAGATGGCGGTGATAGAAACTGGATCAGGAAATGATTTGGCAGTGGTGGTTTCACTCCCAAGAACAAAAAGGCAAGGTTGGATGACTGGAAGATGGTGACTGTAGGTACAGGGTCGACGACGTGTAATAAGTGTGGGAAGAAGCATGCAAGGGAATGTAAGTGGGGATCGAACATCTGTTTCAATGGGAAGGCAGGGCATATGGTAAAGGATTATGGGGTGATGAGGTGTTATAACTATGGTGAAGAGGGTCACATAAGCAGAGACTGCAAGAAGTCAAGGGCTGAGAGCTCTGGAGCAAAAAAAGGAATTAAGAAGGAGGGGCAGAGGGCAAAAGCCAGAGCTTTTGCTATGACCCGGGAGGAGGATATGGTGGACCCCGATGTGTGTCAGGTACATTCCTAGTAAACCAAACTTTTGCCACTGTGCTTTATGATTCGAGTGCTAGTAGGAGTTTTATTTCTACTACCTTCTGTGATAAGTTGCCCGTTAGGAGTAGAAAGATTGATGAGCCCTTCGATATAGAAACTGCCAATGGTAAGTCTACCAGGAATTCTGATGTGATAGAGGATTGTGAAATAGAGATGGAAGACTATAGGTTCTCTGCTAGGTTGGTTGTGATGCCCTTAAGCAGATTTGATGTAGTCCTAGGGATGGATTGGCTAGCAGCCTATGAGGCAAACATCATGTCTCGTAAGAAGATGATTCGGTTGACAGCACCAGATAGGAGTTTGGTGACGAACTACGGCGATAGATTTAGTACGATTCTGAAAGTAATTTCGATGGTTGTGGGAGAGAAGTGCATGAGGCATGGATGTGGTGCCTATCTAGCTTATGTGAAGGATATAGATGTGTTAGTACCATGATTATTGGACGTGCCAGTCATGTGTGACTTCCCAGACGTATTCCCTGAAGATCTATCAGGTGTGCCACCTGACCGTGAGATTGAGTTCCAGATCGATCTGATACCTGGTGCCCAACCTGTTGCCAAGGCATCGTATCATCTAGCTCTATCTAAAATTAAGGAATTAATAACACAGCTACAAGAGTTACTAGATAGGGGGTTCATTTGACTGAGTATCTCTCCATGGGGTGCTCCGGTCTTATTTGTGAAGAAGAAGAATGGTAGCATGAGGATGTGTATCCACTACCGTGAGCTAAACAAGTTGAACGTGAAGAACCGGTATCTATTATCGAGGATTGATGACTTGTTTGATCACCTCCAAGGTGCCAGTTGGTTCTTGAGGATAGATCTTCGATCTGGTTACCATCAACTAAAGGTGAAGGAGCAGGATATTCCTAAAACAACTTTTCATACGCGTTATGGACACTACGAGTTTCTCGTTATGTCTTTCGGTTTAACCAACGTGCCAGCTGCTTTTATGGATTTGATGAATCAGGTGTGTCGGCCTATGCTAGATAAATCAGTGTTTGTGTTTATCAATGATATCCTGATTTATTCAAAGAGTGAAGAAGAGCATACCGGTCACATTAGGGAGGTGCTAGAGATGCTTAGAAGGGAGAAGTTGTACTCCAAGTTCTCCAAGTGTGCGTTCTAGTCACATGAAGTTCAATTTCTGGATCATGTGGTTAATCCTGAAGGGATCATGGTGGACCCCGTAAAAGTTGAGGCGATGATGCAATGGAAGTCTCCAAAGACGCCATCCGAGATTCACAGTTTCTTTAGTTTGGCGGGCTACTACAGGAGATTCATTCAAGACTTCTCAAAGATAGCTTCACCATTGACCAAGTTGACCCGTAAGGATGTGAAGTTTGTATGGGGTGAAGAGTAGGAGAATGCTTTTGAAGAGCTAAAGACGAGATTGACTCAAGCTCCTGTCTTGACGTTGCCCGAAGGGAAGAAGACTTAATGGTCAATTTGGATGCTTCTTATTCGGGATTGGGTTGCATGCTGATGCAACGGGGGAAAGTTATAGCCTATGCATCCTGACAGTTGAAGATCTATGAGATTAACTACCTTACTCATGATTAGGAGTTGTCGGTTGTGGTCTTTGCATTGAAGATTTGGAGGAACTACTTGTATGGGATGAAATTCACTATCTTCAAGCAAAATGATCTAAACATGAGGCAAGGCCAATGTGGTGGCGGATGCCCTTAGCCGAAAGGAGAAACCCGAGCTGATTCGGGTAAAGGCTTATCATATGATCATGACCTCTGATGTGATGAAGCAGGTCAAGGAATTTTAGGACGAGGCTCTGATGGAGGATCGAATTAACTCCGAGTGGAGGAAGGGCCTAGTAGCTGAGTTGGGAGAGAACACTCTTGGTGTTAGAACCTGATTCGGACGGATGTAGATTCCTCGTTATGGATATCTACATGGGAAGATCATGGACGAGGATAACAAGAATCGATACTCAATTCATCCTGATGCTACAAAGATGTATCATGATATGAAGAAAGATTACTGGTGGCCGGGAATGAAGCGCGACGTAGCAGAGTATGCAAGTAAGTTCCTTACTTGTCTGCAAATGAAGGCAGAGCATCAGAGACCATATGGGAAGATTCAACCTTTGCTATGCCATATGGGTGATAGTTGATCGTCTCACGAAGAGTGCTCACTTTCTACCTATCAGCAAGACGTATTTATCAAAGAGGTTGGCAGATCTGTTCATCAAAGAGATTGTGACTCGTCATGGTGTACTTGTGTGTGCCGTGTCCGACCGCCACACTCGGTTTACCTCCAAGTTTTGGAAAAGATTTCATGATGCGATGGGGACGAGGTTACATATCAGTACGGCTTACCATCCTCAGACAGATGGTCAGTCGGAGAGGATGATTAAGACATTGGAGGACATGCTCTAGGCATACATCATTGATCTTGGAGGAAGTTGGGACGAACACTTATTGTTAGCCAAGTTCTCATATAACAACAGTTATAATGTCAGCATTGGTATGCCTCCTTATGAGATGCTATACGGTAGGAAGTATAGAACGCTCGTATGTTGGGGTGTCATCGGCCAGAAGGAGTTAGGGAGGATTGAGGTGATCGAGGCTATGACTAAAAATTTAGAGAAGATCAAGGCCTTTATGACGGCAGCAAAGGATAGACAGAAGTCGTACGCCGACAAGAGACGTAAACCGATAGAATTCAAGGTAGGAGATAGAGTTATGTTGAAAGTATCGCCTTAGAAAGGAATCATCTGAATCATAAAGCGTGGAAAGTTAAGCCCAAGGTATATAGGGCCTTTCCGAATTATTGCTCGAGTAGGAGAGGAGGCTTACAAGTTAGAGCTACACGATGAGCTAAGTGGAATTCATCTAACGTTCCACGTATCTCATTTGAGGAAGTGCTTAGCTGATGAGGATATGATCATGCCACTAGAGGACGTCGAGGTGGATGAACGGCTTAATTATATGGAGCAGGCAGTGGCCATCATTGACAGAAAAGAGAAGAGGCTAAGGAATAAAGTGGTTCCACTTGTGTGAGTATTGTGGAGACACAGGAAGGGATCCGAGTTTACATGGGAGACTGAGGAAGAGATGAGACAGTACTATCCGCAGCTGTGTGAGGAGTTACAGGTTTCAGGCACGAAACCTATATAAGGGGGGTGGACTTGTAACACCCGAAAAATTTCAATAAAAGAAAGGAAAAGAAAAAGAAAAGAAAAGATAAGGGAAAAAATGTAATTGTTTCAAAGTAAGGGGTTAAAAGGTGCAAAAGTCAAACCTACCCATAATTGTTTCAAAGTATTATGTTTTATGCTATGTATTATGATGTGACTTTACGTGGTGTGATATGTTGTACATAAAGTATTATGTAATGGAAGTGAAAGGTAAAGATAATGAAAATTGGAACATAATGAATGAATGAAAGTATTGCAAGCAAATTAGTTGGAGGTTCACAACTCATTGAAGGGTTGTTACCTTAATTGTGTACTGTTTAGCTAACCCATGAGAATGCACACAGGGGACCAGTCTTTGTTACTGATCAAAACATATGAAAGGGGATCCTTGTCACTTGATCCCAAGACAGTAGTGATTCTTTCAAAATGATGGGGCATAGCATATGGCAGGATCTAGATAAAACTAAAAGATATTAATGAAAGAAAGTACAAAACGAATGATTATGAATGATGACGGAATAATAAATAAATATTATCAAGATGTACGTATGATGTGTGATCACGCATGAAAGTAAAGGAAATGTTTTAAACAAAAGTAAAGTATAACATCCCACATTGGTTGGGAAGGAAAAGGAAGGCTTCTTTATAAGGGGCTTGAGACCTTCCCCACTACGACGAGTTTTGCCTGGGCGATGGTGGTACGTCCCGGTCTAGGTGAAAACAAAACCGTGAGGCGATGGTGGTTCATCCCGGCCAAAGCGAACAATATCATGGTGCGGTTACGCTGGGCTGTTACAGATGGTATCAGAGCCAGGGCCGGGCCGGTGTGCCAGCGAGGATGCTAGGCTCTCTAATGGGGGTGGATTGTAATATCTTATATTGTTTGGGAAGGAAAATGAAGGCTTCTTTATAAGGGGCTTGAGACCTTCCCCACTGTGACGCGTTTTGCCTGGGCGATGGTAGTACATCCCGGTCCATGTGAAAACAAAACCGTGAGGTGATGGTGTTTCGTCCCGGCCAAAGCGGACAACATCATGGTGCGGTTACGTTGGGCTGTTACATAAAGTATTGTATTATACAAACTAGAACTCACTCAGCATCGCTAACTTTTTATATGCATATCCGTTGGCAGGTAATTATTGATGCTAAAGAGGTGTAGGCATGGATGCATAAGCTACTGGGGTGATTCGAGTCTGGCATCCACATTTTTGGAAATGTTATTGTGTTAATAAAATTTTGGGATGTAAATGAAATGATATGATAATTTGACATGATTTTAATTAAAAATGAAAAGTTTAAATTCGATTGCAAATGTCATGTTTTAATATGTTTTACGCTATGAATGACCAACTGTAAGTGTGTGTGTGTGTGTGTGTTTGTGTGTGTGTATATATATATATATATATATATATATATATATATATATATATATATATATATATATATATATATATATAATGCCCATGAAAGTTACTGAATCAGAAAGTTACTTGCTTGAATAAGACTAGACTGTAACTCTCAGTCGCTTTTATCAAGAAATCAGTGTTACCACAAAACCATGATGCGTGACCCACATCAGTTATAGTGAATTTAATTTAAATGCATCACCAATCATAGTGCTTTTTATTCTTGAAAGTCGAGCTTATCAACATATCAAACAAGGCCCCGTTCCCGAAAAGCTCACAGTTGGTCAATCACAACATTTTTCATATAAATGTACAATACATTTCTTAAAACGTTGCAGCGGATTAATTTATCAAAAACCATTCATGCATTACTATTTGATGTTGCCAAATAATAGACCATTGTAAGTTTAGGGTTACAAAAGAATCGTTCAGTTGTATTACATAACAACGATATTATTATGCATGAAATGGATGCCAGTCTTGCCCGCGAAGTAGCTTCACTCGCGTGCCATCCTCAGCAACTAATTACCTGCCAACTGAAAATACATAAAAGTCAGCGTTGCCGAGTGAGTTCTAGTTTTATAAATAAAATACTTAATTTTACTAAAAAAACGCTTTCTTTACTTTCGTACGTGATTACGCATCATACATACAACTAGATAATAATTCTTTATTATCTTTCATTATCGTTCGTTTTCGCATTTTCTTTCATCATTATCTTTCACTTTATCTGGACCTGTCATATGCTATGCCCCATCATTGTGCACGAAGCAACTACCTCTTGGTGTCAAGCGATAAGGATCTCGTTTACACACGTCTACATCAGTCACAAAGACTGACCCTCCTGTGTGTGAACCCTCATGGGTTAGCCAAAACGCACGTTATATATCACACAGTTGAGCTAACAACTCTCAATGAGATATGAACCTCCTTAAACATTTTGTTGGCAAGACTTTCATTCATTCCTTATGTTCCACTTTTCATTATCATTAATCTCTCGCTTCGTTTATGATAATACTTTATGCATACGGGCATAAACATACCACGTAAAGTCACGTAATAATACGTTATATGCAACATATCAACAGGCCACAACATGGAAAACACCAACAAACATAACCATCAAAACATCCCAGGGTTTAGTCTTAAAATTTCTATTTCCCAAAATTTCAAAAAATTTTCTAAGGCATTTAGGTGCATGAGCACTATGCAGGCGCACGAGTACTATGTAGGCGCACGGGCACTTTAGGCGCATGAGGACACTTAGGCGCATGTGGAAACCTAGGCGCATGAACACTATGTTAGGCGCATGAGCAATTGATAATTCAAACTTACACTATTTTTCAGACCCAATCATCGTTTTAACATGTTCCTAACCCAAATCTAACATGCCAAACACCTAAATCAAGCATATAAACACAAAACACAACAAATCATACACAAACATACATTCACCCATAGAAACAGAGTATGAACATACGGTTTCATACACATAATTTGTAAAACATTTTTATATACATTTCAGCCCCGAAAACAAGTTTAAAAACAGAAAACCGGGGATCTAGAACTCACATGCAGCAGCTTTCGAGCAAAACTCGTCCACACTCGGAAGCACTTGGAGTTCAAACACCTAAACACACCAGAAACGCAGAACCGAACACAAAGAACACATAAGAATCGGTCTCGAGGAGGTGAAATGCAGATGTAGTGGGCGGCCATGCTTCTTTTAAACATAAAATAATAAGGTTTTGTCCTTTGTACAACTTTAGCCCCTCCACTTATGCAAATTCTCCTTTCTTTCTTTATACTTTTCTTTTCTTTTCTTTTTAGCAAATTTTCGGGTGTTACAAGTCCACCCCCCTTATAGAGGCTTCGTCCCCGAAACTTGTCACTCCTTGAACAATTATGGGTAATATTGCCTCATCTCTTCCTCAGTCTCCCACGTAGAGGTTTCGTCCCCGCTTTCTGAACCGAATGATCCCCTTCCAAGGTGAAACCTTCAGCATAACTTTATCACCCACCTTGAATTCAATCGGCCTACGCCTCTTATTAGCATATGACTTTTGCCTATCTTTTGCCGCCTTCATAAAGGCCTTGATCTTTTCTAGCTTTTCAGTCAGAGCCTCGATTACTTCAACGCCTCCCAACTCCTTCTATCCAATGTCACCCCAACATATGGGTGTCCTACACCTCCTACCGTATAGCATCTCATATGGTGGCATACCAATGCTGGCATGATAACTATTCTTGTATGAGAATTCAGCTAACGGCAAGTGTTCATCCCAGCTTCGTCCAAAATCAATGACGCATGCTCGGAGCATATCCTCAAGCATCTGTATAGTTCTCTCTGACTGACCATCTGTCTAAGGATGGTAAGCCGTACTGATATGCAACCTCGTACCCATTGCATCATGGAATCTCCTCCAAAACATAGATGTAAACCAAGTGTCACGGTCAGACACAATAGACACTGGTAAACCCTGACGGGTCATAATCTCCTTGATGAACAGATCTTCCAATCTTTCAGATGAATATGTCTCACGGATCAGTAGAAAGTGAGCACTCTTCGTCAAACGATCAACTATCACTCATATGGCATCGTACCCCCTTGCCTTACGTGGTAACTTCGTAATGAAGTCCATGGTGATGTGCTCCCATTTCCACTTGGGTATATCCAAAGATTTGATCTTCCTATATGGCTTATGATGCCCTGCCTTTACTTGTAAGCAAGTAAGGCACTTACTCACGTACTCCGCCACATCACGCTTCATTTCATGATACATCTTGGTAGCACCGGGATGAATGGAGTACCGAGTGTTATGAGCTTCATCCATGATTCGCCCCCTTAGGTCTCCATAGGGAGGGATCCACATCAACCCAAAGCAGGTTCTAACTCCGAGAGTATTCTCACCCAACTCCGTGACTACACTTCTAATCCTTTCGGAGATAAGGCACTCTTCTTTCAACGCCTCATCTTGAAACCCCTTAACCTGCGTCATCACATCGGAGGTCATTACCAACTGGTAAGATTTCACCCGGATTGGCTCGGGTCTCTCCTTTTGGCTGAGGACATCTGCCACTATGTTGGCCTTGCCCAGATGATAATGGATCTCACAATCATAATCCTTGATTAACTCTAACCACCTTGTTTGCCTCATATTGAGGTCCTTCTGCTCAAAGAAGTATTTCAAGCTCTTATGGTCCGTGAAGATAGTGCACTTCATCCCGTACAAGAAGTGCCTCCAAATCTTCAATGAAAAGACCATAGCCGCTAGCTCCAAGTCATGAGTAGGGTAATTAACCTCATGGATTTTCAACTGTCGGGACGCATAGGCTATTACTCTTCTCCTCTGTATTAGCACGCAACCCAATCCCGAATAAGAAGCATCTGAATAGACCACCAAGTCTTCATTCCCTTCAGGTAACGTTAAGACAGGAGCTTGAGTCAACTTTGTCTTTAACTCCTTAAAAGCGTTCTCCTGTTCCAGACCCCATACAAACTTCACGTCCTTGCGGGTCAACTTGGTCAATGGTGAGGCTATCTTGGAAAAGTCTTTGGAGACTTCCATTGCATCACCGCCTCAACCTTTGCCGGGTCTACCATGATCCCTTCGGAATTTACCACGTGACCCAAAAACTGAACTTCACGCAACCTAAAAGCAAACTTGGAGAACTTAGCGTACAACTTCTCTCTTCTGAGTGTCTCCAATACTTAACAAATATGACCGGCATGTTCTTCTTCACTCTTTGAATAAATCAGAATATCCTCTATAAACACAATCACTGATTTATACAACATCGGCCAACACACCCGATTCATCAAATCCATGAGAGCAGCTGGCGCGTTAGTTAGACAAAAGGACATAACGAGAAACTCGTAGTGTCCATAACGCGTGCAAAAGCTGTTTTGGGAATATCCTGCTCCTTCACCTTCAACTGATGGTAGCCAGATCGGAGATCTATTCTCGAGAACCAACTGGCACCTTGGAACTGATCAAACAAGTCATCTATTCTCGGTAGCAGATATCGGTTCTTCACCGTCAACTTGTTCAACTCACGGTAGTCAATGCACATTCTCATACTACCGTCCTTCTTCTTTACAAATAAGACCGGAGCACCCCAGGGAGAGATACTTGGTTGAATGAACCCTTTGTCCAGCAACTCTTGCACTAAACCATCAGTTCCTTCATCTCAGACGGAGCCAATCAGTACGGTGTCTTGGCAACGGGCTGAGCACCAGGTATCAAATCAATCTAAAACTCAATCTCGCGGTCCGATGGAACACCTGGTAAATCTTCTGGCAATACGTCTGGAAAGTCACACACAACTGGTACGTCGGACAATTATGGTACTGACGCATCCACATCCTTCACGTAAGCCAGGTAGGTGCTGCATCTACGTTTCATGCACTTATCTGCCACCACCATTGAAATCACCTTTGGAACCATAGTAACTCGATCACCGTAGATCTTACTGAACTCCCATCAGGCGTTGTTAGTCGAATCATCTTCTTGCGACAAACAATATTTTCCTCATAGGCTGCTAACCAATCAATCCCTAGAACTACATCAAATCTGCCTTGGGGCATCACAAATAGTTTAGCAGGGAACCTATGGCCTTCCAGTTCTATGTCGCAATCCTCTATCAAGTCGGAAATCCTCGTATGCTTACCAATGGCAGTTTCAACATCAAAGGGCTCATCAATGCTTCTACTACTAATGGGCAACTTAGCACAGAAAGTAGTAGAATTGAAACTCCTACTAGCACCAGAATCAAATAACACAGAGCCACAAGCTTGGTTTACAAGAAACGTACCAGACACGACATCGGGGTCCACCCTGGCCTCTTCCCTGGTCATCATAGATGCTCTTGTGCTTGCCTTTTGCCCTTCATTCTCGGTCCTCTTCTTTGCCCTAGAGCTCTCAACCCTCCGCTTCTTGCAGTCTCTGCTCATATGGCCCTCTTCACCACAATTAAAGCACCTCATCACCCCACAATCTTTTGCCATATGACTGGGCCTCCCACACTTGAAGCAGATCTTCAACCCCCACTTACACTCCCCCATGTGGTCTCTCCCACACTTACCACATCTCTTTTCCCTAGTACTCGCCGACACTACCCGCCTGTCATCAGTTCTTGCCTTCTTGTTATTTGGGGAGAAACCACCACGTCCAAATCTCTTCCCACTCCAGTTCCTGTTGCCACCATCCTTCTTACTCCCCTCAATCACAGCCACCTCTCTCTCATCATACAATATCCCTATCAAATCCACCACCGACCTGAAGGTACTAGGCGGGCCAGCAATCATGTGCCTGCGGATATCCACTAGAAAACCCTGGATATACCTCTTGATCTTCCATGACACCGGTGTCACCTGATCCGGCACCAGCCTCACCATCTCATTGAATTTAGTAGTGTACTTCTGGTGTGTCATGGTTCCCGCCTCTAACTGCAAGAACTCCCACTCTATCTTGTCAAATTCTCGGTGAGGACAAAACTCCTCGATCACCATTTTCTTCAATTTGTTGGGTTTGTAAACAAGTTTATCAAAGTAGTTTAACCATTTAAACTTAAAAACGCAGCGGATATTATGGATTTAAAACTTGTTTTTGTTGCTGAAATAATCCATTATATTTTCAAGAAGGTAAACCCAAGAACAAAGGATCATATATCTGAAAAGAGATGCTATCAAAACGTAAACAACCATAGGGTGTTCTTAGAATACTACCTTTCAAGAACAAGATGATATGAGATGGATAAAGATGAAGAAGATGATGCTCTTGAATGTAAACCTCCAAAGAAGAAAGTCTCAAGCTAGTATACCCACAAGCTCTTGCAAAACACCCAACTTGTTAGGAAGTTGACACCAAAAACCCTTCTTCAAAACCTCTAGATCCGAAAATGGGAGAAGAAAAATGGAGAAGAAGGAGCTTACATTTCAGAGAGAGAAAGTGTGGTAGGTTCAAGTAATGAATGGATTAAAGTCTTGTAATAAATCAAGACAAGGAATCCCAAGGTGAAACCAAGGGGGCGGCCGGAATTTTTAAAAAAGGGTTTCCCACCCTTTTAAAATTTTTAACACACATTACTTTGTTATAAGTTTATAAAATTAAACCCCTTTTAATTTTATAACTTAACCGCACTTTTATTTGTTGTTATTTAACCTATTTAAATAACAATACAAATAATATCTCATGAACAAAATATCCATATAATTTGTTCTATTTCAAATGCAATAATTTAGAAAACCCATTTTCTAAATTGGTGTCAATATTTATTTTCATGATCATATCAACAAACAAATATTTATTGGTGTTTGTTTAGCTTGTTATTGGGTATGACCCAACTTGGATCATAACGTATTAACCACATCAATCTTGTATGTGTCTTGGGCATATAAGATCCAACAATCTCCCACTTGCACAAAATTCATAGAAGATTGATGCAAGCAGTAAATACCGCCTAACAACGGTTTACTACCCTTAATACGTATGACTAAGAGCCATTCAATAACATCATCCCCTTCAAGTACCTTACTCGAAAATGTTTTAGGTGAATCAATCATCTATCCTTTTGTCACAGATGTCATGTTAAATCCTAGAGACACAGAATGTTCATTCTCCATTGATTTAAATTTAGCAGGCCTTAGACATCATGCTCTCGACGAATAAGAGGGACAAATCCCATCTTGACTACATACGTCTCTCACAATCACCTCGTGCTATACCTGAATTTAGTCTTATGTACTGTCATGTTACAGAACAGCGAAGAACTACGTCAAAGTATAATACTCGGTGAATATCAAGACCCAATATGTTTCTCAGGTTAGAGGATACCAAATGATATTGGCCTTTACTCAAATTTACTTGTGATCAATCATGTAGAGTCCATGTAGTAATATTTGAGATGCGGGTCAGTCCAATATTTGTATCCCACAAATATCTATGAACTTTGGCAGCAACCCTTTGCTCTATATTCATCCATATGAATATCCACCAATCCAAGTTCATAATAGTCTTACCCTCATACTTGTTCCCATAAGTATGAACGACTATGGACGTTCAGAGTAAATAATTTACTCATGGATTAAACATGCAAAATTGGAACATTAGTTGAAACATTATTACCAAATAATTCATTCAAGTAATAAAAGGGTTCAAATATACAAATACAAAATTAAAAGATCAATTCCGGTCACTAGAATATTGAAGTCCCATGGCGCAAGTATGACCTTCATGCTTTGCCTTTTCAAGAAGCTTCGTGAGTGGATCCGCAATGTTTTGATTCGTGTGAACTTTGCGAATACATATCTTTCCCTTCTCAACTTCATCCTTTATGTAGTTGAATCTCTGCTCAATATGCCTAGTCTTTTGATGTGCACGGGGTTCCTTGATTTGAGCAATCGCACCCTCGTTATCATAAAGAATTTCTAGGGGGTCCTGAATGGAAGGGACCACCCCTAGATCGGCAATGAATTTCTTCAACCATGCAGCTTCTTGAGCTGCTAATGAAGTGGCGATGTATTCTGACTCTGTAGTTGATAATACCACCACATCTTGTTTAGAGCTCTTCCAAGAGACTGCTCCTCCATTCAATACGAAAATGTATCCCGATTGTGATCGTGAATCATCCCGATCAGTTTGGAAACTCGCATCCGTGTAACCTTTTACCACAAGTTCCTCCTTACCGGATCCATAGATTAGGAACATATCTTTAGTCCTCCTTAGGTACTTAAGTATGTTCTTATCAACCATCCAATGACTATTTCCAGGATTTTGCTGATATCGGCTTGTCATGCTCAAAGCGCATGACACGTCCGGCCTAGTGCATATCATTGCATACATGATGGATCCTATAGCAGACGCATATGGGATTCCCTTCATTTTATCTTGCTCAACCTTTGAGCTTGGATACTGAGTCATACTCAATATCGTTCCTCTTTGAATAGGTACCGTACCTTTCTTAGAGTTTTCCATCTTGAACCTTTTCAAGATCTTATCAATGTATGCACTTTGATTTAAACCTATCAACCACCTTGATCTATCCCTATAGATCTTTATTCCTAAAATATAAGCGGCTTCACCAAGATCCTTAATGGAAAAACAGCTTCCAAGCCAGGTTTTTACACCTTCCAAGGTTGGAATGTCATTTCCAATTAGTAGGATGTCATCGACATACAATACTAGGAAAGTGATGATGCTCCCACTAGCTTTCTTATACACAAATGCTTCATCAGCGTTTTTGATGAACCCAAATTTGATTACCTCTTCATCAAAACGGTGATTCCAACTTCTTGATGCTTGCTTCAATCCATAGATTGATTTCTTTAACTTGCATACTTTGTTAGGATGTTTTGGGTCGACAAAACCATTAGGCTAAACCATATAGACACCTTCCTCAAGATATCCATTTAGAAAAGCGGTTTTGACATCCATTTGCCGAATCTCATAATCATAATAAGCAGCAATGGCAAATAATATCCTAATAGACTTTAGCATTGCAACCGCCGAGAAGGTCTCATCATAATCAACCCCTTGAGTCTGAGTGAAACCTTTTCCTTCAAGTCTAGCTTTATAAGTATCCAAGTTTCCATGCATATCGGTTTTCTTCTTGAAAACCCACTTACTTCCAACTATCTTGGAGTTGAGAGGTGGTACAACCAAGTCCCACACTTGGTTGTCATAGATGGATTGCATCTCAACGTTCATGGCTTCAAGCCATTTGTCACAATCCAAATTGGACACTGCATCATGATATGTGATTGGTTCATTGGAATCAACCACATAGCATCCATCTATGAAAAATCCATATCTTTCAGGTGGATTACTAGTTCTACCAGATCTGCGAAAGTTTTGTGTGTATTGATCAATCATTTGATCATTCTCAACATCCTCATGTTGAGTGCTAGTGTCAACCAAATGTGTATCGGGTTGTGGTTCTTGATCCTCCTCAAGATCCACTGTTCTACTGCTAGCTCCTTCCATAAGGAACTTGGCCTCCAAGAACTCACCCTTCTTGGCAACAAACTCCTTTTGTTCCAATGGATCATAGAAATAATATCCCATTGAATCTCTAGGATATCCATCAAAGATACACTTAGTGGAACGACTTTCTAACTTGTTTGAGGTGGGAGTCTTTACATAAGCCTCACATCCCCACACCTTTAAATATGATAGAGACGGAACCCTTCCATGCCATATTTCAAAAGGTATCTTTTCCACTTTCTTGGTTGGGGCCATATTCAAAATACGGGCTGCAGAGAGCAAAGCAAAACCCCAAAACAATAGAGGCAATGAGCTTCTAGCCATCATAGATCAAACCATATCCAATAGAGTTCGATTTCTCCTCTCGGACACACCATTGTGTTGTGGTGTTCCAGGTGGAGATAGTTGTGAGACAATCCCACAACTTCTAAGATGATCTCTAAAAGCATCACTTAGGTAATCTCCTCCTCTATCGGTGCGGAGATTTTTTATTGTCTTGTTGAGTTGATTTTCTTCTTCATTCTGGAAGGTTTTGAACATTTCAAAAGCTTCATCTTTGTGTTTTAACAAGCACACATACCCATATCAACTATAGTCATCGGTGAAGGTAATGAAGTATCTTTCATTGTTCCTAGTCATTGGCTTAAAAGGACCACATACATCCGAATGTATGATACTTAATAAATCTTTTTCCCTTTCGGTTTTGCCACTAAAAGGTGCCTTAGTCATTTTGCCTTGTAAACAAGATTCACATACATCAAATGAATCATATTAACTTGCTTTTAAAAGACCATTCTTTTGAAGTGTTTGTATGCGCTTCTTGTTTATATGACCAAGACGGCAATGCCAAAGATAGGTGTCACTCAAATCTAATTTGAGCTTCTTGGTGGTGGTTTGGTACAACAAGCTATCATATAATGTGTTTTCACGAACCAATTCATAAATACCATTAATAGGAGTAGCTTTAAAATGAAAGATGTTATTTAAAGAAAGATGAATTTCATTTTCAATAAACGTCAAAACATAACCATATTGTCTTAATTGGGCAACTGAAATAATGTTCCTAGTCAAACTAGGAGCATACAAAATATTGTTCAAAATTGCTTCCAAACCATTTGGAAGCTTTAAGATGTAGTCCCCTCGGGCTTCAACTTGAACTTTTGCCCCATTCCCCATGTAGAGGCTAACATCCCCTTTCTTGAAGTCTTTACTTCTTTTGAACCCCTGCAACAAATTGCAAATATGAGTTCCACATCCGGTATCCAATACCCATGTGTTAGAGGATATTAAATTGAGATCAATATGAAAATTGTACCTGAGGTTTGCCCGGCATTCCTCTTAGCTTTCAACTCTTTGAGATGGATAGGACAATTTCTTGCCCAATGTCCTATCTCCCCACATTTAAAGCATGGGTCATCCGAAGCAACCTTTTGCTTCTTCTCCGCTGGTTTTGGTGGTGGCACTTTTACCATTCCCTTTCCCTTTTTCCCAACGTACCCTTTACCTTTTGCAACACTTGCCTTGGGTGCAGGGTGAGGCCTCTTCTTGTTCCCAACTTCATTGATGGTGAGAACGGGGTAAACCCCTTTTACCCATAGCTGCCTCGGCTGTTTTGAGCATAGAGTGAAGCTCAGTTGTATTCTTGTCCCAACCATTCATGTTATAATTCATAACAAAATTGTCAAACCTTTTTGACAAAGAGTTGAGGATCAAATCCATAGCCATCTCTTTCGGGACGGGACAATTCAGCCTTTCGAGGCGGTCTATGTGGCTCTTCATCTTAAGTACATAAGACGAGACCGATTGGGTATCATCCATACGACATGCATGGAGTGCTCGAACCGTTTCGAAGCGCGCTACCCTTGCTTGTTGTTGGAACGTTTCCTTTAACTGGGTAATCATGTCGTATGCTCCGTGATGTTCGTACTCCTTTTGGAGATCCGGAGTTGTGACATCCGGTAATTTTCCGTTACCAAACTCCGTTAGTTCTGTTAAGTCTCGCATACATGTGTCGTGCACACACACTAGTTGTCGTTGAACGTTGGTGACTTAACAATAATCAGTAATGTTAAATTGATGATAATTAAGTTAACAATGTGATTATTAAGTTATGCTTATGTGATTTAAATGTTAACTGTACTTTTATCGCGTAACGTGGAAACGTGTATATTTATTCCGTGTGTTTTGTGGCAAATGGAAATTATGCATGATTATTATTTGTGACTAATGATAATTGTGTTTAGTAGTTAAAAATTGTTTAAAAACTATTCAAAAAGCCTAATCTTTATAAAATACAAATTATAAGGGTTAAAAGGGTAATTATGGATTATTAAATAAAATAAAATCAAAACCCAACCCTAATCCCACCCCATCGGCCGCAATCGACCTCCTCTCTCCCTCTCCTCTTCAAATTCAGCCCAAGAACAAGCAATCATCTTCGGTTTTGGTCGATTACAAGGCATAGAACACGTTGGAATCATCAATTGCAAGCCATTAGACGTTTAAAGGTTAGATTTTTACATGTTTGTGATGATCTTTCATGTTGGCCGAAAGTTCCATTCAAAACCCGCAATTGATGGTCGATTGATGCTTGTTTGTTGCTGTTAATGTGTTTGTTAGATAGATTACATGTTAATTAACGTCAATTATGCAATAAAGGTTGGATTTTTACAAGTTCTTATGGGATTTACATTAGGGCTGAAACCCTAATTCGAAACTTGCAATTGGAGGCCGATTTATTGATGTTGGTTGGTGTTATTATGTTAGTTGGATTGTATATATGCTAGTTAACGTCGATTATGCAAGAAAGCTATGATTTTGATACGTTGTTTATAGGTTACTAATAATAGTAACTTTATTTTGCATGAATTGATGATTTGATGATGTATGAATGTTATGGGTGTGTTTGTGATGATGATTAGATGCTAGGTTGATGATATGAACAATTTAAAATCGAGAAGATGTCTTATAGTTCATACATTGCTAAAAATAGTAACTTTTGGTGTTGAACGTTGATGAATCATGATGATTAGGTGTTGTTGATCATGTTTAAATGTTGTCATGGATTTGGATTGGTATATAATTGATGAATCCACGAATGTCTTGGGTGTTTGATGAAATTGGGATGTACTTTCCCAAAAGGGAAACTTTAATTGTCCAAATCCTTGAATTGGATGATTTGAGCATGTTTAGGATATTAGGATCATGCTAGTGTGTTCATGGATGGTTTCTAAGGTGATGAAATGTGTTGTTTAGGTTATAGGGATGTTGATTTGGTTTGTTAACTGTTTTGGCCTGTTGTGATTCGCATGACTTGTATGATATCTAGTTGTATGATGATCTAGGTAGTACGTGTGGATAATGAAGTGCTATATGTAACCAAGTGGTATGTTGATCATGTATGATATGCTGTTGTGTTAGTATTAACGAGTTATCACCTATAATGTCACCAACGGGTCAAACGGGTCAACTGGGTCAAATGTGTCTTGTATTTCTTAAACCTTGAGTCTCTTGGTTTGTAGAGCACTTAGGGTTTCATATTGATTCTGTGTACACGTGCTTATGTACTCTTGTATTCTAGGTGACCTTGGAAGGTTGTCTTTCCCTCTTTCTTTCAAGTTAAGCTCTAAGTTAATTCTTGCGCGTATCAGGTGAGTTCTTGCCCCACTTATTTTACACAATCTCTTTTGGGGGAGATAGCATACTGTTGATCACAAACGCTTTTATATATGAGTGTGTATAATATTGATATAGTGCTGTTTACCATGGAAAGTCCTCACACTTTCGGATTGTTAATATTGAATAGCGGGGAAATTTTGGGTAGTACTACTAGGTCTGACAAGCCCCACTTGTGTGACTCGAGGTCCTACGAGTGCAATTTTGTCCTAACATATATTCGTCACGACCTGGTAAGTCGTGACGGGAGGCAACAAGCGCAACACAGTCAGCTTCGATCGCGAAATCACTATGATTAATATTTTTATGTTAATAGACTAGCTATCTATTGCAATACACTACTTATGATTTGAAAACTGTTTATCGGTTTAATTATTAATGCAAACTCTTGAACTCACCAACCATGTCTTGACTTGTTTAGTATGCTATTCTCAGGTTAAGGTTGCCAGTTGCCTAGGGGCACGAACGTCAGCATTGTTGAGTTGTCTACATTGCCCTGTTTACAAATTTGGGATTATTTTCATATTAAATAATTGTGTTTGGGGCGCGTATGTTTTGCGCATTCTCTTTACATACTACTTGTTTTGGGTTTTTTGTTTTAAAAACGCTTCCGCAGTATTTTAAACGTTAACTCTGGTTTTGTTTATTAATCATATAGAGTCGTTCTTGGTAACTAATGACTGAGATCCTGGTATGTCACGCGCCTCGCGGTAAAACCCCGCACGCGGATTTTGAGGGTGTGACAGATTGGTATCAGAGCCATTGGTTATAGGGAACTAGGTTGCATACACACACTAGACTATAACCGCATAGTTGTTAGTTACTTATCGCTTACTCTCCTTACTGTATACTCATTGGCATACGCAACACGTACTTCGCAGCATGGCATCGTCGTCCAGAAATTTAGGCAAGAGACCTGCACGATCTGAGTCACCTCCTACTTCTCCCGTACCGGATAGGGGATTTAACTGGCCTCGACATCCTTATCCTCCTGGCGAGATAGACTGGGATCAGCCTTTCATACCTCCTGAGCTCGATCCTCCGCGGAACTGGGATTTCTACCCCACTTACATAAACCGTATGGCTTATAGAGAACGCGTACCACCAGTAGCACCTACACGACCTAGGACTAGGTCATCAACTGCCTCTACTTTCCCTACACTTCCTACTTTGAGCATCCCTCTGGAGCAGGCATTTGCAGCCCTAGTAGCCACACTGGACACAGAGCGACAACGGATTAGAGGACTCACTGATGAGAACTCTGCATTACGATCTGAGATGCGTCAGCTGCGTTTCTAGGTAGAGACGCTTCAGGAGCGACTTTCGATGGCCATTGGTGGGCATCATACTCTGGCAGGCAACGTGGTAGCACTTAGTGGGCGCATGGACGCACAGGATCACCATAACGTTGTGATCGATGATAGGTTTGCTGATTTAGAGACACAACTAGCAGCACTTCAGGTTGCTGAAGCCCCTACACCTTTGGTGGACCCTGATGAGGAAGACCCAGAAGAGGAACCCGAGGAAGCCCCCGAAGAAGAACCAGTAGCGATGGATGCGGACAGTGACGGATCTGATGTACTGGACTGATCCTACCTTTTAAATGACTTAGACTATGTGGTGTTTCTTTTCTTTGAAACCTATGTGGGAAGGGTTGTTTCCCACCCAACTGACAAACTTAAATTTTGACATTGATGGAATATTTTGTGACTCAATTGCAATTTATTTATCTTTGATTATTATTTCTGTTATAAATGTTGTGGTTGTGGTGAATGCATTATTTCTTATTGTTTACTGTACCTTGATGAGATTAATGTGTTGGATGTTACTCATTATTGTAATTGTGAATTTTAAAGTGAAATATGACGCACGTGGAAGAGGACATGGGCGTGGTCGTGGACGTGGCGCCAGAGGCTGTGGAGCCGGAGCCATAAACATGACGCCTGCGGAATTGGCGGCATTAATTAACGAACATGTTCAGGCGGCAGTGGCTGCTGCCCAACCGGGACAACCAGCAGGTAAATGATGACAAGAGGTTAAACTGATTATCCTAGTTATTTGTCTAGGATATCTGACTAATGTTTGGGTTGTCAAAACAGGACCACCACCATGTACCTACAAGTCCTTCATAGACTGTAAACCCCATACCTACAGCGGGACGGAAGGAGCTGTAGGGCTTGTAAGGTGGTTTGAGAAGACAGAGTCTGTCTTCGCGAAATGCAACTGCCCGCCTGCTGATCAGGTGAAGTATGCCACCGGGACATTGGAAGGCGCAGCACTTTCCTGGTGAATGCCCAGGTACAAATGCTGGGTCAAGCCATGCCAATGAACTACCTTGGGATGAGTTTAAGGGAATTATGACTGAAGAATACTGCCCCCGAAATGAAGTGCAGAAACTGGAGATTGAGTTCTGGCAACTCAAAATGCAAGGCTCAGAAATTGAAGCCTACACGACTCGTACTCATGAGTTAGCCACTTTATGCCCAGGGATGGTGAATGAAATGCACAAGAGGGTGGAGCATTATATACGGGGATTGGTGCCCGAAATTCAAAGTATGGTAACTGCCTCTAACCCCACTACCATACAACAAGCTATCGAACAGCCCACAGGCTGACTGACCAGGCAGTTGAGCAAGGACGGTTACCCAAACGAGGTGCGGTGGCAAGCGTGCCCGACCAGAAACGCAAGTGGGATGGTTCAAGCAACAAGGGATCGTCATCCAGCAGCCAATCTCAACCTCAACAACAGCAGCAAAGTCAGCAACAGCAACGAAAGTTCGCTAACAACCGAAGCTTCAACCAGGCGACTCCCTCAAATCAAGGACCCGGTGGGTATGGTGGAAGATTGCCGAAGTGCAACCGGTGTAACTACCACCATGTGGGTCGATGTGATAACTTCAAGTGCCAACGTTGTGGGAAGATTGGTCACGCAGCCAAAGACTGTCGGGGTGAACTGATGAAGAAGCCTCAACAATCACAAGAAACTCCGAAAGGTTTTTTTGAGTGCGGAAAAGAAGGCCATTACAAACGCAACTGTCCCCAGCTAAAGAGGAATGGTAATGGCAACAACAACAATGAGAACAACAGCAATAATAACAATGGCAACAACAATAACAACAACAATGGTAATGGCAACAACAATGGTGGAAACAACAATGGAGCCAAAGGAAGAGCCTTCGTCATTGGCTCAGGTGAGGCTCTAAACGATCCTACAACAGTAACTGGTAAATTTTCGGTTAATGGTTGTTTTGCTACCGTATTATTCGATACCGGAGCCGATAGAAGTTTCGTGTCCACTAGGTTCTGTAGTCTTTTAAGTGATATGCCCTCAGCCTTAGAATCTAAATACACCGTAGAGTTAGCTGACGGTACACAGATTCACGTAACGCATATTCTTAGAGACTGCAAGATAGAGCTTGCTGGTCATACATTCACCATAGATCTCATGCCTGTTACACTAGGAAGTTTTGATGTGGTAGTAGGCATGGATTGACTTTCCGATAAACAAGCGGAAGTCATATGCCACGAGAAGATCATACGGATTCCCATTGGTGAAGAAGTCCTCACGGTCAGAGGTGATAGGAGTGGTGCGGTGATAGGCATCATCTCGTTTATGAAGGCACAGAAGTTGTTACGAAAGGGTCGACTGGCCATATTAGTACTCGTCACAGATAAATAGACTGAGGAAAAGAAGATAGAGGATATCCCTGTAGTTCCCGAGTTTCCCGAGGTGTTTCCGAAAGACCTGCATGGATTACCGCCTCATCGTCAAGTTGAATTCCAGATTGAGTTGACTCCAGGAGCCGCTCCAATTGCGAGAGCACCGTACCGGTTAGCTCCGAACGAACTGCAGGAATTATCTGCCCAACTACAAGAGTTGTTGGATAAAGGGTTCATCCGACCGAGTTCGTCGCCCTGGGGAGCGCCAGTTCTATTTGTGAAGAAGACGGATGGTACATTTCGAATGTGCATTGACTATAGGGAACTAAACAAGGTTACTATCAAGAATAGATATCCGTTACCTCGTATCGATGATTTGTTTGATCAACTGCAAGGATCAAGCTATTACTCTAAGATTGATCTGAGGTCTGGGTATCATCAGCTGAGAGTTCGAGAAGAGGACATCTCGAAAACTGCCTTCCGTACACCATATGGTCACTATGAATTTTTGGTCATGCCATTTGGGTTGACGAATGCACCAGCAGTATTCATGGACCTCATGAATCGCGTGTGCAAACCCTATCTTGATCAGTTTGTTATCGTCTTTATTGATGACATACTAATATACTCAAGGACCGAGGAAGAACATGAGAAGCACTTACGATTAATCTTAGAATTACTTAGAGAGGAACAACTGTATGCAAAGTTTTCTAAGTGTGATTTCTGGATACGTGAGGTACAATTCTTGGGTCATATTGTCAACAAGAAGGGAATACATGTTGATCCTGCTAAGATTGAAGCGATAAAGAATTGGTCTGTTCCTAAGACACCGAGTGAGATACGACAATTCCTTGGATTAGCGGGATATTATCGACGATTCATTGAAGGATTCTCTAAGATTGCACAACCTCTCACAGCCTTGACTCACAAGGGAACAACATACAAATGGGTGAGAATCAGGAATCTGCTTTTCAGTTGCTGAAACATAAATTGTGTAGCGCACCAATATTAGCGTTACCGGATGGTAGTGATGACTTCGTAGTCTACTGCGATGCGTCTATTCAAGGACTTGGATGCGTCCTGATGCAGCGGGATAAAGTGATAGCTTATGCCTCTAGACAATTGAAGATTCATGAGAAGAACTATACCACCCATGACTTGGAACTGGGTGCGGTAGTTTTGCCTTAAAGATCTGGAGACATTACTTGTACGGTACAAAATGCACCATCTACACCGATCACAAGAGTCTTCAGCACATCTTTGAGCAAAAGGAGTTGAACATGAGGCAAAGACGCTGGGTGGAATTGTTAAACGACTATGATTGTGCTATTAAGTACCACCCGGGGAAAGCAAATGTAGTTGCCGACGCGCTGAGTAGAAAAGAGATTGCTAAACCTCGATGAGTGCGAACTCTGCAACTAACGATTAGTACGCAATTACCTGAACAAATCCGAGAGGCTCAAAACAGAAGCTTTGAAAGCAGAAAACATTGGGTCTGAATCGTTAAGGGGTATGGAAAAACAATTGGAAGTAAAAGCGGATGAATTCGTTACTTCATGGATAGACTATGGGTACCTCTACACGAAATCTGAGAGACTTGGTCATGATTGAGGCTCACAAGTCCAAGTATTCTATACATCCTGGATCTGACAAGATGTACCACGATTTGAAGGCGCACTATTGGTGGCCTAACATGAAAGCAGATGTAGCTACTTATGTGAGCAAGTGTCTGACCTGCTCGAAGGTTAAAGTGGAGTATCAGAAACCATCTGGTCTACTACAACAACCGAGATCCCTATGTGGAAGTGGGATCAAATATCAATGGATTTTATTACTAAGTTACCTCGTACTTCTACGGGTTGTGATACAATATGGGTTATCATGGATCGATTGACAAAATCTGCTCATTTCCTAGCGATAAAGGAAACAGAAAAGATGGAGAAATTAACTCGACTTTATCTGAAGGAGATCGTTTCGAGGCATGGAGTACCGACCTCAATCATTTCTGATCGCGATTCTCGTTTCACATCACACTTCTGGCAGTCGTTGCAGAAAGCTTTAGGTACGCGATTGGATATGAGTACTGCTTATCATCCACAGACTGATGGTCAAAGCGAGTGTACTATACAGACTTTGGAGGACATGTTACGTGCTTGTGTGATTGACTTCTGGAATAACTGGGAAGTTCACCTACCATTGGTGGAATTTTCTTACAACAACAGTTATCACACTAGCATAAAGGCAGCACCTTTTAAAGCTTTGTATGGGAGAAAGTGTAGATCGCCAGTTTGCTGGGCTGAAATTGGTGATAGTCAATTAACGGGTCCCGAGTTAGTACACGAGACAACTGAGAAGATTGTCCAGATAAGAAACCGCATGGCCGCAGCGCGAGACAGACAGAAAAGCTATGCTGACAAACGACGAAAACCTTTGGAATTTCAGATAGGTGACAAGGTTTTATTAAAAGTCTCACCGTGGAAAGGTGTAGTTCGGTTTGGTAAGCGAGGAAAGCTAAATCCGAGATACGTTGGACCATTTGAGATAGTGGAAAGAATTGGTCCAGTGGCCTATCGACTAGCCTTACCTGATTCATTGAGTGGAATCCATGATGTATTCCATGTTTCAAATCTAATGAAATGTTTAACGGATGAAAAGATGGTCGTACCACTGGAAGAAGTTCAAGTAGACGAACAGTTACGTTTCATTGAGGAACCTGTCGAAGTGATGGGTCGTGAGGTGAAAACGCTTAAGCAAAGCAAGACACCCATTGTCAAAGTTCGATGGAACTCGAGACGTGAACCAGAATTCATGTGGGAACGTGAAGATCAAATGAATCTTAAGTACCCTCAGCTATTGGAAAGGACGATGCTAGCCTGCGAAGGAACTGATTAAATTTCGGGACGAAATTTCTTTCAACATGGGGATGATGTGACAACTCATCCAAAACTCACACGATTTCGATTTCCTTGTGCCAATGCAGTAGACCAGTGATGGAACACTCACCATTTAACGCAATTTTCGGGACGAAAATTCTTTCAACATGGGGATAATGTGACATCCGGTAATTTTCCGTTACCAAACTCCGTTAGTTCCGTTAAGTCTCGCATACACGTGTCGTGCACACACACTAGTTGTCGTTGAATGTTGGTGACTTAACAATAATCAGTAATGTTAAATTGATGATAATTAAGTTAACAATGTGATTATTAAGTTATGCTTATGTGATTTAAATGTTAACTGTAATTTTATCGCTTAACGTGGAAACGTGTATATTTATTTCGTGTGTTTTGTGGCAAATGGAAATTATGCATGATTATTATTTGTGACTAATGATAATTGTGTTTAGTAGTTAAAAATTGTTTAAAAACTATTCAAAAAGCCTAATCTTTATAAAATACAACTTATAAGGGTTAAAAGGTAATTATGGATTATTAAATAAAATAAAATCAAAACCCAACCCTAATCCCACCCCATCGGCCACGATCGACCTCCTCTCTCCCTCTCCTCTTCGAATTCAGCCCAAGAACAAGCAATCATCTTTGGTTTTGGTCGATTACAAGGCATAGAACACGTTGGAATCATCAATTGCAAGCCATTACACGTTTAAAGGTTAGATTTTTACATGTTTGTGATGATCTTTCATGTTGGCCGAAAGTTCCATTCGAAATCCGCAATTGATGGTCGATTGATGCTTGTTTGTTGTTGTTAATGTGTTTGTTAGATAGATTACATGTTAATTAACGTCAAGTATGCAATAAAGGTTGGATTTTTACAAGTTCTTATGGGATTTACAATAGGGCCGAAACCCTAATTCGAAACTTGCAATTGGAGGCCGATTTATTGATGTTGGTTTGTGTTATTATGTTAGTTGGATTGTATATATGCTAGTTAACGTTGATTATGCAAGAAAGCTATGATTTTGATACGTTGTTCATAGGTTACTAATAATAGTAACTTTATTTTGCATGAATTGATGATTTGATGATGTATGAATGTTATGGGTGTGTTTGTGATGATGATTAGATGCTAGGTTGATGATATGAACAATTTAAAATCGAGAAGATGTCTTATAGTTGATACATTGCTAAAAATAGTAACTTTTGGTGTTGAACGTTGATGAATCATGATGATTAGGTGTTGTTGATCATGTTTAAATGTTGACATGGATTTGGATTGGTATATAATTGATGAATCCACGAATGTCTTGGGTGTTTGATGAAATTGGGATGTACTTTCCCAAAAGGGAAACTTTAATTGTGCAAATCCTTGAATTGGATGATTTGAGCATGTTTGGGATATTAGGATCATGCTAGTGTGTTCATGGATGGTTTCTAAGGTGATGAAATGTGTTGTTTAGGTTATAGGGATGTTGATTTGGTTTGTTACCTGTTTTGGCCTGTTGTGATTCGCATGACTTGTATGATATCTAGTTGTATGATGATCTAGGTAGTACGTGTGGATAATGAAGTGCTATATGTAACCAAGTGGTATGTTGATCATGTATGATATGCTGTTGTGTTAGTATTAACGAGTTATCACCTATAATGTCACCAACGGGTCAAACGGGTCAACTGGGACAAATGTGTCTTGTATTTCTTAAACCTTGAGTCTCTTGGTTTGTAGAGCACTTAGGGTTTCATATTGATTCTGTGTACACGTGCTTATGTACTCTTGTATTCTAGGTGACCTTTGAAGGTTGTCTTTCCCCTCTTTCTTTCAAGTTAAGCTCTAAGTTAATTCTTGCGCGTATCAGGTGAGTTCTTGCCCCACTTATTTTACACAATCTCTTTTGGGGGAGATAGCATACTGTTGATCACAAACGCTTTTATATATGAGTGTGTATAATATTGATATAGTGCTGTTTACCATGGAAAGTCCTCACACTTTCGGATTGTTAATATTGAATAGCGGGGAAATTTTGGGTAGTACTACTGGGTCTGACGAGCCCCACTTGTGTGACTCGAGGTCGTACGAGTGCAATTTTGTCCTAACATATATTCGTCACGACCTGGTAAGTCGTGACGGGAGGCAACAAACGCAACACAGTCAGCTTCGATCGTGAAATCACTATGATTAATATTTTTATGTTAATAGACTAGCTATCTATTGCAATACACTACTTATGATTTGAAAACTGTTTATCGGTTTACTTATTAACGCAAACTCTTGAACTCACCAACCATGTGTTGACTTGTTTAGTATGCTATTCTCAAGTTAAGGTTGCCAGTTGCCTTGGAGCACGCACGTCAGCATTGTTGAGTTGTCTACATTGCCTTGTTTACAAATTTGGGATTATTTTCATATTAAATAATTGTGTTTGGGGCGCGTATGTTTTGCGCATTCTCTTTACATACTACTTGTTTTGGGTTTTCTGTTTTAAAAAGGCTTCCGCAGTATTTTAAACGTTAACTCTGGTTTTGTTTATTAATCGTATAGAGTCGTTCTTGGTAACTAATGACTGAGATCCTGGTATGTCACACGCCTCGCGGTAAAACCCCGCACGCGGATTTTGAGGGTGTGACAGGAGTCTTACTTGCCAACATGAGGCAAGATACTTGGACCGAATCCTCAGTGTATTTCACCCAATTATTGTAGCCTCCCTATCCTCCTCATTGGGTTCATCGGGAATCGAATCATCTAAAACATATGACCGTTTCTCTTGCTTGAGAACAATTCTCAAGTTTCGAAACCAATCAATAAAGTTGTTATGGTTTAAACGCTCCTTTTGGAGAATGGTTCTTAGTGATAGGGTATGAGCGGACGGGATATCATTGTTTTCATTGTTGTTGGTGGCCATCTACAAAATTAACAAGTTTCAATTTTAGCATTTTTGATATTATCATATTTAATTTTTAACACCCTTTTATGTGTCATACACAAATTAAAATTCTAGAATCCAATGTCACATTTAAATAGTCGTTAGGTGACCTTTATCCCATTATTTAAATTAACAAGGTAGTCAACGTTTGACAATTGCAATCCTTTGCAACTTCTAGAGGTATGGGATCGACTTAAACATCATATGTATAGTCGGCATGTTTATCCCATCAACACCTTTTGTAAACCGCATTGTAGGTGATCCATTTAACATGGTTTGCAAATCAAGTCACCCTACTTACACACACATATGACTCTACCAACATAAGTGGTTAGGTGATCTTTATCCCACAAATATGGCATTCCCACCTCAAATCACAAGTTCCCTCAAAATGGTTAGGTGACCTTTATCCCATTAAGAGTTTCCAAGTGACTCAAGTGTTGTGCAAAAGGACGGTGTTAAACTTTTTTTCAAAAGGAATTTTAAGTTTCATAATTCTAGATTAGAAAACTATATGTACCTTGTATTTGCATGCTCTCAAACACATGGTACACTATGGTTCTTTTAATAAAACCCTTTTTATTTAAAAAAAATTAGTCCTTTTAATAACCTTTTATTAACCACTTAATGATAAAGAACCATTTTATTTCAGCTTGTAATGCTTATTAATTAGTTTGTTATGCATTTCTATATATCAAACAACCAACATAAAATAAACAACCAAACAAGCACAACCATTCAATCACAAGTGCATAACCATAGCCACTAAGGTGACCACACTTGTTTGCCATCACAAGTGTTGTCATTTGGTCATTCCTAAGGGTTTATAATAACACATCAAAATGTGTCCAAGAACTCCCACTTGAATCCGCATCCAAATGCTTCAAATGTCCATGTCTTTTGAGTCCTTCCTTTGTATCTTCCTTGGAGTCTCCAACTTGTGCATCTTCTTTTACAAAAATTATATCCTAATACAATTTTTCTAATAAAAGAAATGCACCTAATCTATTTATTACATAATCAAAGAATAAATAAGTTACAACCCAAAAGATACAAACACCAAAATTATTATTACAACCCTTTAATGAATAAAACCAAACATGACAAATTACATACAACCAAATCCAAAACACACTAGGTCAAGGCTATGTTATGCACCAAAACATGTATCCAAATACAACATTCAAGAACCAGATGAACTCCCCTTTTAACCCTCAAAATTTCGGCCAACATAAACCAAAATTCTGGGGTTTTTGTCCAAACAAAATAATCAACCACTTGACATCAATCTTTCAAGATTTATTCTAAAGCATGTAAAATAAAACTTGAAAGATAAGGGATTCATATATCCAAAACAAATCAGCCCCTAATGGGTTGAGAAAGTCCAACAAAACTAAATTTTCTTGGACTTTTGAAGCAAGTTTTCCACATAACCGGCTCTAGATGCCATTGTTGGGTTTGTAAACAAGTTTATCAAAGTAGTTTAACCATTTAAACTTAAAAACGCAGCGGATATTATGGATATAAAACTTGTTTTAGTTGCTGAAAATAATCCATTATATTTTCAAGAAGGTAAACCCAAGAACAAAGGATCATATATGTGAAAAGAGATGCTATCAAAACGTAAACAACCATAGCGTGTTCTTAGAATACTACCTTTCAAGAACAAGATGATATGAGATGGATAAAGATGATGAAGATGATGCTCTTGAATGTAAACCTCCAAAGAAGAAAGTCTCAAGCTAGTATACCCACAAGCTCTTGCAAAACACCCAACTTGTTAGGATGTTGACACCAAAAACCCTTCTTCAAAACCTTTAGATCCGAAAATGGGAGAAGAAAAATAGAGAAGAAGGAGCTTGCATGTGAGAGAGAGAAAGTGTGGTAGGTTCAAGTAATGAATGGATTAAAGTTTTGTAATAAATCAAGACAAGGAATCCTAAGGTGAAACCAAGGGGGCGGCCGAAATTTTTAAAAAAGGGTTTCCCACCCTTTTAAAATTTTTAACACTCATTACTTTGTTATAAGTTTATAAAATTAAACCCCTTTTAATTTTATAACTTAACCACACTTTTATTTGTTGTTATTTAACCTATTTAAATAACAATACAAATAATATCTCATGAACAAAATATCCATATAATTTGTTCTATTTCAAATGCAATAATTTAGAAAACCCATTTTCGAAATTGGTGTCAATATTTATTTGCATGATCATATCAACAAACAAATATTTATTGGTGTTTGTTTAGCTTGTTATTGGGTATGACCCGACTCGGATCATAACGTAGTAACCACATCAATCTTGTATGTGTCTTGGGCATATAAGATCCAACACAATTCATCCCATTTCATCTTCCTAATAGCCCTGCTGCCCTCGGCCTAGACAATAATGTCCCACCAGCATAAAGTTGAGTCCACGAATGAGTGAGTGGCAAACTTCACCTTTTAGTCCTCCCTACATTCGCTGATCTCCAACACAGCCTCGATCTCTCTCACCCATCGGTGAGCAGCAACAGCATTACCATTACCATCAAAAGTTGGGGGTCTATATCTTTGGAATGCTCCATAGTTGCACCCCTTTGTGATTTCCCGCACAGCCTCCTCCTCCTCATCGCTGGAGGCAACCATCTCGGTATCTAGTCGTTCCCCTTAATCATGATCCCTATCATCCCTCCTTCTCCTAGCAATTTTCTTTCTCTCCTCTTCCTTCTCCTTCTTTTCATCTTCTCTCACCGTATAAATGACCTCGGTCACCACAGACGGCAGGATCGTCCGCATGACTTGATGCACTTGCTCCACAGCTGCCACCTTTACTGTGGCTCTCAAGTTGGCACTCTCATCTCCGCCCTCCTGGTGATGAAGCTCAGGCACAGCAGGAGCCGTCTCAGCAGTCTTAGTCTTGTTCCTCGTGACACATGGTCCAGCACCACGGCCACCCCGTACTCCTCCTCGAGAAGCTTTCGACGATCTACCACCAGCCATCTTCAAAACACTATAAGATTGAAACACCAACACGGTCATTCAAGATAATAGCTCAGTTGATGTCAAGTATAGTAAGTCACTAATTACAGTGGCCAGTTATGATTAGCCACTTACTTTACTCTTCATCTCCCAAGCATTTCCTATCCTGACTGCATCAATATTCAAATCTACTAAGGGAACATAAATCAAATAGAATGCCCACATAATACCGATTTATATTTAACAAAACGAATTACCTGATGGCACGTAGCTACTTGGGCTAGCATCCCATCATTCGGTCCCATTCTCAGTTTAAGTGTAGGTTCTTTTCAAATACTTTACCCATTTCTCTTAAACATTGTCTCTGATACCAACTTGTAAGGCCCCGTTCCCGGAAACCTCACAGTTGGTCAATCACAGCATTTTTCATATAAAAGTACAATACATTTCATAAAACGTTGCAGCGGATTAATTTATCAAAAACCTTTCATGCATAATAATATTGTTGTTTTGTAATACAACTGAACGATTCTTTTGTAACCCTAAAATTACAATGATGTATTATTTGGCAACATCAAATAGTAATGCATGAATGGTTTTTGATAAATTAATCCGCTGCAACGTTTTATGAAATGTATTGTACATTTATAAGAAAAATTTTGTGATTGACCAGCTGTGAGGTTTCTGGGAACGGGGATCAGAGCATTTTTCATATAAAAGTACAATACATTTCATAAAACGTTGCAGCGGATTAATTTATCAAAAACCATTCATGCATTACTATTTGATGTTGCCAAATAATACATCATTATAATTTTAGGGTTACAAAAGAATCGTTCAGTTGTATTACAAAACAACAATATTATTATGTAAGAAATGGATGCCAGTCTTGCCCGCCAAGTAGCTTCACTCATGTGCCATCCTCAGCAACTAATTACCTGCCAACTGGAAATGCATAAAAGTCAGCGTTACCGAGTGAGTTCTAGTTTTATAAATAAAATACTTTATTTTTACTATAAAAACACTTTCTTTACTTTCGTATGTGATCACACATCATACATACAACTAGATAATAATTCTTTATTATCTTTCATTATCTTTCATTTTTGCACTTTCTTTCATCATTATCTTTCACTTTATCTGGACCTGTCATATGCTATGCCCCATCATTGTGCACGAAGCAACTACCTCTTGGGGTCAAGCGACAAGGATCCCATTTTCGCACGTCTCGATCAGTCACAAAGACTGACCCTCCTGTGTGTGAACCCTCATGGGTTAGCCAAAACACACGTTATATAACACACAATTGAGCTAACAACTCTCAATGAGATGTGAACCTCCTTAAACATTTTGTTGGCAAGACTTTCATTCATTCCTTATATTCCACTTTTCATTATCATTAATCTCTCGGTTCGTTTATGATAATACTTTATGCATACTGGTATAAACACACCACGTAAAGTCACGTAATAATACGTTATATGCAACATATCAACAGGCCACAAACATGGAAAACACCAACAAACATAACCATCAAACCATCCCAGGGTTTAGTCTTAAAATTTCTATTTCCCAAAATTTCAGAAAATTTTCTAAGGCATTTAGGCGCATGAGCACTATGCAGGCGCACAAGTACTATGTAGGCGCACAGGCACTTTAGGCGCATGAGGACACTTAGGCGCATGAGGAAACCTAGGCGCATGAACACTATGTTAGGCGCATGGGCAGTTGATAATTCGAACTTACACTATTTTTCAGACCCAATCAACGTTTTAACATGTTCCAAACCCAAATCTAACATACCAAACACCTAAATCAAGCGTATAAACACGAAACACAACAAATCATACACAAACATACATTCACCCGTATAAACAGAGTATAAACATACGGTTTCATACACATAACTTGTAAAACATTTTTATATGCATTTCAGCCCCGAAAACAAGTTTAAAAATAGAAAAACCGGGGATCTAGAACTCACCTGCAGCAGCTTTAGAGCAAAACTCCTCCAAACTCAGAAGCACTTGGAGTTCAAACACCTAAACACACCAAAAAAGTAGAACCGAACACAAAGAACACATAAGAATCAGTCCCAAAGCTGAAAACTCAGCTGAAACCGAACAAAAACACAAGAAAACACTCACCTTCGAAGGTTTCTCTCACTAGAAATGGATAAAAACTCTGTTCTTCTTCTTTTTCTCTTCTTTGCAACTAAGAGGAGGTGAAATGCAGATGTAGTGGGTGGCCATGCTTCTTTTAAACATAAAATAATAAGGTTTTTTCCTTTATACAACTTTAGCCCCTCCACTTATGCAAATTCTTGTTCTTTCTTTATACTTTGCTTTTCTTTTCTTTTTAGCAAATTTTTGGGTGTTACAGTTTTTAAAAGGGTGTAAGGATAATCATTAGCCAAAGTTAATCATCCCCAAAGATTGAACAAGAAAGTTGAAACGGGAATGATCAAATGCCTTGGTAAAACAAATCAGTAATGTTTTCATCTGATTTGACTTGTTCAAGATAAATAAGCTATCAATCAAAATAATCACTCATAAAATGCATTCGAATGTCATTGTGTTTTATTTTTGAGTGTTGAATAGGATTCTTCATAACGTTTTACACTGCAGTATTATCACACCAGATCTTGGTGTCATAAATGTTAAGACCATAATCAAGAAGTTGTTGTTGAATCTAAACGATCTGAGAACAACAGCTTGACGCATCCACATATTTAGCTTCGGTAGTGGATGTGAATACAGTTTGCTGCTTTTTGCGTAGCCAAGAAATCAACCTATTTCCAAGAAATTGACATCCACCTATTCTTGATTTCCTGTCCAAATTACACCTTGTATAATCATTATCAGTACAAGAATATAAATTGAAATTGGAATTCTTAGGATACCAAAGACCAAGTTTTGGTTGACCCTTGAGGTATTTGAAAATCCGCTTGACAACTTTCATATGAGAATCTTTTAGATTACTTTGATATCATGCACACTAACAAACATGAAACATAATGTCTGGCCTGCTGGTAGTAAGATACAACAGGGATTCAATCATTAACTAATACAAATGTTGATCAACATCTTCACCCATGAGATCAGGAGTTAAAGTAGGACGAGACATCGGATTTGCTGTAATCTTGGATTCTTGAAATTTATATTTATCCAGAATACTTTGAACATACTTCTCTTGATCTATCAATATATCCCGGTCATCTTATTTAACTTGGATACCCAAGAAAAACAAAATTTCTCTAAGAGAGTTCATCTCAAATTTCATCTTCATCACATCTTCAAATTCTTTGCATAATTCTTCATTGGTATATCGAAAGATAATGTCATCAACATATATATGGACAAGAATTAAGTCATCACTAGTCTTTCTTAAAAACAAAGTTTGATCAATAGCATCCTGTGTGTAACCATTTACAAGCAAATGTTCTGTGAGTGTGGCGTACTAAGCACGGGGTGCTAGATGTACGCCATAGAGTGCTTTGTCAAACTTCTAGACATATTCAGGATGGTCTGGACCTTTAAAACCAAGTGGTTGACAAATGTTGGTTTCTTCTTTCATTTCGCCATACAAAAATGCAGTTTTGACATCTATCTGATAACCTTTGAAGTTCATGTATGAAGCATAAGCTAGAAAAATAAGTATAGCTTCAACCATTGCAACTAGAGCATATACTTCTTCATAGTCAAGACCATCAACTTGGTGGAACCCATGAACAACAAATCTAGCCTTGTCGCGAACAATAACATCCTTCTTGTTTGTTTTGTTTTTGAATATCCATTTAGTTTCAATTGGCAGCTTACCCTTTGGAAGTTCACACAAATGCCAAACATTTAACTTCTTAAATTGGACCAGCTTGTCTTGCATGGCCTCAACCCAACTATATTCTTTCAAAGCCATTTCAATGTTCTTTGGCATAATTTGAGAAATAAACATGTATACAAGCATGTACTTATTACTTCGAATTGACTTCGAGTTTGAACATCTTACAATTACAGACCAATGATTGCTTCAGTTGGATGATCTTTATGAACTCGTAACTAAGGAATGTGATCTTCAGAAATAACTTTGTCTAAATTAGACATATGACCAATAGGTTCTTCTACAGTAGTTCCTCCTTCTGGTTGATACACAATATGTTCCTCTTGATTAATATCATTATCAACTAATAAATCTTCAAATGGAACTTGTATTATATCAATTCGATCATCTTCTGTAGAAGAAGACCATGGATCAGAATCGTATGAAGCTTATTCAACTCCTGAATATATTGGAGTCAATTCAGTTTCTGTGACAACTCATCCAAAACTCACACGATTTCGATTTCCTTGTGCCAATGCAGTAGACCAGTGATGGATCACTCACTATGTAACGCAATTTTCGGGACGAAAATTCTTTCAACATGGGGATAATGTGACATCCGGTAATTTTCCGTTACCAAACTCCGTTAGTTCCGTTAAGTCTTGCATACACGTGTCGGGAGCACACACTAGTTGTCGTTGAACGTTGGTGACTTAATAATAATTAATAATGTGAAATAAATAATTTCTATGTTAATTATTAAGTTGTGCTTATGGGTTTACGTGATTTAAATATTATTTGTGAATTTTATCGCGTAACGTGGAAATGTGTGTGTTTCATCCGTATGTTTTGTATCTAGTGAAGATAATGCATATGATTATTATTGTTAGTTTATATGCTTATTATTCTAGTTAAAAACGCTTTAAAAGAGTATTTAAAAGTCTAATTTTTATAAAATACAAAATGCAAGGGTTTAAAAGGTAATTATGCAAAATTAAAATTGATTAAAACACAAAACTCTAACCCTAATAGCCCCATCGGCCGTGACCTGCACTCCCTCTCCCTCTCCTCTTCGAATTTAGCCAAGAACAAGCAATCACCCTCGGATTTGATCGATTTCAAGTGATAGAACACGTTAGAACCTTCAATTGCAAACTATTACACATTTAAAGGTTAGATTTTTACATGTTTTTGATGATTCTTCATGTTGGCCGAAAGTTCCATTTGAAATCTGCAATTGATGGTCGATTGATGCTTAGTTGTTGATGTTAATGTGTTTACTAGATAGATTACATGTTATTTAACGTCAAGTATGCATAAAGATTGGATTTTTGGTTGTTCTTTCGGGTGATGAACCCTTAGCCGAAAGTTTGATGCAATTTTGATCAAATTGGATGTTGAATGTTGGTTGTATGATGTTGTAATGATGCTAGTTAGGTTGTGTGCATATTGGTTAACATCGATTTTGCAAGAAAGCTTCGATTTTGATTCATGGTTCATAGGTTACTAAGAATGGTAACTTTATTTTGCTTGAATTAATGATTTGATGATGTATGAATGTTATGGATGTGTGTGTGATGATGATTAGATGCTAGGTTGATGATATGAACAATTCAAAATCAAGAAGATGTCTTATAGTTCTTACATTGCTAAAAATAGTAACTTTTGGTATTGAATGTTGATGAATCATGATGATTAGGTGTTGTTGATCATGTTTAGATGTTGTCATGGACTTCAATTGGTATGTAAATGATGAATCCATGAATGTCTTGGGTGTTTGATGAAATTGGGATGTACTTTCCCAAAAAGGGAAACTTTATTTGTGCAAATCCTTGAATTGGATGATTTGAGCATGTTTGGGATATTAGGACCATGCTAGTGTGTTCATGGATGGTTTCTAAGGTGATTAAATGTGTTGGTTAGGTTATATGAATATTGATTTGGTTTGTTACCTGTTTTGGCCTGTTTGTGGAAAAATCATGGTATGAGTCATATAGGTAAGCTAGGACTTTTATGGATTGATGGTTGATTAAGAATGAACATTTTAGATGTTATGAGCATGATAATAGTTGAGATTCGCATGACTTGTATGATATCTAGTTGTATGATGATCTAGGTAGTACATGTGGTTAATGAAGTGCTATATGTAATCAAGTTGTATGTTGATCATGTATGATATGCTATTGTGTTAGTATTAACGAATTATCACCTATAATGTCACCAACGGGTCAAACGGGTCAACTGGGTCAAACGTGACTTGTCTTTTAAAAAACCTTGAGTTCCTTGGTTTGTAGAGCACTTAGGGTTTCATGTTGATTTTGTGTGCAAGTGCTTATGTACTCTTGTATTTTAGGTAACCTTTGAAGGGTTGTCTTTGCACCTATCACCAGTTCTGTTTAGTCATTATCTTTACACACCAGGTGAGTTCTTGCCCCACTCATTTTACATAATCTCTTTTGGGGAGATAGCATACTGTTGATCACAAACGCTTTTATATATGAGTGTGTATAATATTGATATAGTGCTGTTTACCATGGAAAGTCCTCACACTTTCGGATTGTTAGTATTGACTAGCGGGGAAATTTTAGGTAGTACTACTGTGTCTGACGAGCTCCACCTGTGTGACTCGAGGTCATACGGGAGTAATTTTGTCCTAACATATATTCGTCACGACCTGGTAAGTTGTGACGGGAGGCACAAACTATCACAGTCAGCTTCAATCGCGAAATTATCTATGATTAATATTTTTTTGTTAATAGACTAGCTATCTATTGCAATACACTACTTATGGTTTGAAAACTATTTATCGGTTTACCTATTAACGCAAACTCTTGAACTCACCAACCATGTGTTGACTTGTTTAGTATGCTATTCTCAGGTTAAGGTTGCCAGTTGCCTAGGAGCACGCACGTTAGCATTGTTGAGTTGTCTACATTTGCCTTGTTTACAAATTTGGGATTATTTTCATATTAAATAATTGTGTTTGGGGCGCGTATGTTTTGCACATTCTCTTTACATACTACTTGTTTTGGGTTTTCTGGTTTTAAAAATGCTTCCGCAGTATTTTAAACGTTAACTCTGGTTTTGTTTATTAATCATATAGAGTCATTCTTGGTAACTAATGACTGAGATCCTGGTATGTCACGCGCCTCGCGGTAAAACCCCGCACGTGGATTTTGAGGGTGTGACAGATTTGTATCAGAGCCATTGGTTATAGGGAACTAGTGTGCATACACACACTAGACTATAACCGCACAGTTGTTAGTTACTCATCGCTTACTATCCTTACTGTATACTCATTGGCATACGCAACACGTACTTCGCAGCATGGCATCATCGTCCAGGAATTTAGGCAAGAGACCTGCACGATCTGAGTCACCTCCTACGTCTCCCATACCTGATAGGGGATTTAACTGGTCCCGACATCCTTATCCTCCTAGCGAGATAGACTGGGATCAGCCTTTCATACCTCCTGAGCTCGATCCTTCGCGGAACTGGGATTTCTATCCCACCTACATAAACCGTATGGCATATAGAGAGCACGTACCACCAGTAGCTCCTACACGACCTAGGACTAGGTCATCAACTGCCTCTGCATTGCCTACTCTTCCTACCTTGAGCATCCCTCTCGAGCAGGCGTTTGCAGCTTTGGTAGCCACTCTAGACACGGAGCAACAGCGGATTAGAGGACTCACTGATGAGAACTCTGCATTACGATCTGAGATGCGTCAGTTGTGTTTCCAGGTAGAGACGCTTCAGGAGCGACTCTCGATGGCCATTGGTGGACATCATACTCTGGCATGCAACGTTGTAGCACTTAGTGGGTGCATGGACGCACAGGATCACCATAACATAGTGATTGATGATAGGTTTGCTGATTTAGAGGCACAACTAGCAGCACTTCAGGTTGTTGAAGCCCCTGCACGTTTGGTGGATCCTGATGAGGAAGACCCAGAAGAGGAACCGGAGGAAGCCCCTAAAGAAGAACCAGCAGAAGTTGGAAATGGAATTCTGGCAACTTAAAATGCAAGGCTCAGAGATTGAAGCCTACACGACCCGTACTCATGAGTTGGCCACACTATGCCCTGGAATGGTCAATGAAATGCGCAAGAGAGTCGATCACTACATACGTGGACTGGTGCCTGAAATTCAGAGTATGGTAACTGCTTCTAACCCCACTACTATACAACAAGCTATCCGAACAGCCAACAGGCTGACTAATCAAGCAGTCGAGTAAGGTATATTACCTAAGCGGGGTGCGGTGGCAAGCGTGCCCGACCATAAACGCAAGTGGGATGGTTCAAGCAAAAAGGGATCGTCATCCAGCAGCCAATCTCAACCTTAACAATAGCAGCAAAGTCAACAACAGCAGCGGAAGTTCGATAACAATCGAAGCTTCAACCAGGCGACTCCCTCAAATCAAGGACCCTGTGGGTATGGCGGAAGACAGCCGAAGTGCAACCGGTGTAACTACCACCATGTGGGTCGATGTGATAACTTCAAGTGCCAACGTTGTGGGAAGATTGGTCACGCAGCCAAAGACTGCCGGGGTGAACTGATGAAGAAGCCTCAACAATCACAAGAAACTCCGAAAGGTTGTTTTGAGTGTGGAAAGGAAGGCCATTACAGACGCAACTGTCCCCAACATAAGAGGAATGGTAATGGTAACAACAACAATGGAAACAATAGCAACAATAAAAATGGCAACAACAATAACAAAAAAATGGTAATGGTAACAACAATGGTGGAAACAACAATGGAGCCAAAGGAAGAGCCTTCGTCATTGGCTCAGGTGAGGCTCTAAATGATCCTACAACAGTAACTAGTAAATTTTCGGTTAATGGTTGTTTTGCTACCGTATTATTCGATACCGGAGCCGATAGAAGTTTCGTGTCCACTAGGTTCTGTAGTCTTTTAAGTGATATGCCCTCAGCCTTAGAAACTAAGTACACCGTGGAGTTAGCTAACGGCACACAGATTCACGTAATGCATATTCTTAGAGACTGCAAGATAGAGCTTGCTGGTCATACATTCACCATAGATCTCATGCCTGTTACGTTAGGAAGCTTTGATGTGGTAGTAGGCATGGATTGGCTTTCCGATAAACAAGCAGAAGTCATATGCCACGAGAAGATCATACGGATTCCCCTTGGTGAAGAAGTCCTTACAGTCATAGGTGATAAGAGTGGTGCGGTGATAGGCATCATTTCGTTCATGAAGGCGCAGAAGTTGTTACGAAAGGGTCGACTGGCCATATTGGCGCTCGTCACAGATAAACAGACCGAGGAAAAGAAGATAGAGCATATCCCCGTAGTTCATGAGTTTCTCGAGGTGTTTCCGGAAGACCTGCCTGGATTACCGCCTCATCGTCAAGTTGAGTTCCAGATTGAGTTGACTCCAGGAGCCGCTCCAATTGCGAGAGCACCGTACCAGTTAGCTCCAAACGAACTGCAGGAATTATCTGCTCAACTCCAAGAACTGTTGGATAAAGGGTTTATCCGACCGAGTTCGTCGCCCTGGGGAACGCGAGTTCTATTTGTGAAGAAGAAGGATGGTACATTTCAAATGTGCATTGACTATAGGGAACTGAACAAGGTTACTATCAAGAATAGATATCCCTTACCTCGTATCGATGATTTGTTTGATCAACTGCAAGGATCAAGCTATTACTCTAAGATTGATCTGAGGTCTGGGTATCATCAGCTGAGAGTTCGAGAAGAGGACATCTCGAAAACTGCCTTCCGTACACGATATGGTCACTATGAATTTTTGGTCATGCCATTTGGGTTGACGAATGCACCAGCAGTATTCATGGACCTCATGAATCGCGTGTGAAAACCCTATCTTGATCAGTTTGTTATCGTCTTTATTGATGACATACTGATATACTCAAGGACCGAGGAAGAACATTAGAAGCACTTACGTTTAATCTTAGAATTACTTAGAAAGGAACAACTATACGCAAAGTTTTCTAAGTGTGATTTCTGGATACGTGAGGTACAATTCTTGGGTCATATTGTCAACGAGAAGGGAATACATGTTGATCCTGCTAAGATTGAAGCGATAAAGAATTGGTCTGTTCCTAAGACACCAAGTGAGATACGACAATTCCTTGGATTAGCGGGATATTATCAACGATTCATTGAAGGATTCTCTAAGATTGCACAACCTCTCACAGCCTTGACTCACAAGGGAACGACGTACAAATGGGGTGAGAGTCAGGAATCTGCTTTTCAGTTGCTGAAACATAAATTGTGTAGCGCACCAATACTAGCATTACCGGATGGTAGTGATGATTTCATAGTCTATTGTGATGCTTCTATTCAAGGACTTGGATGCGTCCTGATGCAGCGGGATAAATTGATAGCTTATGCCTCTAGACAGTTGAAGATTCATGAGAAGAACTATACCACCCATGACTTGGAACTGGGTGCGGTAGTGTTCGCCATGAAGATCTGGAGACATTACTTGTACGGTACCAAATGCACCATCTACACTGATCATAAGAGTCTTCAGCATATATTGGAGCAAAAGGAGTTGAATATGAGGCAAAGGCGCTGGGTAGAGTTATTGAATGACTATGATTGTGCTATCAAGTTTCATCCGGGAAAAGCAAATGTAGTTGCTGACGCGCTAAGTAGAAAAGAGACTGCTAAACCTCGACGAGTGCGAGCTCTGCAACTAACGATTAGTACGCAATTACCTGAACAAATCCGTGATGCTCAAACTGAAGCTCTGAAGGTAGAAAATATGAGTTTAGAAGGGTTACGGGGAATGGAAAAGCAACTAGAAGTAAAGGCGGATGGGATTCGTTACTTCATGGATAGACTATGGGTACCTCTACACGGAGACCTGAGAGACTTGGTGATGAGTGAGGCTCACAAGTCCAAGTATTCTATACATCCTGGATCTGACAAGATGTACCACGATTTGAAGGCGCACTATTGGTGGCCTAACATGAAAGCAGATGTAGCTACTTATGTGAGCAAGTGTCTGACCTGCTCAAAGGTAAAAGTGGAGTATCAGAAACCATCTGGACTATTACAACAACCCAAGATCCCTATGTGGAAGTGGGATCAGATATCAATGGATTTAATTACCAAGTTACCTCGTACTTCTACTGGTTGCGACACAATATGGGTTATCGTGGATAGATTAACAAAGTCTGCTCATTTCCTAGCGATAAAGGAAACAGACAAGATGGAGAAATTAACTCGACTCTATTTGAAGGAGATCGATTCGAGGCATGGAGTACCAATCTCAATCATTTCTGATCGCGATTCTCGTTTCACATCACACTTCTTGCAATCACTGCAGAAATCTTTGGGTACGCGATTGGATATGAGTACTGCTTATCATCCACAGACTGATGGTCAAAGCGAGCGTACTATACAGACTTTGGAGGACATGTTACATGCTTGTGTGATTGACTTCAGGAATAACTGGGAAGTTCACCTACCATTGGTGGAATTTTCTTACAACAACAGTTATCACACTAGCATAAAGGCAGCACCAATTTGCTGGGCTGAAATTGGTAATAGTCAATTAACGGGTCCCGAGTTAGTACACGAGACAACTGAGAAGATTGTCCAGATAAGAAACCGCATGGCTGCAGCGCGAGACAGACAGAAAAGCTATGCTGACAAGCGACGAAAACCCTTAGAATTTTAGATAGGTGACAAGGTTTTATTAAAGGTCTCACCATGTAAAGGCGTAGTTCGGTTTGGTAAGCGAGGAAAGCTAAATCCGAGATACGTTGGACTATTTGAGATAGTGGAAAGAAGTGGTCCAGTGGCCTATCGACTAGCCTTACCTGATTCATTGAGTGGAATCCATGATGTATTCCATGTTTCAAATCTAAAGAAATGTTTAACGGACAAAACGATGGTTGTATCACTGGAAGAAGTTCAAGTAGACGAACAGTTACGCTTCATTGAGGAACCTGTCGAAGTGATGGATCGTGAGGTGAAGACACTTAAGCAAAGCAAGATACCCATTGTCAAAGTTCGATGGAACTCGAGACGTGGACCAGAATTCACATGGGAATGTGAAGACCAAATAAAGCTTAAGTACCCTCAGCTATTCGAAAGGACGATGCCAGCCGGCGAAGGTACTGATTAAATTTCGGGATGAAATTTATTTCAACATGGGGATGATGTGACAACTCATCCAAAACTCACACGATTTCGAATTCCTTGTGCCAATGCAGTAGACCAGTGATGGATCACTCATCATGTAACGCAATTTTTGGGACGAAAATTCTTTCAACATGGGGATAATGTGACATCCGGTAATTTTCCATTACCAAACTCCGTTAGTTCCGTTAAGTCTTGCATACACGTGTCGGGAGCACACACTAGTTGTCATTGAATGTTGGTGACTTAATAATAATTAATAATGTGAAACAAATAATTTCTATGTTGATTATTAAGTTGTGCTTATGGGTTTACGTGATTTAAATATTATTTGTGAATTTTATAGCGTAACGTGGAAACGTGTGTGTTTAATCCGTATGTTTTGTATCTAGTGAAGATAATGCATATGATTATTATTGTTAGTTTATATGCTTATTATTCTAGTTAAAAATGCTTTAAAAGAGTGTTTAAAAGTCTAATTTTTATAAAATACAAAATGCAAGGGTTTAAAAGGTAATTATGCAAAATTAAAATTGATTAAAACACAAAACTCTAACCCTAATAGCCCCATCGGCCCCGACCTGCACTCCCTCTCCCTCTCCTCTTCGAATTCAGCCCAAGAACAAGCAATCACCCTTGGATTTGATCGATTTCAAGTGATAGAACACGTTAGAACCTTCAATTGCAAACTATTACACATTTAAAGGTTAGATTTTTACATGTTTTTGATGATTCTTCATGTTGGCCGAAAGTTCCATTCGAAATCTGCAATTGATGGTCGATTGATGCTTAGTTGTTGATGTTAATGTGTTTACTAGATAGATTACATGTTATTTAACGTCAAGTATGCATAAAGATTGGATTTTTGGTTGTTCTTTCGGGTGATGAACCCTTAGCCGAAAGTTTGATGCAATTTTGATGACATTGGATGTTGAATGTTGGTTGTATGATGTTGTAATGATGCTAGTTAGGTTGTGTGCATATTGGTTAACGTCGATTTTGCAAGAAAGCTTCGATTTTGATTCATGGTTCATAGGTTACTAAGAATAGTAACTTTATTTTGCATGAATTGATGATTTGATGATGTATGAATGTTATGGATGTGTTTGTGATGATGATTAGATGCTAGCTTGATGATATGAACAATTTAAAATCAAGAAGATGTCTTATAGTTCTTACATTGCTAAAAATAGTAACTTTTGGTGTTGAATGTTGATGAATCATGATGATTAGGTGTTGTTGATCATGTTTAGATGTTGTCATGGACTTCAATTGGTATGTAAATGATGAATCCATGAATGTCTTGGGTGTTTGATGAAATTGGGATGCACTTTCCCAAAAAGGGAAACTTTATTTGTGCAAATCCTTGAATTGGATGATTTGAGCATGTTTGGGATATTAGGACCATGCTAGTGTGTTCATGGATGGTTTCTAAGGTGATTAAATGTGTTGGTTAGGTTATATGAATGTTGATTTGGTTTGTTACCTGTTTTGGCCTGTTTGTGGAAAAATCATGGTAGGAGTCATATAGGTAAGCAAGGACTTTTATGTATTGATGGTTGATTAAGAATGAACATTTTAGATGTTATGAGCATGATAATAGTTGAGATTCGCATGACTTGTATGATATCTAGTTGTATGATGATCTAGGTAGTACATGTGGTTAATGAAGTGCTATATGTAATCAAGTTGTATGTTGATCATGTATGATATGCTGTTGTGTTAGTATTAACAAATTGTCACCTATAATGTCACCAACGGGTCAAACGGGTCAACTGGGTCAAACGTGTCTTGTCTTTCAAAAAACCTTGAGTTCCTTGGTTTGTAGAGCACTTAGGGTTTCATGTTGATTCTATGTGCACGTGCTTATGTACTCTTGTATTCTAGGTAACCTTTGAAGGGTTGTCTTTGCACCTATCACCAGTTCTCTTTGGTCATTATCTTTACACACCAGGTGAGTTCTTGCCCCACTCATTTTACATAATCTCTTTTGGGGGAGATAGCATATTGTTGATCACAAACGCTTTTATATATGAGTGTGTATAATATTGATATAGTGCTGTTTACCATGGAAAGTCCTCACACTTTCGGATTGTTAGTATTGACTAGCGGGGAAATTTTAGGTAGTACTACTGTGTCTGACGAGCTCCACCTGTGTGACTCGAGGTCATACGGGAGTAATTTTGTCCTAACATATATTCGTCACGACCTGGTAAGTTGTGACGGGAGGCACAAACTATCACAGTCAGCTTCAATCGCGAAATCACTATGATTAATATTTTTAGATTAATATACTAGCTATCTATTGCAATGCACTACTTATGATTTGAAAACTATTTATCGGTTTACCTATTAACGCAAACTCTTGAACTCACCAACCATGTGTTGACTTGTTTAGTATGCTATTCTCAGGTTAAGGTTGCCAGTTGCCTAGGAGCATGCACGTCAGCATTGTTGAGTTGTCTACATTTTCCTTGTTTACAAATTTGGGATTATTTTCATATTAAACAATTGTGTTTGGGGCGCGTATGTTTTTCACATTCTCTTTACATACTACTTGTTTTGGGTTTTCTGGTTTTAAAAACGCTTCCGCAGTATTTTAAACGTTAACTCTGGTTTTGTTTATTAATCATATAGAGTCGTTCTTGGTAACTAATGACTGAGATCCTGGTATGTCACGCGCCTCGTGGTAAAACCCCGCACGCGGATTTTGAGGTATGTCCGAAAATGTTCCTATAGTTGAACATGAAATAGATGCAACATCATCAGATAAGATATCTTGAATGGATGATGGCAAAGAGTGATTATCTGTAGATATAACAGAAGATCGATTAAACGTTTCAAACAATGAATCATAATCGTATACATATGAAGGAGCATATCTGCATATGTTTTGTTAGATTCATGGCAATCTATATCAAACGACTCATTTATTTGTTTTGACCTTTGTTATAAACCCTATATGCAACTTTGTCGGCTGAATATCCAATAAAATAACACCTATCAGCTTCTTCATCAAATTCGGATTTAGAATCAGAAGTATGTAATAGAGTACAACAACATCCAAATGTTTTAAAATATTTGACTTTAGGTTTATGTTTGAAATATATTTCATAAGAAGTCATGTTCTGAATATAACATGTAGTGTTAACAGCTTCAGCCCAAAAGAAAGAAGTTAGTTTAGCTGCTGATAACATTGTTCGAGCTGCTTCAATCAATATTTTGTGTTGTGTTTCAGCAACTCTATTTTGTTGTGGAGTTCCTGTAGAACTAAATTGTCTAGCTATCACTTTTGAATCATAGAATTCATTTAGAATGTGATTGCAAAACTCTATTCCATTATCACTTTGAATGCATTTAATGGTTTTGTTAGTCTGATTCTCTTCTAGATTCATGAACTTTATAAGTAAATGAGGCGTCTCATCCTTAGTTGCTTAAAAAAACCCAAGTAAATCTGGAAAAATCATTAGTAATAAACAAACAATATGCATGACGTCCCAAACTCAAAACACTTACCGGACCAAATAAATCCATATATAACAGTTGAAGAATTGATTCAATTTTAGTATGAGCAACTGGTTTATGAGAAAGTTTATGTTGTTTGCTTTTTGAACATAACAGACAATTTTTAGTAAGTTAGAATTCTTTCAGTGGTAGACCTATAACATGATTTCCTCTAACCAACTTGTTCATATTCTTGATGTTCACATGACCAAGACGAAGATGCCATAGCATTGAATCACTTTCTGAGGCCTTTGATAATAAACAAGATGCAGTTACAAATTGATGTGAACCATTCATATCAAGTAAGTATGTGTCTTTGTCTCTTGGAGTTCTCAAAAGAATTCTTTTATCAGGATTTACAAATCCAGGTATAAAATAAGACATTCTTTATTAGTAAAGTGTGTTGAATAGTTTTTGTCACAAACTTGAGAGACACTTCGCAAATTATGTTTAAGTTACTCAACAAAATTGACATCTTCAAAACTTAACACACCATTAAACACTATACCTTTCTTTGTAATTTTACCTCCTCTATCTCGAGAAAAAATAACATATCCTTCATTGTAAAGTTACACATTGTTTAACAGAGATATATTACCAATCATATGTCTAGAACAATCGTTGTCAACATGCCAAACACTTTTGATGACTTGTCTTGGTTGTTCCTGCACATATGAATAAGATTATTCAATTTTAAGAACCTAAGCCATTGTTGAATTGAGCATATTATTATCATCCATATGTGATACAGATTTCAATATCATATCTCTTTTATCATTGAAAACATAATCTTAAACAATATCAGGTTTTGATTTTTTTCTTTGACCTTTCATTTTTTAATTGGTTTGATCAAATTTTTAACAGTTTTCTTTAATGTATTTTGAACTGGAGTAGGATTGCTTTCATCAACATGCTAAGATTTCTTGACTAGATTTCCTTTCTTGGTACTAGAATTCTTGACAGGATCCTCAGCTTTCATCTCCTTGAACCCTGCAGAGATAAATACTTGTTTCTGTTTCGGATCAAAGGTGGTCTTGATCTCTTGAGCTTTTCTGGATCTTCTCTTTGCTCTTCTGATCAAGTTCTTTCTCTTGGTTTTGCTCAAACCAGCTTCTTTTTCCCCCTTAAGAGCATGGTGACCCTTTTTGGATTGACTCTCTTTACTCATCTCAGACTCATCCCTCACCTTCTCCTCTTCATCCTCTTCATCACTTGGGTCTATGGATGGCAGAACATAGTGCTTTTCATACTTGAATATCCAGCCTATCAACATATCAAACATAATCCAAATCAGTTTCTTGTAAGCCTTAGGATGCAATGATTTAAAATCAAGAAATGTAATATCATTTCCTATGTACATTTGAAAACTTAATTTTTGTTTTTTTTATTTTTTTAAATTTTATAACCAAAATCTTTTTATAATTTTCTTCTATTTTTTTACTCCGCCTATGAACAAAAAATATATTTTTTTTTATTTTCAAATTTTCTCCCACTAAAATTATGATTATCTAGACAGAAAAATAACAGCAAACAAAGAAAAAAAATATTTTTGAAAAGGGTGTAAAAATAAGTGTTAACCAAAGTTAATCACGCCCAAAGATTTAACTAAAAAGTTAAATCTGGAATGATCAAACGCCTTAGTGAACAAATCAGTAATGTTGTCATCTGTAGAATTTGACTCCAAATGGATAAGTTTCCTTTCAAAATAGTCACGGTTGAAATGCATTCGGATGTGATGTGTGTAGTCTTAGAGTGTTGAATTGGATTCTTCATAATGTTCAAAACATAAGTAATATCACAAAAGATTTTAGTATCGTAAATATTAAGTCCATAATCAAGAAGTTGTTGTTGAATCCAAAAGATTTGTGAACAACAGCTTGATGTAGCCATATATTCAGCCTCTACAGTCAAAGTGGATACTGTCTGCTGCTTCTTGCATTGCCAAGAAATCATCCTATTGCCAATAAATTGACAACCGCCAGTACTAGACTTCCTGTCCAAGTTACATCCAGCATAATCACTGTCAGTATAAGCAAATAAGTTGAATCAGAATGTTTAGGATACCAAAGACCAAGTATGGATTGACCCTTGAGATACTTAAAAATCCTCTTGACAGCTTTCATGTGAGATTCCTTTGGATTACTTTGATAACATGCACACTGACAAGCAGGAAACATGATGTCCGGTCTACTTATAGTGAGATACATCAAGGATCCAGTCATTGATGTTTACATGTGTGGATCAACATCTTCTCTTGTGAGATCTGGAGTCAAAGTAGGACAAGAAGACGTAGGAATAGGAGCTGTCTTGGAGTTTTTGAATTTGTACTTATCCAGGATACTATGAATATACTTTTCTTGATGTATCAGTATTCCTTTCTCATCTTGTTTAACTTGAATACCCAAGATACTGTCTGCTGCTTCTTGCATTGCCAAGAAATCATCCTATTGCCAATAAATTGACAACCGCCAGTACTAGACTTCCTGTCCAAGTTACATCCAGCATAATCACTGTCAGTATAAGCAAATAAGTTGAATCAGAATGTTTAGGATACCAAAGACCAAGTATGGATTGACCCTTGAGATACTTAAAAATCCTCTTGACAGCTTTCATGTGAGATTCCTTTGGATTACTTTGATAACATGCACACTGACAAGCAGGAAACATGATGTCCGGTCTACTTATAGTGAGATACATCAAGGATCCAGTCATTGATGTTTACATGTGTGGATCAACATCTTCTCTTGTGAGATCTGGAGTCAAAGTAGGACAAGAAGACGTAGGAATAGGAGCTGTCTTGGAGTTTTTGAATTTGTACTTATCCAGGATACTATGAATATACTTTTCTTGATGTATCAGTATTCCTTTCTCATCTTGTTTAACTTGAATACCCAAGAAAAACATCATTTCCCCAAGAGCACTCATCTCAAATTTCTTCTTCATAACTGCCTCAAACTCCTTACACAAGTTATCATTGATAGACCTAAAGATAATATCATCAACATAAACTTGAACTAGAATCAGATCATCACCAGTCTTCCTTATGAATAAAGTTTGATCAATAGCACCTCTTGTATAACCATTTGCAAGCAAATGTTTAGTGAGAGTGGCATACCAAGCTTGCGATGCTTGGTGTAAACCATGAAGTGCTTTATTTAACTTGTATACATAGTCAGGATGATCAGGATCTTCAAATCCTGGTGGTTGTCAGACATAGGTTTCTTCCTTCATTTTGCCGTACAAAAATGCAGTTTTCACATCCATTTGATAAACTTTGAACTTTGAAGTTCTTATATGAAGCATATTCGAGAAAATTTCGTATAGCTTCTAGTCTTACAACTGGAGCATATACTTCTAGTCTTGCAACTGGAGCATATACTTCTTCATTATCAAGACCTTCAATTTGATAGAATCCTTGTACAACAAGTCTGGCCTTGTTGTGGACTATCACATCCTTTTCATCCGACTTGTTTTTGAAAATCTATTTTGTGCTGATTGGCAACTTACACTTTGATAATTCACACAGATGCCAAACATTTAGCTTTTTGAACTGCATTAGCTCATCTTGCATTGCCTCTACCCAACTGTTTTCTTTCAATGCCATTTCAACATTGTTCGGCACTATTTGAGATAGAAAACATGAATATAGACATGTGTTTATTGCTCCTGATTGACTTCGAGTTCTGACACCTTGGGATAATGGACCGATAATTGCTTCCGTTTGATGGTTTCAATGAACTCTCAGCTGTGGAATAGCATCTTCTGAGATAACTTCATCTAAGTTACACATATGACCAACAGTCTCTTCAACAGTGCTCCCTCCTTCTGGTTGATAAATAATTTCATCATCTAGATTATCATCACCAGTAGAGAGATCATCAAATGGTTCTTGAATAGTATCAATTGGATCACCTAAGGTAGAAGATGAACTTTGATAAAAAATTTGTGGTTCTTGATCAACAACTGTATCCAGATAAGATGATTCTTTTTCAACATTTGAAGATGAAGGTATATTTGAAGATATTCCTTTAGCTTGAGAAGATGTAGATTCAACATCATCAACAAATATGTCTTGAATTGAGGATGTCAAAGGTGTATCAGCTGTAGAAACGATAGATTTTCGATTAAATGTTTTTAATAATGAAGCATAATTATAAACCCATGAAGGAGCAGAAGCTGCATCTATTTTGTTAGATTCGTGCCAATCAATATCAAATGACTCAACAATTTGTTTAGTTCTTTTATTATAAACCCGATATGCTACTTTGTTGGCTGAATAACTGTAGATGCCTCTCGAAGATTAACGTTTAGTCTTTATTAGTCTTTGTATAGTTTTGTCTTAGTTTAGGGACTTATTTGTAAATATATGTTCCTTATTTTGTTTTCTTTGATAGTATAAATAGCAAAGTTTGTTTCAAGTAGGTAGACCTTAGATTTCTGATAAGAAGAAGAAGAAAAGTGACTAAAGCTAAAACTAATCAAAATAAGAGTCAAGATAATGAAACAAAAACAACAAATCAAACAAATAAATTTAAACCAATCAAATTTATGTCTGCTGGTATGTTGAACATGAACTCAATTCAAGATGTTAAACAAACTCCTAAGAACAAATCAAACTTTGATATGAAAACATGTTCAAATTCGAAGACTTCCGCTGTCGTTAAACGATTTGTGTCTAAGGAATCAAAGAATGAAGTTCATATACAAAAGCCAAAACCAAATATGCAAAAGAACAAACTGTCAAATCAAATGCAACAAATTAGTTTTTTGGCGCCTAAACCTAAACAAGGATCAAACGTTGCATCAACATCGAAAGTTAATAAACAATTGTTCAAAACTCCACAGGGGTACTGCGAAATCTATGACATGTATAATCAGAACACTGCTGAATGTTTTTTTAATAAGTACTGTCACATATGCGATATGAGAAATCACTCAACATCAGAGTGTTATTTTAATAAGTACTGTACCTTCTGTGATGAACGGACTCACAATACAGAAAACTATTACTTTAGAAAGAGTTCGCAAAGGAAAGGATTTTATAATACACAATTGAGCAAAGGTTATGTTAATCCTCAGTTTAAAAGAAATCAAACTGTCAATTTTCAAAGATTAACTAATCAACCTTCCTTAGGCTTGAGATCTTTCAAAAGAAATGACTCTGTAAGACCAAAACAGTACATTCACAATCAATTCATTCCAAGGTCAGTGAGAATGAACAAGAAAAATTTCGGATATAAAATTTTTTCAAAAATTGATCAATTCAATGGTATGAATTTTCTTAAAAATGATCAAAAATTTGTGAATCATAGAATTGGCAATTTTATTAAAAACAAGTCGGATGTGAACAAACTTCATTTTAAACAATATACTATTGTTGACAAGTTTGGCAAGCCCAAGACCATCTTTGCTTGGGTTGATAATTCAACTTAATTGTTCTTAAAATTCAGGTGCGCCAGAGAAGACCAATCAACACATGGTATGTGGATAGCGGGTGCAGCCGGCATATGACGGGCAATCATGCCTTACTTCAAGATTTTAAGTTGAAAAGATGGTACACACGTCGCCTTCGGTGGTGATGCAGGAGGAAAAATCACAGGCGAGGGAATAGTATCCAACAGGATAATAAGCTTTGATAAAGTCAACTTCTGCTCACAGTTGAACTTTAATCTGTTAAGCGTTTCCCAAATTTGTGATAAATAATATTCTGTACTTTTTGATGATTCTTTTTGCTACATTTTGAAGCCAAGTTTTCAGATTAGCAAAGACTGGGTGGTTGTTAAAGCTGTTAGGGTCGAGATGTGTACAAGCTGGATATGTCTCAAGTTGATCCATCTACAGAAACAACATGCCTTATTGCTCAAGCATCAAATGACAAAAGTCATCTTTGGCATAGACGTCTCGGACATTCCAACTTCAAGAATATGAACAAGCTTGTAGTGGGAAATCATGTTATCGGCCTTCCACCTAAGAAGTTTGCCACTACTGATCACTGCTCAGCATGTTTAAAGAGGAAACAACATAGAGCGTCTTATAAGCCCAAGCAAATAAACTCAAACTCTAAACCTCTTCAAATGTTGCATATGGACCTTTTTGGACCAACAAATGTGAAGAGTATTGGAAGAAAATCTTACTGTTTAGTTATCATTGATGACTTAACAAGATTTTCATGGGTTTATTTTTTGTATGCAAAATCTGAAACGGCTGAATTATTAAAAAAATTTATCACAAAATTGAAAATAAATTAGATCAAAAAGTAAAAATAATAAGAAATAATAATGGAACGGAATTTAAAAATGCTAATATTGACATGTTCTGTGTAGAAAAAGGAATTGCTCATCAGTTCAGTACTCCCAGAACTCCATAACAAAATGGTGTTGCTGAAAGGAAGAACAGAACTTTGATTGAGGCTGCACGATCCATGTTAGCAGATGCAAAAATTCCTATCACTTTCTGGGATGAAGCCATATCTACTACGTGTTTCGTACAGAATCGCACTTTAATTGTGAAAGACAAACTGAAAACTCCTTATGAGTTGATGTTTGGCAAGAAACCAAACATTGATTTTCTTAAATCTTTTGGTTGTGCAATTATGATTTTAAATTCAAGTGATCAGCTAGGAAAATTTGATGCAAAATCTGATGATGGATTTTTCATTGGATATTCATCTATTTCAAAAGCCTGTCGAGTTTATAACTCTAGGAAAAATGTTATACTTGAAACATTCAACGTTAAATTCCTTGAAAATTCTTTTCCATCAGTTTCAAATGGTCCAGCTTGGTTATTTGATTTAGATTCATTGTTAAACTCTTTTCAATCTAACTTGTTTAATCAATCTAACTTGCTTGATTCTACATGTAAGAAGAAACCCCAAGGAGATCTTAGTTCTTTCAGTGATGATTCAGATTCTGATGATATGGATGATTCAAGCCCAGATTATCCATTTTTCTCTTTTGTCAAAGATTCTATAAGTCGATTAGAAAATAATGATGATCTATCTCAACAAGATGAAGATCAGTCCGTTTCAGAAAATCAAGATGTTTCACAACCTATTCCTAATGATGGTATAGAGATTGTACAACCTGAGTCTGGAACTTCATCCATTTCTGGTGATGTAGTTGACATCGGTAATCTTGATTACTTCATCAACTAACCGACTCAAGTTCCCAATTTCAATCCACATTCTTCAAATCTATTGCATCAGCTTTCTAACTTGAATCAAACCAATCATGATGATCGAGGAATTGTTATTAGAAATAAAGCAAGACTTGTCCCACAAGGATACACTCAAGAGGAAGGTATAGATTATGATGAAGTATTTGCTCCAGTTGCAAGACTTGAATCAATTCGTGTCTTCCTAGCTTATGCATCATTCATAAGATTCAAAGTGTATCAAATGGACGTTAAAGGTGCATTTTTGTATGGTCCAATCTCCGATGATGTGTTCGTAAAGCAACCTCCGGGTTTTGAAGATTCGGAATTTCCTCATCCTGTGTACAAGCTTAGCAAAGCTTTGTATGTACTCTATCAAGCTCCTAGAATCTGGTATGAAACATTATCACAGCACTTAATCCAACATGAATACACGCGAGGGAAAATCGATCCAACTTTGTTTATAAAGAAGGATGCAGATGATCTTTTATGTGTACAAGTGTATGTTGATGATATCATATTTGGTTCTACTAATCCAGAATTGTGCAATGAATTCGAAGAAATAATGAAATCTCGATTTCAAATGAGTTCTATGGGAGAAATAAATTTCTTTGTTGGACTTCAAGTCAAACAATCTGCAGATGGAATCTTCATTAATCAAGAGAAGTTCGGTGACAAACTCTTGAAGAAATTTAAACTGCAAGATTGCCAGTCCATAAGAACTCCAGCTGACGTAAACACCAAGATTGAGCCTGATCCGAAAGGAAAATCTGTAGACCAAACTTTATACTGATCTATGATTGGTTCATTGATGTATCTTATTGCATCTAGACCTGACATAATGTATGATGTTTGTGTCTATGCCAGGTATCAATCAGACCCGAAGGAATCCCACTTAGATGCTGTCAAATGCATATTCAGATATCTCAAAGGAAAACCGGCCTTAGGGTTATGGTATCCTTATGAAGGAAACTTTGAGTTATATGGGTATACTGATAGTGATTATGGAGGATGTTGTCAAGATAGAAAATCAACTACGGGTGGTTGTCAATTTTTAGGACCCAGATTAGTCTCATGGAAATGTAAGAAACAAACAAATGTCTCCGTTTCAACCGCAGAAGCTAAGTACATAGCTGCTTCAGCAGGATGTTCTCAAATCCTTTGGTTACAAAACCAACTACTGGATTACAGGTTCAACTTTCTTAAAACTCCAATTTACATTGATAACACTACTGCTAAGTTCATTACAGCTAATCCTGTCCAACATTCAAAAACAAAACATACGAGATTCGATATCATTTCTCAGAGATAACTCTGAAAAAGGTTTAATCATTCTGATTCAAATTGCAACTGAAAAACAGTTGGCTGACCTTTTTACTAAAGCCTTCTTACCAGACCGGTTTGAGTATTTGGTAGAGTCAATTGGTCTTATTAACCATATTTAAAAACTGGTTGTTGAGCATTTCAGTTAATTGAGTCTGAATATGATCAGAACCCTCCCTTACCTGAATAGGACATAGCAAGAGAAACTGTCAAAGTTAATTGCCTGATTGTATTTTGTGTGTGCATGTTTCTTAGAAAAATCAAAACCAAATACAAAAAAAGAAAATTGAAAAATCAAAAAATAAAAATATAAAACAAAAACTTCAAAATAAAATAGAGTTTTTCTTTGTTAATTCATTATTTAGGATGAATCTGTTATTGCAATATGTGAGAAATGATAGATACATTAATATGATCAGTTGCATACTTCACTCGATAACAAAGTCTGACGTGATCAGATACGATGCGCAAGTAAGTTCATGCTATTAGACTGAAAAAGTAAATTCTTCTGATTAAACTAAATCACTCATGCATTCATCTCCGTCTATCTTAGTACTAATAAGTAGTGTTGATTTCTCAAATTGATTGCTTGTTAAGACATAATCTCACACATGATGGTGATATGAATAACCATTGAGCTCTAATTATTTAAAGCATCTAACACTTCTCTGTTATGGGTCATCATAGACCGGAAGTGACGAGATATCCTTTGTTGTAAGTGATTACAGACCTGGATAATCTCACTGATACAACAAGATGCCAATATGCACAAATACCAAATGAGATCTAGTTATCATACATGTCACGTTAACAAGTTGAGAACAGTGACTTCTTGTATATCTTTATCAGAATTAACCTCTCTAAGTCTAAGTGTTATTGCATAATATCATATCTAATTGTACCTTAATCAATCCAAGAATTGAAAAAGTAAGTGTGTTGAATATCTTGCTAAGTGCACTCATTTTCTGTCCTTAGATCTCGTGTCTCCTTTGTTGCAGAAATGCTGACCTGGAACACACTTGATCAGGATTTATTCACTGTCTATGACTATTCATCATTTTTTCTATTTCAATGTGCTGATCTTAACTGATATGATCTCATTGCAGACATTGATTAAATTGTAAATATTAGATTTTTATTCTGTTTTAATTTGATTTTTGCATGTTTTTTTATGTGTGCAGGCATATTAACAATGATTAGTGTATTCTTCATTTGACAAATTCAAGAAACTTCTAAGTTTGTTAAACTTAAAAGTTTAGGGGGAGTAAAAAGAGTAAAACGTCTAAGAGAAAATAATTCAAATTTCAAGATATGAAAAATCAAAATTTAGTGTTTTGAATGGAAAGGATGAAGCAAAAAGTTTAAGCATGTGTGTGTTTGATATGATGTGAAAAACATTTTAAAATGAAAAAGCTTCTTGCAAAAGTTTAATATGATACTATTTGTTAAAAATAGAGACTAAAATGACGGGAAATTGTTTTTAAAAAAAAATAATAAAAAAAAATAAATAAAAGTTTGAAATGTCAAAAGTTTAAAATTGAGGGTCAATTATGTCAAAAGTAAAAAATTTGACAAATTATTTAAAAAATTAGTATATGAACAGTACTAATGTGTTTAAACAGTGTTCAAAAGTCCAAAATTAGGAGCATGATGATATTTCAGAATTTGCACAAGTGTGGGTGTTTCAGACAATCTCATGCGGATAAACAGTTGTCATGCGTCTAAACAGTTGTCATAAGTCTGAAATTTGTTGTTAAGTGTTGGGCGTTTCACAAATCCTCATGCGCCTACACAGTACCAAGCTTTCAAGTGGGCGTTTCAAGAAAAAAAAAATTTCAAGTATTGGGCGTTTCAGGTATTCTCATGCGCCTGAATAGTGCAGAAGTGCCTAAACAGTGCTTATGCTTCTGAACAGTGATCATGCATCTGACCTCATGCGCACAAACAGTGCTCATACGCCTAAGTACTTAGTAAAAAATTTAGTCTCATGCGCACAAACAGTGTTCATGCGCCTAACCTCATGCGCACAAATAGTGCTCATACGCCTAAAAATTTCACTTAGTATAAATACAACACTTTGTGATTTCAGTCGATTCATTCACTCAAAACCCCTGAACTCTCACACCTGACTCTCGATTAACATTGATAATCTGATTCTGATTGATTTATGTCCAAATCTTGCATTTGATAGTGTTATCTTTGATTCTAAACGTTAGTAATCGAACAAATTCATACAAATTTCAAGTTTTAAGTTGATTTTGATTGGGCGTTTCAACCCTATACGGACGTATGAACCTATTCGAACTGAAATCTTAGAAATTTGTAATCAAAATGGATTTAAAAACTAAGATTCATGATTGTTTGATGATATAACTTTGATTTCGATCATATTGACACATTCAAATCAAATTTTCATCAAAAAAATTGTTCCTGATGAAGATGAACAGTCAGTTTTGAATTTTTAATAAAAATAAAAAAAATTAAATCATAAATTCATATTTTGTTTAATCCTGATTTAAAAAAATTAATCAATTGAAATGTTTGAAATTTATTACTCATTAACTTAAACGTATTTTGTTTTCGACAAAATTCTTAAAAATTTAAAATTTTCAAAAATTCAAGTTAAAGTAAAAAAAAAATTTAAAACATAATAATTCATTCAAACTTACAAAAATATCAAAATTGAATTATCATTAAAAATTCTTAAATGTCTAATTGTCTTTGTTTTTATCATTTTCAGATGGAAAATTTAAAATTCGAGCCTAAACACAATGTGGCAGCTTTCTTAAATGAAGATGTTCGTGAAGCCACGGGGTACGAGGAAATGATTAGATTTTTACTGAGGACAAAGTACGTATATGCTCTATGTTACCAGCCAATTATATACATGCGATTGATAAAGAAGTTCTGGTCTAATGCGACTATTGAAGTTGATGACCATGGAAGGAAAGTTTTAAGAGGGTTTATCACAAATGACCGAATGATGGAAGTGTCAGAAGTCTCAATAAGAGAAGCATTAAGGCTTGGTGAAAATGACCCATAAGATCTAGCTGAACAGTCTTATAATGAATGCAGAGAGACATTCTTAGCTATGGGTCATCCTGACCACTTTCCCAAGAAATAATTTTTCCATGCTTGAGTGTTTAATCATTGGAAATTACTGTGTTACATTTTCCAACACTGCATGTCTAAAAGGAGTGCTAGATGGAACTCTTTCCCTGTAGACATTACATCTCTTCTAGTTTCCCTAGCCACCCATCGACGATTCAACATGGCTAAGTGGATAATGAATGATTTTATATTCAACATGGAGAAGGGCATACGGAACAAATATCTGATTATCCAAGATTCTTACAGATGATCATTAATGTTGAGAATCCTGATTTCCAAGCATCTGGAGTCAGTGGAGAAGTGATGGTCTTGGAACACATGAATGAGATGACTTATAAGAAGTTGGCAACGGTAACTGGTGCTATAAACATTCCATTATTTGACTATATGAGAGCAGTTGCTGAAGATGATGTGATTATCAATGAAGATCATTTTCATCTCATTGAGGATGAACCTATAGACCCAAATGATCTTATTGAAGAAGTTCCACAAGAACCTTATGAATCTGATGATGAAAATGATGATGAAGAAGATGATGATGATGATTCCAGTGAAAGTGGAAGTTCAAGTCCTGATGATAATGAAAATAATGATGATGATAACAATGATGGTGATGAGATTGAACAAGTGCATGATGTTAGTCAAATTGAAGGTGTTATTCAAGAAACTGAACAAGTTGAAGGTGATAATGCTGATGAGCTTACTGTTGAAGAAGTGATAGAGATGATACAAAGAGGTGTTGAAGGAAATGTACAAAATGATGATGATGTACAGATTGTTGATTCATGTGAATCTGTTCTACTAGATGAAAGTGAACATGTGCCTATAAAAATGATCAAGGATTTGGAAGAATAGAATGCTAAACAAGCAAAGTTTATTGAAGATGTGTTTGAAAATGAAATGTTAAAAGATGAAAATGAAATGTTAAAAGATAAAGAGACTAATTTGCAAAATTTTGAAGTGATGCTCAAGGATTATGATTCAAAGGAAGAAAATTTCAAGGTGTTAAAAGAAAATTATAAAGCGTTGAAAAAAGAATTTAAGGAAATGAAAGAAAGTATAAAATCTCCATCTTATGAAGTTATGATTATTTATGAAGTTGTTCCAATTGATGTTGAAAAGATTTCAGAAGTGGATAAAGGGAAAAGAAAACTTGAAGATATAGATGTTTCAGTCTTACCTGAATCATCATCTAAAGTTCAAAAGGTTACAGAAGAAACTAAAACTAAAGAAGCAGAAGAGTATGAAACTCAAAAGAAAATTGAAGCTCTTGATGATATAGATTCTGAGTTTCATGATGCATGGTATGATGAACTACTGGAAGATGAAGACTTAGTTGAAGTCAATGTTGATGAACATTTTACTCCAACTGAAACAAGACAAGAAGATGTTCCGGTAGATATTAAAGACAGGTATAACTATTTGGTCAAGATGAAGTATAATAGAGTATTACTTGATGGATTGACAGTATCTCAAATTAGTGAAGAGTTTGAAAAGTGTATTACTGCTGAATCCGTTGCTCCAATTAATCCTGATGAGATTGTTATAGAACATGGAGAATGGAATCCACTTCAAGAAAGCATTAATGTTGATGATATTCCAACTTCTGAATTGCACCATCCAAACCCTGATGATATGTCTGTACCTGCTTTGAAAATATGGTTACAATCAAGAAATTATCCATGGAAGAAGCTCAATAGATTACAAGCCGAATCTTTAAGGAACTTAGTAAGAAGTTTTCAAGAGAAAGAGAAGCAAACGAATAAAATGGTTGTGATTGATACAAACAATCCACAATACTTAGAAATAACGAAGAGAATGAGGATTTTAAAACCTCAAGAAATTAAATCAATGGCAGTGAAAAGTAACATGCATGAGAAAAGGAAAGAGCTGATGAAAATGTTTCCTGAACTGAAAGTCAAGGATATCAAGTTTCAATGGAACAGAAACAATTATGGAATAAAGCTCGAACAACAGGTGATTTAGTGCGCAACGTGTTACAAAAAGGAAAATCAATTTCCAAATTACTTAATGCAATGATTGTTCCTGACACAACAAAAGAAGTAAAAATTGTTGCATGGAAATATGACGAAGTGTTTGATGCGTTCTTGATTAAAAGAGTTAATGCTATTTGTGATGTATATCATTTTTTCTCAAGTATTATTAATCTTCCTGTTCAAGATCTGAAGGAGTTAAATAAACTACCGTTAATCAATCCGACAAGAGCGAGTCGAGGAGAAAATTTTGTCCAATTATTGAATAGAGAGATAAGCCAAATGAGTTCATTTTGACAAACAAGATCTGATCAAGAAGATAAGATATATTTTCAACCATTGATGAAGAAAAGGAAAGGTGATGACAAAGATACTGGAGAGGAAAGATTTTTAGATGCTTTTAGCGATCAATATTTTGAGAAGGTAACAAATCCAGGCTTAAAAGTGATTGATGGCACTCAACTATCTAAACCAATTTTGAGAAGGTTTTATAATGCTGATACGTTTGAGTTGAGAATTGTTCGAGATCTGGATGATTGGGATCGAGATATGATTACATTGTTTGGAGTATTTGAATTAAAACTCTTACATCCCAGCTACATATGATTTTTGTCCATACAAAAGTTTGAAAGAGTTATGAATGCTGCAATGGAAATAATTTCTTTGAGAAAAGCTCTTGCTTATGCTAACATTGTGAAGAAAGATATAAAGGAGATTGAGTTCATGAGGATCTCAAGCAAAGGAGTGTTGGAAATCCATTCAAAACACTATCCAAACCCAATTGAATGTTATGCTAACATTGATATTGCAGGTTTATCAAAAGAAACATTAGAAGTGATGAACACATTGGAGATCAAGACAAATGAAGCAAAGCCGGAGCAAGGCATTTTGGCAAGCAAGTTCAAGTCTGTTATTGCTAAAGCCTTAAGAGAACAATAAATGTATAAAGAGAAGCCATTTTTTAAAATTAAAGAAGAGCCTGAAGATTTCTTTGATATATAAATATAATGAATGAAGATTGAAGACAGAAGATCAAGATTGAAGATAAAGATCTGAAGACTGAAAATTGATGATTTTGAAGACTGAAGACAATGTCAATCTTAGAGGGAGTATTATAGATGCCTCTCGAAGATTAACATTTAGTCTTTATTAGTCTTTGTATAGTTTTTTCATAGTTTAGGGACTTATTTGTAAATATATGTTCCTTATTTTTGTTTTCTTTGATATTATAAATAACATAGTTTGTTTAAAGTAGGTTGACCTTAGAAGATCTCAGAACCTGATAATCAGTTAGAATGACTTGTAACTGTTTTCTTACACTTGTACTTTCTATGCTTACTATCAATGAAAAACTATGAATTTTTTTGATTTGTTTGCATTGAATTGATTACTTGTGTTTGTTTGATTGAATTGTATCACAATATCATCACAGATTGATCCATTTTGATCCTATCAATAACCAATAAAATAACAATCATCATCTTTTTCATCAAATTTTGATTTATTATCAGATGTGTTTAACAGAGTACAACAACATCCAAAAGTTTGGAAATATTTGACTTCGGGTTTATGTTTGAAAAAGATTTCATAAGGAGTCTTATTTTGTTGTTTGTTAATTAAAACATGATTCTAAACATAACAAGCAGTGTTAACAGCTTCAGCCCAAAAGAATGAAGGTAATTTGGCTGTTGATAACATTGTTCTAGCTACTTCAATTAAGGTTCTGTTACATCTTTGAGTAACTTCATTTTGTTGTGGAGTTCCTGCAGAATTGAATTGTCACTCTCTATGCATTTGATAGTCTTGTCAGTCTGATTTTCCACAAGTTTCATGAATTTCATTAGCAAATGAGGCGTCTCATCTTTGGTTGCTAAAAAGAAAACCCATGTAAATCTAGAAAAATCATCAGTAATAACCAAGCAATATGCATGACGTCCTAAACTCAAAACACTTACAGAACCAAATAAATCCATATGTAGCAATTAAACAATAGAATCAATTTGCGTATGAGCAACTGGTTTATGAGGAAGTTTATGTTGTTTGCCTTTAGAGCATGATAGACAATGCTCTATTAGTTGAAATTCTTTTAGTGGTAAGCCAACTACATAATTTCCTCTAACCAATTTGTTCATTGTTTTAACATTGGCATGACCAAGATGACGATGCCATAACAATGTGTCACTTTCCAAGGCTTTAGATAACAAACAAGTCACAGTTACAAATGAATGTGTACCATTCATGTCTAGTAAATACGTGTTTTTGTCTCTCGGAGTTCTCAATAATATCCATTCTTCAGGTATTACAAAGCCAGGCTTTAAAATTAAACATTCTTTATTAGTGAAATCGGTTGAATATTTTTTGTAATCTTACCTCCTTTGTCCCCGGCAAAGATAACATATCCTCCATTGTATGGTTGAATGTTGTTTAACAACGATATATTACCAGTCATGTGTCTTGAACAACCACTATCTACATGCCAACCACTGTTGATAGCTTGCCTTGGTTGTTCCTACACAATATGACAAATTAAATCATTTTTAGGAACCCATGCCATGGTTGACTTGAGCTCTTTGTTTTCATCTAAATATGATACATTTTACAATATCATATCTCTTTTGTTATCAAAAATGCATTTTTCAACAACAAAAGGCTTAGAAGTTTTGCATTTAATTTTCCATCTTTGCACTTGTTTGATTGGTGGTGTGGTGAAATTGTTTTTATCAACTTGTACTGATTTTACTTGTGTCTTTTACTTGTTTAAATTAGTTTTACTTTTAGCAAAAACATTCGATTGATATAAGTTTCTTTTAAAATTTGCATTAACAAAGAAACGTTTTCTATTGTTCGCATTTGAATTATGAAACTTTTATTTGCTTGTCAATTGATGTTGATGATGACAATTTCTAGCCATGTGATTTGACTTTCCACACACATAACAACATCTTTTACTATATGCAGTTGATACTTGCATGTTTTGCTCAAACTGTTTTGGATAACTTCCATAATTATCACAGAATCTGGCCTTAGTATGTCCTTGGCCTTTTGATTCTTTAACAGTCTCTCTTCCTTTCCTCTCGTGTTGATTAGCTTGAGTTGATTTCGTAGGAATTGAGGTATTGGTCCTAGCTTTTGGACTTATTACAGATGCTGATGTAGCATGATTTTTGGCTTTAGCTTTATGATTCTTCTGAACTGGATTAGGATCAGCGTCTTTTGAACCTGTTCTACACACATCTTGTTTCACATTGTTAGCAATAATAAAATATTTATTTTTAAAGAAACTTGCATTTATTTCTTTAAAAATATGATCCTCGTCATTAATGTTGCCTACAGAAACAAATTTGTTCTTGAAATCATTTTTCAAGTTAGACATAGATGTTGTGACTCGTTTATTTTGTTTGTTTTTAAAGTTTATTATTCTCGTTTCTTATCCTTATTTGACATTTTTGGACAAACTTTAGAATCAATTGAGACTTTCAAACTTTAATTAAACTCTGATGATGAATTACAAGATGGTTTATCATTACAAATCTTATTTTCTATAGTATCTAATTCATTATCACTCTCCCATTCTTCAACTAAACCATCTATCTTCACACTTTCTGCAAAAAAATTGTCATTATTAATATTAATTTTTGTTTTAGTGATAGGGTCAACAATGAATGAAACATTGACTTAAGGTGTGAAGTCTGATATTCGTTTAAAACCTAAGCCATAGGTTTCTTCATCATGAGTTGGAATTTATGAAGGCAGAGATGTATAATCATGATTAATTGGTGGTGCAATGTTAGCATAATCCACTCCACTTTTTCCACCATTAATCTTTTGTTTCATCTGTGACTTGATTCTACCTTCAACCATGTTAGATGAAAGTTCAAATTTATCAACACCTTATTTTGCAGATAAGAGTTCACTATTGAGTTTGTTAATTTCTAAAGATAATTCATCATTGCGTTTTGTCAAATCTTTTATGTTACATTCTTTATCATGAAGATTTAGTTTTGATTGGTAAATAGATTTGTTCAAACCCTCAATTTTATCTTTAAAAATTTTCTCAACAGTTTTATACTTACGAGCTTGATATTGAAGTTTTTCAACTTCTAATATCAAACGTTCGTTGTGAACTCTGTATCTTTGTACCTTTTCTTTACACATATCTAAACAAAGAGAAATATATACCTCATCGGTTTCTTTTTTCTTCTTTGTCTCTTCATGGACCACATTCACCATGAAGGCCTTTAAAACTCTCGATTCATCTGCTTTTGTTGCTGGAGTGATCTCAGCAACACTTTGCTCTTTTTCACATGCAGACGCTGGAGCAAGCTCAACAGCTTTAATTGATTCTTTAACTCGGACTAAAGTGATCTCAAAAGTTTTCTCTTTGACCTCTTCATCTTTAGCTGGAGTAGACTCAACAGCATTTTCATCACTAACCACTTCTTCAATTTTCATCTCTACTTCTTGACCAAACACTCCTTCAAGCATATCCTCAGACACAAACTCTGTCAACATATTATTTTCTTCTTTCTTCTCAACTAGTTCATCCTCAGTTTGAATTTTAGCTATCAAAGCATTAGACAGCTGCATATCTAGTTTCTCCATTTGATCAGACCAGTCATATTCACCTTCGGTCTGAGATACTAGAGCTGTGTTGTTGTTGGACGAACTTGCTTTATCATTTTTTGTTTCAACCTTCACTGTCACCATCTTCTTTCCACGATCACTCTAGTTTGACTTTGGTTCAGTGCATTCTCTGTCAAACTGCCAAGGCTTATTACAGTTGTAACACCTCAGACTAGACTTATCAAATCCTTTCTTGCTAAAGTTGTTTATCCCAAACACTTTTCTTCCAGTTCTCCTAGAAAAGTTCTTAGCTCTGTACACTACCATAGCCATCTGGTAGTTAATGTCATTCTCTTCAATGTCATCAGGATTAACTTGTTGCAAGTCATCCACCAAGATGTTAGGTGCACTAAGTCTTCCAGCTAAAAATGCTTCATACCTATTCATGAATGTAGTGAATAATGCCAGATGTTCTTCAGCTATTTGGATGGTTTGTTTGGGTGGTTGGGAGTTAACAACAAAAGCTTGTTGTGTAGGTTGAGAAACTTGAATATGTGGGTAAACTTGAGGTTTGGATAGATTTGGAATTTGGACATAAGGAGTTTGAGGAGTTACTTGATATTGAGGCAAGGATTGGGGCAAGGCTTGGTTTTTGATGGTAGGAAGGGCAGAATATGCTGACTGCTGTTGCTGACATAGTTCGGGATAGCTGATATAATAGTTTGGGTTATTTGCCATTTTGGCATACAATGCTGATGCTTCAGCTCCCATTGAGTTGATGTAGTTTGCAGCCCTCTACTTATCATCCATATCATAAGACTTGTTGGACCAAAAGAACCAATGAGCCTGATCAGAAAAACCTTTAAGTCCCACGGACATTACAACAACTGAAGTAGTCCGCAACAGCTGAAGACATCAACTGATAACAAGGTCTGAAGACAAAGTCTGAAGTGAAAGAGCTGAAGACAAAGTCTGAAGTGAAAGAGCTGAAGACAAAGTCTAAAGTGAAAGAGCTGAAGACAAAGTCTGAAGACAAAAGCTGAAGACAAAGACTGAAGACCAAGTTTCAGATGTTGTCACAACAGCTGAAGAAGATCTCTTCAGTAGTTGTGATGGTTTCCTTTCAGTAGTTTTATGTTTCTTGTATTCAGTACTTGTAGTTTCAGTAGTTTTAGTTTTATCTTGTACTTAGCATACTTTGAGATGTTCTCAGTTATTGTGAACATTCTCAGTAGTTTGCTTACTTTCAGTTGTTTGTAATAATTTTGTTAGATGTCGCTATCAAGTGACATCAGCAGACGTCACATTCCTCTTTATAAGGAATGTTGACCTAATTGTAAGGTGCGATGCCCTGCGTAGCTTAGCGAAGCCTGCGAAGCTTAGCAGCCGCCACACCGAAGCATTTGTGCATGAATGATATTATCCATTTTGCAGAAAACCCTCTTTCTCTATAACCGTGTACTGTTCCATTGAATATCTATTGTGTTCTTGCTATATTTGTCTAATTCTTGTTCTAATTCCGCTGCGATTCAACTCTAATTGATCAAACTTAGATCGCTGATCTTGACAAATGGTATCAGAGCGGGTTAATCATTGATCGGTTTAACAATTGATCATTGAAACTGCTATTTCGATATCTAAAGTTTGATCGAATTAGCATATTTGCAAGAATTGGTTATAGAGATTGGTTTTCTGCTGCTTCTGGTTAGTCAATTTGAGTTTCTTCTTGGTTCATATTGAGTTTGTTGTGTTTTTGTGCTAAATCTTTTGAAACTTGATTGAATTGGTTTGAATCTGAGAATGACTACTCCTTCTAATGACCCTCACAATACTGGCTCCTCAACCAAGCCTCCGATGCCGGTTAGGAGTGAGTATAACATATGGCAACGAAGAATGCTCCATCACCTGTCTGTTAACAGTTCAGGTTGTTGGACATCTGTGGTTCACGGTCCACACAAGCCTATGGTGAACAATCCGGAGACCAACAAATGGTTCCGAAGAAGAAGGAGCAATACTCAGATGAAGATCGTAAACTGTTTGAGATTGATGCTAAAGCCCATGGAATTCTGGCCATGGCACTGCCTAATGAAATCTATTCTGGGCTTATGCATCATGAAACTGCTCATGACCTCTGGAATGCTTTGAAGGAACAATTCGGAGGAACTGATGAGGTCTTAGCAAACAACAGAGAAATCCTCGCCCAACAATATGAGACATTCTCTCATAGGAAGGGTGAGACACTGACTCAACAGTTTGAGCGTTTCTCCTGCTTGATCTCTGAGCTGAAAATGGTCAAGCATGAGTATACTAACAGCCAGATGAACAACAGATTCCTCAGATCACTGCCTGAGAGATGGGACACATACACCATTGTCCTACGCTCCAGTGCAAATCTGGATAGCCTATCTCTCACCCAACTCCATGGGAAACTGCTTACATTTGAAAGAGAGATAGAGCAGAAAAGGAAACTGGCATCATCAGGAAAGCTCACTGATGACTTTGTACCAGGGAACACTGCCTTGGTCGGTCATGAGTCAGAATATGCTGGATCAGAAAGCCATTATGATGAGCATATAGATTTCTCTTCAAACAGTTCTGATCATGCATTTGTTGGTGTTGACAGTCATTCTGGGTGTAATAGTGATAATTTATGCTTTATCATGGATGATTTGATGGGTATTGCTGATGATGATTTAGAAGAGATGGATATTTTGAGCCAAATGGCCTTGATCAATATCAGATCTCAAAAGTTCTACAAGAGAACTGGTAGGAAATTTCCAGGACTCTCTGGCAAAACCAAAGTTGGTTTTGACAAGAGTAAGTTGAGGTGTCACAAATGCCACAGGCTTGGGCACTTTGCAAGAGAGTGTAGATCAACTGGATCTAACTCCTCTGCACCCTTTGTGACCTTTCCAAGCAATAGTTCACAAAACAAAGGGCAACATCCTGCTAGTTCTGGTCATCACTCACAACCTCAATCTCCTGCATATTTTGTCCCTCAGGGTCCAATGCCATATCCATATCCCTGCTATTACATGCCACAGCCAAATCCAGTTCAAGTTCCTATAGCACAACAACCTCAAGCCCTACCTGAGCCTCAACCATCTCCATCACAATCTCAACCTCATCACAGCTTCTTCACACCAGGAGTTGTTGACTGGAGCAGCTCACCAGATGATCTTTTGGTTTCAATGAGCAATTATTTGCTGGTGCTGGTCAACATGGTGGTGAACATCCTTTTGGGAATCTTGCTCTCATGGCCCTGGAGTCTACTGAGGGTTCCTGCTCCAATGCATCATCTTCACAGGTAACCCAGGTATCTTCTGAGGCTAAAGCCAAGTTATGTTCTGAATCATGCATAGCTGCCTTTGTCTCTATTAGAGAGGCAAATGTAGCTTTAATCAATCAAAATCTTGAGCTTGAGAAAACTATTTCCAAAAGAAAAGCTGAGTATGAGTCTGCTCTTAATGACAAAGATGATGAGATTTACAAGCTTAAATGCCAACTTAATGATGAAAAGGCTAAGGTAGAGGTCATACTTGAGAACCACAGAAGTCTCAAAGAGACACTTGCAGCTACCCAAGTTGAGTGTGACCGCTGGGTAACATCCTGCAAGGGATTTGAAATGCTTCTCAGCAAGCAAACAGCTTCAAATGTGAAGTTTGGAATAGGTTACAATCATACTGCACCACCTACTGATTTTACTTCAAAATCAATAGTAAAATCTGAAGGTGAAAGTAATTTCCAAACCACATCATCATGTGATTCATCCTCAAATGATAATACAAAATTAGAGGATGAAGTCAGTGTTAAGATCTCAGCAAATCAATTGCCTGATGGTTTAAATGCTGATAAACACATGAAGCTGAGCAATTCAGATGTTGTCCCTCAAAGTACTCCAAGTACTGAAGGGCAAGTCACAACATCTGAAAAGCATTTCAAATCTGCTGAAATAAAAGGATTAACAACTGCTGAGGAATCTATCATACGGTCTTTCAGGACGGATAGAGAACAGCTGAAGAACAAGTCTTCAGTTGTTACCGATCCTTCAGTACTTAACACAAGTACTGAAAGGAGGAAAGTACTGAAGATCACACCTTCAGTAGTTTCCACTTCAGCAGTTGATCAATCCAAGATGAAGAATAAGCCATGTGAAATATGTGGTAAATTCAATCATCTATCTGATGAATGCTGGTACAAAAAGGGTTCCAAACTCAACAGAGATAAGCTCATTAAAGAAGAGATTAATAAAATGAAAAATGAGTTTGAGACCAAGTTTGTACCACAGTCATCTCAAACTGATAAACCCAAGGCCTCGCCAACATCCAAAAAGAAGGATGGGGTTTATCAGAAAACAGCTGATAGTGTTCCTCATGATAAACATCAGACTAAGTCTGTGAATTTCAAGAAGGAGGAAATGGTGGGTCACAGGAACTCATCAAAAACAAGTACTGATGTGTCAAATGAGCTGAAGGCTTTAGCAACAAATCAGACACAACTTGTTATGATGGTTCAGCATTTGTTGGGGAGAGTTAACCAACTAGATGCACCTGTGATCAAACCACTGAAAAGGAAATCCAAGCCCAAATCTATGAAATCCATTTCAGCACCATCTCCACCTTCATCAGCTGTTAATCATGAGAAACAAGTTATGGTTAAATCTGTTGATGAAAACAGACCCAAAACCAAAAAGGTTTGGGTCTCTAAAGCTAACTAGTTTCTTATGATAAATGCAGGGTTCTTCAGCATGCCAAAGTAGCATCTGGTATGTAGACAGTAGAATCTCAAGTATAATCTACTGAGTGTCAGTCAGATGTGTGATAAAGGGCATGTTGCACTTTTCACAAGCCAGAACTGCTGGATTCTGTCTTCCAAAGTTCTGAGGCTGATTGACAAGGTATTGGATGAACATACTCTCCTGAAGGCCAACAGGATAGGAAGAGTATATGCCTTGGATTTGTCAAAGAAGATTGATTTAAAAGGTCATCCTTGCCTGTTCTCCAAGGCCTCTCCTCAGGAATCTAAACTGTGGCATAGAAGGCTGGGTCATGTTAATCTCAAAAACATGAATCAGCTGATCCACAATAGTTTAGTGAGAGGTCTACCAATAAAGGAGTTCCACTGTGATGAAACCTGCACTGCTTGTTTAAAAGGAAAACAACACAAAGTTTCATTCCCTCCTATAGAAGAACCAAAGTCCACTGCCTGCTTGCAATTACTGCACATGGATCTCTTTGGTCCTGTGAGAGTAATGAGCATGGCAAAGAAGAAATACTGTCTGGTAATTGTGGATGATTACTCCAGATTTGTATGGACCTTCTTCTTGCATTCAAAGGATGAGGCTGCTCAGACAATTATTAACTTTGTGTTGTATGTTGAGAAGCAGTATTCCCTATCAGTCAAGTGTATAAGAAGTGATAATGGAACTGAATTTAGAAACCATACACTTGATGATTTCTACCTTTCAAAAGGAATCAAGAGGCAGTATAGCATCCCAAGGACTCCAGAACAAAATGGAGTAGTGGAGAGAAAGAACAGGACCCTAATTGAAGCTGCAAGGTCCATGTTGGCTGACTCTGGTTTGCCACTGACCTTTTGGGCTGAAGCTGTCAACACAGCATGCTATGTGCAAAATAGAGCTTTAGTGAATCAGAGGTTGATGAAGACTCCTTATGAAGTTCTACATCATTTGGCTCCTCTAATTTCATTCTTCAGAGCATTTGGGTGTCCTTGTTACATTCTCAACACAAAGGATCAACTCCAAAAGTTTGATTCTAAGGTGGATGCAGGGTATTTTGTTGGGTATTCATCCACTTGCAAGGCTTACAGAGTGTTCAACTGCAGAACAAAGATGGTTGAAGAAACCTTGCATGTGAAGTTCAATGAATCCCCTAAGGACAAAATTCCACAAAACCCTGTGGAGTTGTTTGATCTGGACATACTGCAATATGTTCCTTATCAGCCTCCAGCTGTTGCAGATCATGTGAATTCATCACCTTCTGCAGCTAGTCATCCATCTGGTGGTACTGATGTTGATGATGATCCCAGTACTCACCTATTCAAGTTTAGTGATCAACTGCCTGAGTCTACTAAACTTGATGTTCCTGTAGCTTCAGTAGCACCATCCACAACAAATGCTGATGAGATTTCTGAATCCTCTACTTCATTTGACTTGCCATCTAATACTTGGTTTCAAGAATCTGGATCAACATCTGTTGCTGCTGAGCGTGCTACAAACACTTGCACAGATCTCATAGTGTACCAAGAGCTGAAGAATCACCCAATGTCTCAAATCATTGGTGATATCAATGCTGGTGTCTCAACTAGAAGTCAATTGTCCAACTTCTGCTTCTATGCTCTCTTCATCAGTCAGCAAGAGCCAAAGAACTATCATATTGCATTAAGAGACAATGGATGGGTTGATGCCATGCAGCTTGAGCTTCTTCAGTTCAAAAAGCAGCAAGTGTGGGAACTGGTTCCTCTACCCCCAGGTAAGTGTGCAATAGGCACTAAATGGGTGTTTAGGAATAAAACAGATGAAAATGGGCAAATTGTCAAGAACAAGGCCAGACTGGTTGTCCAGGGGTTTTCACAAGAAGAAGGTATTGATTATGATGAAACCTTTGCCCCTGTAGCCAGACTGGAGGCAATTAGATTGTTCTTAGCCTATGCTGCATTCCACAATCTTAAAGTTTTTCAAATGGATGTCAAAAGTGCATTTTTATATGGTAAAATAAAAGAAGAGGTTTATGTGTGTCAACCACCAGGTTTTGAGGATAATAAACATCCTGATTGGGTGTATAAACTTGATAAGGCTCTTTATGGGTTGAAACAAGCTCCTAGAGCCTGGTATGAAACACTGTCAAATTTTCTTCTTCAGAATAATTTCACTAGAGGCTCCATAGATAAAACTTTGTTCATTAAGAAAGTGGGTCAGCATAAGCTCCTTGTTCAAATTTATGTTGATGATATTATTTTTGCATCCTCTGATCCACAGTTGTGTGATGCATTTACAAAGTTGATGCAACAAAAATTCGAAATGAGTGCCATGGGAGAATTACAGTTCTTTCTAGGTTTGCAAATCAAACAAAAGGCTGATGGAACTTTCATTCATCAGTCAAAATACACAAAGAGTCTTTTGGAAAAGTTTGATTTACAAAACTGTAAGCCCTGTTCTACTCCCATGTGCAGCACCACACAACTGGATGCAGATCAGAAAGGTAAAGCTGTTGATGAAACACTTTACAGATGTATGATTGGGTCCTTGATGTACTTAACAGCTTCTAGACCAGATATTATGTTTGCAACTTGTGTTTGTGCTAGATTTCAGGCTGCTCCTAAAGAGTCTCATTTGATTGCAGTCAAGAGGATCTTTAGATATCTGCAAGGTACTCAATCTCTAGGTCTTTGGTATTCCACTGGGCACTCTTGCAAATTAGTTGCTTTTTCTGATAGTGACTATGCAGGGTGTAAATTAACTAGAAAATCAACTTCTGGTGGATGTCAATTCCTAGGCAACTGTTTGGTTTCTTGGCAGAGTAAGAAACAAACATCTGTTGCTACATCCACTGCTGAAGCCGAGTACATTGCTGCTGCAAGTTGTACATCTCAGGTACTCTGGCTTCAGAATCAATTATTGGATTATGGCATTACAGAGACTAAGACTCCATTACTAATGGATAGTGCTTCAGCTTTTTGTATTGTCAAGAATCCAGTCCAGCACTCTAGGACCAAACATATTGAGATCAGAAACCATTTTATTAGGGATTGTTTTGAAAAAGGTCTGATTGATCCAAAGTTTGTTCCTAGTGCTGATGAGCTTGCAGACATATTTACTAAGCCTTTGGACAGTTCAACTTTCCAAAACCTAGTGTTAAGGCTTGGTATGCTGCAGCTAGAATAAGTGACAACTACTGATGATCTCAGTCAACAAGTACTGATGAGCATTCGTATACTATTGTCACAAATAAGTACTGATAAGTTCTTTTATCCTCAGTAGTTTGCATAACTACTGAAGACTAAATTACTTAAAAGTACTGAAGTACTTTATCTGTTGAAAAGAACTGATGTGGTTACAACTACTGATGTAGTTACAACTACTGATGTCAGTATAACAGATACTGATGACCAATGAAACATCTGAAAATCAGACAAAAAGTCTGACAAGTGTTGAGGTCAGAATGAAACAGCTGATGAGCTAAGAATTGACGACAACAGCTGATGAGAAACTTTTCTCTTCAGTTGTTTCTACAACTGCTGTTTCACTTCATACAACTGAAGCCAAAACCATGTCTTCAGTAGTTTCACAACTACTGATGACTAATACCAAGTCTTCAGTTGTTACAACTTCTGAAAGTTAAAACCAGGTCTTCAGTTGTTTTCAAACAACTGATGACAGCACCAACACTTTCAGTCGTTTTATATCAGCCTTTTCTACCCTATAAATACCTAAACCTAATTTCAAACGTTTCATTAGCCGTTTTATGTCCTTCACTCTCTCAACAATGGCGACCATGAAACTCAAACCCAGACACAACTGTGTTGCCTACCTCTCGAAATCGGCCTTTTGGAACAAATTTGATAATGCCATCGATCTTATGGTAGATTCCCAGTACCGAACCGCTTTTCTTCTGAATCCTACCATATACCCCGATTCCCTAAGCCAATTCTGGACCAACGTCTCTGTGCAAACTGGTGAGAATGATAGCCAAATCACTCTCCAGTCGTTGGTTAACCAGAAACAGGTGGTCATCACTCCCGACATCATTCGACAAACCCTAAATCTACATGATGCCACCTGTGTCACAGAATACCCGAAAGGCACAACTGATATGTCTTTCATCAATAACGGGTATGAAGGAGACTTAAGTGCTACCACCATTCTGAAGAAGCACTTCCATGATGCTGAACGTCTTATATTCCACATGGTGAATGTCTGCCTTGCACCAAAAACCTCCTCATGGGATCAGATGTCCTCCCGATGGCAACAGGTATTATACTCTATCTTTGAACGACAAAATCTAAATTTTTCTGAGATAGTTTTCATGGAACTAAAGGATCTGGCTTTGAAACTTGTGGCAAACAGATGGATATTATATCCCAGGTTTCTCATGGCCATAATTTTAAATCAGCTAAAATCAGACGGCCTTGTTGGCCTTGGAGTCCCTGCTCCGGCTGTATTGCCTGAAGTATACTCCAGGCACAACTCTGACCCTACACTGAAAGGGGCTGCCCGGCTGCTAAAACCCAAGCAGCGGGAACCCACAGCCTCCACTTCCAGATCCAAAGTCCCCACCAAACCCAACACCAAAAAGCCCAAAAAGGCTACTCAGGGAGATGAGTCCCCTGAGGATGCCCCTGTAACACCAATACAGGAAACACTTACTGGTTCTAACCCCCCAGTAGTGTCAAAGACTCCACCAGCCCTAGCCGCTCAGGCATCCTCTCAACAGGATCCTGATGCAACCATAATTGGGGATACCACAATGCTGGAACCTATCTCAATTGAGAAGGTTACCATTGAAGAGCACCAGTCACCCCGGGTGCAATCTGCTTCAAACCTATCTCCAAATGCAACCGCCCCTCAAAGCCCAACCATTATAGTTGCACAAGTGCTGAGTCAGCTGCATTCCTCTCCTCCTCCCCAGAAACCAATTACAATGGGGAGAACCTCAACAGCTGAGGAAGAGGACCAAAATGCTGCTGATAACCCACAGCACAGGGGTTATAATGTTCAATCTCCCGTGTAGAGGAGGAGGTTAGAACATCTGGTGAGGCTGCCACTTCTACTGATTCAGCAAATGAACAGGATGCAGTTGGTAACATCTCTAAGACCTCACCAGAGGCAACTGCCGATGAAGGACTCAGTCCTGAGGCAGGAAGTCCCCAGAACCAAGAACAAGGGGCACATGCTACAACTGATCTACACTCAGGGCATGTACATCCTGATTCAATCAGGAGGTCAGGTGATTCAGCAAAGACTGATGATGACCTGGGCTTTTTCTTCGATGTCTTAGCCCATAACACAATCCTTGAGGCTGAGGTGAGCAGACTCAAAGAACTGCTTGCCAAAATGTCTCAGGATCAAAGTCCATCTGCCCCAATAAACCCACAGATGGCACCTTCATCTGAAGGTTCACCAAACACTCAGCCACTACACTCAACTGAGCCACCAGCCACTGCTTTTGGCACCACCTCTCAGGGACAGAACCCCTCTGAGCAGATGGTTGCTACCTTTCAACATTCCTTACCTCTCATCACTCCCATCATCAATGAGATTGTGCATAAAGCCATTGATGAGAGGATCTCCTCAAATCTACAAACACTTGTTGATGATGCTGTGCAAAAGAAGCTTTCTGCCATTCAAACCCCTGAACCCAATGCACCCAAAAAGGGGGAGTCTAAGGCAGTGAAAGAAAGAAAGAGAAAGAGAGTGGAAGATGAGAAACAACAAGAGAAAGAAAAGGAGTTAGAAAAGGAAAAACAGCTGATCACATACAAGAGAAAGAAAAGTGCTGAAACTCAAAAGCCTGATGAAGAGAAATCATTGAAGATCTGGTTAAAGAAGCTGATGAAGCTCACAGCAGATCAATGGACAAAAATAGACCAACTCTTCAGACAAGGCTTTGATACAGCTACATTAGACACTGAGATCAGAAGGCTGGAGATTAAAGAGATACAAGAGAGATGGGCCAGTTACAGTGTGATGGAAAGGGAGAGGTTGGAGATAATGATCAGGTTTATTGCAAAATACTTTGGAAGATCATTAATTGAGATTAAATCATGGACCAGAGACAGTATTCTGGCAATAACCACCAGAATCTGTGCTTCTGAAGCATTCAATAAGGGGTTGATTATCGAAGCCTTAGATGAAGCAGGTGCTGGGAAGAGAACTGATATGGCCAAGCTTTCCAAAGCCAAACTTACCACAAAAATGCTAGATCAGCCTTCCCAAACTCCCACTCAAAAACAACCAACCCCACAACTCTCCAAACCAATCCCTAAACCTAAACTTAAACCAACTCAACCCTCAAAACCAACTCCCTTACCCCAAAAACCACCTCAAACCACATCCAATGATGCACCCAGAAGGAGGAGAAGGGTGTTGAGGATGGAAGAAGAAGAAGAAGAAGATGATGAAGAAGACAGTCTGCCAATCTCTGCTGTTCTAAAAATACCTGAGCCCAGAAGTCAACAAATGATCACACCAGACTTTCAGAGGCAAATGGTGAAAGTTAAGATTGAAGAAGAAGAACAGCAGAAACAGCACGATGAGCAACTTTTGAAGATGGTTGACAAAGAGTTTCCTCAGTCATCATCTATACAAGCCATGAAGAAACACGCTCAAAGGCTGTATGCTCTCAGTATACCTTTCAATATCAAAAGGAGAGAGTAAGGATTTGCCAGACCCCAGGGTTAGTTCTAGAATTCATAAGAAATCCATACCAAGTAGATACAATGGCCAAGTGAGAAAGACCATAGATGCTGTTATTATGTTGGCCATTGTAGTCTCACCCTGGGAGATACTTGAAGACTTCAAGAGAGCCTACAAGTCAAGATGACCCCTCAAACTCTAATGGAGAACAAAATGGTCAAGAAGGGGTTGTTATACAAGAGGCTTGAAGAGATCAAGAAAAATGAACTCCAGTTGTTATTAGAAGGGACTCACCCAGATGAATTTGCTTACAGAGAGATAACAACTGTTGAGTTGAAAAATGGAAAGAAGGTAAAGTACCTATCAGAGTACTATGGCCCAGAGTTCTTCTTCGAAGGAGAAGCAGAAGAACTCACTAAGGAGGAACAAGTTGTTCTCCATGAGGCCTACATCAGAGAGTCTTATAGACTCATCAATGGGAAGTAGGTTTCATGGTTGGGATAACAGCTCTGTGTCCAGTTCCCCAAGACAGAGTTCCCTTCCATCCTTTGACATTCACATCTACTGAAACCTGTTCCCTGGCCTGTGCTTATCCGATATCTCTGAAGCTGATCAAGAGAGTATTTCTGCCAAGAATAAGTGGGACCTCAATAAGCTTAAAGGTTTTGGCTGCATTGGTTCAGGGGGAGTTTGTTGGACCAAAAGAACCAATGAGCCTGATCAGAAAAACCTTTAAGTCCCACGAACATTACAACAACTGAAGTAGTCTGCAACAGCTGAAGACATCAACTGATAACAAGGTCTGAAGACAAAGTCTGAAGTGAAAGAGCTGAAGACAAAGTCTGAAGTGAAAGAGCTGAAGACAAAGTCTGAAGTGAAAGAGCTGAAGACAAAGTCTGAAGACAAAAGCTGAAGACAAAGACTGAAGACCAAGTTTCAGATGTTGTCACAACAGCTGAAGAATATCTCTTCAGTAGTTGTGATGGTTTCCTTTCAGTAGTTTTATGTTTCTTGTATTCAGTACTTGTAGTTTCAGTAGTTTTAGTTTCATCTTGTACTTAGCATACTCTGAGATGTTCTCAGTTGTTGTGAACATTCTCAGTAGTTTGCTTACTTTCAGTTGTTTGTAATAATTCTGTTAGATGTCGCTATCAAGTGACATCAGCAGACGTCACATTGCTCTATATAAGGAATGTTGACCTAATTGTAAGGTGCGATGCCCTGCGTAGCTTAGCGAAGCCTGCGAAGCTTAGCAGCCGCCACACCGAAGCATTTGTGCATGAATGATATTATCCATTTTGCAGAAAACCCTCTTTCTCTATAACCGTGTACTGTTCCATTGAATATCTATTGTGTTCTTGCTATATTTGTCTAATTCTTGTTCTAATTCTGCTGCGATTCAACTCTAATTGATCAAACTTAGATCGCTGATCTTGACAAGACTTGATAGTAGAAATGAGATCACTGAGTGTTAAAGTGAACAGATCCTTAGTTCTTTTGATGATTGTGCAGTTGCTATTCCAGCTATAAGGTAGAAAATTTAACAGCTTTTTGTTATATTCTCCAAAGTAATTCCAACACACTTCATTTTAGTGACTAGTTTCATGAAAATAGACATTTGAGCCTCCAAAGTTTCACCCAGTATATGATTAAAGATGTTAAACTCCTGGTTCAACATATCTTTTCGACTCTCTCTCATATCTTTATTACCCATAATTTGTTCCTCCATTGCGTCCTATAAATCCTTAGCCTTTGTAAAATGTTTGAACTTATGTGCAATCTCAGTCATGAGTGCCATGGTGATGGCAGCATAGGCTTTATCATCCAGTTTCTTTTTCTTCATATCCTCTTCATCCCACAAATGTTCAGGTTTTGGGATCAATTCCTTCTTATCATTTGTATACACTAGAATGTATGGTCCTTGCTTAATTGATCTCATCAACTGGGGTTCGGTATACATGACATGGTTCTTAAATCTAAACCTCCAATCAGATTAATCATCTTCGCTGAGCAGTCAAGGTGGCTTCATGCTCGTACCAATCTCATTGTCGAGATTCAAAGTGGCAGTAATCATCTTCACTGAGCGGTCAAGGTGGCTTCTAGCGCGGAAACTTTTGTAACTGAATCTTGCAAAAACAGAAAGTTGTCGAGCGAAATGATTCTGTTGTAACAAACTTGGAACCAACTTTTTTGAAATCCTTAACTTCTCGCGCGAAAGGTAACTTTTCGTACGGTAAACCAAGTTTTTGCCTGAACTGTTCTCTGTGATTCTGAGTGTTTCAGCCTCAAATTTTTCACCTAATTGATTAAACATTGATTAATTAAGTTTTCAATTAGTTATTTTGGTTCAAATTAGATCCTAATTGTCTCTAATTGATTCAATTAATCTCGTTTTAAGTTCAAAAGGTTATCAAATCAACGGACATGAAGTTTATCAGCTTCAACATCTTCAAATGATCAATCTCAGCAAGAATAAGCAGAAAAACTTGGATAATCTTGAATTGAATGTTCACAATCTCTTCAAGAAAACTTCTTTAGACTTCAACAAATCGATTTAGAGCAACAAAGCTCTGATACCAATTGTAAGGATCAGCACAATACAATTAGATTGATCTTGTGATGAGAATGCAGAATTTAATCATCACAGTAACGAAGTTGAATATAGAAATGAAGAACAAACGTGTAAATAAACTTCCAAGTCTATTGATCTCTGATTCGATTACAATGTAGTAGTACAAATCAGGAAAACGAAAATATTTCCATCTAAGTGCTACCTATTACAAAGCAAAACTTCTATATATATATAACAAAAAAAAGTTCTTGCGCGAAAACATCAGTTCTCGCGCGACTAGTAGTTGTCGCGCGAGAAGTAGTTTTCGCACGATAACTCTAGGTTCTTGCGTGACTTGATCTTGATCTTCATCTTGATTTGATTTCCCCGAGCCTCATAGGTTCAACCTCTACATCATATTTGTTTGCAAATGTAGCACACAAGACACGGCGCCGTAACTGGTTGATACAGATTGCGGTTCATACACTTTGGATAAACACCAGCATAATCCTTCTTTGCTTGCACAGCAGCAACATACCCCATCACAACCTTTGCTTTCCTATCAACTTTGATACATGCTGGTTTGCTTGACTCCCCAACATCCTTTCATTTTTCACCAGCCTTTCCCAAAACGCCAGTCCACACCATTTCATTAGTCAGGGTGTCTGCCTTCAAGATCGCACTATGAATAGTTGGGGGTGCCGCAATAGTCACCATACCACAGGTCAAAGCGATGGCTCCACCCTTTCCGTCAAACTCCTTTAGTTTACAAGTTATGAAATCCTTTAAAGTAAAACCAACCCTACCCCCAATACCATTTTTCATAGCATGTTCATTCCCACCATCTCCAGTTCCCATAAACACCACACCGCCATTCGCTCCTTCTTCACCTCCATGGTTACAATTGTCCCCTTCATTCCCGTTACCTTTCCCGTTTCCTCCGCCCACACCACCTACATAGTTCAAGATATTGTTACTCACTTGTGTAACAATAGTAGGGATTAGCTCAGCTAGCTGTTAAGCAATGATAGCGGCGATATCTGAGTTACGAGCTTCATTGTTTCCATTGTTCCGTCCACCTTACCTCTTCCACCTGTGGCTACACCACGACCACCCTAACCTTACCACGTCCTCGTCCCCTAGGGACTTCGCCTCCACGGTCCAAGCTGCGAGTAACCCTTCTTGGTAGTATGTTGTAAATATAAGACAGTGTGTAAATAATTATGTCCAGTAGTCATGTTACTATTAAGGCTACGAATTATTTCCAGAAATAAGCAGTCATGTTGTAGCACTTAATTGTCCAACATCCATAATAGAATAACTTTAATAATATCAATCCATAATATCCGTAATATTACAAATACCAAAAACCAAAGTCAAACATACTAATCCCGATAATATCAAGTCAAAAGTACTTAAACGGAATATAATAATAAGAGATAGTTAGCAGTAGCATGAAGCGTTCCCAATTCAATCCTTCTTATTGCTTCATGAGCAAGAAATGATAAGTCCTCTGTCATGAGATGAGCAAACTCTCTCTTGCCCTTTAGGGCTGGAGGGGCAGGCAAATTGCCACCATCGTCATGAATAATCGATGGGTGCGTAGCCACCTCCCGTATAGATCCCACACAACTCTCACAACTGCTAACGGATCTAGGAGAATCAGGTGGTGACTCAGGAATGTCCCTAATAACTCCTTAGAGGGTACGATGTCCCATGGTTGAGGGAAGGTGATCTTGACGAGCATATGCTCTCCTGGGTGCTCCAAATCCATATTGTCTAAAGCACCTCATCATAGACGTCATCATCAGTCTACGCCCACGCACAGCTACTGCTATCTTCACCTACTTCGATGGGCCAGCTGATACATCCTCACTCTTCGAGTCAGAAGAAATCACAATGTTAGAAGGGGGAATGGAATGAGCACTAGAAGTCATAGCCTAAAAGAAAAAGTATAAGTACTTTTTCTCAAAGAAGAACAGGTAAAAGAAGAAAAAAAAAAAGCAAAACAAAACCATAAATCAAAACAATTAGCAGAAAACATACAGATGCATAATGCATGCATAATCCTATTATGCATACTACATGTGGGTACTTAGGTTATATTCTAGGTTAAATAATCCACCAAATTCTCTATAACCAATGGTTTTGATACCAATCTGACACACCCTCGCTAGAAGCGGAAACACGAGGATTCGACGTACGGGATCATCATAACACATTGGGGGTCTAAGAGAACCACTAAAGGCATCTTCGTAAATGGGTCATGACATCGCCTGACACATAGGAACATGTGTCAAGTACAGTCAATCCCAAACGTCATACCATAAATGCATAAATAATCCATAGTTCCATTCAGGAACGAACAAGCACAAGTACCAAACAATCCCAATTACAAATCCAACAATTACAATCCAACAAATAAACAAATCCATAACAAGTCCAAAAGTCCCATGAATTATCTATTGCTCCCAAGGGAGTGGTCTTGCCTACAGTCCATAGCCAAGCACTTAAGACTCATTACCTGAAAATGCATGCTCTAAAAACTCAACAAACGTTGGTGAGTTTACACGTTTAAAAGTACAAATAATTTGCCATGTATAACATGTACAAAAAGTTGTATGTGAGTAAGAGTACGTAGCAATCATAGATATCAACACAAGTTTAAGATCAGTCCAAGTCCAATTACCCGGATTATATTCACCCAAGGGCACGTATAGGCCATGTCAGTCTTAACAAGCATACTGACGACAGGGGTGTGGTTGTCAACACGTTATTACTAACAATACCTCTCCATGATAGTCAAGCACAAGCACAAGTACATGCTCATGAACGAACATCTAGACTCAACCTATGACCCTAACCACATACATTGTTCCAAAATAATCTTTAAGATACGGTATAGTCCAAAAGTAGTGAGCAAGCTTTTCCCCCAAGTAAAACATATTAGTTTCCCCCAAGTACGGTGAGTTTTAAAGTTTCAATCCGACATTGAACCTGTTCTATTAGTAAATCATGTTTTCATAAAATAAAAACCTTGATGGGCGTTAAGGACTAGGTTACAAGGGGAGGGGCAAAGGCCTTCGGGCCCTTGACCCGTCTCGTCCAATCCATCTCCTCTCAAATTGTGTGTCGACCAATTTTTATGTTTTTAAATTCTGCGTGCTAAAACAATTCCAACGAACTATTATATGCCCTAGAAATTGGATAATTTATATTTTTGGACTAATTTAAGTTTATTTAATAGACTTTAGGGAAAGTCCATGAATGTCTGGTTAGTTGGTGTTAACGTAAATTTTAGTGTTTCACCTTTTGGAAATCCTTGATTAGGTTTCAACATAAATTTTATCTTTTCACAATTTAGAAAATCCTTGATTAGGCTCAACGCACTTGACATTGTACCATGGCAAGCCCAATGGTCATCTTATTGGCAAAAAACCAAGGCCTAATAGTATAACATAGGCCCATTAAGCTAAAATTTAGATCAACATTGAAATGACCAATCAATTAAGACCAAGCTCAAATCTAACAAAATCAAAGTTAAAAGTCAAAGTCAAGATCAACACACCTATTTTGGTGATGGATGTCACAATGTTGAAAGCTGTTTTGTTGGTGATTGAAGATTTGATAATATTCATGTGATTAAATCGGCTAAATTGAATCAATTAGAGACAATTAGAATCAAAATTGAACCTAAATCACTAACTAAAAGCTTAATCAATCAATTTTGAACAATTTGGTGAAATATTGAAGTTAGAGTCTTTGAAATTCGGAGGAAAATGGATCAGGCAAAAACATCTAATCGCACGCGAAAAGATCATATTCGCATAAGAAGTGTGTGTTTCGCACAAGTTTGTTGGAAATTTAGTTACTAAAAATTCCTTTCATGCAAGAAGTTTCCCTTTTCGCAAAATTCAGTTAGTAAAGTAAACACGCGAGAAGTTGGTGCATGTTCGCGCAAGAACTTTAATCTTTGCGCGAGAACTTTATGTTTGAAACTTTCGGAAAAGTTTGATTTTTGAAGTTCAAGATGGAAAATCTAAAGCACATCACTGCCACTTTTAACCTCGACAATGAGATTGGAACTAGCACAAACCTCTGAGACTTCTCAGATAAGAAGATTATCCCGATTGGGTTTATCAATTTGAGAATCATGTTATTTACATCGAACCCCAGAGCAAAGAAGATTATCCCGATTGGGTTTACTGATTTGAGAATCATGTTATTTACACCGAACCTCGGATGATGTGGTCAATCAAACAAGGACCGTATATTCCTGTGTTTAACAATGATAAAGGAGAGGTGGTACCCAAACCTGAACATCTCTAGGATGAGGAGGACATGAAAAAGCTTGAGCTTGATGACAAAATGTATGATGCTATCACTATGGCACTTACTACTGAGATTGCTCAAAAGTTCAAGGATTACAGAAAGGCTAAAGATTTATGGGATGCGATGGAGGAGTAGATAATGGGCGATAAGGATATGAGGGAAAGCCAAAATGACATGCTAAACCAAGAGTTTAATATGTTTAACCATGTTCTGGGTGAGACATTAGAGGCTCAAATGTACAGATTTATTAAACTGATAACAAAGATGAAGAGTGCAGGAATTACATTGGAGAAACTTATTACCTTACAGCTGGAATAAGAAATGCACCACTATCAAAAGAACCAAGGATCTGTTCACCTTGTCACTCAGTGATCTTAGTTCTATTATAAAGTCTTATGAAATGGATGACAAGTAGAGAGATGCAAACTGTATTAACACCATGGGAACCTAAGCATCTGCATTATATTCAAAAATGGCTAGTAATCCCAATTACTATGTTAGTTATTCCAAGTTGTGTCAACAACAGGCAGTCAATTCTGTTAATCCAAATGTCAAAGAACCATCCATGCCTCAGTTTCAAGCCCCTTATCAAAACCAATACAATCCAATGCAATCTCAACCTAAACCTTAGATTTATCCCCAAAGTCAAACCACTCAACCCATACAACAAGCATTTTTTGTTAATTCCAACCCAACCAAGCAAACAATTCAAATAGCCAAAGAGCATCTAGATCTATTCATAACTTTCATAAAAACTATGAGACATTCAAAGCTGGAAGACTCAGTACCCCCAACATCTTAGTTGATGACTTGCAACAAGTTAATCCTGATGATCTTGAAGAAAATGATATCAAGTATTAGATAACTATGGTGGTGTACGTTGCGAGAAATTATGCAAGAAGGACGGGGAGGAAGATGTTTGGTTTAAACAACTCGAGCAAGATTGGGTTTGCTAAATCAAGTTTGAGATGCTATAACTATGACAAACCTGGTCACTTTGCTAGAGAATGTACTGAAGGAAGAACACACCAAACTGATAATGGTGATTGTAGAGGTAGAAACAAAAGGAGATAAAGCAAGCTCATCAAACAACATAGCACTAGTTTCTCAGACCAATGAAAAATATTATTGATCAGACCAGATGGAGATTTTGGATATTAAAATGTCTATTAAAAATATGATTGATCAGACCAGATGAGAACATATTTGCTGAGTTTGGTTTTAATGATTTGATGAAAGGAATCTTTGCTGAAGAATTTTATGAGAATGTTAAAAAGGTGCTTAATGAAAAGGCTGTTGAGTTTACACCAGCTAAAGATAAAAAGTCAGTAAATACTGTTGAGATTACTCCGCCATAAAAAAAGGAAGAAAAGATTGATCTGAAAGCTTTTATGGTAAAAGTCATACCTGAGGAGAAGAACAAGCAAGAAGAGTCTGATGAGGTATATACTAATCTTTGCACACACATATGTTTAGAAAAGGTGTAAGAATCAACAAAATACAAATAAGATCGATCTCGAGACAAGAATGTGGAACGTAAACATCATGGAATAAGATTGAATAGTAAATGAAGAACATGAATGTAAATAACTTCTCGATTCTATTGCTCTCTGACTGTGAATGTTTATAAGTGAGTATGAAATCAAGAAAATTACAAAAAGCTCCCTAAGTTATATTACAAAACATCTATTTATACTAAACTAGGAAGTTCTCGCATAGTTCTTGCGCGACTTCCATGTTCTCGCACGAGATACATGTTCTCGCGCGGAAACTTTAGGTTATCGCGCGACTTGATCTTCAAAATTTTGATTTTATTTTCCAAGCCTCTAGGTTCAATCCCTACAAAAGGTTCAAAGATATAGAGTTCATAATGAATGCTTGATCTTGGAAGTTGAAAAACTTCAATATCAAGCTTGTAAATATAAAAGTGATGAAAATTTTTTAAAGAAATGATAGAAGGATTAAACAAATAGATTTCTCAAACAAAACTAAATATTCATGATAAAGACTGTAAAATAAATGAGTTAAAAAAACATAATAATGAATTATCTTTAGAAATCAATAAACTAAACAGTAAACTCTTATCTACAAAATTGACTGTTGAAAAGTTTGAGTTGTCTTCAAACATGGTTGAAGGTATACTCAAGTATGAAATGACTCAGAAAATTAATGGTGGAAAAGGTGGAGTTGGATATTCTAAAATTGGACCACCAATTATCATGATTATACATGTTTACCTTCATCAATTATCACATTAGATGAAGAGACCTATGGATTAGGTTTTCAACCTAAATCAGAATTAATTACTCCTTATAATGTTTCACTAATAAAAACTAAAATTAAAATTAATCATGACAATTCTTTTGCAGAAAGTGTAAAGAAGGAAGGGTTGGTCGGAGATTGGGAAAGTGATAATGAAAAAGATTTTAAGGAAAATAAAAGTTGTAATAAAAAATCTTCGTGTAAATCATCATCATTTATCAATGAAATTTCAAATTTTTATCTTTCTACAAATGACGTTCGAAAATGTTTAACAAACAACAAAAATTAAAATCAAAAATAGATTTTAAAAATAATGAAAGAAAATGTGTCACAAAATCATTATCTGACTTGAAAACAAATTTGAAGAACAGATTTGTTTCAAAAGGCAACATAGATAAGGAAGATAATATCTTTAAAGAAACAAATGCAAGTTTCTTTAAAACTAAATCTTCTATTACTGCTAACACTGTGAAACAAGATGTTTAGAGATCAAGTATCAAAGAAACTGGTCCTTTTTCAGTACCTACGACTCAAAAGGTTAAAGCTACAGTTCATGCCCCATTGGCTTCAGAAATGAATCAAACTATTAGGAATATTACCTCAATTATTTTGGGATCATCTAGAAAAGTTCTTAATAAAAGAGAGAAAAAATTAGACTGTTATAGAATCATAAGGCCAAAGAAATACTAAATCCAAGTTCTATGCTAACCGTGGAAGTTATCATCAACATTTCATGAGAAATACACGAGACCAAAATGTGTAACATAAAATGTGTTGTTATGTATGCGGCAAGCAAAATCATAAGGCTAGAAATTGTAATCATTACCATCAACTGTCAAGCAAACAAAGATTTCACAACTCAATTTCAAATAATAGAAAAGAAGTCATTTTAAATACCAAATTCAAAAGGAATACAATCAATCAAATTCTTTCGTTGATAAAAGAAACGGTCAAATAAAGATAGATAAACATTCAAACAAGAAATCTTTATATGTTAATGATAGCAATCCTCAAAGAGCTTTAAAGAAGATGGTTACACATTTGATCAAACCAATTCAAAAGTAGAAAATAAAAGCAAAACAGGCTGAGCCTGATGTTGTTGAAGACCGTGTTTTCAATGATAAAAGAGATGTGATATAAAAATCTGTATCATATTTAGATGAAAATAATGTGCTCAAGTCTACCATGGCTTAGGTTCCAATACTTGAATAAATTCATTCATATGTTAGGAACAACCAAGGCAAGTTATTAATAGTGTTTAGCATGTTGATAGGGGTTGTTCCAGACACATGACTAGTAATATATCTCTGTTAAACAATGTACAACCATACAATGGTGGATATGTTATATCTGTAGGAGATAAAGGTAGTAAGATTACAAATAAAGGTATAGTGTCTAATAGAGTGTTAAGTTTTGAAGCTGTCAATTTTGTTGAGAAACTTAAACGTAATTTGTTGCCTCTCAAATTTATGACAAAAAGTATTCAACACATTTGACTGATAAAGAATGTCTTATTCTAAAACCTGAATTTGTAATTCCTGAAGAATGGGTTTTGTTAAGAAAACTGAAAGACAAAGACACATACTTACATGACATGAATGGTTCACCTTCATTTGTAACTGCGTCTTGTTTGTTGTCTAATGCCTCGAAAACTGATTCAATGTTATGGCATCATCGTCATGGTCATGTAAACATCAAAACTATGAACAAGTTGGTTAGAGGAAGTCATGTTGTAGGCTTACCATTGAAAGAATTTCAACTAACTGAACATTGTCTGTCATGTTCTAAAGGCAAACAACATAAACACCCTCATAAACTAGTTGTCATACTAAAATTGAATCCATCCTTCAACTGTTACACATGAATTTGTTTGGTCCAATGAACGTTTTGATTTTGGGACATCGTGCATACTGCTTTGTTATTACTGATGATTTTTCAAAATTTACTTGGGTTTTCTTTTTAGCAACTAAGGATGAGACACCTCATTTGCTGATAAAGTTCATGACCCTAGTGGAGAATCAGACTGACAAAACCATCAAATGCATTTGAAGTGATAATGGAACAGAGTTTTGCAATCATACTCTAAATGAATTTTTTGATTCTCAGAGGATAGCTAGATAATTTAGTTCTGCAGGAACTCCACAACAAAATAGAGTTGTTGAAAGAAGAAACATAACCTTAATTGAAGCTGTTAGAACAATGTTATCAACAACCAAATTACCATCTTTCTTTCGCGATGAAGCTATTAACACTGCATGTTATGTTTAGAAACATGTTTAAATCAACAAACAACAAAACATGACTCCTTATGAAATCTTTTTCAAACATAAACCCAAAGTCAAATATTTCAAAACATTTGGATGTTGTTATACTTCATTACATACATCTGATTTTAAATCAAAATTTTATGAAAAACCTGCTGAATGTTATTTTTTTGGATATTCAGCCAAAAACATTGGCTACAGGGTTTATAATAAAAGATCTAAACAAATAATTGAGTCATTTGATATACATTAGCATGAATCTAACAACACAGATACAGGTTTTGCTCGTTCATAGGTATACGATTATGCTTTACCATTTGAAACTTTTAATCGATCTTCTATTTTCTCTACAGCTAATCCACCTTTGTCATCATCTATTCTAGATATTTTTTTGATGATGTTGGACATGTGTAATCTTCAGCTATAGGAAGCTTTTTAGACATAGCCTCTTCTTCAAATGTCTCAACTGTTCCATAATCTGTTTTTGAATCTAAATTGCCTCATTTTGATATAGTTGTTAAACAAGCTCCATAGGTTTTTTATCAGAGTTCATCTTATACTCAAAATGATCTGATTCATACCATTCAAGTTCCATTTGAAGATTTATCTGTTGATAATGATATTCCTCAAGAGGAAGATATTGTGAATCAACCCGATGGAGGGAACACTGTTGAAGAACCCGTTGGTCATATGTCTAATCTAGATAAAGTTATTTCCGAAGATACTGTTCCTCAGCTAAAAATTCATAAGGACCATTCAACTGAGGCAATCATTAGTCCATTATCAAAAGTGTCCAGACTCGAAGTCAATATGGTGCTATAAATACATGCTTGTATTCATGCTTTATTTCTCAAATTATGCCAAAGAACATTGAGATGGCATTAAAGGAAAACAGTTGGGTTGAGGGTATGCAAGATGAGCTGATGTAATTCAAGAAGCTAAATGTTTGGCATCTGTGTGAACTTCCAAAGGGCTAGTTACCGATTGGAACTAAATGGATATTTAGAAACAAAACGAATGAAAAGGATGTGATTGTTTGCAACGAGGCCAGACTTGTTGTTCAAGGATTCTATCAGGTTTAAGGTCTTGATTATGAAGAAGTATGTGCTCTAGTTGCAAGACTTGAAGCTATACGTATCTTTCTGGTTTATGTTTTAAAGAAGAACTTCACTGTTTATTAGATGGATGTCAAAACTATATTCTTGTATGGCGATATGAAAAAGAAAACCCATGTTTGTCAACCACCTGGATTTGAAGATCCAGATTGTAAGTTAATATCAAAAGATTATAAGGCTGATACAACCAAAGAAGCCAAAACAACCAAAGGTCTTCCTGCATGAATGCACTGGGCGTACAAAGGTAGAAGTGCTTCGGAAGTTTTACACACTACATAATACTCTAAGTGTAAAATCTTCCAAAGCCAAAGTCCAAATCTTCCAAAGTCAAAGATGAAGTCTTCCGAAGCTTCAGAGACAAAGTCTTCCGAAGCCATTTTGCTGTGACGACTGATTTCTTTCGAAGATAGAGAAAGACATACTTTCTCTTATCTACGTTACATAAAGATACCACACTTTCCACTGCAACTCTGAAGACTTACCAACTTGTATGAGTTGGTGAAAACTCCATGCTTTTGTAAACTATAGATTAAGGTCTTTGTCTGTAACTTCCTACTTTTGTACCTGTAAACCTTTTTGTAATAGAAAAGGATGTCAGCTATGGCATGTCATAGTCACTAGTCAAAAGCTAATCTGCCTTTTGACTTTAGATCGATCTTGTTGTCTAGATTAGTCAATTCCAACTGTCCTTCTAAGTATTGACGGTTGTAGGATGTAGTATAAAGAGTCTTAGGTTCTTGTAATTTAGATATGCTTTGTAACACTTGTAATAGAACTTGAGAGCAATATACAACACTCCTTGAAAACCATATTTCTGTGTCATTGTAGTTTGTTCTGTCTCATTTACTTGTGTTCTTAGTATCACTCACATAAACCCGGTTCCCTATTTGAACTGTTAAGTGTTCCAAGTCCCTCCTTATTGTGAAACTGATTATGTTAGGCACCCTTACCCAGTCCTACAATTGGTATCAGAGCATTTCAAGCTCTTGATTGTAAGATCTCACCATCTTTAATCCTCTCAGTTTCATAGTCCACTTAACATCTCAAATGGCAGCTATCACAAAGGCTATTATAGAAACTGGTACAATGATAAAGTCTCCAGTGATCACTCCTGAAGACTTTGATACTTGGTGTCAAAGAATGGAAGGATTTATCAAGTCTCAAGACTCTAGGATGTGGGGATCTGTTGTCGATGGACCTCATGTACCATCCACCTCTTCAGCTGTTGCTGGGGGTGGTATGATACCAAAGGAAGTGGCTAACTATTCTGATGAAAACTGGAAGAAGATTGATATTGACCAAAAAGCCATGACCGCCCTCCAAACTGCTTTTCCAAACTCTTTCTACAGAGGCTTCAAGAAGTGCAAGACTGCCAAGAAACTTTGGGATGTAGTGAAGCTGATGTATGAGGGGTCTGATGATGCAAAAGAAAATAAGAAAGACCTCTTGAAGCAGTAGTTTGAGAACTTCACCTTCAAGTAGGTGAAACCATGACTCAAAATTACTTTAGGTATGTTGAGATTGTGGATACTCTGACAAATGTTGGAGTAACTCTTGAGAACAGGGACGTTGTGAGGATTTTCATGTCCTCTCTTCCCAGATAATGGACACATTATTATGTGGTCATCAAGAGGACTGAGAACCTCAAGACCCTTACTCTCATAGAGTTGTATGGTATTCTCAGTGGCTACCAGATGGAGATGAACATGCAAAATCCATCTAGTAACTCCAACAACCAACAGAGTTCAGCCAATCATGTGGTTGAAAGGGATTGCAGAGAACCACAACACCATCTCATCTGCTACCCTGAAAAATCACAAAAGGGTCCTTTCATCACCTTTCCGGAAACACCAAGGGAAGGCTATATCCCTTGAAGCCCATTCAAGGAGACAAGTTCTTCATAAGCTTTTGTGTCTTCTGATGAAAGTTCAGGCTACTTTCTCTTCGCCCTTGAAGATCTGGACTGTATCCATCCAGATGATCTGGAGTATATGGAAATATTCCAGCAGATGGCTCTTTTCACTCATAGAGCCAATAAATTTCACAAGAGGACTGGAAGGAAGTTTCCTAGCAATGCAGCCAGTGAAAAGTTTGGGGTTGATAAAAGCAAAGTGGTGATACAACTATAACCAAATAGGACACTTTGCCAGAGAGTGCAAGGAACCTAGGTCAAATGGTGGGCAAGCACAAACAAGGCCAAACTACACTAAAGTAGCTCACCAGAATGAGAAGCCAAGACAGCAAGCCACAGTTGCTGTTGAAAAAGGAGGCTTTAACTGGAGCTTTAAGGTGGAAGATGCATCTCCAAACCAAGCATTGATGGCAGATCATGATGAAGCCAAGGTATTGGAACATCTCTATACACCTAAATGTATTACTAATGTTAATATATACAGGTCCTATAACTTAGAGATGAGATTTGATCTTGAGTCCTTAAATTTTTTAAAAGCTGATTTAAAAAGAGCTGAAAATGATTATAAACTTAGGATAGAAGATCTAGAGAAAACCATTTCAACTCTTAAGCATGAGCACACTAACTACAGGACTCAAATCAAAGATCTCATCTTAAAGTTAACTGAATGCCAGGCTGAGCTTGTGATCAGCAAAGCCAGGGCAGAAAAATATGTTCTTGAAGAAGAGACCTTCAAGAACATAATATCCTCATCCCTAAATGCAAAAGTTTGTTATCAGAATAAGCAAAGACTGGGATCTACTGAGATAGCTACTCCAAACACTCTATTGTTTGTAAGATCTCCAAGGTGTGGAACTTGTGAAGATGAGCTTCCCCTTATAGATCCCATTGTTGAAGAGGATGAAGAGGAGATAATGAAGGATGACTCTAAGAAGAGTGAGGAAAATCATCCTAAGAAGGGTCATTATTCTCCTGAGGAGAGGAAAGAGTCTGGAATGACCAAGTCAAAGAGAAAGAACTTGATCAGAAGACCTAAAAGAAGATCAAAGAAGGTTCAAGAAATAAAGGACGCTGTTGACTCCAAGCAGAAACAAGTGTTTATTTCTGCAGGGTTTGAAGTGGTAAAGGTTGAAGACTCAACTATGAACTCTACTACCAGGAGTTCTAGTTTAGTTCCAAACCATTCTAGTAAGAAGAAGAGGATTGACCAGCCGCATACCACTGCTACACAGCCTGAACCATCCAGCTCCAAGAGCAAGCCTCTCCCTAAGAAGTTTGTTGCTTCATCCATGAAGATGAAGATGGAGAAGGAAAGTGATCAAACTCAATCTTGCTCTCAAAAGAGGACTCCTAGAAGGAAGCAAATGGACTGCATCATGTGTGGTAGTACTTCTCATTTGGCTAAGGATTGCATCTACAATCCGAAAAGCACTATCTACATGGTCAGAGAAAAAGCTTCTGGGAAGAAGAAGGAAAAGCAAGCTTTGGAAGGAAAATTTGTTTCCTTCGAAAGCTCCAAAGTGAAGAAGAAGACAAGTGAGAACTTGCCTTCGGAAGATATTTTGGTCTCGGAAGAAAGGAATGCTTCCAAAGTACTAAAGCATGCTCCAGTGAAAGCAAGATCTTCCGAAGGTCCAGTATTCAAAACCTCAGAAGTTATTGAAACTTTCGAGGTGTTGAAGGTCAAGTCCAATCTTCCAAAGACGATGTGGAAGATGAAGAAAGACCTGGTGATTGAGTGTTCTTCATCAATAGCAACCAATGATCCTTAAAGCTAGAATATAGGATCTGTTACTGTTAAATTATCTTCAGATCACTTTGAAAAGCCCAAAACCAATAAGGCTTGGGTTTTCAAGTGTAACTAACCACTTTTTTTGTACAGGAACAGCTAAAGACCAAGGAAAATGTGTGGATTATTGATAGTGGCTATTCCAGGAATATGACTGGCAATGGTTCTTTGCTTCACAATTTTGAGAAAATTGATGGAGGACCAGTTGCTTTTGGAGGAGATGCGTGTGGTTACATCACTGAAAGGGGTATGATCACAAATGATAAGCTCACCATTGAGAAGGTAAATTTGGTTAAGGAGATTGGATACAATCTACTGAGTGTATCCTAATTTTGTGATTAGAGACACAACATGCTCTTTAGTGAGCATGAGTGCATTGTTCTCAAGCCCAGGGTGGTTATTCCTCAAGAACATATCCAGCTTAGAGCCCCCAGGAAAGGGAACATGTACAAGATGGACTTGCAGAAAACATCTCCCTTAGGAGAGGTTTCTTGCTTTCTATCTAAAGCAAATAGTGATAAGTCTTTCCTTTCGCATAAAAGAATATGCCATGTAAACTTTAATAACATGAATAAATTAATTAACAATGATTTGGTAACTGAAATGCCAAAGAAAGAGTTTACAAGTGATGATCACTGTGTTGCATGCTTGAAAGGGAAGCAACACAAAGTGTCTCACAAGCCAAAGGAAACAAACTCTAACACTACACCCCTACACTTATTACATATTGATATCTTTTGCCCCACCAGTGTAATGAGTTTAGGAAGGACATCATATTGTTTAGTGATCACAGATGATTTCACAAGATTCACTTGGGTCTTTTTCCTTAGAACTAAGGATGAGACTCCTGAGATCTTGAAGAACTTCATTCTGAAAATTAAGAATCAATCTGATTACAAGGTCAAGACCATAAGATGTGATCAAGGAACAGAATTTAAGAACCAAATCCTTGATAATTTTGTGATAAGAAGGGTATTACAAGACAATATAGTGCTCCCAGGACTCCTTAGCAAAATCGTGTTGCTAAGAGGAGAAACAGGACACTTATTGAAGCTGCAAGAACCATGTTGTCTGACTCTAAACTGCCCATCACCTTCTGGGCAGAGGTAGTTAACACAACCTGCTATGTGCAGAACAGAGTTTTAGTGGTTAAGACTCATGGTAGGACTCCTTATAAGCTGTGTCACAAAAGGAGACCATTTATTGATTTCCTCATGTCATTTGGATGTCCTTGCACCATCTTGAATACCAAAGATCAAGTAGCCAAATTTGATGAGAAGTCAGATGATGGACACTTTATTGGATATTCTTCCCAAGCTAAGGCTTATAGAGTATACAATCTTAGAACTAGAGTAGTTGAGGAGTCAGCCAATGTGACCTTCAATGAGCACACTCCTAGTGTGAAAGGTTCTGGTCCGGATTGGCTATTTGATCTTGACTTAGTTACCAACTCTTTTAACAAGTCTTGTGAGAATGTTTCAGGATCTATGGATAACATATCAACAGGAGATCCCGACCTAAGATTTTAGCTGAGAAGACTAAGCAAGATTACTACTTCAGCTCCTTTGGTGACTAACCCTACAAATGAAGATCCTATCAGCACAAACATGACAAATTCAGCTGATACATCTGAGATGCCTTCAAATTCCAGCTCAGAGGTTCAAACTCAGGTGAAGGAGCTTCAAATGTAGGAGGAAATGGAGATGGTGATAGTGATCAAGAATTTCTTGATGCTGATAACCACTTCATAGAAGACAACATAAATGATGTCACACACTCATTGGATCAAGTCTCACTTGATAAGTGTGTTGATGTGGTGGGTGACACTCCATTGTTGGATCTGAATTTTTCTAATCTAGATCTTTCAAATCAACTTGCTGTGATCCCTCAACTCAGGATCCACAAGTCACACCCCACCATAAACATCATTGGAAATGTTGATACAGGGGTGAGAACAAGAGGACAAACCCATGAAAAAAATGTTTGTCTATATTCTTGCTTCTTGTCCCAAGTAGAGCCAAAGAAAGTTGATGAGGCTTTGAAAGATGGAAGCTGGGTTGAAGCAATGCAAGAGGAGTTGCTTCAATTCAAAAGTCAAAAGGTTTGGAACCTATGTCCTCTTCCTTATGGGAAGACGGTCATAGGAACCAAGTGGGTTTTTAGGAACAAGAAGGATGATAGAGGACTTTTCATCAAGAATAAGGCAAGACTAATTGTTCAAGGGTACACACAAGAAGACGGAATTGATTACACATATGTTTTTGCTCCTATGGCAAGACTTGAAGCTGTAAGAATATTCCTGGCTTTTGTTGCATCCAAGGATTTCAAGGTCTACCAACTTGATGTCAAGTGTGCTTTTTTGTATGGGGTGATTGATGAAGAGGTGTATGTCAAACAACCACCTGGCTTTGCAAACCCAATTCATCCAGATTATGTCTGCAAGCTTGATAAAGCTCTTTATAGGCTGCACTAAGCTCCAAGGAAGTGGTATGAAATGTTATCTTAGTATCTCTGTCAACATGGTTACAAGAGGGGTACTATAGATGGAACTCTATTCATCAAAGGAACAGGGAATGACTTAATGCTGATTCAAGTATATGTGGATGAAATTATCATTGGGTCAACTAATCCAAAGCTCTGCAAAGACTTTGAGAGGCTGAAGAAGAACATATTTGAAATGAGTGCCATAGGGGAACTAAATTTCTTTCTAGGAATTCAAGTGAAGCAAGTTGACAATGGCATCTTCATAAGTCAGTCAAAGTATGTACAAGACATACTTACATGATTCAACATGACTGAATGTAAGGTTTCTATGACACCCATAGCCAGAAACTATTCCTTAGGACCTGATCTTGAGGGGGAGTGTGTGGATGAACATCTTTACAGGGCAATGATTGGGTCTCTTATATACCTAACAACCAGCAAGCCTGATATCATGTTTCCTACATGCATCTGTGCAAGATATCAAGCCAACCCTAAGATATCACACCTGGTTGCTATCAAGAGGATTCTTAGATATCTCAAAGGTGCTCCCAAGATTGGCCTTTGGTATCCAAAGAGTTCTGACTTCAATCTGTATGCTTTTACAGATAGTGACTATGGTGGTTGCAACATGACTGCAAAGTCTACATCTAGGGGATGTCAATTCCTTGGTGGAAGGATTGTCTCATGGCAGTTCAAGAAACAATCCTGTGTCTCTGCATCAACTACTGAGGCTGAATACATTGCTGCTGTAAGTTGCTATGCTCAAGTGCTTTGGATTCAGAATTAGATGTTGGACTTTAGATTCAACTTCAAAGAAACTCCCATCCATATAGACAACAATAGTACTATCTCCATTACAAAAAATCTTGAGCAACACTTAAGGACCAAACACATCAACATTAGGTATCATTTGATTAGAGATAATTTTGAGAAGGGATTAATCAAATTAGTCAAAGTTAACAAAAATGAACAATATGCTGATCTGTTTACTAAAGCTTTTGATGAACAGAGATTCAAATATCTTGTATCAACTATTGGGATGATTAACTTTGAGTAGATTTTCTTAAAAACTTAAATCAACTTTATTTCTAAAACCTGTGTGTCCTAAGTTGTCTATTTTATCACCTTCATAGATTTCTTAAAAACTTAAATCAACCTTAGAGTTTTGAAAAATTTTCAAACATATTTTCCTTCAGAAGATTTCAAGTTGACTTCGGAAGAAATTTATGTCTTCAAATCAACTAATTACTTATAAGAAATTTATCTTTGGAAGAAATTCTGAGAATATCTTCCGAAGCTTAAATATGCTTTTAAGTACTTACATGTATTTGAAGGACAAATATCTTCCGCAAGCAATTAAGTCTCGGAAGATTTATTCTCTTTAGAATAAAATTCCCAATTTTTATTATCTTCCGAAAACAAATATGTGTCGGAAGAAAAAAAAATTTTCTAAGTATTTTCCTTCGAAAGCTTTATGAATATCTTCTGAAGCCAAAATTGCCTTCGAAATCTTTTCCTTAAAAACTTCCGAGGCTAAATTACCTTCGGAAGATTTTCAACTTCCAAAATAACTACCTTTTTGGGCACTTTTTCAGAGGTGGGACCTACTTTTGGATTTCAAAGTTTATCCTTTTGCATTAACTTTGTTTCAAATCCATTTCATATATATTATCAAACAGTTCCCCCTCTTCTCACTCTCCTCTTCATCTACACTGTTCTCTAACCAAATATCACCTACAAACTGCCTTTGTTCTTATCTTTCTTCATCGAAAAGCTACTTCAACCGGCCAACCTTGACCGTAGAAATCAACACGATTTTTCAATGCATCTTCACAGGCAACATAATCAAGTTGCTCTGTTAGACTTTTAGAAAGATCTAGGTTTCTCAGAGGCTTGTCATTACCTTTCTTTGACCAACTACTTCACCTCCCTCACCATTGATCCTCCTCTCTATAAGGATCATTTGTTGGAGTTCTGGTGGACCTGCGAAGAGGTCACCATGGACGGGGAGAAGGCACTGTCTGCCACAGTGCATGGGAGGACAATCTTCATCACTCCGGCCATCATAAACACACATCTTCAGCTGGATGATGTAGAAGGTGACTTGTCCTTCCCCAAAGCTGTAGTCAACCACTCATTTGCGTAAATGGGCTATGAGGGTGACTTCTTAGTCAAAACCTTCAGAAAGGGGAAGGTCTTATCCTAATAGAAGTACCTCCTTCATGTTGTCATACATAGCATGTTAAACAAGCATGGAGGATGGGATCAAATTCCAGAAGACCTCTCCTTCATAGTCCATGGAATGGTTTAGGGGGTCAAGTTCAAGTATTCTTAATTTGTATATACCAATTTGCTTGCTAACTTAGACTCCCTAGAGTATTACATGTTCCCTAGATATGTCCAGCACATTCTCTACTGTGAACTAGGCACACAGTTGAGGGGAACAGGTAATATTCTTAAATTGGGACAAATGAAGCCTGGCATCTTTAAAATAATGAGGAAGCCAACTGTTGGCTTCTCCGAGGTAGAAACAACCCTTGCCTCAAAAATGTTTGAGCTCATTGCTCAAGGTGGCAACCTAGCAGCACTAGCTGGTCTTGAACCCGCACCTTCTATCTCTCAACCACACATACAGCCCACAATAACCATCAACTACCAGGGAAAAACAAAACGAACCCCTGCACATGCTATTCAGCTTGTGCAGGCCCCCATATCACCAACCTTATAGGAGAAAGTGGATAATCGAACTCCCACTTCCCCTGAGGAGCAAACCACTCCCATCTCTCATATGATCAGTGCTGAGGTTCCTCATACTTAGCCTGATGAGATCACACCCCAAAAAGCCTTAAGCCTTCACTCAGAGTCTCCGCACTCTACTGAACAACCTTCTGGGGAAAGTTACCATCCCCATCTGCTGGATCTAAACCAACCAATTCTCAGCCTTGACTTCTATGATGATGAAGACATGGCATTCAGCGAGTACCATGACTTTCTCTTCTCCAAACCTACTCAAGGAGAGATGAGTACTCCTGTCTCACCCAGGTCTATCCTATATCATTCACTTATCACTGAGGTGGATCTGCATGAACCTGTTCAGGAGATCCATATGGAAGAGGCTCTCACTTCAGTAAGTGACTACATCTTTAAGATCTCAGCCATGGCAACCAGGCCTTTTGACACATCTCTTGAAGCTGTCATAAGTCAGGGGAAATCCAACAGCCAAGAACAATATGCTGGTGATGAGGAGGAGGATCTTGGTCTAATTCTCTCATCCCCTCGTGATTCTTCTAATGAAGATGAGGGGAGTATGAAACTAAAGGTGCAAAAATTGACTCAAATATGCACCTATTTAGTCTCAAAGATAATTCACCTGGAATCTTAGGTGACCATCATAGAAAGAAGGGTCAATGACCAGCAACTTGAGATCACCGATCTCAAGGGCCAGGTAGCTGAAAGACCACCAAGACAAACTCAACCAGGTCCACAAGAACCTGTGAATATGACAGACTCAACCCCCAGCTCACTTATGCAAGAAGGTGATGCTACCAAAAAGAGGGAGAAAGTCCAAACAGTCACAGAACCTGGGAGTTCCTCTGAGAGTATGGACATAGAGGATTCACAACCCTCTCTTGCAATAGTCCATACTCAACAACCTCCTCAAGTCTACATGGATGTAGACTCTCTCATTCATAGTCTATTTAAGGAGGGTATACCCAGAGCCATGTCTACATCATCTCCCCACTCTGAGAACCCGATCATAGGATGGAGGTATGACACACAAAGAAGAGCTCTCATCATCTCTAGAACTCAGGGTCAACAAAAAACTTTCAACTTTTCAAACCTGAGTTTCTATGAGTACATAAATCTAGTTGATCTTCCCCTTGTCAACCCAAGCCAAACCAGACAAGCTGGAAGACTAGCAGACTGATACAAGAAAGGGTGCTAGAAGAATTCAAGATGAGATCAAGATTATATAGATAGAGGATAGCAGGTGAGATCTTTGATCAACTGGATGTTGAGGTGGACCTTAAGATTAGCTTCAAAGCGAAAACCTTGACTCAAGGTCCCGAGGTTGAGCCTGTGAACCTTGAGATAGGATCTCCTTCTGTACCCAGTACCCTCAGTGAAGCACCAGCTAGTGATGGTGCTCTATAACCTCTCTCTGGCCAAAGCTTGACTGCTGAACCAAGCAATGAAGATTAAAGCTCTATCCACCTTGAGTCACCAAGGCCTGTACATGAAAAATGGAAGAAGAAAATGACCTCAGATGAGTTAGAAGAGGAGAAGAGAGAGATGAAGAGGAAGCTAAGGGGAGAGTGTTCAGGAGGTTCCTCAGGCTTCATGCAAGCTGCTATCCGAGCTGCCCCCAGGCCAAACACTCAAGATGATAAGTTGAGGTCAGCTAGGCTAAACTACCTAGGCACCAGGAACTATAATATTGATGAACTCATATCTCTCCTCTTAGAAGAGTTGAATGAGCTGGCTAATACTGAGCTATCAAAGGAAAGGAGGGAGGCAGAGGATACAGCATTGCTCCTCAATATTAAGGAAGAAAGGAGACTGAAAAGGCTCTAAAACATGCTAATGTCTTCTCCCCAGTTCAAAAAGTCCCGAGACAGAGACTGTGGCATATGCACAACCTTAGGTAGATAGGGAAGCTAAAAGAATGAATATGATCAACTACCTGAGTGCCACAGGACTCTATCAGACAGCTCTACTTCTTCCCTTATCCTTTGAGTACTTAGAGTTTGAATATCTCAAGCAGCTGGAGGAACAAGCCACAAAAGAAAGAAAAGCTGCTAAGAGAAAGTTAAGGGTAGAAGCTGCAAGATCAAGGGCCATCATTCATAAAAGCCAAAAGAAGTCTAAAGATAGACAAAGGATGATGAGCTTTTTGAAGCTTTATGGATTCTCCAAAAGTAGGCTTGGTCTTATGTCTCTATCCACCATGGATGAGCATATAAGAGTGATAAAGCAAAAGATTAAAAGGGGAGAGCTTGTAGATTTGCATTCTCCACCAAGTCCAGCTCAACCTGAAGTTAAAGTGAAGGTTAAAGCCCCTAAGATAACACAACTGATCCTAGAGATGCATCTCAGCCAACTTCATCTTCTGATCCATAATAGGGTTCTCCTCTCTCTCCATCTGAACCGGTGAGAGAAGAGATCCCAACTGAGAGGGACACAACAGAACAATCTGGTGCTGAAGACCAGTCCTCTCAGTTGAAAACTTCAAAGAGGAGGAAAAGGATGGCCAAGAAAATTGTTTCAAAGAAGAAGAAAACCAAGGAATCCACCTCCACACCTTAGGATGAGTCAGAGCATCCTGAAGAAGTGCATGAAGAGGCTGCTCAACCAACTCCTATTCAAGTAGAGCCTCTTATGATTGGAAGACCCATCATGTCCTGGAATTTTGCTGCCAATCCGGACAGATGGTATGTCATTAGAGATCAAGGTGGTCAAGATGTCTACTTCTGGCAAGACATGTTTGATCTTTCTCTACATGATCTCTATGACATGAGAAGATACTATGAATGTCTGAAGGATCCTGACCAGATGATGAAGAGAGGCTTGGTCTTGATCCTAATGAGGACTATCAACATCTAAAATACTTCTCTATTTTAGTAGCATCAGCCCAGGGGGAGTTTGTAAGGTAATATAAAATGATTATAAGGCTGATGCAACCAAAGAAGCCAAAACAACCAATGGTCTTCCTGCATGCATGCTCTGGATACAAAGGTAGAAGTGCTTCGGAACTTTTACAAACTACATAATACTCTAAGTGTAAAATCTTCCAAAGCCAAAGTCCAAATCTTCAGAAGCCAAAGATGAAGTCTTTCGAAGCTTCAGAGACAAAGTCTTTCAAAGCCATTTTGCTGTGAAGACTGATTTCTTCCGAAGACAGGGAAAGACATGCTTTCTCTGATCTACTTTACATAAAGTGGACACACTTTCTGCTGTAACTCTGAAGACTCACCAACTTTTATGAGTTGGTAAAAAGTCCATGCTTTTGTAAACTATAGATTAAAGTCTTTATATATAACTTCCTACTTTTGTACAAGTAAACCATTTTGTAATAGAAAAGGATGTGAGCTATGGCATGTCATAGTCTCAAGTCAAAAGGCAATCTGCCTTTTGACTTTAGATTGTTCTTGTTGTCTAGATTAGTCAATTTCACCTGTCCTTCTATGTATTGATGGTTGTAGGATGTAGTATAAAGAGTCTCAGGTTCTTGTAATTTAGATATGCTTTCTAACACTTGTAATAGAACTTGAGAGCAATATACAACACTCCTTGAAAACCATATTTCTGTGTTATTGTTGCTTGTTCTGTCTTAATTACTTATGTTCTTAGTATCACTCACTTAAACCCGGTTCCCTATTTGAACTATTAAGTGTTCCAAGTCTCTCCTCATTATGAAACTGATTAGGTTAGGCACCCTTACCCAGTCCTGCACAGATCATCCTGACTATGTATATAAGTTAGACAAAGCACTCTATGGAATACATTAAACACCTCGTGCTTGGTATGCCACCTTCACTAAACATTTGCTTGCAAATGTTTATACATGAGGTGCTATTGATCAAACTTTATTCTTAAAGAAGACTGGTGATGATCTCATTCTTGTCCAAGTCTATGTGAGTGACATTATCTTTGGATCAACCAATAATGATTTATGCAAGGAATTTGAAGCTTTGATGAAGAAGAAATTTGGAATGAGATATCTTGGAGAAATGTCATTTTTTTGGTATTCAAGTTAAACAAGATGACTAGGGTACACTGATACATCAAGAGAAATATGTTCATAGTATTCTGGACAAATATAAATTTCAAGACTTCATGACTATACCAACTCTGATCTCTTCTCATCCTACTTTAACTCCTGATCACACGGGTGAAGATGTTGATCAACATTTGTACCGATCAATGATTGAATCTCTGATGTATCTCACTGTCAGCAGACCAGACATTATATTTCCTATATATCAGCGGGCATGATATCAAAGTAATCCAAAGGAGTCACACATGAAAGCTGTCAAGCAGATTTTCAAATATCTTAAAGGCCTACCAAAACTTGGACTTTGGTATCCTAAAAATTCTAATTTCAATTTATACGCTTATACTGATAATGACTATGCAGGATGTAACTTGGATAGGAAATCCACAACTGGTGGGAGTCAATTTCTTGGAAATAGGTTGATCTCTTGGCAATGAAGAAGTAGTAGACAGTATCCATATCCACTGTAGAAGCTGAATATGTGGCTGCATCAAGTTGTTGTTTTCAGATTGTTGGATTCAGCAACAACTTCTTGATTATGGTCTTAACCTCTATAACACTATGATTTGATGTGACAATACTGTAGTGATAAATATTGTGAAGAATCCTATTCAACATTCAAAAACAAAACACATCGACATCCGAATTCATTTTATCTGTGATTATTTTGATCGAAAGCTTATTCATCTGGAACAAGTAAAATCAGATAACAACATTGCTGATTTGTTTTCTAAAGCGTTTGATCATTCCTGATTCGACTTCTTGGTTCAATCTCTGGGAATGATTAACCTTACACCCTCTTAAAAATATTTTTCTATTTATCTTAGATATAATTGTTATTTTCTAATCTAGATAATCACAATATTAGGGTGAGAAAATATGAAAATATATCGAAAAACATTTTGTTCTTTGAGGGGGGTAAAGATTGAAGAAAAATTACAAAAAAGATTTTGTTTTATACAGAAAATTAAAATTTTCAAGGCTATATAGGAAATGATAGTACATTTCTTGATTTTGGTACATTACATACTAAGTCTTAAAAGAAACTGACTTGGAATATGTTTGATATGTTGATAGGCTTGACTTTCAAGATTGAAAAGCTCTGTTATTTGTGATACAAAGAAAGATAATTCTCTATGAATGAAGTGGGTTACTTATCAAGGTTTTATGGTAACACTGATTTCATGCTAAAACAGACTGAGAGTTACAGTCTAGTCATACTCAAGCAAGTTACTGTCTGATTCAGTATCTTTCAAAAGAAGTATATATATATACATACATACATACATACATATATATATATATATATATATATATATATATATATATATATATATATATATATATATATATATATGTATATAAGATGAAAAAGTTATGAAAGACAAAAAAAAAAAAAAGTTATTCAGTATCTGTCAGAAGATATATATATAAATATCAAAAGATGAAAAAGTTATGAAAGACAAAAACAAAAGAAAAGTAAGTAAAAAGAGTGAGGCCATATAGGAATAAAAGATGCTAATATACACAATAATAAAAGATATGTCATAGACATACATACTATATAATAAATATTTTTCTTTTTGAGAATATGTTCTGACATGGGAGGCGAAATCAAAAGATGGGGCACGTAAGTCCAAATTGGCATGTAAGTCCTAAACGTCTTGCGAGGGAAAAAACTAAGTCTGATTAGCTGTTAATAAGTCCTAAAACTTGTTAATATTCTATATTCAGAAACATTTCTCAGGCTAGTTATGCTCTACATAGATATTATGATAGAGAAAATAACCCTGAACTTGCAGATCAGGGGTAAAAGGTTTAAGTCAAATTTGGGTGACTTGAAATCTGAAAAGTATCTTGAAGTTGGATAAGGGTTCTATAGAATTTTTGATTGTGGGATCCACTGACTTCATACAAATTAATCAAAACGTGATAAATATACATAATATGTCTCCAAGTAAATATTGAAGTCTAAGTTTAAAGTGGATACAACATATTGACAATTGGCGTAACCAGACTTATTTAAAATAAAGCAAGATGATGCTAATAATCGATTTCATAGAAATATGATCTTATACTTGAAAACGCTCAAAAATATTTTATTTGTTTTAGTTTAAGTTTTGTTAAACTTCATGTCTATTTACAGTTGTTTTTGTTTACCAAAAGTCTTACAAAATTGAGGGCTTTTGGTTAATTGTTAACACTTAGTTAAGCATGTATTTAATCATAATAAATCACAAGCTAAAACAAAATAAATAAAGTTGAAAAATTAAAAGGTTCAAAAAAGTTTTAAAAGAAAATTGAACTTCTTGCATGCGATTAACAAAATAAATAGACTAAAATGTCATTTTCATCCCTGACATTTTGTTGAATTTTCCATTTCAATCCAAAAACTTTTTTTTGCTATTTCAGTCACTGTAGTTTACCAAATATTATCATTTTCATTCACTCCACTAACTCTGTTAAGTTCTCCGTTAAATATGCGGATTTTTTAGTTTTTTTCAACACCCTAATTATCCAACTAAAACCAATTAATCAATTAACATTCAATTAAAATTAAAAAAAATATGAAGCGAATAGTGAGACCAGGCGCTTCAATTTAAAAGCTTTGATTAACACTAACTCATGTTGTTCGATTGAGGTCTGCTATGGGATTTTAATGGATCTTCATGTTTTGTTTGAACGTGTATCATTGTTCTATTGAGATATACTATTGTCACATTTTTTTTCACTGAGGTCTGTTGTTGTCACGTTCGAACAAACATGACAAAACTAGACTTCAATCAATCAAAGCGTGACAACAGCAGGCCCCAATCCCACAACAGACCTCAATCGGATAAAAGTACACGTCAAAACAAAATGTGAAGATTAATTAAAATCCCACAGCAGACCTCAATCGAACAACATGAGTTAGCGTTAATCAAAGCTTTTAAAATGAAGCGCCCGGTCTCACTAGTCGCTTTATATATTTTTAGTATTAATTAAATATTAATTGATTAATTTGTTTTAATTGGATGATTCGGGTGTTGAAAAAGACTAAAATACCCTCATATTTAACGGACATCTTAACGGAGTTAGTGGAGTGGATGAAAATCACAACATTTGGTAAACTACAATGACTAAAATGACAAAAAAAGGTTTTGGATTGAAATGGCAAATTGAACAAAACGTTTGGGACGAAAATGGCATTTTACTCAAATAAATAAAACTGAAAAGTTGAAAATTTTAAAAGTTCAAAAGAAGTTGAACTTCTCGCGTGTGAGAAGTTCAAAAGATGTGAAATGTTGGCTTATGAGACTAGTTGAGCTAGTCGCATGCGAGAAGGTCTAGGGATGCTAAAGGTCTAAGAGTGTGAAGTTCTAACTTCTCACGCGAGAAGTTAGAGCTATAAAAGCAACAGTTGTGTGCATAGTGAACTATTCACATCGAACAACTTACATTCATACTCTTAAAATTTCTAAAATGTTCAAGCTTTTTTGTCGTTGATATACACGTTCATTGTTGTCGCATAGTAATTATTAGAGATTGATAAGGTAGATTTCATGTTTTTTATTGTGTTTGTATGTGTTTGAATGTGGAGCGACCTAACAATGACATATAAATGTAAAATCAAGCGAAATTAATCATAGGAAACCTTAAAATTGACCTAATCAACACTTGTTGAATGATTATCAATGGTTAAATCAATCTGAAATATGCTTAATTTGTAAATCTGAAAAGTTCAGACTTGTCGCATTCGAAAAGACATTAGAATATGAACAGACAAGATAAGTATTCAAAATATTCAGAACCTTTCACTTGACTTTTTGACTTGTCGCGTAAATAGTTGACCTATGGTCAAACTTTGTTTCATGCGAACAGATGACCTTTTCATGTGAAAAGTTAACTATCGCATGCGATTAGTTTGTTTCATGCGATAAGTTCAAAATTTTCATTTCAAAATTTTTCTAAGTCTGGAATTACTGTGCATGAGTAACTCATCAATCTTTGTTTATAATTATCTTTTAGATGGCTCGTCAAATAGTTTTTAACAAAAACGATAATGTTGTTGCATTCCTTGGAGATACCTGATGATAAGGCTTTGTTCAGATTCATGATTAATGGTCTAAAAACTTCCCATATACACCATGCTATTACTACTAATCCTACTATCTACACTAATATGGTCGATCAGTTCTGGATTACTGCAGCCAATGAGAGAGATGCTCAGGGAGAACCCTATATTTCGGCTATCATAAAGGGGAAGAGGATAGTTATTAGAGGTTATAAATAGTGCCTTACTGTTAGAGGATCAGCCAAATGCACCAGTTAAGATTGATGATGATGATGTGGCAAGAGACTGTCATAAGAAGATGGATTATGATCATCGGTATCCATCACTGGAGAAGAAATATTTACCTCCATTCTGGATGTATCTATTTCATGTGGTGATTCATTGCTTAAGTAGCCTAGAGGCTGGGGTGGATAGCTGAAGTGCTGTGTTTGGATCCCTGCGGGTATCACTCGCCGATGATTTACCATACAGAATATCTAACGCTATGTTCGCTGAGATGCAGAACAAAGGTTATTACTACTTTGGGAAAGAAGTTCGTCATCTACCCAAGACTTATACAGATGATAGTGAATGCTGCTCACCCTGAGCTAGCAGTGTCTGATTCATCTACCTATGTTGTTATGGTGATGAAGAAAGACATATTCACATATTTGATGGGAGTATGGGGTAATGCTTAGGATGGTACTCACTTTGCTATGCTTGGCATATTTGTTCAGGGATATCATGAAGAAGCTCAATAACAAGAGACTGTAGCACCTCAAGCTGATACAACTGGTCTGTTAGGTCTAGATGTTTGTATAGGCTTAGATGATTTGTAATCTCTTGTAATGAACATCTGTAATTCTTTATCATTATGTAATGCAAGATATATATTAACCCAAATATTATTTGTGATGATTTTATGTAATTGCACAAAAAACATCATACTTGGTCAATTTGGAAAATTGCCACAAGTGCAAGAACTATCTACGGATGAACAAGTTTGTTCTTCCGTAGATGTTCTGTGGATCATAAAAGACACAAGTCTTCATGCATCCGTAGATCTTTTGCGGTAGCACAATCACATCTACTGAAGAACAAGTTCAGAGATCAAGTTATTGCTACTGCGAAAGAAGGAAGTTTGCTCCTGAGGATTATGTTCAAGAACAAAGAACGAACTCCGACGGAAGTTCAACTCCAACGAAAGAACAAAATACTTGTATGATCTCATATCATCAAGTACTCAACACAAAGTCAACAAGTCAATCTGTCAGAAGCAAATATTCCACGTCACATCAAGAATATCTTTGTAATTTTTAAAGTGAATCCCTCTGCCTATAAATATAAGTCATGGGTGCACTCATTTAGAGAGAGATTGAGAGATATCGATACACAAATAGAGATTCATATATTCACAAAATCGATATTGACCAGTCAATCGATCAATATAGCAATATAGCAATCACAAGAACACGAAGAACATCATAGGAGATTACAATATGATCCAAGCATCAATATCAATTGTAATCGATTCATTATCAATTAAAATCATATGAAACTATCTTTTTGTTGCATTATTTTTTTCTGATTTCAATTTGTTTCATCTTTTCTTCGTCGACTTCAATTTAATAAACAATTAATTAAACAACAAGTATTGATAATTCCACGATCTTTATTTGCTAAATCAAACTGATAATTCCTGTTTCGATCCTTGGATTCACAGGTGGTATCAGAGCCTCGTACTCAATGATCTAGATCAATTGATCTATCAGTTTGATTATTTTAATTGGTTGTTTGTTTCATAAAATCATCAAAACCTTGTTATATCAATCATTAAGCACTGTTCCATTGCTCGATTAATTTCGATTTGCATCAGAATCGCTTTCGATTCGTGGATTTGTGTTATTGTGTGATATCCCAAGGCTGTTCAAACAAGTTTGAACAAAACCCATCATCATCTAACATCTTAATTTCAAATTAACTGAGAATATATTGAGCGATTTGACTAATTTTGACCACAACTTCTTATTTAATTAAGAATGTGTTATTAATTAGTCCATTCATAACAGAAGTCATTAATTCAAAGGGATTTTTGTCTTAGTTGATTTGAATATCAATATTATCAGTGATTTGTTATTACTGTGTTAGTGTGTTTGCATTGTCTATTCATATTCATAGGATATTAGATCAATTGATAATTTTGATAATTAACAAAGTTAATTAAAATGAGTAATTCAGCGGTTGGAGCTTATCAACCTCCAAAGTTGGAGAACAAATCTGATTTTAAAACATGAAAAATCAAATTCAGGAACCATGATAACTATACAGATTCTGACTTATGGGTGTCCATTACTGAAGGTCCTTACATTCCACCTGCTTTAGGACCTAATTATAATGACAACAATCAGCCCATAAATTTGAAAAATCTGTCTCCTCATGATGCCAAAAAAGTCAAAAACGTAATTAATGCGTATAGTATGCTTACTATGGCTGTACCTGAAGACCTCTTGATCAGATGTGAAGCATACAAAAATAGCCAACTTGTTATGGAAAATACTTCACACTTTGTGTGAAGGAAGTGATGAGATCAGAAGCATCAGTAAGGATACTCTTCGTTCACAGTATGAGACTTTTCATCATCTTGTGGGTGAATCTGTTCCTCAACAACTCCACAAATTTACGCAACTTGTTACTGAGATGAACATTCTTGAGTTGAAGTAAAGTAATGAGGAACTAAACAAAAAGATGCTTCATACTTTGCCAGAGAGTTGGACTCAAACTGTGTCTATATTCAAGAATACTCTTGATCTAAAGGTAATTGGGTTAGACACTTTGGTTGCAAAGGTGGACGCTCTGGAGTTAGATGAGAAAACCAGAAACAATAGTGTAAAAGCACCAATAGCACCATATCAATTCAAAGAAACAAAGGGTACTGGAAGTGCATTCATCTCCAATGATGATGATGAAAGCTCTTGTGTTGAGAGTGATTATGAAGAGGAAACTGGTTTCTATGCTACAAAGTCCTCTAAATTGAACTCTCAAAACAGTTCTAATTAGAAAGCAAAAGGTAAATCTGATGATTCGAAAAGTCCAGCAGCAAAAGGATCATCAACCAACAAAATCAATACCCAATCTGAACCAATTATTGTGGTTCTAGTATCAGAAGAACAGAAGGCAGCCTTTGCAGCCTTCAGTTCAAGGTTTCAAGCTTACTTGGGTAGTACCTTGTCTCCTGCCCACATCTGTCAACAAGAACTTGAAGAACTTCATCCTGATGAAGTAGAGGAAATGGATCTGCAATGGCAAATTGCCATGATTGCTTATAGAGCCAAGATGTATATGAGAAGGAACAACAGACTATCTATTGCAGGAAGCACAAATAAAATTGGTGTTGACAAATCAAAAATGAGGTATTAAAAAATGCAATTTGTATGGTCACTTTTCAAGGGAATGCAACAACAATCAGCAATCAACAATAGATACAAGACAAGCAAATCAGAGAAGCTTCAAGCAACTTCAACTAACAATCTCATCCCCACCAGCCACAAGCTCTTTAGCAGGTACTAGTAACACTAAAGAAACTAGTTTGATTTTTTTGCAGGATGGTACTTGTGACTGGAGCATGTATGAGAAGGAAGTGCAGGAGGAAAATCAAGCATTGATGGTAAACATGGAGAAAAAAATTCCACCCATGGCCAGAGAGGTAAGGGATAGATTATGTTCACCTATTTGTGTTGAAGAGGTTGAAAGATACAAAGTCCATGCTCAATACTTGGCTGATAAAGTCAAAGAAACAATGATTTTAAATGAATCTCATTTGAGAGGACATAAATTATATCAGGTCAAAATCACCTTCTTACAAAAGGATCTGGATAAACTGGTATCTGAAAATTATAATTTGAAAGCACAAGTTGAGCATCTGACAACCTCTTTAACAAAATCAATGTCTGATCTTGCATCTACTGAAGTGAAACTTTAGAAGTTTCAATTATCATCTCAGCAATATGAAAAACACTTGAACTCTTATATTGAATCAACGAACAGGTATGGGTTGGGTTTTAATGCTGTTGCACCTCCTATAAATGATAACTACATTACTTTACCTAATGACCAACAGTCTGTCAAACTATTTTGTATGAAGTACCAAAATCGAACCAGAAATTGATTCCAATAATTTGGTAAATGGTGAAGAGAGTAAGATGAGTAAAACTGAGATTGGGTCATCTGAATTAGAATGTTTTAAACAATCTGATTCACAATTTGACTTTGATGAGTGTGATGACTTGAATGAATTTGATGAGCCTAATGCTTGGTTGGCTAAAGGAAAGAATGTGGTAATTGAACCTCTAATCCCCAAAGTTCTTGATAAGATCAAGCTACCTTATCCCCCAAAACAAAGAAATTTGATGAAGACCATCTATACCAGAATTGGTCAGCTGAATGAAGGGATTCAGGAGCTCAACAAAAGGCAAAAACATCAGTTATCAAAAAAAACTATGGAAGAAAAGAAAATCACTTCCGCAGAACACCTGCGGAAGAAAAAGGTTGATTTAGAACCATCAATAGAAAAGCAAAGGAAGAAAACTGTTCTTCCAAAACATTCAACTTCCATAGAAAAACTACAGAAGCAACAATCACCTACTTCCATAGAATATCTAGGAAAAAAGAAATCATCTGTGTAATCCCCTAGTGACAACAAAGTCAAGAAACAACAGAGAATGGTGAATCCTCAGAAACAAGAACCATTTGACATCATGTCAGGAAAAGGTAAAGACTTAGCAGCTACAAAGTTTGAAAAAGAATTAAAGCAGCAGAAGGCGGCAATTATGAAGAAGCAGAAAAAGATAATAGTGGAGTCTCACAGTGAAGCTGAAGAAAAGTACTGCAAGTGGTGTGATATGCACAACCACAATACAGAAGATTGTTATTTCAGCAGTTATTGCTCCATATGCAATATTAACAATCGTATGATTTTTTACTGTTACATCAACAAACACTGTGCCATCTGAAACAAAAACAATCATTCTACTCAAGAATGCTTCTTCAACAAAAAGAACAAATCAAAGGTTCCAAAGAAGCAAAAAGCTAAGAATGTTGAATCAGACTCACAATCTTCTGAGAATGATGAATCAAAGGTCTCAAAGCAAAAGCAGCAGTAACTAAAGCAGAAGATCTCAAAGATAAAGAAACCAACATTTGCTGATGATAAATTAAAGAAGAAGGAGAAGAAACAATCTAAAAGCAAGACTCCTCACAAGAAGGTAGTGTTGCAGGAAGATGAAGCCTTCTTTGATCACTTTGAAAAGGGTAATCATGTACCTCAATCAAAGACAAAAGATGCAGAAACCTTTTCGAGTCAAGTATCAAGACCAAGTTTAAAGAAAAGACACCGAAAGAAGAGGTGACAGAGGAAGTGATCATGAATCAAGATCAAAGTGCTTGAAGTTCATCTTCAACAGAATCATCCTCACCCCAAACAGAACATAATGAATCAATTGAGTGTAAAAACAACCTTGAGACATCGAGGCTCATTCATGATAAAGTAACAATCCTAGATAACAATGGCAAGCCCAAGACCATCAAGGCTTGGGCTCCATTTTCTAATTGATTTCATTATTTATATAGGAAAATCCTTGGAGGACTGACAACAAGTGGTATGTTGATAGTGGTTGTTCCAGGCATATGAAAGGAAAGTGTTCTCCCCTCCATGATTTCTAAAATAAAAATGCTTCATATGTGGCATTTGGTGGATATAAGAAGGAGGTAAAATTGTTGGTGAAGGAATGGTAATAAATGGTGTACTCAAATTTGAGAAAGTAAACTTCTGTGAAAATTTGCAATTCAACTTGTTAAGTGTATCTAAAATTTGTGATCAAAATTATACCACTTTATTTGATAATACTTATTGTTACATTCTTAAGCCAGGTTTTCAAATTCCAGTAGACTGGATCCTTCTTAAAGCACCAAGAAAAGGCAACACATATGTTTTTCACATGAACAACACCTCTCTAACAAGCTATGAAACTTGCATGATTTCTAAGTCATCAGAAGATGAAGCACAACTGTGGAATAGAAGAATCGTTCATTCAAACATGAAGAACATGAACAAGTTTGTCAAAAATGACTTAGTCATTGGCCTTCCCAAGAAAGAATTTTACTGTTCTAATCATTGTTCATCATGTTATAAAGGAGAACAACATAGGGTGTCACATAAGTCCAAAATAATCAACACCACTCAAAATGCTTCACATGGATCTTTTTGGTCCAACCAATTGTTAAGAATTGGTAAAAGGCAATATTGTTTGGTGATTGTTGATGATTTCACTAGATTTACACGGGTCTTTTTCTTAAAACATAAAAGTGAAACATCAGAAACAGTAATGGAGTTTATCACTAAGATTGAAAATCAACTTGATTTAAAGATCATAATCTTAAGAAGTGATAATGGATCTAAATTTGTTAATCATCTTTTAGATTCCTTCTACAGGAACAAAGGCATAGCCAGACAATTCAGTGCACCAAGAACTCCACAACAAAATGGAGTTGCTGAAAGAAGAAACAGAACTCTAATTGAAGCAGCAAGAACAATGCTAGCTGATTCACAGTTGCCAATCACATTTTGGGCAGAAGCAGTGAATACAGCATGCAATGTTCAAAACAAAACATTAATTGTTAAAGAACATAATAAAACACCTTATGAAAATTTTTTAAAATAAAACCTTTTATAGGCTATCTTAGAGCTTTTGGGTGTCATGTGTCTATTTTAAACACCAAAGATAAATTAGGAAAGTTTGATGAAAACGCTTATGATGGATTCTTTGTTGGTTACTCATCAGCATCTAAATCATATAGAGTCTACATTCCATATCACAACATTATGGAGGAAACACTTAATGTATCATTTGATGAATCCTTATTTAGAAAATCAGTAAAAGGATCATCTTGGTTGTTTGATATAGATGCATTAAAAAATTCATTTAACTCTGGTTATTTGAATGTTACAGGTCCTACGGATACAAGTTATCCTTATGTACCTCCAAGTTTGAGTGAAGTGCCACTGACTGCTGTTCCTCCAAGATTATTCCATTCACACACTTCAAGTGTCACTGATCCAGGCCCTTCATCTCAAACAAGCAATGACAATTCTGGTGGAAATGGAAATGTTTCAGAAGAGGTAACTAATGCATCCACAGAAGTTAACAATGCATCCACAAAAGTTAACAATGCATCCGTAGAAGTTCCTTCTACTTCCGTAGATGTTCCTACATCTAAAGATGATTCTTTTCCTTCATCTAAAGTTCCCAATTCATCAAAAAAAATTCCACCAACATTCACATCGGCATATCAACAAACTACAACATCCATAGTTGTTCCTGTAACTGCTGCAAAAGTTGTACCTATATCCGCGGAAACACAAAATCATGAAGATGTATTTCATTCAGCATCAGAAGACCAAAATGATGAAGAGTTCGACCACTTTGTTGATTCTTCATCTCAGCGAGATCCATCTCCATCAACCAACATCACTAACTTGGAATCATCAATTCTAGTTGTATCAATTCCAACAACAAGAATTCATAAGTATCATCCAATAGAAACATTATTGGTGATCTTAATGAAAAAACCATAGGAAGTCAAGGGGGAGCTGCTAATATTTGTTTGTTCTCCTGTTTTCTATCACAAGTGGTTCCTCCCAACATAACGGTTGCATTGAAATAGAACAGCTGGATTAAAGCAATGCAAGAAGAGCTTCAACAATTTAGAAAGTAGAAAGTTTGGAATCTAGTTGATCTTACTAAAGGCCAATGTCCTATTGGTACAAGGTGGCTTTTCAAGAGCAAACTAGATGACAGAGGTATCATCATCAGAAACAAACCAAGGCTGATAGCACAAGGATATACTCAAGAAGAAGGGATGGACTATGATGAAGTCTTTGCCCCGATTGCAAGAATTAAAGCCATTAGAATCTTTCTAGCCTATGCTTCATATAAGAAGTTCACAGTTTACCAAATGGATGTAAAATGTGCCTTTTTATATGGTAAAATTGATGAAGAAGTCTATGCTGCCCAACCACCAGGCTTTGAAGATCCTGATTACCCACACAGGGTATACAAGCTTGATAAAGCTTTGTATGGTCTTCATCAAGCACCAAGAAAGTGGTATGAAACATTATCATCTTTCCTACTCAAGCATGGTTACAAAAGGGAAACCATTGATCAGACTCTCTTTCTCAAGCATGAACATCAAGATCTCTTAGTTGTCCAAATCTATGTGGATGATATCATCTTTGGGTTTACAAACAAAAGTTTGTGTCAAGACTTTGAATCTTTGATGAAATCTGAGTTTCAAATAAGTTCCATAGGAGAATTAACATTCTTCATTGGTATAGAAGTTCATCAGAAATCAAATGGAATATTTATCAATCAAGAGAAGTATGTGAATCAAATCTTGAAGAAATACATCCTTGTTGAGTCTCCTTCACGCAAAACACCAGCATCAACAATAGATAAGATTGTACCTTATCCTAAAGGGAAGTCAGTTGATTAAAGATTATATAGATCTATGATAGGATCATTAATGTACTTAACTGCCAGTAGACCTGACATAATGTTCATTGTGTGTGTTTGTGCTAGGTACCAATTAGATCTAAAGGAGTCATATCTGAATGCACTTAAGAGGATATTCAGATACCTCCAAGGGAAGCCAGCCCTTGGGCTTTGGTATCCCAAAGAAGGAGATTTCAATTTCTACTCATATTCTGATAGTGACTTTGGAGGCTGCAACAACAATAGAAAATCAGCAACTGGTGGTTGTCAATTTATAGGACCAAGACTAGTTTCTTAGCAGTGCAAAAAGCCAACAAATGTATCAGTATCCACAGCTGAGGCTGAGTACATAGCTGCTTCAGCTGGTTTTTCTCAAGTTTTATGGTTGCAAAACCAATTACTTGATTATGGTTATAATTTTCTTCAAATACCAATTCACATAGATAACTTAGCTGCTATGTTCATCACTGCTAATCCAGTGCAACATAGTAAAAAAAACATATTGAAATCAGATACCTTTTTCTGAGAGACTACTCAGAAAAAGGTTTAATTAAGTTGATCAAAGTGGATACAACAAATCAGTTTGCTGATTTATTCACTAAAGCCTTTGATTCAGTTAGATTTAATTTCTTGATTAAGTCTTTAGGCATGATCAACTTAGATTAGTCTTCATCACAAAGAAAAGCATGTTGTGTCTATCAAATTCATTATATGAAAAAGCCAAAAACATATATAAATCATATAAAAAAATCCAAAAATATTGTCTTGTTAATATTCTTTCTTGTAAAAGCAGTTCATATTATGGGAAATGATAGTACACTCTGCCTCTGCTTACTTTCCTTAATTTTATCACATAATAAAGACTGATATGATGTGATTTGATATGTGAGTAGGTTCAGCTTCAGAGGAAAATATACAAGTTCATGCATAACATAATGCCAAGGTGACTAATTGTAGACAATTCCATTTTAAGGAACAAGCAAGTAAGTCTTATGCTACTGTGATCAACTTACTCACCTAAGCATACAACGTTGTGAAACTTTATAACCTCTATATTTGCGTATCATGAACCCTTTGTTTTGTGTAAACAAAGACCTGGGTTCACAGGCACCTCTGTTTTACGTAAGTAAAGACCTTGTGTCCTAATGCTGATCATCAAAAAGTTCCAAAAATGAACAGCTCTAAAAGAATCCAATGTAATCAATTGTATATTAATTGAAGAGCATAAAAAATCATATCAGCATTAATAAGATTTCAAAGAAATCTTAAGATAGAGCTTATAACTTAAGGAACATAGTTCTATGTGTGAAAAAGTGATAAATTGACTCATAAATGGAGGACAAACTCTAATGTGAATTGAATGTGGAGTCCATATTTGTCTATCTTTAATCAATACCAAAATATGATAAACATCATGACAAGTTGAAACTATACTCTTGCTTGAATTTATATGGATCATAATACTTGCAATCAACACTAGATCTATGTCTACTATCATCAAACAAAACTGTTTGAGGAAGTTGCTTAGTGTCATAGTATGATCCCATTGTATGATGTAAATGCTTGTAAATATATTTAAGTTTCTGCCTATAAACAAAAATACAAAAAGATTTTGTTTTTGTTTTTTTCTTTGCTAATAAGATTGTCAGATAATTGCTTTTCATGCTATTCTCTTTATAAATTTCTGATAAATGCATAATTTTATGATTAATCACAAATTTAGGGGGAGTAGTCATCGGCATGAAAATTGAGTTTAACATATTTACATGAAGAAAGTTGGAACTTGAGCACTAACTTGGCTGCAGGATATCAGAAGTTTTTAACTAAATCAATTTTGCACATTTGCCATGAAGCTGAGTCAATAAGGTCCAATAGCAAACAACAAATGATCTAACAACATGATGTTAAGATCATACAGCAAAAACACAATAAATTTTGTCTTCCGTAGATGTTCTGTGGAAGAACCAATTTGATAAGGATAAAATAGCAAAATCATAAGTTTTGCCTTCCGGAGATGTTCTCCGGAAGACTTAACCTGTTGCGGATAAAAAGAAAAGTTTTGCCTTCCGTAGATGTTTAGCGGAAGACTTAACTTGTGGATAACCATGGAAGGGAAATAAAAGTTAATCGGGTCCCACATCATTAAATAAAAGGATTTAATTTTCTAAGCAAGTATAAATGATAACCTGACAGTTGTCATTTGTATTCACTTTTTCAGAAACCTTTTTCAGACCTAGAAAAAGGCTTATATCATAAACCCCTTTATCCACAAACATTCAAATTTTTCATTCCACACAACAATCCAAGCCTAAATCACCACTCAAACAACATCATCAATATGGCCAACAGATTTGTAAAAGTTCATATTGTTTATGCCTTTCTGAATCCAGATGATCCAGCAACAGAGGGATGCTGGGAAATTATTAACTATCTGAGAAGATCAAGGATTTTCTATGCATTATGTGCGGACCCAATCATCTATCAATCGCATATGATAGATTTTTGGCACATAGCCAGGATTGAAGAGGAGAATGATGAAAGGGTGATTTTCACAACAATAAGAAATGAAGAGTTGAGGGTGGATGAATGAACTATCAGAAGGGTGCTAGAGCTTGGAGAAGAAGAATAGGGTCACCCAGATGTGTTCGACCATGAGTACATCCAAAGAAATTTTCATTTAATGGGTTATGATGGAGATTACCAAAATGGTGAAATAAAAAAGGGGAGGTCATGCAATCCCTAAAGATTCATGTGTAGCACGTACTTAAAGTGTATGTCCAACAAAAAGTCTGGGTTGGATAGTTTATCAAGACACATTTCTTCTGGAATCATTGGTGTATTTGAAGGGAGGAAATACAAAAATTCTAAATACATTCTTGGTTGCCTGTGTGGCCATATAAGGGTGTAGAAGGAAAACAAGATGTACATGTTTCCCAGGTTTATTCAGCTGATCATAAATGAGTCAATGCCCAACATTGAAAGAGAAGGTGATGTATTTGTTCAAGCTCACCTTGGAAGATCTGTGCTTAACAAGTTAAGTGGGCAATACCAAGGTGAAGAAATGGAGATGCTCGCACATGTGGTTGATGAGAATGCTGATATTCCTCAAGAACGCCTACACCTTGAACCACAACTACAACAAACACCTCCAGCTGAATCCCCTGAACCACCATAACAATAACCTTTATCTCCTTCCCATTCCCAAACATCTCAGAATACTGCTGAAACAAAAGTATTCACACTTGATGACATTCAACAATCACCATCACACCCATCACCACAACAACAACCACAGTCTCTACCACCAACTCCTGTGATAGACTTAATAAAAGTATTCATACTTGATGACATTCAACAATCACCATCACACCCATTAGCACAACAACAACCACAGTCTCTACCACTAACTCCTGTAATAGACTTAACAGAATCTCCACTAGCTCAACTAAATTCACCATCCATTAAGCATACACAACCTTTCTCAGCTTCCCAATCTCAAACACTGCAGCCACAAATCCTATCTCACACATTCTCAATCTAACACCTTCTCATCTAACAACACAACCAACTTCCTCACCCCCATCTACTGAACCAATCTCACCTACTGAAAGCCCAACTCTCACTGAAAAAGTGAATATTGATGATGATGAGCTTGATAAAGTTATGGATGGTGCCACAGAAGAAATATGTCTAGAAGTTAAGGGGGAGAATGAACAAGAGGTTGAACAACAAGATGAGAGTGATAGTCACTTTGTTGACATCGCTACTTATGATGAAAATGATTTAAGAGAGGAGGAGATAAATGTGAGCAAAAGTTTTCTTGTTACTAAATACAACAATCTTATCATCAAAAGTAATCTAAAACTAGAGAAATTGAGAAAACTAAAAAAGGAGATGAAAGAGAAAGATGAAACTATTGCATCTCTAGAAGTAACAATTAAGAAGCTAAGAGAAGAGATTGAAACCAACAATGCAGTGATTAATACAATGGATCTGTTTGAAACTAAGTCCTATGAATCTGCTGAGAAAGAGAAACAAGAGAAGAAGAATGTAATGTTGAGCACTAAAAACTATCTCTGGGCAGTTGTATCTCCTAAAAGCTAAAGATGAAGAGATAGAAGTCTTAAAGAAGAAGGTGACTGCAAAGGAAGTGAGTGTGCATAAAGAACAAATCAAAGAAACTGCTAACATTCCCCTGTTGAAAGCAAAAGAACCAACACTCAAATTCAACAGGAAAAGAAAGTATTTGAGAACAACTAAATATGAAGCTATTGTAATTGAGAATACCCCAAAGAAATCAAAAGACATGTCTCTTGAGCACACTTCATCAGCTGATCTTTTAACTCTCAAACCAAGTGAACACATTGAAGAAAGTGATGCTGACTGGGTAGATTTAACAAAAGATGAGACTCATAAGTCTGATAAAGAAGGAAGGGAAGGTGACTTGTTATCTACTGATGACATCTTTGAGGAAAGAGCACAATCATCTATGTTCATGGACTTAATCAATAATGGCTTTCCATATGACATGGTAGAAAAGATGAACATGAATGAGATGATACAAGTACTGAAGGAGTTTGATGCTGCTAGATCAATGCTTCCAGTATGCAACTATGAAACCTTCACAATGTACAAAGCAATTAAGAAGATAAAGAATGATTTGGGCCATTGTGAAACCAAACAGCTTACCAAGTATAATATGATTTGTTGGTTGCAAAGTCATAATTATGGGTCACATGAACTGAAGGGAAGAACAGTGGGTGAGCTAAGCGCAATGATAGATTATCTAATAAAGGTTGAACTAGAAACTGGAGTAAGATTCAGAATCGGAGCACCCAATCAGCTTACAAATAATCAAAACAATCTCCTGCTTAGCCAATAGTAGTTGAAAGCAAAGATATGCATAGAGGCAAAGAGAAACTGATCAGGGAGCCAAGGGATGTAATCCCCAACAAAATTTGGCCACTGGAAATAGCAGTGAGAGAGATAACTGAACAAAAATCTTCTCTGATCCAACTTTTTGATCATATGACAACTCCAAGATCAGCTAAAGACAACAGAATAATATCCTGGAGGTATGACTCTGAGTGGGACTGTGCAACCATCAAAAGAGCATCCAGAATGATTCAATACTTTCCTTGGATGAAGACTCTTCTCATACTCCTAGATATAGACCTCTCCAGTCTATAAAACATCCCTATCACCAACTACCTAATCAACCCAAGAGGGAGAGACTTCTCAGGAATAATTGCAAAATTGAGACACAAGTTCAAAGGAGATGTCATAAAAGAAGCAAAAAGAGATAATGCAGAGCATAAAAGAAGAAGAAAAAGACAGAAAAGGCCTCATTTCAGTTCTTCTCAAGTTGTCGATGATGAATTTCTAAGGAGAATTGGATATGAAGACAAGGCTGAAGCATCAATCAAAACAATTGATGGAAATCAGTATTCACTCCCTATCACCGAATGGGGATATGTAGAAAGAACAAAAGAACTGGTGCTGCAAAGGAATGATCCTTACAAGAAAGCATCAAGCATAAGATTATTTGATCCAATGGAGATTAAATTTCTACATTCAACCTACACATCTTATCAGAGTGACAAGTATTTCCCCAAGCTAAATGACAAAATTGCTCAAGATGACATATGCTTGTATGTGCACATCATTCAAGTCATTAACAAGTTGCATGCTAAAGCTTACACGAGAAGAAGATTTGAAGCTGGTCAGCTAATGGGATCTGAAATTCCATCACTCACTGAGCTTAAAATGTCAGAACAAGATGAATTGGAAGTGGTGTCTAAATATAGTGTAGTGGCAACACTGACCACAGAAGAAGACATTCTTGTGCTGAATTTTAAAACATTGAAGAAAATGGGAAAAATGAAGATCAAGTATCCATACCAAGACCAAAAGGATGTCATTGAATATTTCAACACAAAGATTTTGGAAAGAGTTCAAGAATTGAGAGATTTGAACAGTTGATTACAAGAATCTAAACCTAAGGGGGAGTATTATTAGGTCTAGATCTTTTGTATAGGTTTAGATGATTTGTAATCTTTTTTAATGAACATCTGTAATTCTTTATCATTATGTAATGCAAGATATATATGTTAACCCAAATGTTATTTGTGTTGAATTTATGTAATTTGCAAGAAAAACATCATACTTGGTTAATTTGGAAATTTGACACAAGTGCAAGAACTATCTGTGGATGAACACGTTTGTTCTTCCATAGATGCTCTGCAGATCATAAAAGAAACAAGTCAACATGCATCCATAGAACTTCTGCGAAAGCACAATCACATCAACTGAAGAACAAGTTCAGAGATCAAGTTGCTGCTGCTGCGAAAGAAGGAAGTTTGCTCCTGAGGATGATGTTCAAGAACAAAGAACCAACTCCTATGGAAATTCAACTTTTACGTAAGAACAAAATACTTGTATGATATCATATCATCAAGTACTCAACACAAAGTCAACAAGTCAATCTATCAAAAGCAATATTTCACGTCACATCAAGAATATCTTTGTAATTTTTAAAGTGAATCCCTCTGCCTATAAATATAAGGCATGGGTGCACTCATTTAGAGAGAGATTGAGAGATATCAATACACAAATAGAGATTCATATATTCATAGAAACGATATCATTCAATCAGTCGATCAATATAGCAACAAACCATTCATAAGAACACAAAGAACATCATAGGAGACTACAATATCATCCAAGCATCAATATCAATTGAAAACAATTCATTATCAATTGAAACAATCTTTTTGTTGCATTATTTTATTCTTTTTTCAATTTGTTTCATCTGTTCTTCCTCGATTTCAATTTCATAAACAATTAATTAAACAACAAGTATTGATAATTCCACGATCTTTATTTGCTAAATCAAACTGATAATTCCTGTTTCGATCCTTGGATTCACATGCTCCATCTACTAGTACTGCTAAGATGCTCTAGAAAGCTCACAAGGAGCAGGCATGTCAGTAGATGCTGAGATTAGTTCTGGGTTTAGTTCAGGAAGTGAGACGGATAGTGATCAGATCGGGAATGTCCCGTATGTGTTGCAAGAATGACCTAGAATGCAAGAAACTTCAACCAAACGCACTACTAAGGAAAGAGACGTTGATTTTGTTCCTAAGGATTCTTCGTCTACTCATAGGAGAAAGAAGAGGATGGCTAGAAAAAGTGTTGATTTTGATAGTCCACGTGGGAGGCGTAGAGGACGAGGTGTGTTACGTAAGCGTCGGACCCGGATGACCACTGTATCAACCAGTTCTGATATTCCTGTGTCGGAAACTCCAGGCACAACAAGTGAGGCTACACCATTAGAGACATCAGTGATTGTTACAGAATCAACAACTATAACATCATATGCTATGCCTACTGCTGCTGATGTGTTGAGTACTCCTCGAAGGGATCAATGGTTAGATGAGACTGTTGGTATGGAAGATTTTCCTAACACTCCTCCTGTAAGGATCAACACATTACAATGATCGATATCGTGACAAAAATGCAGAATGTTGACATCCAAAGTAAGATTGAATAGTAATTGAAAAACACAAACACAAATATAAGTAAAGTTTGATTGTATTGCTCTCTGACTTACAAACTATTACAATGAGTGTGAAATCAAGAAATGACAAAAAGGTACTGAAATACATTACAAAACTTCTGTTTATACTATTCTATAAAGTTCTCACGTGACTAACAAGTTCTCATGCGATTAACAGGTTTTCGCGAGAGAAGCAAGTTATCACGTGGCAACTCTAACTTATCGCGCTACTTAGATGTTCTTCATCTTGATTTGATTTCCTGAGCCTCTAGGTTCAATCCCTATAATCTCCCCCTAGGCACGGTAAATCAATGCTTTAAAAGTCCATGTCATCCACCTTGTAGCTGCCTCCATATGCATCTTGTTGTCCAAAGTCTTCGTAATCATCCAACCAAACTGTGCTGCTAGGAAGTGAACAGATTAATCAGTTGCTGTAGGACAAGCCTGCAACATCATCAAATCTTCTTTTCCAAACTTGAGCAAGTCCACATGGTCAATGATATGGTAATCTTTTTCCATACAGTGTATCAACACATGCCTTGTTTCTTTTTCGCAACTCTACCACATTAGATTAAATAAGCTGTTAACTAGCTATGAGCGTATATAGGGATCTTCCTTGCATATCTCGAATGCTTGAACAATCTTATCTTCATAGGTTTGTTTGTCGCAGGATCTATACATGTCTCATCTTTAATGACTTTGGATTTGGCTGTATTAAAGTCTTTAAAGTTGGTTCTGCTTTGACTCCAGATCATATTCCTGATCCAATTCCCTTTATTGTAGTTACTCGGGTTAAAGAATGGGACACGACCCATAGCATATTGATCTGCACTTTGAGTGTATGGGAATCATGTTCGTCTTGATAATACTCGATACCACCACCCTTTCGATTGATCATATACAGACTCTTCTCTACATCGTATGCCCAGCTGATGATAGGTTCTGAGTTCCCATACCTTGTGAAAGGTTTGGAATGTCTGAGCGTACGAATATAAGCTGGTGGAGGAGGAGCAGCAATGGTTAAGTTCCTGACCTGATGCAGAGCACTTTGACAAGTAACATTAGCTGTCTCGTCAGTCGTTTGTTGATTACTCTACTCTCTAATGATTTCCCCTTCTTCAATCAATGTATCTAAAAGCAAGTCCTTAAGACTATTTCCAAATATGTCTATGTATTTTATGATCTCATCCAAATCATCAAACACTCCAAAGTCTTCTTCAGACTCCTCAACAATGATCTTTTGTTGGAAAGTATAAAACTCTCTCTCATTCGCTTCTTCTATAGCTGAATCTAACGGCGTATACTCAGTGGTATCATAGGAACTTGGTCCTGAGACATTGTCAGCACCTAATGACCCAGAAGAACCAGCTGTAGAGCCCAAATCACCTCATTGGTCATCATCATCTCCATCATCCTTCTTATCATCCTTCTTACTATCATCACCCTTATCACCATCATCATCCTCATCATCATCAACCTCTTCTTCATCACTCGATATATAATCAACCATATCTAAACCATTATCATCATATACTAGACTCGGAATAGGAACATCATGCTCAGGTTCTACAAACACCTCTCTAGTAAAAAACCATAGCTTGATCCTTAGTAGTCATAGGATCATTAGTGATAGGTGACTCTTGATCAACATTAGCAGTCCCTGTTGTCCCTTCTATAACAACAGGATCAACATCATGCTCTATAGTGTCAATAGGATCTTCAGCAACTATGGGATCAGTAGTTTACTATCCACTTGATTCTCCAATTTCAGTGGCATGTTGTTGTGACGATGAAAAATGCACACATGAAGTGAGATCTCTTAGGTTTGTTGATGTTTTGCTGATGTTCAAGACTCTTAATCCTCTCATCTTTCTCAATCAATTATCTTTGCATATCATCCACGATCTGTGTCTTTTCTAGCATCTCCTTCTCTAATGTACGTACATGCTTGTCAAGTGTAACATGTGTAGGTGAACTAGTCAAAGCACTAGCACCATGTCCATGCTCAGGAGGGGTGTTATGAAAATCGTCCATACAAACAAACTCTTCATTCCCTTGATCTCTTGGGGGTGTACTCAACAAGTCATCAGTAGTAGTGGGCAAAGTAGATGATGTTACAGTAGTTGATTCTATAACAATCACTGGTGTCTCGGTTGGTGCATCCTCACTAACTGTGACTATAGTCTCAGATACAATCACCTCCTCATCTGTCAACACAATGGTCACTGGGGTCCAACGCTTTTGTAACACGCCTCGTCCTATACCCCTCACACATGGACTGTCACCCGCTCTCTTAGCCATTCTCTTTTTCCTTCCCCTAGAAGTAGGTACATCCTATGGAATAAAGTGAGCATCACGATCCTCAGCAGTGCGTTTAGCTAGAGTTTCTTGCACTCTGGGATGCTCTTGCGGAACATATGGCATATTCCTAATCTGATCACTATCTGTCTTGCTCCCAGATCTGAAACAAGAATCTATCTTAGCATCGATAGACATCCAGCTGGCTCTGAGCTCTCTGGTGTATCTTCAGGAATAGAAGTCAAATGGCCAACTTGTTCAACTTGGGTGGCCACTTCCTTAGTCTATGGTGCCTCTTCCTGATAACCTTCCACAAATCTCCCAAGTTTGGTGAAATAAGAACAATCCCATGCATTCCACCTTGCTCCCAGTAAGTAAGTGAATATATCTTCCTATATCACCATGACAATGTAGGTAGATGAAACTGATACTGCTAGCTCAAGGTGAGCAACATTCACTATCAGTTGAATGAAATGTGGGTACATGATGAACTTCTTCCCTAATATAGCTATGACGTTCTTCTGCATCTCCGCGAATCTATCTTGACGGGCACGTTGGGTTGATCCTTTAACAATAATACACTGTTAATCACTTTGGCAGTGATAAAAACCCTCTTGCCTTTGACTATGGTAGATATACAGGGTTTGCCAGCCTCATCTATCTCATTGGCAGCTGATTGCCAGAACTAATCTATAAGGTCTGAGTATATGGCAGGGTTAGCTGTGATAGCATAGTGAATCCTCGATGCCTTAAGACCATCAATCAATGATTGGAATAACACCTTGTCGTCAGGAACCTCACCAAGATAAGCAACCGCATTATGGTTTTTGTTAAAAACCATAGGTCTCGCCATCTGAAACATTAAACAAACTTGATAAGTACACAAAGAATTTTTTTTATACTTAAAAATTTTCAGACTTAGAAACAAATATCACACTTAGAAAAATTTTGAAAAATTAAACTTCTCGCGTGAAAACTCAAGGTACTCGCGCGACAACATCAAAAGTCAACTGAGTCTGAAATTAGGTCAACTTCTCACGCGACAACATCAGGATGTAATATCATTTCCTTATAAACCTTGAAAATTTATTTTGTTAAAAATAAAACAAACTATTTTTTATTATTTTTTATTTATATTTTTTTAATTTTCATTTACTCCCCCTAAGAACAAAATCTTTTTCGAGATATTTTTCAAATTTTCTCCCCCTAAAATAGTGATTATCTGCAAAAAAAAATAATAATTTTAACTAAAAATGAAATTTTTTTTTGAAAAGGGTGTATGGATAACCGTTAACCAAAGTTAAGCATTCCCAGTGATTGGACTAAAAAATCAAATCTGGAATGATCAAATGTCTTAGTAAATAAATCAGCAATGTTGTCATCTGATGAAACTAATTCCAAATGAATAAGTTTGCGTTCAAAACAGTCACGGATAAAGTGCATGCGGATGTCGATGTGCTTTGTCTTTGAATGTTGAATCGGATTCTTTACTATGTTTAAAACTTTAATGTTATCGCACAAAATTTTAGTGTCATAAAGACTAAGGCCATAATCAAGAAGTTGTTACTGAATCCAAACAAACTGTGAACAACAACTTGATGCAGCCACATATTCAGCCTCTACAGTGGACGTGGATACCGTCTGCTGCTTCTTGCATTGCCAAGATATTAATCTATTTCCAAGTAATTGATAGCCACTAGTGGTTGAATTCCTGTCCAAGTTACAGCCTGCATAATCACTGTCAGTATAAGCATATAGACTGAAATCAATGATTTTAGGATACCAAAGGCCGAGTGTTGGTTGACCCTTGAGATATTTAAAAATCCGGTTGACTGCTTTCATGTGAGATTCCTTTGGTTTACTCTGATAACGTGCACACTAACAAATTGGAAACATGACGTTTGGTCTGCTAGCAGTGTGATACGTCAGAGAGCCGATCATTGATCGATACAGATGTGGATAAACGTCATCTCCCGTGAGATCTGGAGTTAAAGTAGGATGACAAGATATAGGAATGGGAGCTGTCTTGGAGTCTAGAAATTTGTATTTGTCTAGAATATTGTGAATATATTTTTTTTTATGTATTAATATTCCTTTATCATCTTGTTTAACTTAGATACTCAAGAAAAATGACATTTCTCCAAGAGAACTCATCTCAAATTTCTTCTTCAACACCGCTTCAAATTCCTTGCACAAATCATTATTGGTAGATCTAAAGGTAATATCGTCAACATAAACTTGAATGAGAAGAAGATCATCACCAGTGTTCTGTAAGAATAAAGTTTGATCAATGGCACCCCGTGTATAACCATTTGCAAGCAAATGTTCAATGAGGGTGGCATACCAAGCTCGAGGTGCTTGATGTAATCCATACAGTGCTTTGTCTAACTTATAAACATATTCCGGATGATCTAGATCTTCAAAATCAAGTGGTTGACAAACATAAGTTTTTTCTTTTATCTTGCCGTACAAGAAAGCAGTTTTAACATCCATTTGATACACTTTGAAGTTCTTGTATGAAGCATAGGCTAGAAAAATGCTTATAGCTTTTAGTCTTGCAACAGGAGCGTATACTTCTTCATAATCAAGCCCTTCAATTTGATAGAATCCTTGAACAACAAGTCTGGCCTTGTTGCAAACAATCACATCTTTTTCATCCGTTTTGTTCTTAAAAATCCATTTAGTACCAATTGGCAACTTACCATTTGGCAGTTCACACAGATGCTAGACATTTAGCTTTTTAAATTTCATCAACTCGTCTTGCATAGTCTCTACCCAAATGTTTTTTTAGGGCCATCTCAATATTCTTTATGTAAGGCCCCGTTCCCGGGAAACCCCATAGTTAGTCATTCATAGCACCTTATATTTTAAAATACCTTGAATTAAGAAATGATAGCAGCGGAATAATTAAACAAAAACCATATCATGCATTGATAATAACATTTGCCAAGAAATACGTCATTGTTTAAGTTACAAAAAGAAACATTCAGTTGTATTTCAAGACAAAAATATCATTTTAGCATAATATGGATGCTTGTCTTTATTCACCAAGTAGCTTCCACCCGGTGCCATCCCCAGCAACATCATTACCTGCCAACTGATAAGCATACAAAAAGTCAGCGTTGCTGAGTGAGTTCTAGTCTTAACAATATAGAAAATATACATTGGTAAGCTTCCTTTGGTGATCATCCATCATAGTACATAATCATTCTTTAGAAAATTCATTTACTTTCTTTCTATCATTATCTTTCTCTTTCATTAATTAGGATTGCACAAAGCAAGAGCCTGCATTGATGGTTGGCAATAGATGCCGAACCCCTGTCGGTACACATTGATAAGTGGTAGCTAACCCCCGACAGTTGATCTACACTACTAGGCACAAAGCCTGCTCATGAACTAGGATCCCATTGGTCTATTGGTCAATCACAAGGATTAGACCCCAGATGTGCTTACTTGAGCTGAACAACCACACATCAGTTGAGTAAACAAAAACCAGAGTCGTGAACCTCCGTTGGAAAAACTTGCAAGGCTTTTCACCTTTTATCAGGGTCCAGGGGTAACATTCATTAAGTTCCACTGTCCTTCTTTTATTCCTTTGTGTCGAATTGGTTAAGAATAATATTTATAAGATATTCATTGCCTTATAATCACATATCATGAAATATAATGATTAACATTCGTAACAACAGCACATAAGAAAGGATCAATCATTAGAAACCTTAAACAAGCATAATCTTCCCTTATACATAAGTACTATTCACTTAAATTCTATTCCCAAAATTTCAGAATAATTCTAAGTGTCCACAGCGCATGAGTAAGTTATACAGCGGATGGCTTAGAAGCTAAGTATCCACAGCAGACAGCTTAAGTCCACAGCGGATGACCAAATCCTTAGTGGACGGCTAAAGCTCCACAGTGCATGAATATGACACTAAGTGTGTCCCCAGCTGATGAACAAAGTCAAAAGCAGATAAACAAAGTCCATAGCGGACTGATCATAAAATTTACTAAGTGTCCACGGCGGACGTGTAAAATGCACAGCGGACATCATGCAAGATTTGTCTATGTCTAGAGTCGACGTTCCAAGTCCACAGCCGACAGCATACGCATTTTTTTCTAAGTATCCATAGCGGACGTACCAAGTCCACAGCGAACACATCATATCCTAAGTGTCCACAACGGACACTATAACTATCACCTGCAATGCATCATACGTATTTTTCCAGTCCCCAATCATCATACTAACATATACGTAGCATAGATCTAACATGTTACAACCTAAAAACATAATAAACATCTTCACAAGATCATAGAAATCACTTAAAACAAACATAGTTCAAAAGCAGTCGTACATTATGTAAAACTCATAGTTTGGTTCAGGAAAACCGTAGTGTATTATGCATATCAGCCCTAAAACAAGCAGAAAACATGTAAAAGAGGGGATCTAGAACTCACCTTGAACAACTTTCGAGTGAACCACAACAACCCGACAACAACCTGGAGTTCTAACACCTAAACACACAAAAACAAGCAACCCAACACCAAGAAACACATAAAAATCAGTCTAGAAGCTTAAATCCAGCTGAAATCGTTTAGAAAACTCTTAAAAAAACCTTACCTTCTTGAAAAATTTTCCACTTTCTCTATCTCAAAACCGAATAGCAGCCACGTTCTGTCACTAGCCGAATGTTTGAGTACGTGAGAGAATGGAGTGGGCTACCTTACCACCTTTTGAAACCCATTATGGGTAGGTTCGGACCTTGCATACCTTTAACCCTCTTGTTTTGAATTAATTCTTTTTTCTTCCCTTTTCTTTTCTATTTAATGAAATTTCCGGGTGTTACAAGTCCACCCCTTTAAATAGGTTTCATCCCCGAAACCTGTCACTCTTTAAAGAGGTCTGGGTAGTGTCGTCTCATTTCTTCCTCTGTCTCCCAGGTGGCCTCCGATCCCTTGTGATGCTTCCATTGCACTTTTACTTGGCTAATCACTTTATTCCTTAACCGTTTCTCCATCCGGTCCAAAATAGCCACTGGTTGCTCCACGTAATTCCTTTCATCAACCTCAATGTTCGCTAGAGGAATAACAATGTCACCTTCTGCCAAGAACTTTCGTAAGTGAGATAAATGGAAAGTAGAATGAATCCCATGCAACTCCTCGGGAAGTTACAGTCTATATGCCACTTCACCAACTCTGGCAATGATCCTGAATGGCCCGATATATCTTAGGCTCAACTTCCCTCGCTTTCGGAACCATATAATCCCTTTCCAAGGAGATACTTTCAAAATTACCTTATCTCCCACTGGAAATTCAATTGGCCTCCTTCTCTTATCAGCGTAGGACTGCTACCGGTCCTTTGCTGCCTTCATGACGTGGCCTCAATGATCTCGATATTTCCCAACTCTTTCTGCTCGATCTCACCCCAACACACCAGGGTTGTGTATCATCTCCCATACGACATTTCAAACAGTGGCATGCCTATACTGGCATGATAACTATTATTGTAGAAGAACTCTGCCAGCGGTAGGTGCTCATCCTAACTTCCACCAAAATCAATAATGCATGCCCGAAGCATGTCCTCCAGGGTCTGAACGGTCCATTTTGATTGACCGTCTATCTGAGGGTGGTAAGCTGTGCTAATGTCTAACCTAGTTCCTATCGCATCATGAAATTTCTTCCAGAACATGGACGTAAACCGAGTGTCCCTATCAGAAACAATAGAAATCGGCATGTCATGACGAGTTACTATCTCCTTGATGAATAGCTCCACCAACCTTTCTGATGAGTAAGTCTCTCGGATTGGCAAGAAGTGATCACTCTTCATCAAGCGGTCTACAATCACCCAAATGGTACCACATCCTCTCGCCGTGCGAGGTAATTTAGTGATGAAGTCCATGGTGATGTGTTCCCACTTCCATTCGGGTATATCCAAGGGTTGGATCTTCCCATACAGTTTCTGATGCTCTACCTTCACTTGTAAATAGGTCAGGCATTTACTGACGTACTCCACAACATCACACTTCATTCCTGGCCACCAATAATCCTTCTTCAAGTGTAACACCCGGAAATTTAAAAGAAAAGAAGAATAAAAAGAATAAATGGTGAAATGTCCCAAGTCAAGGAGTTAAAGTTGTGCAGGTGGCAAACATGCCTTTCTATGAGATTTAAAAGAAGTATGGCAGCCCATACTTCTCCCTTTATAGACATTTCTCGGTTGATAGAGAGAGAGAGAGAGAGAGAGAGAGAAAGAGGAGCTGCAAATCGATTGCCAGAGAGAGAAAGAGGAAGATCTGCTTTTAGGTAAGGTTTTCGTGTGTTTTCTGCTTGGTTTTCAGCTGTGTTCTAGCTGTTGGACTGATTCTTGTGTGTTTCTTTGTGTCTGGCTGCATGTTTTTGGCGTGTTTAGGTGCTAGAACTCGAGGTTGCTCATGGGTCTGAAGAAGTCTTACTCGTAAGTTATTAAGGTGAGTTCTGGATACCTGGTTTTACTTGTTTTAAACTTGTTTGGGGCTAAAATGCATATTACCTACTGCTTTACAATCCAAAAATATGAACTGATCTATGTTTTGCACCTGTTTTGCGTATGGGTGTCTGTTTTTTAATTCTTGAACGATACGTGTGGTTGTATGCTTGTTCTAAGTGTTTAGCATTCTAGATCTGGGCTAAGAATGTATAAGAATGACAATTTAGAACTGAATATAGCATAAGTGCAACTGCAGGTTGGTTTAGTTCATCCGCATTTAGATTTGAATATTTGCATAAGTGCTTTGTTCAGGTGCATTTGCTACAATGATCATGCGCATTTCTTTTGTTCATGCGCATTTGCTACAGTGTTCAGGCGCACTTGTTTCAGTCATCCGCATTTGGTTCATGCGTATTTCCTGACACTTAGAATATTTTCTGAAGACTTTCATTTGCTTTGTTCATGCACATTTTCTACAGTGTTCATGCATATTTCTTTGGGACACTTAGAATATTTTCTGAGTATGATCATCCGCATTTGTTCATCCACATTTCTTTTGTTCATCCGCATTTCTTTTGTTCATCTGAATTTCATTGAGGACTTGGAATTTTCTGAGATTTTGGGGAAGTAGAATTCGGGTGCTAAGAATGATGTTTTATATTGGCTTATGCTTGTTTATATGAATGCATTGTATGATGATGTTGTTCCATGTTATGTATGATGTGACTTTACATGGTATGATAGGCTTATGTACGTAAAGTATTATATAACGAAAGTGGAAGACAAAGATAATGAAAAGTGGAACGTAATGAATGAATTGAAAGTCTTGCAAGCAAATTAAAAAGGGAGTTCACAAGTAATTAAAGGGTTGATAGCTCAACTATGTGGGGTTTAGCTAACCCTTGAGAATTCACACAGGGGGGTAAGTCTTTGTGACTGATCAAGACATGCGAAAAAGGGATCCTTGTCGCTTGACCCCAAAACGGTAGTTGCTTCATGCACAAATGATGGGGCATAGCTTATGACAGGATCTAGATTAAAGTTGAAGATAATAATGAAAGAAAGTACGAAAACGAACGATTATGAACGATGATAAAAGATAATAATGATATTATCAAGATATACGTATGATGTGTGATCACGAACAAAACTAAAAGAAAGGTTTTTATTAAAAGTAAAGTATTTTATTATATAAACTAGAACTCACTTAGCAACGCTGACTTTTATATGCATTTCAGTTGGCAGGTAATGTTGTTGCTGAGGATGGCACCGGGGTGAAGCTACTTGGCGTACAAGGACTGGTATCCATCTCATGCGATAATAATGATGTTGTTTTGTAATACAACTAAGTGATCTTTTGTAATCTTTTAAATAATGATGTATTATTTGGCTAATGTCTTTATTAATGCATGAAATGGTTTTGTTGAATTACTCTGCTGCAACGTTTTTTTATTACTTAATAAATCTTAATGTGTTTGGATATAAACGATGCTGTGAATGACCAACTGTGGGGTTTCCGGGAACGGGGCCTTACATCAAGTCATGATACATCTTTGTAGCACCAAGATGGAAGGAATACCGTGTTTTGTGAACTTCATCCATAATCCTCCCCCTCAAATCCCCATAACGAGGAATCCGCATTCACCCGGATAGGGTTCTAACACCAAGGGTGTTCTCCCCTAAATCCGCTACATGCCCCTTCATCCATTAAGAGTTGATCGTATCATCTTTCAGTGCCTCATCTTGGAACTTTCTGATTTGACCCATAACATCCGGCGTCACAACCAACTGGCAAGCCTTAACCCGAATCGGTTCAGGTCTTTCCTTTCGACAAAGGGCATCAGCCACCACGTTCGCCTTGCCCGGATGATAGTGGATTTCGTAATCGTAATCCTTGATCAACTCTAACCACCTTCTTTGCCTCATGTTTAGATCCTTTTGCTCGAAGAAACATTTTAGGCTTTTGTGATATGTGAAGATGGTACACTTCATACCATACAAGTAATGCCTCCAAATCTTTAATGCATAGACCACAGCCACCAACTCCACATCATGAGTAGGGTAGTTAACCTCATGGATCTTCAATTGCCATGATGCATAGGCTATAACCTTTCCTCGTTGCATCAACACACAACCTAAACCCAACTACGAAGCATCTGAGTATACCACTAATTCGTCATTACCTTCTGGCAATGTCAAAACGGGGGCTTGAGTTAACCTCATCTTTAACTCTTGAAATGCACTCTCCTGCTCGAAACCCCATTCAAACTTCATATCCTTGTGAGTTAGCTTAGTCAACAGGGCCACCACCTTAGAGAAGTCTTGAATAAATCTTCTATAGTAACCTGCCAAACCTAGGAAACTACAGATCCCGAATGGCATCCTTAGGGATTCCCATTGCATTACAACTTCAACCTTTACTGGGTCTACCATTATTCCTTTGGAGTTAACTACGTAAACAAGAAATTGAACGTCTCGCAGCCAAAATGCACACTTAGAGAACATCACGTACAACTTCTTATTTCTAAGTGTCTCTAGTACTGCCTTGATATGACAGGCGTGCTCCTCTTTTCTCTTAGAGTAGATCAGAATATCATTAATAAATACGATCACCGATCTGTCTAGCATAGGTCGGCATACCCGATTCATAAGGTCCATATAGGCAGCCGGGTCGTTGGTTAAACCAAAAGACACCACAAGGAACTCGTAGTGTCCATAACGCGTGCAAAAGGCTATCTTAGGGATATCCTGCTCCTTCACCATCAGTTGATGATACCTCGATCGAAGATCTATCCTGGAGAACTAGTTAGTACCCTGGAGCTGATCAAACAAGTCATCAATCCTTGGTAACAGATACTAGTTCTTCATAGTCAACTTGTTCAGCTCGCGGTAGTCATCCACATACTACCGTCCTTCTTCTTCACGAATAGAACCGGAGCACCCCATGGAGAGATACTCAGCCAAATAAAGCCCTTATCCAAGAGGTCTTGCAGTTGCGTCATCAGCTCTTTGAGTTCGGATGGAGCCAATCGGTATGGTGCCTTGGCGACGGGTTGCGCTCCTGGTATCAAGTCAATTTGAAACTCGATTTCTCTATCGGGTGGGACCCCTGGCAGGTCTTCGGGAAACACATCGGGGAAATCACATACTACCAGCACACCTGATAGTTGAGGCATGATAGAATCCACATCCTTCACATAAGCCAGGTAAGCACCACACCCTCGGCTCATAAAGATCTCTACCATGATCATTGATATCATTCGCGGAGTGGTACATTCCTTGTTTTCGTGAACCGTAACCAAACTGCCATCGGGCTCAATCAAACGAATCATCTTCTTTCGACACACGATATTCAATTCATAGGTCGTCAACCAATCCATTCCTATCACCACATCAAGACCTCCTAAGGCCATCACATACAACCTGGCAGGAAACTTATGACCGTCCAATTCTATAAGGCAATCATCTATCATATCATTCACCTTGGTAGATTTTCCTATCGTAGTCCCTACATAAAAAGGCACATCTATCTTCCTACTCTTACCATGCATTACATGACAAAAGACAGTAGATACAAAGTTCTTACTAGCACCCGAATCGAATAGCACAGAGGCATAAAATTGGTTCACCAAGAACATACCTGAAACTACTTCAGGGTCCACTCTAGCTTCATCCTGGGTCATGTTGAATGCTCTTCCCTTGGCTTTTGAGCTCTCACCCTTCCCTTTCTCCCTAATCGTCAGGGTCCCTGAGCTTCTCGCTCTCCCTTCTTGCACACCTGGCCCGAGTGGCCTACCTCTCTGCATTGTTAGCATCTCGGTACTCTGCACTCCTTAGCATAGTGACCCTCGCCTTTACACTTGAAACAACTATTTGTCCCTGTTGGTCCACTTAATCGTTGATACAAAGCACTTGATTGATAAACGCAAACAAATACCATTGATAACACAGATATCAATGATATTTGTGTAAAATATAGATCAAACACTATAAAATATGGATGAACAATGATGAACACCTCAAGAACATTCAATAAAACTCTTGTTTGATCTGAATTGATTGCTAAAGATATTACAAAGTGATAAACCCCTTGATCAATGGCTCAATCAAGCTCACAAACCTAATTGAAACTAATCTTTGTATAGTGATAATATTCACTAATGACATATGAAGCCCCTAGACTTAGAAAATTAAAGAAATTACATATAAAACATAAAAATGACTTAAACATAAATAAATATATTTTGTTGACACAAAATATATTTATTAACAATAAACTCCTAGTCATTTATATCTTAAATATCTTGTCTTGGTTCTTCGTTTCGAATGCGTCTGTTTGCCTTTTCCGATGACTTTGAGAGTGACGTTGACCTTTGTTGACTTTGACTGTATTGATAATATAGACTATCCTTATGAGACCCAACAATACTCCCCCTTAGTCTATCATTATCAACATCTTGTATCATGATCAACACCGATAAGTCAACCATATAATGATCTTCAATCTTCCCCTAGATTGATGATCTGGTATTGAAGATTTTTCATCTTTCAGGCTCCCCTTTTTTGTATGCTCCCCCTCTTCATGTGCATTCTTTGTGAATGATCAGGAACAACTTTTCCAACTCTTTATTCTTGAGTGATTCAGAAGATGTAAGAGCAGAAATCATAGCTCAGTATCTTTTGCAAACTTAAGGAACAGGTTCTCTGGTCAGGCACTTTGCTCAGCTGATGATCGGCCATCATTTGAAGTAAAAATCTATAGCAAAATCCCAACCACAATCTCGCAACTTCCTGTCAGATCATTTCAGCTAACAAATAAACCCGTGTTTATCTGTGTGTGCAATTTCCCGTGAAACGCATGTGAAAATAATAACATTTTAATAGCATAATATGGAAGACTTGAAATAATTTGAAATGAAAAACCACCCTTTTTTTTATATATATTTTTTAATCACCTTACACAAAGGACTAATTCGATTATGATATCACATCCTCAAGATATGATTTTAAACATCGAAAAGTTAGTGAGATCACACTGAAGCAGAGTCTGATCATGATTTTAAAATTTTGATAGCCAAAAACAGTTCAAGAATGATTGTTGGTATATTAGTCCAATTTAAACCCATGCCTTATTCTTTTCAACGAGTGTCCTGCAACTGATTTTATCATGTTTTAGGTTCAATTAGAGAAGCTCAGGTAACTTGGTTCCCACATACATTCGGCAACGAAATTATCTCGTCATCAGGACTTATTGAGTAATATGATTAACTTTGCTTGATTTTCTTTTGAGGTTCAATAATGATCTTAGTTTAAGAATCACTATGCTTTTATTTTACGGAACAGATGATGAGAGCTCCAGGTCTATACTTACGTATACAGAGGAGATGATCATCTAAGCGTGCTGATGAGAGCTTCAAGTCTATACTCACGTATAACAGAGAAGATCATCGCTCCAGGTCAATGCTTCCGCATAGCAGAGGAGATAAGCATGAAATATACATCTGAAGAGCTAACGAGAAGCTACATTCAGGACTTGGAGATAGGGAGATTTTGGGAATGGAAGGGATCAAGGCAAAAGTCAGATACTCTCAACCCGTTTTTGACTGAGGAACATTCTCTATCGATAAAACAGATTACTAACAGTCCTTATGAACTGTTCCTGCACTTATTAACAGATTAGTTAGAGTGGGGGACCCAGGCCATCATGGTCTTGGGAGTTCCTTTTTCATCAGTGTACATAACGTGCTTAAGCACACACTCTTTTGAAAACTCATTTATCTCTTTAACCTTTTGTTTTACTTTCCAAACTTGTTTCTGTTCAATTATTTTTGATTTGAATGAATTAAATTTGGATATCATTTTCTGTTTAAGACCCGAAGGAAGAGATTTTAATTTTGAGACATTGGTATTTTTTATCTTTGAATCATGTGAAACTGGCTTCACATGAGAAGGTTTTGATAAATTGTTCGTCATCCAACCATTCAAAAATGTGTGCTTTTTACCTTTTGAACCTGAGAAGTAACCCATGTTATCTTTACTACTCAAATCCTGTCTTTGAACTTGAGGGCACTTCTTTAGTGCATGACCTTCTTTACCACATCTAAAGCAAGACTTGAAAGGCTTTTGGTTCTTTGTAGTCCCGTGGAATGTAGGCGAGGGTGGAGCCTGCTTTGAGGTTGTTGCAGCCTTTCAACTACCTTGAAGCTCCTTCTTTCAGATATCAGAAGACTGAACTTTTTGAGGCTTTGTCGATATGGATTTCAAACTAAGCTGTGATTTGGCGTGTGATATTCGAAGAGATGAGATCTAAACATTCTTTTGAGAACCCTTTTGTATGATTGGTGACTTGGCAGACTTGGAGGCAGATTTATGGCGAGATTGATGGATAGTAGATGAAGATGGTGAGTGCTTCTGCTGAGTTTTAGAGGGACTGCTGATTTGTTTAGCATTTGGAGATGAGATCCGCATAGGTCTTGATTCAACTTTTGGAAGCATTTGAGACTTGACAACTTCAGGTGACTTAATGATTTTTGATTCATAATCTGAGCTTGTCCAGTCTGGTGTACACAAGTCTACTTCCAATGGATCTTGATTGATATCACTGGTTGAGTTCTGATTGCCTGACGATTCCACAGTTGTTCCTTCTTTGACAAACCTAACAGGAACAAAAGAAGGGATGTTACCTATTTTGAATTTGTTAAAGAAGTTATGGGAAACACCTGATACTGGATTTGAATCATCAAGGGTGGAATTATCATTTTGTTTATCAGATCCTTGTTTGATGAGTCCCAAACCTGCAGGAGAATCATATTCATCTCGAACCTCTTTGTGATTAACGCTGCTTAAACCTGCATGTAGACTGTTAGTATCTGCAACTTCAATTAAATCATCAGATGGATGAGTTTGAGGCATAGGAGAGTACAATGAGTGCTAGAAGGAGGATAAACATGTGAAGTTTCACCACATCCCACATGTGTTTTGATTCTAGCTCCCCTTTGCTTACAGAATAGTTCTTCCTGTTTCATCCCAGATATCATCCACTTATCAAGTTTAGTTTTAAGCTTACTAGTCTCAAATTATGCTAGTGTGACACGTTCGTTCAAAACATTAATCTCGACATTCTTTTCTAAAAGATTTCTTTTTAAAAGATCATTTTTTAAAGCTTTTTTTAGTTTAATAAAATATTTGGACTCATTGATTTTAAGTTCTTTGTTTATTTGTTTTAATTATTTTTCATTTTCTAATAATAATCTGTTAGCTTTATGAACTACAAATAAACGAATTTTGCAGGGAGGAGAACACATGTCTTGAACAACCTCATAAGGAAGCCACATAACTATCTTTCCAGCAGCTAGGGCTTTTTCACATTGACAGACAGGAGTGTTCTTTTTGTATTCTTCCTCCTCAGCAGCTCTCTTCTTAGCTTCTGCAGCTTCAACTTCCTCTTGCTTTCCTTCATCCTGAACTTTACACCGACTTGCACAATCACCAATATCACTAATACTCTCACCTTGAGTGTCACACCTAAATTCTTTGAAAGGATTAAAATCCTCAATAGAATCCTCATCACTGTTTACTACCTCAGCCATCAACGCATGATTGACTTCTTTTTTAGTTTCTTTGATCTCAACACTTGAAGATACACCACCACACATGAATTGATTATACTCTCTCTTTTCATATCCAAATCAAACTATCTAACTTGGCAGCAATTTCGCTGGGTTTGGCACACAAACACCATGAACTTTCGTTCAACGTATGTACTTTCGCAGGGACAAAGAAACCAGATTCAAAAATCAAGAACTGTGTAGTTTTGCTGAAAGAGCTCTAGTTTCGCCAGGCGAAACTATGTAGTTTCACTAAATGAAGATACAGTTTCGCGGGAAGAGCTGTAGATTCGCCCGACGTATCTGAACGACTTTTTCAGCGCAAAATCAATCCAAACTCATCCAAACCTCAATGAATTTGAGATCTGATGATTTCTAAAGCTTCCCACACCAAAATCGAGCAATTCTCAATCAATTTCCATGTCAAAAACGACGCAGATCAAATCGGAAATGAATGGAACAGTGCTTTGAATTAGAAACCAAAAAAAAACAAATAATCAAGAGCACAATGGCTCTGATACCATATTGTTGGTCCACTTAATCGTTGATACAGTGTACTTAATTGATAAACGCAAACAAATCCCACTGATAACACAGATATCAATGATATTTGTGTAAAATATAGATCAAACACTATAAAATATGGATGAACAATGATGAACACCTCAAGAACATTCAATAGAACCCTTGTTTGATCTGAATTGATTGCTAAAGATATTACAAAGTGAAAAACCTCTCAATCAATGGCTCATTCAAGCTCACAAACCTAATTGGCACTAATCTATATATAGTGATAATATTCACTAATGACATATTAAGCCCCTAGACTTAGACAATTAGAGAAATTACATATAAAACATAAAAATGACTTAAACATAAATAAATATATTTTGTTGACACAAAATATATTTATTAACAATAAACTCCTAGTCATTTATATCTTCAACATCTTGTCTCGGTTCTTCGTTTCGAACGCGTCTGTTTGCCTTTTCCGATGACTTTGACAGTGACGTTGACCTTTGTTGACTTTGACTGTGTTGATAATATAGACTATCATTATAAGACCCAAAAGTCCCCACTCTAGATTCACCCATGTGACTCTTCCCACACTTCCTACATTCACTCTGGTCATTACCTTTACTCGGCTCTAGGCGACGATCATCAACCCTCCTCTTCTTCTCACCAATCCTATAGTTTTCAATCCTGAATCTTTTCCCATTGCCATTCTTGCTCCAACTCTTTTTGACCTTACTCTAAACTGGCACCGGGTCCCTCTAATCATATAATCTCCCTGCCAAATCTAACACTGACCTGAACGTGCTTGGTCTAGCGGCTATCATGTTCCTCCTAATGCCCACGAGCAAACCTTGCGTGTATCTTTTGATCTTCTTGGACAATAGAGTTACCAGATCCGGCACAAGTCTTGCAAATTCATTGAATTTGGAGGTGTACTCTTGATGTGTCATGTTTCTGACCTCCAAATACAAGAACTCCTCCATTTTGTCTAACTCTCAATGTGGATAATACTCCTCCAGCACCAGCTCCTACAAGTCTGACCACCCCGTCTTTGCTATAGATTTATTTTCCCTCAGCTTGGACAATATTTTCCCACCAGCTTAGTGCCGAGTCAACGAAAGAATGGGAGGCAAACTTCATCTTCTGATCCTCCAGACGTTCACTGATGTCTAGAACTACTTCCATCTCTCGAACCCAACGTTGAGCGGCAGTAGCGTTTCCATTACCGTCGAAGGTCGGGGGCTTGCATCTCTGAAACGCCCAATAGCTGCACCCCTTAGTAGTCTCTTTCTCCTCCTCGCTATCATCATCATGAATTACCGCCTTTAGGCTAGATGGCTCTTCTTTAGCTTCCTCAGTCCCTTCAGTGAGCTTTCTTGATTTCTTCTCCTCCTTCTTCCCCGTATCCTCAGCTCTTTCCCCATCCTTCACAGCCCTCAACACTTCAGTCACCACCGAAGGAAACACATTCTGCATGACGTTATAGACCTCGTCGGTAATGGCTTCCTTCACCATAGACTTGAGGGTAGCTGATCCTTCACCCTCTTGGTGGCTATGGAGATCTGTGTCCTCATGAACCGCCTCGGGAGCCTTAGCTTTGCTTCTGGTGACACGTGGCCCAGTATTACGCCCACCACGAGCACCATGATATTGTCCGCTTTGGCCGAGACGAAACACCATTGCCTCACGGTTTTGTTTTCACCTGGACCGGGAAGTACCAATATCGCCCAGGCAAAACGCATCACAGTGGGGAAGATCTCAAGCCCCATATAAAGAAGCCTTCATTTTCCTTCCTAACAAATGTGTGATGTTGCAATCCACCCCCCCCCCCTTAGGGAGCCCTGCGTCCTCTCTGGCACACTGGCCTGGCCCTGGCTCTAATACCAACTTGTAAGGCCCTGTTCCCGGGAAACCCCACAGTTGGTCATTCATAGCACCTTATACGCTAAAATACCTTGAATTAAGAAATGATAGTAGCGGAATAATTAAACAAAAACCATCTTGCATTGATAATAACTTTTGCCAAGAAATACATCATTGTTATAAGTTACAAAAAGAAACATTCAATTGTATTTCAAGAAAAAAATATCATTTTAGCATAATATGGATGCCAGTCTTTATTCGCCAAGTAGCTTCCACCCCGTGCCATCCCCAGCAACATCATTACCTGCCAATTGATAAGCATACAAAAAGTCGGCGTTACTAAGTGAATTCTAGTCTTAACAATATAGAAAATATACATTGGTAAGCTTCCTTTGATGATCATCCATCATAGTACATAATCATTCTTTAGAAATTCATTATCTTTCTTTCTATCATTATATTTCTCTTTCATTAATTAGGATTGCACAAAGCAAGAGCCTACATTGTTGGTAGGCAACAGATGCCGAACCCCTGTCGATACACATTGATAAGTGGTACATAACCCCTGACAGTTGATCCATACTGCTAGGCACAAAGCCTGCTCATGAACTAGGATCCCATTGGTTTATTGGTTCATCATAAGGATTAGACCCCAGATGTGACTTACTTGGGCTGAACAGCCACACATCAGTTGAGCCAATGACAACAAGAGTCATGAACCTCCATTGGAGAAGCTTGCAAGACTTTTCACCTTTTATCAGGGCTAGGGGGTAACATTCATTAAGTTCCACAATCCTTCTTCTATTCCTTTGTGTCCACTTGGTTAAGAATAATACTTTTAAAATATCCATTGCCTTATAATGACATATCATGAAATATAGTGATTAACATTGGTAACAGTAGTAAATAAGAAAGGATCACTCATTAGAAACCATAAACAAGCATAATCTTCCCTTATACATAAGTACTATTCACTTAAATTCTATTCCCAAAATTTCAAAATAATTCTAGGCAGCATATAAGAAAGGATCACTTATTAGAAACCTTAAACAAGCATAATCTTCCCTTATACATAAGTACTATTCACTTAAATTCTATTCCAAAAATTTCAGAATAATTCTAAGTGTCCACAACGCATGAGTAAGTTATACAGCGGATGGCATAGAAGCTATGTCTCCACAGTGGACAGCTTAAGTCCACAGCGGATGACCAAATCCACAGCGGATGACTAAAGGTCCACAGCGCATGAATAAGACACTAAGTGCATCCAAAGAGGATGAACAAAGTCCATAGCGGACAGATCATAAAATTTACTAAGTGTCCACAGCGGACGTGTAAAGTCCACAGCGAACAGCATGCAAGATTTGTCTTTGTCCAGAGCAGATGTTCCAATTCCACAGCGGACAGCATGCACAATTTTTCTAAGTGTGCACAACGGACGTACCAAGTCCACAACGGACACATGCATATCCTAAGTGTCCACAACGGACACTATAACTATCACCTGCAATGCATCATATGTATTTTTCCAGTCCCCAATCATCATACTAACATATACGTAGCATAGATCTAACATGTTACAAGCTTAAAACATAATAAACATCTTCACAACATCATAGAAATCACATAAAACAAACATACTTCAAAAGCAGTTGTACATTATGTAAAACTCATAGTTTGGTTTAGGAAAACAGCAGTTTATTATGCATATCAACTCCAAAATAAATAGAAAACATGTAAAAGAGGGGTTCTAGAACTCACCTTGAACAACTTTCGAGTGAACCACAACAACTTGATAGCAACCTGGAGTTCTAACACCTAAACACACAAAAACAAGCAACCCAACACCAAAAAACACATAAAAATTGGTCCAGAAGCTTAAATCCAGCTAAAACCAAGATGAAAACTCTTTAAAGAAACTTACATTCTTGAAGAATTCTCCGCTTTCTCTCTCTCAAAACCGGATAGCAGCCACTTTCTTTCACTAGCCGAATGTTTGAGTACGTGAGAGAAGGGAGTGGGCAGCCTTACCACCTTTTGAAACCCTTATGGGTAGGTTTGGACTTTGCACACCTTTAACCCTCTTGTTTTGAATTAATTCTCTTTTTTCCCTTTTCTTTTCTTTTGAATGAAATTTCTGGGTGTTACACTTTAGTACAATCTGTGTGATAAAGCATGAATACAAACACGTATTTATTATGCCCGATTGGCTTTGAGTTCGGACACTCTATGATAACAGACCAATGATTGCTTCAGTTGGATGGTCTTTATGAATTCTCAGCTATGGAATGGCATCTTCAGAAATAACTTCATCTAAGCTAGACATGTGACTAATTGGTTCTTCAACAGTATTCCCTCCTTCAGGTTGATAAACAATTTCTTCCTCTTGAAGATTATCATTGTCAGCAAATAGATCTTCAAATGGTACCTGAATCATATCAATTGGATCAACTTGTGTATAATAAGAACTCTAATCGGAATCCTGTAGAGCTTGTTCAACAACTGGATCAGAATAAGATAAATCAGATTCAGAAAAAGAATGTGGAGCACCTGCAACATTTGAAAAGAAGGTATATCTAAAGATATTCCTGTTGCTGGAGAAGTGATAAACCCAACATCATCAGAAAAAATATATTGAATTGAGGATGTCAAAGGCGGATTTGCTGTAGAAACAATAGATGATCGACTAAATGTTTCAAATAATAAAGCATAATCATATACCCATGATGGTGCTGGACCTGCATCTGTTTCGTTAGATTCGTGCCAATCAATGTCAAATGACACAGTTATTTGTTTAGATCTCTTATTATAAACCCAATATGCAACTTTGTTGGCCGGATATCCAATAAATTAACATTCATCAACTTTTTCATCAAATTTTGATTTAGAGTCAGATGTGTTTTACAAAGTACAACAACATCCAAAAGTTTTGGATTTTTGACTTTAGGTTTATGCTTGAAAAAGATTTCATAAGGATTCATATTCTATTATTTGTTGATTACATATGATTCTGAACATAACACGTAGTGTTAACAGCTTCAGCCCAAAAGAATGATGGTAATTTGGCTGCTGATAACATGGTTCTGGCTACTTCAATTAAAGTTTTGTTTCGTCTTTCAGCAATTCCATTTTGTTATGGACTTCCTGCAGAACTAGATTGTCTTGCTATCCCCTTTGAATCTCAAAAGTCGTTTAGTGTATGATTGCAGAATTCGGTTCCATTATCACTTCGAATGCACTTGATTGTTTTATCAGTCTGATTCTCCACAAGTGTCATGAATTTTATTAGCAAATAAGGTGTCTCATCTTTGGTTGCTAAGAAGAAAACCCATGTAAATCTTGAAAAATCATCAGTAATGACTAAACAATGTGCACGGTGTCCCAAACTCAAAACACTAACAGGACAAAATAAATCCATGCGTAACAGTGAATAGCAGAGTCAGTTTTGGTATGAGAAACTGGTTTATGAGGAAGTTTGTGTTGATTGCCTTTTGAACACAGCAAACAATGTTCAGTTAGATGAAATTCTTTCAAAGGTAGGCCTACAACATGATTTCCTCTAACCAACTTGTTCATATTTTTAATGTTTACATGTCCAAGGCGACGATGCCATAACATTGTATCACTTTCCAAGGATTTAGATAACAAACACGATGCAGTTACAAATGAATGTGAACCATTCATATCAAATAAGTATGTGTCTTTGTCTCTTGGTGTTTTAATAAGACCTATTCATCAGGAATTACAAATCCAGGTTTTAGAATAAGACATTCTTTATCAGTGAAGTGTGTTAAATAATTTTTGTAACAAATTTGATTGACACTAAGCAGATTATGCTTTAGTTCATCTACAAAATTGACATCTTCAAAACTTAACACACCATTCGACAGTATACGTTTCTTTGTAATCTTACCACCTTTCTCTCCTGTAAAGATAACATATCCTCCATTATAAGGTTGTATATTGTTTAACAGTGATATATTACCAGTCATATGCCGTGAACAACCACTGTCAACATGCCAAACATTGTTGATGACTTGTCTTGGTTGTTCCTACACATTTGAACAAATTTATTCATGTTTAGGAACCCAAGCCATGGTTGACTTAAGCTTTTTGTTTTCATCCAAATATGATATAGATTGTAATATCATATCTCTTTTGTCATTGAAAGTACACTTGTCAACAACATCAGGATCAGATGATTTTTCTTTTACTTTCCACCTTTGAATTAGTTTGATCGGATGTGTAACAATTTTCTTTAAAGTGGTCGGTACTGGGGTAGAATTGCTATCATCAACATGTAGAGATTTTTCATTTGACTTTTCTTTACTCAAATCATTATTGTTATTAACAAAAGAGTTTGACAAATTTGAGTTTCTTTTGAAATTGGCATTTACAAAGAAACGTTTTCTATAATTTGAAATTAAGTTGTGAAATCTTTGTTTTCTTATCAATTGATGTTGATAATGACAATTTCTAGCCTTGTAATTTGTCTTTCCACACACATAATAACACGTTTTATGATATGAATTTTACGCTTGTGTATTTTGCACAAACTATTTATGTTAACTTCTATAGTTATCTTAGAATCTAGCCTTAGTATTTCCTTGGCCTTGTGATTCTTTAACAGTCTCTCTTTTCTTTCTCTCGTTATGGATTGCTCGAGATGATTCCAGAAGAATTGAGGCATCTTTCCTAGCATTAGATTCATTTATGAAGCTGATGAGGTATGAATTGTAGCTTTATCCTTATGAATCGTCTATACTGGAGTAGGACCAGTGTCTTTGATACCTGATGCAAGGCCCCGATCCCCGAGACCCCACAGTTGGTCATTCATAGCATCGTTCATTATTAAATCATTTAAAATATATGAACATAAGAAAATATTGCAGCGAAAGAATTATCAAAAACCATTTCATGCATTAATAATTACTTTTGCCAATTAATACATCATTGGTTGAAGTTACAACAGACTATTTAGTTGCATTACAAAACAATAATGTTATATTTGCATGAGATGGATGCCAATCTTTGCTTGCCAAATAGCTTCAACTCTATGCCATCCTCAGCAACAACATTACCTGCCAACTGAAAATGCATATAAAAAGTCAGCGTTACTGAGTGAGTTCTTGTTTTGTTCATCGAAAAGATTCGGGCACTTCATGTTTTCGGCCCAAATTCCAATTTCCCTTCTTTTGTTCATCGAACACCACATCTCTAGCAATTATAATCTTCTTTTTCTGAGAATCAAAAAGCTGATAGCCCTTAGTTCCGTCTTCAACTCCGAGATGTATGAGCTTGGTACATCGATCACTCAACTTGGCAATTTCAGTTCCCAGGTTCTTCGCAAAGGCAACGCAACCAAACACTTTTATGTGACTAAGTGTTGGTTTGCGTCCCTTCCAAGTTTCATACGGTGTTGAATTCTTCACTGCTTTTGTTGGAATGCGATTCAGCAGAAATACCGAATGTCTAACAGCTTCTCCCCAGCACTGATCTGGAACTTGCATTGATTTCAACAAGGAACGGGTCATCTCCATTACCGTTCTATTCCTTTGTTCTACAACCCCATTTTTCCGAGGGGTGTAAGGTGCGGTCAACTGCCTCTTAATTCCTTCCTTTTGACAAAACTATTTAAATTGATGAGAGTTGAACTCTCCCCCACTATCTGTTCACAGTGTTCTTATCTTGTACTTTGAATCTTGTTAAACCTGTACTTTGTATTTTTTAAATTGACTAAGGACCTCATCTTTTGTTTTTAATAAGTACACCCACATATATCTTGTAAAATCATCCACAATCAATAAAAAGTACTTGTTACCTCCAAATTTTTGTGGTGTGATTGGACAACAAATATCCACGTGAATCAAGTCCAATGGTTTCGTAGCCCGCCAACTGGTTTCTTCCGCGAATGATTGCCTTGTTTGCTTTCCCACCAAACACCCTTCATAGACTTGTTTTGGATGTTTGATAAAAGGCATTCCAGTTACATGTCCCTTATTTGTCATTGATTCTAGAATAGCAAAATTAACATGCCCCATCCTTGCATGCCAAATCCATGCTTCATCGACCAATCTCACTGCCAAACATACAGGTTTCATAATTTTTAGACCAATTTTATAAAGTCTGTTGACTGACCTCTATATCTTCATGACTACTCTTCCCGAACTATCATAGATTTTTAGCGTGTCACCACTCATTCTGACATTGTACACTTCTTCAGTAAATTGTCCCAAACTAAGTATGTTACTAGTAAGTACGAGAATGTAATACACATCATGTATCACTATCTGCTCCCTGTTCTTACACTCGACTAGTAACGAACCCTTTCCTTCTATTGCCACCTTTGAACTATCCCCAAACTTCACTTGGCCGATTACATTTGTGTTCAATGCAGAGAATAGGTGTCTGGAACCTGTCATGTGATTACTAGCACCGTTGTCAACATACCAAATCTCTGCATTGGTCTCACGGGTCTCTCCTTGACATTGGATCAATCTGTCTTCATTTAGCAGAACCACTTGGGCAGGTCTTCTCCAGATACACTTAGGAGAAGAGCTGGTTCCGCATCATCCTTTTTTGCCAAATGAGCTTCGTCTTCTTTTCCTTTTGGTCCCTTACATTCGGAAGCGTAATGACCAAATTCATTACAATTGAAACACTTGATGTGTTTCTTATCTCTACTTCTTTTGTTGTTTCTATGATCCTGGTTCCCGGCGTATCCTCCTTGGTTTCCTCTACCTCGACCGCGCCTTTGTGAACCACCGCGACCACCCCGGTCCGATCTTGATTGATTACTCACCTGATGATTCTTTCCCTGACCTTTTGGAACAACTTGGCCATTAGTTTTAGTAAACAAAAGACTACTTTCATTTGACTGATGCATTTGCTGAAGCCTCAACCTGTCCTCGTATGCCTTCAAATGCCCAATAGCCTCCTCGAATTGCATGTTTTCCATGTTTGAACTCTACTCAATTGAAGCAACCAGGTTAATGATTTTTTCATGAACAGTATCGAATAATTTACGTACCAACTCCTGGTCCTCTAGTGCTGCTCCAACACTAGCAAATTTCGATACCATTCCCGAGATCTTAGCTGCATATTCATCAATTGTCTCCACATCTTTTATATGAAGTGCCACGAACTCACTTTTGAGAATCCGCAACCTTGCTTTCTTGACCCGTTCCACTCCTACGTACCGGGATTTCAAAGAATCCCAGAGATCTTTTGCCGTTTTCTTCTTTACAGCTTGAGACAATATCTCCTCCGGGATCGCTTGAAAGATGAAGGCATGTGCTTGTTTGATTTTCTTCTCGTCCATAACCACTCCGGTTGGTGGCTCAATAGCATCCCACAACCCGTGGGCATCCATTATCACTTCCATCTTCAACGACCAAGTATTGTAGTTCGTTGCTGTAAGAACCGGACACTGGAACGATATCGGGTTATCTTTCGTTGTGTTATTTGTTGAGGCAACTTCCGTCTTATAGACTCGAGGATACTTTGGCATACAGTTTCCGATCGAAACACTCGCTCTGATACCAAGTGTTTGATATCAAGGAGATAAACAAAGTAAATCGAAACAAGATGACAGTCGAAAGCTTGTATTTATTGAGTAATTGCAGGCTTATGAACGTAGCTTGCTGATTACAATGAGAGAGTACAAGAAAATTTTCGACTAATTGGAATGAATACAAACTGAGCATAAAAGCAATTTAAATGCTAAAAACTCAAATAACAAACTTGACTTATTCTTGTCTTTAATTCCCATGTTTTAAACCCAAAGGCCAACTCAAACTATCCGTTGGACTTCAAACTTGGTCAACATTTCACCCAACATTACGTTCCATATTTTTAGGTTTTATGTTAGCATTGGTTCCCTTGTTGATGCTTTCAAAAGGTTTTAAAATAGAACATACGTCATCTAACAAAACTATTTCAAATCCTTTTTCTGCCATGCAAACTATGCTCAAAACATTCTTCTTTAAAGTTGGAACATAATGAAGAATTTCAATTGTATGCATCTGTCCATTTCTAAAAATTTCAACACAAACATTTCCTCTTAAATATTCTATTACGTGTCGATGAGAATATGCTTTAATTCCATTTAAGTTTCTTATTTTTCTGAGTTAGTTCTTGTTGTCGTTGCATGTTGTTCTCTTACGATAATTGTGACCCATATTGCATTTTATTCCTCCTTATTCGAGTCTTTCACAAGAAATTCTTTATGTCTTTCCTTTTTTGAACAATTCCTTTAATATTATCTATGCTGCATACAAAAACTACAAGTTTGGTTGAAAAAAACATATTTTTTTAATGGTTTATAGAAACTCTTTTTGTGCAGCCTTCCTCTTTCTTGTCAATGAATTTGTTCCTATGTTAAAGTCTTTGAGTTTTACACACAAACTTACTTGACTGCTACTGTCCCCATGATCATTCTGATCTCTTCTTTTGATTCCTATGACCTGTCTGGTCATGAAAAAACGAGATGAAAAGAGAGGCGAATCCTCACAGCCATCGCGATTCCCTATGACAAACGTATCTTCTAATTCCACTGATGGTATAAACATAAATCTTCCATAGGTTCAGGTTCAAGAACCCGGCTGTGACACCATGTAAGTATTCGATGAACTTGATAGACGTGCATAGAAGAATATAAAGGGAAAAAAGATAACTAAAACAACCAAACTTTATTTGATCACAAAGCATCCTACTTATACATGACAACAGACGGTTATAACTACCATATCGGATGAATTATGTGATAACTACCAATCTAACTGGGGATTTTTATACCGAATAGACACCACTTAATAATACACAAAAGTTAAGTTTGTCAAACATAACTAATACAAATAATATGATTAAATATAGCTAGACTTGTTGTCCAACAATTGGTTTGAGTTAACATAGCTATGTTTAAAACTTATGCTTGTAATAAGGCGTTCACACCTATAAGCCATTCTTTCCTATTTGAAACACCCATGTCCCATGAGTACTATCAATTGAACAAGTTGATTCACAAATAAAATACTAGAAACAATTCTTTTAACTATCGTTGATTCATAAACAATATCGATAATCAGGAAATTCACACACTAACATACACTCGTGATAGGGAGAAAATGATTTTTCATAAAATTCAAAACTAATAATCTCCTCATGTTTACAAGAATATAAAATGCATGACAGAATTCAAATAGGACGCAAAACATAAAAGGACCAAAAAAAAAATCCAACAAAAACTAAAAATAACTTAAAAAAAAGTTATGAAAAAACCAATAAAATAAGTCATTTTTGGACCAGAACGACGACCTGACCTCCAACGGTGGTTTGTAGAAACGTGCTACGCGTACCAACGGTCGTTTTGACTGATCGCACGCTCAAAACGACATCTTCTACCCAATTGTTATGGCTATTTTAGTGAATCTGTTTTGTACAAACAATTCTGGGCCTTCAAACACAAGATGTATTGTTGCTCCGCACTTGGACCCGCACCAATACAGCTGCCACAATCCATTAAACCTATGTATCCATTAAACAAACGACACATCTGTTTGCTTATCTAAGAGTAATTACTCATTAAATGCACTAACTTCTAGTTATTAGTAATTACATGTTGTACCCTACACATTTTAAAACATATGGTTTAATAATCCACTAATTTGAATCTTGGGGCAAGATTATCAGGACTAAAAATCACGCTCTTAATTTTTGACCAGATTTAATCTTCCTTGCTACGTTTTTTTGGTCAAGAAACGCATACCTTCGCTCAGTTTAGAATGACAACACATTAAACAGATTAACTTTACTAATTACAAACATATGATTTAAGCCAATAATCCAGGTGTATGAAACTTGGGTCAAGAATTATTAGGGCCAACAAATCATAGAATAATAGCATTAGAGTTTATGCTACGAAATAATGGGTACTAAATTACTAATGTATACGTCAAAAATTACTTTGATTGAGATATATGATGTATAATGCAATTTGAATATATGATTTTCAGTGATGAATGAATAAATCATAAATCAACCAATGATACATGATTTAAGGCATGAGTTACAGAATTTTAATATATTAGTCCTAAAACAAGCTTTTTCTTCTAGAACTCAATAGGCGACCGGCGTTGAAGTTTGAACCAATGAGCATTTAGTTGATGTATTATTAGTTTAAAAAGTTGCTGTTAAGAGTAAGAATTACTATGAGTTTATCAACATTGATTTGGAGTACAAAACAATTGATTTAGAGAGGCCATAACGCTAGTTTACAAAACAATAAATCTTCTGCGACTGATTTTGCCGTCTAAAATATTGCCACTGGTTTCCGGTCACTTATTTGATCGACTTGTGACTGCGTTTCATCGACTGCTTTGTAGCGACTGCTTTGCGACTGTATATTAGCAACTGGCTTGCAACTTCTTTCAACAAAAGCTTTGCGATCAGTGACCGACCGGCAACCACCTTTTACTGACACACCCGCGAACAAATTTACACTATTCTAAATGTTCTAATAAAAACGGCTTTTTTTGTTTTCGTTTTGCGTCAATTATGTCCGTCGCAAATTTGGGACAACTTTTTCTGATCATAAAATTAAGCCGAAAATACTCGGTTTTCTAGTAGTAGAGATTTCACATTAACTTTAACTCCCCCTTACAAATTCTAGAGGCGTCTTTCTCACATATGTGCTCTCCATAAATATCCTTTTCTTTTAACAAACATGAATGTTTGAACAATTTAGTAAAGAATTACAAATAATGAAAATCCAGTATTATTTATGAATTTTATATTCAATTCTTTGAATCTTGAATACTATTGTTTACTAAAGGTTCCACCTGATTAGATTATATAAAGAAGTAATTAAAGCAAACCTTGGTACACATTATACCTCATCACTTGCTACATTAATCTAATTAATGCATGAGTGTTAAATGTGCTGTAAAATTGTATACCCACACTTCACCTAGTATTGATGCGTTTAGCTGATTGTTATTAAGTTATTCTTGTAGATTTTTAGAGTTTAGACCGCGTATGTTTCCTCTAATTATTTCTACACATAACTTTATTTTATTTATATATTATTTCATCTCTTCATCATTATCACCCCTCTCCATTTCTCTCTAAAACCATCTCCTTTTCACTCTTCATCTAATCTCATATACTACGTGTCTAATTATTGGCACATGTTAAATCTCAAAGCAACAAAAAATAAAAAACAACATGATATTAGGAGAACAATACAGGTACACGTAGAGAATTAGAATGCATGACGTCTTAACTATAAAAATATTATTATAAACAAAATCACACACAAAACAATAAACCTAACACTTGATTTATACTACAATTATAACTTTCTTCATAGGCTAATATATAAGAACTCAATATACATACTAAATAAACAAATAAATGTATTCCTAAACCTCTAACAAAAAACCCTAAATTAAAAATCAAAGAAAAATATAATCAAGCAAATCCTCCATCCGATTTCTTTCTGATTTTCTTCTACAGTTTTAGCTTTTACCATACAATTTCACGATCACAAATCAAGATTAAACGTTCAACACTAATAACTCATAACCACGACCACTAAGTTGTTAACCAGATTGCTACAAACCCTAGAAATATGTATATTTACTAGCTAGTGAATTAAGCAATCGCCCTCCACTAGTCCATGTGGCCATGGCGACGACGAAACAAGGCAACACAAATGGATTTGTTGGTACGAACTACAACTACAGGACCACTATGACTTGGACAAGAGAAAAAAAAAATAAAATCTAGTGTATATATGCTCGCACAATGCGTTTATTTGCAGGATTAGAGAAAAAAAATTAACTAAAATAATGAAACGTAGTGGTAGTAATAGATACAAAATCAAAGAATAATAAGTAAAAAGAAAAAGAACGCACGAAAAATTAATTTTTGACTGGTTCATTGGGTCATGGGCAAAATATCTACAATGAACCAAGACAATTTTACAGGACCAGTAATATTTACATGCGAAAATATTATATTAGTTTTTGACTATAGAAAGAGAAAAAGTACGACATGGCCATCCTAACAACAACAATTTTCAACGAAAATCTGAATTTCATAATAATTTACGAAAGACTGACTATATTGAACCATTGTTGTGTGCCTTGAATAGTTACCTAAAGTATTAGAATTGTCTAAATAATATATCTATGATAAGTACGGTGTCGAGTTCATGATAAACATTGTGGTTACCAGAACATGTCTTCTTTGATAATAAACATAAATTAAAAAAAAACATTATTAGGCTATGCGTGATGAGGGGTGAAAAATGATTATAACAATGTAAAAATATGGTATCATCACTCGGCAATTTGTAATAAAATAAAACGTATTTTAAATTTTCCAATAATATTTACTAAACACAAATACAGCCTAAAATTAAAATTAAACTTAAAAAAATTTAAATTTAAAACACCTTAAATTATAGTATATATATTCGTATCCACCATCAACTTCTTCTTTTGAGACCTCTTGCTCGTGATGGCTCTCAGTTTGGTGGTTGGTATGAGGTCGGGTTATGTTTCGTGAACCTACTTGTTAGTTGGTTTGAATTCGGTAGGCATATTGACAACCTTCATCCCGATAGTAGGGTATATGACAACCTTCTGTTGGTTAAAACTATTAAAATGATGTTACAAGTTAAATGTTCAAATGCGTATTGTCTCGGACAAAGGTTTATTTTGTTAATCTTCATGCTAAAATAATCATCAAATTGGTTCAGTGATTTTTATTGAAAACCAAAACTTGCATAAACAGTATTCCTCAATGGTTTATCAAGTTGCATGCTTAGTAGCTCGCAATCCATGACGTTGGGGGATTATTATATGATTCCTCGTATATCATCGAGACATTGCGTCGAGGCAAAAACGTGATAACTACATTACAAATTATTATATATGAGTTTTGACTGTAACAAAAGAAAATTGTGACACGCCCGCCATAGAATACTATATCCTTAGTTTCAAAGTATTTTATTTTCTTAATAATTCAGAAAGGATGACTATATCTAGAATCGCTATCAGTTGTATTTTTTTAATATTAATTAACGGTAGAGTTGTCGAAATGAGAACCAATCTAGGATTTTGAAGCCTATAAAAGCACCAACCCATTTGCCAAATTATTCACACAATCACATTCAATTTACTCGATGGAAATCACAAGTTTCTTCATGGAATACAATAGCCTATATTCTCTACTCCTTTTGTTCATCCCTTTCTACTTGTTATTTATCACAAGAAAGTATTACACCACCGTAAAAAACCTACCACCAGGGCCTCGACCATGGCCGATCATTGGCAATATACACCAAATAGGCACTAAACCTCATGTATCCGCAGCCACATTCGCTAAAGAATATGGCCCGCTTGTCTCTCTCCGCTTAGGTACTAAACTTATTGTGGTGGCCTCATCCCGAGAGGTAGCCACAGAAATTCTTAAGACTAAAGACCGTCTTCTTTCTGGTCGATCCATACCTGATCCACTTTATCAAAGTTTCATGGACTTCTATTTTGTTTGGGCAAACGATTGCAGTGATCACTGGAAATCGTTAAGAACGCTTACCCGGGGTGAGATGTTCTCTGCTAAAGCGATAGAAGCCCAACACAACTTGAGGAATGAAAAGTTGACTCGAATGTTAGATTACTTGGATACCATGGAAGGAAAAGTTGTGAGAATTGAGGAAGTTGTTTTTACTACGTTGTTTAACACTATGAGCAATCTTTTGTTTAGTAAAGATTTTCTTGATTTGAAAGATGAGGATGGAACTGCTCATGCTATGAAATCGGCACTACTTAAGATCTTTCAGAATGCTGCTACACCAAGTGTAAGTGATTTTTTTCCCATGACTCGTGGCCTTGATCTTCAAGGATTAAGGAAAGAATGCTTGAATCAACTTCACAAGTTGTCTGGCTTCTGGGAGAACATAATTAAAGAAAGAAGAGCTGGAATTACTTCTTCAAAAGAAAAAGATTTCTTGGATCGGTTGCTTGAAAATGGTTTCAGTGACACTCAAATAGATATTTTGGCCCTAGTAAGTCGTTCACAACCATTCTTATAGTGTATAGTTTGCCATCAACGTAGAGAATTAATCTATCTTTTGTATAAAATAATATCTTTTAAAAACCAGCTAGTTGATACATAATTCAAATTTTGTGGAAAAAAGATAGTTTGAATGCATGATACCAATAACTTCTTTCATCATACTCACAATAGATCTACGTTAAATAGATCTATGTTATTTTCTTGTCTCATCTTGCTAGTTTTATTAATAAAGAAAGCTTCTTTGCGGTTTAGAAGAAACTAATGAATACCGGAAAAGTTTCCATGTGATAATTATATCATGTTAAATATACTTATTAGTAATTTACTAGTAGGGTTTAGTTATGTTTAAAAGGGTCCAAATTTATCCTCTGTTGTTATCAGTATTGCATTCAATAATAAATCAACATCAAAAAACCAAATCTTAACATTCATGAGATATATGTCTTTAATGCGATTTTAACTTGTGTGTTTTCTTGAATGCAGGACTTGTTCTCAGCCGGTACAGATACTGTGGTTACAACAATGGAATGGGCAATGTCCGAGTTGCTGCGGAGCAAAGAGATCATGCTTAAATTACAAGAAGAACTAAAAAAGGAGGTCAATTCCACCTCTATCCAAAAATCTGACTTTTCAAAAATGATATATTTAAATGCTTGTATCAAAGAAACATTAAGGTTGCATCCGGTCGTTCCTCTCCTAATACCTCGTCGTGCCACTGAAACATGTGATGTTATGAATTATACGATTCCAAAAAATTCTGCAATATGGATCAACGTTTGGGCAATTAGTCGTGACCCTCAAATTTGGGAGGACCCTCACACTTTTAAACCTGAAAGGTTTATCGGGTCAAATTTGGATTTTAGAGGCCATGACTTTGAGTTCACACCATTTGGAGCTGGTAGAAGAATGTGTCCTGGTCTACCTTCTGGCGTTTACAGCCTCCAAACTATGTTATCATCTTTGATTCTTCGATACAATTGGGTTCTTCCAAATAATGAAGACCCAACAAAGATTGATATGAGTGAGAAATTTGGGGTGACATTGCAGAAAGAAATACCTCTTGAAGTTATCTTCAAACACAAAGAATAATCAACGGTTGCGTTAGTTCACATGTAATTTTTTAAGTTTGACATGTTATTTATATTTCATATGTGTATGTTAAAAATGTATTAGTGAATCAGCCGTCTGTATAGAGAGGCTGGCTATATATGCTTATATCATACTATTTCCTTTTTGTTGAATGGAATAATAAATTACTTATATTCTCTCATGTTTCTCTTAGTACGTCCTTTTCATCCTAGATAACATTAGGGTTTCCACATTTATGACGTAATAAACTAGAAATAGGTCACATCCTAGTGATTTACATAATAATCTAGTTTGATATGTTCTATATTTCAATGTTTCATATGTGTACGTACAATTTTAAGTTAAAAATATGTCACGAATAAGCCCCATCGGTTGTATATGTTTATGTACTGTTTTGTTTTACCGAATGAAATGAAAGAATACACTACAAGAAATGTCAACATAGTTAAGTACCATAGGAAACGGGTTACCTAATTAAAATTTTAGATAATATAAAAGAGGTCGAATATGTATGCTTCATCATACATCATATATAATGTATATATCATACAACTCAAATCCTTAAAGGCCGTGAACATTACGTTATATTTAAAATAAGCCACACTTGTAAGAAGTCTACACTTCACATGATACTTTATAAACTTTATAATATAAGATACAGTTGGCTTGATTGTAACACTGAAATTAAGTATTTGTAGAGTCACTACAATAACGAGATGAAAAATTTATTGTATAAATAAACATAAATTTTATGAATCTTAATAATATGAAACAAGTCTATTATATAAAACAGATTAATTCTTCTATATATATGAAAAAACCAAAGCCATAAATACTGTTTCGATGGTATTACTGGTAAGGCGCATTGTTCCTCGACTGTGATGCTCCATCTTTTAATGTGTTAGTGCTGAGGCTTTTTAATGTTTGTCCTTTCCTCCTTTACATTCTGCTGATGTTAGAGAGAGAATTGGGTTATTCTCGGTGATGCCAGAGACGGTCGAGGCGGTTGCCACTTTGGCTTGGTGGCCACTTTGCCGTCGCTGGTTTTCCGTCATCTTTGCGGTGGAGGTGGTGGCAGTACGAAATAAGATTTCATCGCCGTTTCCTCACCAAAGTCGTGCTTTCTTGCTTCTACAGTGGTTTTTCGAGGATACTTAAGATCTACAGCTCTGTTGGTGAAGAGAAAAAGGCGGTGTTGATGGCGGTCGAGCTGGTATCGCGCTAGCTAAGCCGCCATTTTGTGGCCTCCCCTTCGTGTTTTGGGGTTTTCAGTGAGGGTGGTATGCCTCAACCATTGCCCGCCACCCATAATCAGGTGGTTGCATCTCCTAACCGCCATCCTTGTCGGCGGTGATGCGGTTGTAGCGCCTCATGAAGACGAGTATTTATGGGATTCTCTTTTTAAAGTTTCAGATCTATACCCATTTAGTTCTATGAAGACGTTATGCACGCATCTCAAAACAAATTATATCTCTTTGTTGCGTTTGTTGGTTTGTGATGATAACACTATCATTAGGGCTTTCTTTAGAATGTTCATGATGAAACACTAAGTTTGCTTTGATGATGATAAGTATGGACTCATCTGAGATCCCTTTTGATTTGTCATATGTTGTTTTTGGGTTTCTTTGTAAGGTCGTTACCATTTGGGGTTTTCTTTTGAATTTTCATGATCGTGACCTTAATTGTAGTTTAATAAGGATGAGGATGATCTCATTTGAGAACTTCTATGTGTAAAGTCCTTAACACGATCGATTCCACATATTATTGCACTTGCTAATCAAATTAAGACGGGTCTGTGCGTGTGTGATATCAAAGGATTTCAAACAAACTCAACCAAATATTATTAATCAAACGATTACAATACCAAAGGAGTTTACATCGTTGAAGCTCGATCCACCCGAGGTGAGCTCCCCTCGGGTGGCCTATCACACAACTCTCTACTCTCTCACCCTCGGAGCTAACACACATATGATGAAATACAAAGGAAAAACATATATTTATACTACTAGATGTTCTCGTGCGAGAACATTAAGTTCTCGCATGGGAACTACAAGTTCTCGCGCGGTGGATAGTCTTGGAGTTCTCTCATCCTTGTATTTTTCGCATGATTTGAGTATTTGCTTTTCACTTGATATTGTAATCCATAAAGGCTAGTTCCTTAAAATTGGCCATATGGATCATAATATCAAGTTATGTTTCAACTCAGTCACTCATCTTCACGAATTATCCAATTTTCAAGTATTTGTCAATTCAGTGTTCCCCCTCAGCTTTAACCTTCTCCTAATGTATAGCTTCATAAATGATATTACGTCTAAATCAAGATTAAACTGTTCTATCTTGATTACTTACAACTTAAGATGTATTAGGCATATGATAGAGAGATCCAACTTCTATTTCAGATTCCCAAAGAACCTTAATCTTTAATCCGATGACAAGATTCTGTGACGACGAACTAAATCATCTAAAGTATTCTTCTTCCTATGTAAGATTTAATGAGCCCATATTTTCAGAGCAATAATACCAAACAATCTTGATTCTTCATTTAATTAAACCGTTCCATTATTATCCCTATCAGTAAGATAAGATAAGCCCATATTGTTAAGTTTTAATTCTAAACGACCCGAATCAAATATTGTAGATATAGAATTTTGAAGTTGATCAAACATCAAAGAAACCCTTGTTTAAGTACCAAACTTCAAATCATCCTGCATGTTCCAGATATATGCAGAAACACTTGTTCGAAAACCTTCAAATACTAACAACTTTTTGCATCTAGATCATGTTCTCGCATTTTGCAAAGTTTATGCGAAAATTGAAATTGGTCACAATTTTGTATGGATAATGAAGTTTTAACATGGTAAAGTTTTACATGAGAAAATTTTCTCAAATGAAGGTTACTGCTGTGAAGATTTTGCATGAAAAGTTTTCTCATGAAAAAACTTTTCCTGAAAAAGTTTTTTCATTAAAAGTTTTCTAATGAAAAATTTTATCATCAAAAGTTTTCTCATGAAAAATTTTCTCATCAAAAGTTTTCTCATGAAAAGATTTCTTATCAAAAGTTTTCTCAAGAAAAGTTTTTTCATGAAAAGTTTTCTCATGGAAAAGTTTCTAATGGAAAAGTTCTCGCATGAAAAGTTCTCGCATGAAACTTCTCGCATGAAAGTTCTTGCATGGAAAAGTTTTCTCATGAAAAATTTTCTCATGAAAAAGTTCTCGTAAAATACGGTTATTTTTGAAAAGTTTTTGCATGATGCGGTTATTCTTGTGAAAACTTCAACCAAAATCGACCTTTTTGAGTTTGAATCAATGCTACAGTCTCAAATCTTCATTTTCCACCATCTTAACACGAAAAAACCAAGCGTAAGGATGTAACAAAGCCGATTTCATGTGTGTTCACCCTCTGTTCACCTTCATGTCCTTCAAAACCAGTCCAAACTTGATCTAAACCTTTAGATCTTCAACCTCCATGTTTAACATCTTAAATGGATGATCGCGGAATGAAAATCTGTGTATCAGATCAACACCTTGCTCTGATACCAAAGTAAAGTCCTCAACGCGATCGATTCCACATATTGTTGCATTGGATAATCAAATTAAGATGGATGTGTTCATTTGTGATATCAAAGAGCGTCAAACAAACACAATCAAATATTAGTAATCAAATGATTATAATACCAAAGGAGTTTACATCATTGAAGCTCGATCCACCCGAGGTGAGCTCCCCTTGGGTAGCCTATCACAAAACCCTCTACTCTCTCACCCTCGAAGCACTTTTACAAATGACACACATATGCTGAAATACAAAGAAAAAACATCTATTTATAATACTAGATGTTCTCGCGCGAGAACATTAAGTTCTCGCATGATAACTCCAAGTTCTCGCATGATGGATAATCTTAGAGTTCTCATTCTTGTATTTCTCGTATCATTTGAGTATTTGCTTTTAACTTGATATTGTAATCCATAAAGGCTAGTTTCTTACACTGTGATTTTTTGATGGCCTTTGTGGGCTTCTAGTTCATCTGTGAACTCGTTTTATATTTTTATTGCATTTTGATTTTTGGTTTAAAAGGGTTGTGCATTGGCTAATTTGGGACATGTGTGAATCCCTCGCTGACCAATGTGTTTTACTTGGGGTGGTTATTGTGGTCTGATACTTATAGATATTGGTTTGGGAACTCTTTTTAATATGGTCTGATTGTTTCTTCTGATCCTTTTGATAGGCGATAACGATGAAATATAACACAGGTTGTTTATTGTTTTTGCATGGCACATGCATTGTTTGCCGCCACAGTAAACTATTGTTTCTGAGCCTTTAAGTTAAGAGAAAGTCTTTTGACAAAAGAACCTCACAAAAGGATTCTAGATCGCCCACTACTACAACACAAAACCAAAACCATATACACAACAAGCGACATAAAAACCAGTCAAATATACAGCTTATTGCAGTTAAACCAACACAACAATAACTGTTCGTCATTTTCCGGAACATGAGAACGGAAATCACCCTAGTTAATATGAAAAATTACAAAATAAGTAATGTAAATTTGAAATGAAAAGAGAACTAAATGGGGTTGGTATCTTCAATATAAATTAATTTTATACGCATTTAAAGTAAAGGAAAAGAAGTAAAGTTTGTCAAAGGGATAAAAATCTTGGACATCGACACACAATTAAAAACCCACATATTTCTTCCTTTTAACCAAATCCGAAATAGATTAGCATTCCATCTCGGATGCAACTGGCCACCTTAAAATCTTTTATTATATGTTTTTCAAGTTAAAAACTGAATTACACATTTCTTTTTTCTAAAACATACACATTCATAAAACATATGTACATCTTATATTTTTCATGTGTTTTATCACTCGCACTAATACTAGAGGATGATTTTTTTTGCATATTGAACTCCTTTTTGATTGAACAGTTCTTGATTTAGTTGGCATATTTCGTAAATCAGAAAAGCTAAAAGGTAAAACTAAAAACTAATAGAATATATGCCAAAATGCTTCTTATAATGCGAAAAACTAAAAGGTGAGACTAAAAGCGGTAAAAATAAGAGTCAATAACCTTTTCATAATTCATATACCAAAAAGTCAATTGCTCCAAAAATAACTTTTTCGAGACAATGTGACTTACGAAACCTAAACAATTGAACACTTACAAATAAAATACCAAAAACTCAATTGCTCCCCTATGATTAATTATTTTCACAATCTTTTTATTTTTCATTGTCTGCTTTTAACTGTTTAGGCTTGATGTTGAATAAAATTGGTGGGTTTTCGCACATCTTTTCATGGTTTCGATGCTCACCACAACGTGTTGAGGCTTGACATATTTCTTGAAGGCATCAGAGCACCTTTTAAAGCATAAACTAATTTTAATTTCATAATAGTAAAATATGAATTGACATACTTGTTCTAGTTAACATTACTTATGAAAATAATAAAACAAATTGCATGCAAACGCAAAATACCTTTAACCTGTCAAACCCGACAAGTATATCATCTCTCATCAAGTGAAACCTTCCAAATGCTTGTCTATTTATTTCACTGGAGCTTGATCTTGATCTTCACCACTTCTGTAAACTTCATACCCATCCAAATTCTACATAAAACATTAAAATATAATAAAAAGAACCCTAAAATTTTAATTTTATTAAAACAAACATTTACCATTGTTGCACCGAAGTTGTCTTAACATTAATATTTATCGATGTTGGATCATATGAGGCTGGTGCAACCAAAACAACACTTAGAAGAATTTTGAAGTGCTAAGTAAAGTGGTCTTCCAAAGACAAAGCTGCTATTCCGAATCTAAGTCAAAGATCTTCCGAAGCCTAAGGAGTGAAGAACTTCCGAATGAAGAACTCAGTCTTTGGAGACTAAGTTGTTCTCCATCCGAAGTATACAAATTAGAAGATCAAAGGCAAAGTATTCCGAAGAATAAAGTCCTTAAGACTAGCAGAAGTTCGGAAGAAGTTGTTTCTTCCGAAGCCAAAATGACCTCGGAAGAATTTATTCTTCCAAAGTCATTTAGCTTCGGAATAACCATCTATGAACCAGTGGACATAAGTATGGTCTGTCAGATAGCCCGCTGTAACTCTGATATACTGCATGACACTTTCCCACGCCCATGTAGTTGACCATTCTTTAATCCACTGTTCACCATTCTCAACTTAGTACAGTTGCAATTCTTAGTTTGTAACAAAAAGTAAGTCATGGACATGTCACGTCTACCTAATCTAGGATATTACTTTATCTTAGATACTTTACCTCTAGCAATGTAGTATTTGTCTAGTTGTAAATTCCAGCTAGTTTTCCAAGTATAACCGATTGTAGATAGTAGAATATATAGTTTCTGAATGTAACTTAGTAACCATACTTGTAAGAGTCTTGTAATACTGAGTTGAAAATTAATATATACAAGTATCTTGAAAAACCATTCATGTGCTCTTGTTTTCATTAACTTATTATATTACTTGTGAACTTAGTTGAGATTCTGCTTCATCTAACCGAGGGATATTAAGTGAGTTCATGAGAATATCTTGTGTTATGAGACAAACACCGATCCTGCAATTGGTATTAGAGATTTTTAGGCTCTTGATTATGAGATCTTACCATCCTAAATCACCATTGATTCTTCACACTCACTCACTTCACTCAAATGGCTCTTAACCAGAAATTTTCTGAGTCTGAGATGGGAACCATGACGAAGGCTCCTATCATCACTCCTGATGATTTTGGAACCTGGTGCAAACGTGTTGAAGGCTTTATCAAGTATCAAGATAGTCGCATATGGAGATCAGTTACTCATGGTCCATAAAAATGAAAGGTGGAATACCCAGCTGGTAATGGTGCCATGATTGAGAAGGCCGTCGAAGACTACTCTGATGAAGACTTCAAGAAGATCGACATTGACTGTAAAGCCATGAATATTTTGCTTACGGCTATACCAAACTCTATAATGGTAGGCTTTAAGCAATGCGAGTTTGCCAAAGAACTCTTTGATGCTTTGAAGCTGATGTACTCCGGTTCTGCTGAATCCAAGGAGTCCAAGAAAGATGTGTTAAAGTAGAAGTGATAGGTTCAAATGGATCGAATCTGTGATTATCTGGTAATGCAATGATCAAATCAAACAAAAGTAATCAAACAAATGCAAACATATCAAAAAATTCATAGATTTCATTGATAGCAAGCATAGGATACAAGTGTAGAGTTACAATTTCTATCAGTTCATCTAGTTACTGATTCGTCCCTACAAAATACATAACATATCTTATTTATACTATCAAGAAAACAAAGGAACATATATTTACAAATAAGTCCCTATACTATGACAAAAAACAACATAAAGACAAAATGTTAATCTTTCAAGAAGCTTCAACAATACTCCCCCTAAGATTTACATTGTCTTCAGTCCAACATGAACTCTTTTGGTTCATCTTTGATCTTGAACACGGGCTTCTCTTTGTAGAGTTCCAATTCTCTCAAAGCCTTCTTGATTGCAGACTCGAACTTCTTTCAAATATTCTGTAATCTAGTCAGCATCAAAGATCTCAGAAAGGACTGTAGCATTTTTGATCTTTCACCTTCATCTACCATATGAATAGGTGAATCATCAACAGCTTTAATAACCTCGAGTGAAGACTCCTCGGAAATCACATTCTCTTATACCTATATATCAAAAAGATTAGCAGGTAAAACTCGAATGTTGAGTGAATAAGTGTATCGGGTGTTTAAGTGAGTGAATTAGAGTGTTTGAGTGTGTCTTTGTGAATATGTGAATGAAAACTACATAAGTGTTGAATATATATGAGTGTAAATTTTTAGACGCATGAGCACTGTGAAGGCGCATGAGACTAAATTTCACATCAAGTTTTCGGACGCATGAGCACTGTGAATGCACATGAGGTTTAGACGCATGAGCACTGTTCAGACGCATAAGCACTGTTTAGGTGCTTGGGCACTGTTCAAACACATGAGACTAATATTTGGAAGTCATCACTTTCAAACATCTAACCACTAGGAAAGTCTGGTACAATTTAGGCGCATGAGCATAGTTGATACGCCCAACACTTAACCAATTTTTCTGAAATTCATCATACTCCTGATTTGGAAATTTCATCACTATTCAGGCGCATGGGAACCTTCCATGAGTCTAACACTTTGAAATTTTCACACCATCCATCTGAACACTATTTAAACACATTAGTACTGTTCACACTCAATTTTTTAACACTTGGTCAAAATTGTTTGACTATCACTCAAAATTTTCATTAATTTTCCTCAATTTTAACATTTTTGAAATTCAAACTTTTATATTTTTTTTATTTTTGACCATTATATTTTTATTTTAAATTTTCAAAAATAATTTCCCCTCATTTTAGTCTCTATTTAATTTTTACAAAACAAATAATCTCATTTTCTTTGCAAGAAGCTTTTCCACTGAATTTTAAATTCTTTTCAGGTTCATTTTTACATCATATCAAACACACACATGCTTAAAATCTCAGCTTCATTCATTTTATCCAAAACACTTTATTTTTGATTTTTCACTTTTTGAAATTTAATTATTTTATCTTTTTTATTTTTTACTCCCCTTGATGTTTTAAGTTTTACAAACTTAGATGTTTCTTTGACTATACTAGAAGAGTAACCAATCATTATTAACATGCCTGCACATAGAAAATCATGCCAAATTCAAAAATAAAGCAGAATAAAAATCTACTATATACAATTGAATCACATGCCTGCAGTGAGATCATATCAGCTAAGATCAGCACATTAAAATAAAATAAAATGATGAATAGTCATAAACAGTGATTAAATCATGATCAAGTGTGTTCCAGGTCAGCATTTCTACAGCAAAGGAGACACGAGATCTAAGGACAGAAAATGAGTGCTTTTGGCAATATGATCAGCACACTAACTTTTTCAATTCTTGGATTGATTAAGGTATGATTAGATATGACATTATGTAAGTCACACTTAGACTTAGAGAGTTCAACTCTCATCACAATATGCAAGAAATCACTTTTTTCAACTTGTTAACCCGACATATACTTATAACCAGATCTCATGTTTAGATTGTGCACATTGGCATCTTTTGCATCAAGAGAGAATATCCAGGTCTGTACTGACTTACAACAAAGGATATCTTGTCACCTCAGGACTATGATGACTCATAACAGAGAAGCGAATAGATGCTTTAAATAATTAGAGCTCAATGGTTATTCATATCACCACCAGGTGTGAGTTTATGACTTTACAAGCAATCAATCTGAGAAGTCAACACTACTCATTGGTACTAAAATGGACAAACATGAATGCATGATTGATTTAGTATGATCACAAGAATTTACTTTTTCAGTATAATTGCATGAGCTTACCTACACATCGTATCTGATCACGTCAGACTTTAGTAGCGAGTGAAGTATGCAACTGACAGAACTAACGTATCTATCATTTCTGACAAATTGCAAAGACAGATTCAGTCCTAAACAATTAACTAACAAGAAAAACTCTATTATTGTATTTTTTTATATTTTTCTCTTTTGATTTTGCAATTTTCTATTTTTGTATTTGCTTTATCATTTTCTATTGAACATGCACACACAATATATACAATCAGGCAGTTAACTTTGACAGTTTCTCTATATTCATGATTAGGCTAAGGGAGGGTTCTTATCATTTTTTTTATGAATCAGACAACTGAAACACTCAAAAAACCAGATTTTTTTAAACATGATTGATAAGTCCAATTGACTCGACCAAAATTCAAATCGACCTGGTAAAAAGGCTTTTGTAAATAGGTCAGCCAACTGTTTTTCAGTTGTGATTTGAATCAAAATGATTAAACCTTTTTCAGAGTTATCTCTAAGAAAATGATATCGAATTTCGATATGTTTTGTTTTTGAGTGTTGGACAGGATTAGCTGTAATAAATATAGCAGCAGTGTTATCAATGTAAATAGGAGTTTTAAGAAAATTGAACCCGTAATCCAGCAGTTGGTTTTGTAACCAAAGGATTTAAGAATATCCTACTGAAGTAACTATGTACTCAACTTCTGCAATTGAAACAGAGACATTTGTTTGTTTCTTACATTGCCATGAGACTAATCTGGGACCTAAAAACTAAGTACCATCTTTTAACTTAAAATCTTGCAGCAAGGCATGGTTGCCTGTCATATGCCGGCTACACCCACTATCAACATACCACGTGTTAATAGGTCTTCTTGGGCGTACCTGTATTTCAAAAAGATTTAAGTTGAGTTATCAACCTAAGCCAAGATGGTCTTGGGCTTGCCAAATTTATCAACAATGGTAAAGTGTTTAAAGTGAAGCTTTTTCAAATCAGGCGACAAATTTACCAATTCCGTTTCTTACAAATTTTTGATTATCTTTGATAGGTTTTGTCCTTAAAACATTGTAACATTTTTCAAGATCATCATCAAGATATTTCAAACCATCAGACAAACAATTTTGTTTACCAAACTTCCCACCATTCATTCTCACAGATCATGGAATGAATTTTCCTTGATTATACTGCCTTGGTTTTGCAGCATAAGAATCATCATATACATAATCATTTCTTCTTAAAGATCTCAAGCCTAAGGAAGGTTGTTTTGTCAATCTTTGAAAACCAACACTTTGATTCCATTGAAATTGTGGATTGACATATCCAATTCTTAATTGAGAATTTACATATCCATTCCTCGGTGAGTTTTTTTTGAAGTAGCAATCCTTAGTTTTGTGAGTTATTTCATCACAATAGATACAATATTTGTTGAAATAACAATCGGCTGTTGAATGGTTTCTTATATCACATATATGACAGTACCTGTTAAAGAAACATTCTTCAGTCTTATGATTGTATATATCACATATTTCACAGAACCTTTGTTGTGATTTAAACAACTGTTGATTAACTTTTGATGTGGAGGCCACATTTGATCCTTGTTTTGATTTAGGAGTTGACAAGTTAATCGCTTGTTTTTTATTTGAAAGTTTGTTCTTTGAAATTTGGGATTTGACTTTTGCTCATAATCACTATTCCTTGACTCTTTAGATACAAATCTTTTGTTGACAGCGGAAGACTTAGGACCTGAACCTGTTTTCAGATCAGAGTTAGATTTGTTCTTTGAGTTAGATTTGATTTCAGGAATTTTGTTCATGTCAAAAGTACCCGTAGAGTCTTTTGTATACACAAATTCTCTGTCAGGACCATCAGATGTAATTGGGATATATGGTCCTTGCAGGACCGGGTAAGAGAACTTAACACTTAGTTTCACACTGAGGAGAAATCTTAGATCACTTAACAATTCAAATAGGGAACTGATAACTCAAACAGATGATACTAAGAACACAAGTAAATTAAAGAGACAGAACTAAGAACAACACAAGAACACAAGATTGGTTTTCAAGGATGTTGTATATTGATCTCAAGTTCTTTTACAAGTGTTACAAAGCATAAAGAAATTACAAAAACCTAAGACACTTTTATACTACAACCTACAACTGTCACTTACATGTAAAGACAGTTGGGATTTGACTAATCTAGACAACAAGATCAATCTAAAGTCAAAAGGCAGATTGTCTTTTGACTAGTGACTATAACATGCTATAGCTCACTGACTTTTCCTAATGCAAAAAGTCTACAGGAACAAGTATGGTAAGTTACAGACAAAGGCCATTCCTACTTTTTGATAAAGCATGGGAGTTTCACCAACTTGTGTAAAGTAGGTGAACCACCAGAGCGGGCAGCAGAAAGTGTGTCAGCTTTATCAAAAGTTGATTCAGAGAAAGCATATTTTCTCTGTCCTCTGAAGAAATTAGTCTTCACAGCTTCAGAAGACTTCATCTTTGGCTTTGGAAGATGGTGGTCTTTGGCTTCGGAAGCTTTCACACTTAGAGTATTTTTCTGTTTGAGTGTGAAATTTCCAAAGTAACTCCTTCTGAACTGTTAGCTTCGGAAGATATTACACTTAGACACATTTGAGAGTGTAAGACTTCCAAAGCAAGTTCATCTTTTTTCCTTAATGCATGCATGGAAGACTTGGTTGTTCTGGCTTGTTGGTTGCATCAGCCTCATAATCTTTAGATTATCTTACAAACTCCCCCTAGGCTGATGCTACCAAAACAGAGAAGTTCTTCAGATTTTGACAGTCCATATTAGGATCCTCAACATACCTTTCTTCATCATTAGGTCTGGATCCTTCAGACTAACATAGAACCTTCTCATGTCAAAGAGATCATGCAGAGGAAGATTGAGCATGTCTTCTAAGGAATAGACATGCATGCTTTCCTGATCTCTTATGACGTACCATCTGTTTGATCTTCATCATAAGACCATGACATAATTTGTCTTCCAATAGTAAGAGGCTCTACTATGATTGGAGTTTGATGAGAGACCTCTTCATGCACTCCTTCAGGATGCTCTGACTCATCCTAAGGTTGGGAGATGGATGCCTTTCCTCTTTTTCTCTTTGAGATTGATTTTTTGGCCATCCTTTTTCTTCTCCTTGATGATTTTAACTGAGTTGAATGGTCTTGAGTACCAGGTTGATTAGTTGAGTCCCCCTCAGTTGGGATCTCCTCTCTTATAGGTTCAGAAGGAGAGAGAGGAGGACCCTGCTATGAATCAGAAGATGAAATTAGCTGAGATTCAGCTCCACGTTCAGGTTGTGGTGTCTCAATGGGTTCAACCTTCACCTCAACTTCAGGTTGAGCTGGACTTGATGGAGAATGCAAGTCCACCAGCTCTCTCTTCTTTATCTTCTGCTTGATTACCCTGATATGCTCATCCATTATGGATAGAGACATACGGCCAAGCCTCCTTCCAGAGAATCCATACAGCTTCAAGAAGCTCATCATCCTTTTTCTGTCAGCAGACTTCTTTTGGCTTTTGTGGATGATGGCCCTTGACTTTGCAGCTTCTTCCCATATTTTTTTCTTTTCAACTTGTTTTTCTTATTTAGCTTTTTCTTCCATCTGCTTATTGTATTCAAACAATATGTACTCAGATGGTAAGGGAAGAAGTACATCTGCCTAATAGAGACTTGTGGCACTCAGGTAGCTGATCATCTTTAGTCTTTCTTCTTTTGTTGCTACCTGATGTTGTTCAGTGGCCACAATCTCTGGCTTAGGACATTCTTGAACTGGGGAGAGGACAGGAATGTTCTTGTAGAGTCTTTTCAGCCTCATTTCTTTCTTATGCTTGAGGAGCAATGCTACATCCTCTACTTCCTTCCTCTTCTTTGACAACTCTGTGTTAGCCAGTTCATTCAATTCATCTAAGGGGAGAGAGATGAGTTCATCAACATTATAGTTTCTGGTTCCCAGGTAGTTTAGCCTAGCTGACCTTAATTCATCTTCCTGAGTGTTTAGCCTGGAGGCAGCCCTGATTGCAGCTTCCATAAACCCTGGGAAACCACTTGAACTCTCTCCCCTCATCTTCCTCTTCCTCTCTCTCTTCTCCACCTCAATCTCCTCAGGAGTCAGTTTCCTTTTGCCTTTGTCAACCACAGGCTTTGGTGACTCAGGCTGGAGAGAGCTTTGGCCTTCATTACTTGGTTCAGCTATCAAGCTCTAACCAGAGAGAGGTTGTAAAAAACCATCACAAGCTGGTGTTTCACTGAGGATAATGGGTGCTGAGGGAGATCCTGTCTCAAGGTTCACAGGTTCAACCTCTGGGCCATCAGTCAGGGTTTTCCCTTCGAAGATAATCTCTGGGTCTACCTCAACATCTAGTTGACGAAAGATCTCACCTGCTAGCCTCTGTCTATATAATTTTGATCTCAATTTAAACTCCACTAGCACCCTTTCTTGGATTCTTTCTGCCAATCTTGCTGCTTGTCTGTTATTGCTTGGGTTGACAAGAGGTAGATCTACCAAGTTGATGCTCTCGTAGAAACTCAAGTGTGAAATGTTGAGAACTTCTAGTTGACCCTGAGCTCTAGAGATCACAAGAGCTCTTCTATTACTATCATACCCCCAACCCTAGATTGGGTTCTCAGAAGGGGCAGACATTGCTCTTGGTATTCCCTCCTCAAACAGTTGTTGAATTAGCAAATGTAGATCACTGTGTAGAGGAGGTTGCTAAGTATGAACATCTGCAAGAGAGGATGGTGATTCCTCTATGTCCGTACTCTAGGAAGAACTCCCAGGTTCTATGATTGTAAGAATTTTCTCCTCCCTTTTGGTAGCATCACCCTCTTGCATAGGTGAGCTGTGAGATTGATCCAAGACATCCACAGGTTCTTGTGGACCTGGATGAGTTGTCCTCATAGGTCTCTCAGCTAACTTGCCCTTGAGATCGGTGATCTCAAGTTGCTGGTCATTAACCCTCTTCTATAAGATAGTCACCTGAGATTCCAGATGAGCTATCTTTGAAACAAAATAGGTGCAAAGATGTGATAGTTTGTGCACCTTTTGTTACAGACTCCCCTCATCTTCAGATGACGAATCATTGGGGGATGAGAGAATTGGACCTAAGTCTTCTTCCTCACCACCAACATGGGTTTCTTGGCTGCTGGATTTCCCCTGCCCAATGACAAGTTCCAGAGAAGTGTCAAGAGGCTGGGTTGCCATGGTAGAGGTCCTAGAGATGTTATCACTTGCAAAAGTGATATCCTCTGCCATATGGATTTCCTGAATAAGTTCAGGATGATCCACCTCAGTAGGGGGTTGGTGATGTGGGCTAGAGATGGGGGAAGCAGGAGAACTCATCTCTCCTTGAGTATGGGAAGAGAGGAGAGACTCATGGTACGCACTGAAGCCCAAATCTTCATCAAAATATAAGTCAAGGCTAGGAATGGGGAAGTTTAGATCAAGAGGTTGGGGATGGTATCTTTCCCCAAAAGGTTGATGACTAGAGTATTGAGACTCAGAGTGATGGCTTAAGGCTATTTGTGGGGTTGTGAGCTCATCAGGCTGAGCATGAGGAACCTCAGCACTGAGTGGTGGAAAGATGGGAGTGGTCTGCTCCTCAGGGGAAGTGGGAGCTTGAGATTTCACTTCCTCCTATATGGGTTCTGATATGGGGGCTTGCACATGCTTAGTAGCAAGTGCAGGGGTTCGTTGGGATTTTATTTTGTAGGTGATGGTGATGGTAGGCTGTGTTTGAGGTGGTTGAGAGGTGGAGGGTGTTGGTTCAACACTAGCTGGTGCTGCTAGGTTTTCACCCTGAGCAATGAGCTCAAACATTTTTGGGACAAGGGCTGTTTCTACCCCAGAGAAGCCAACAGTTGGCTTCTTCAAGATTTTGAAGATGTCGGGCCTCATTTGTCCTATTTTAAGAATATTATCTTTTCCCCTCAACTATGATCCCAACTCACAGTTAAGAATGTGTTGAACATACCTAGGGAACATGTAATACTCTAAGGAGTCCAAGTTTGCAAGTAAATTAGTATATACAAACTGAGAGTACCTGAACTTGACCCCTTGTACCATCCTATGGACTATAAAGGAGATGTCTTCTGGAACTTGATCCCATCCTCCATGCTTGTTAGAAAGGCTATGAATGACGACATGGAGGAGGTATTTCCATTGAGATAAGACCTTCCCCTTCCTGAAGGTTTTGACTGAGAAGTCATCTTCATAGCCCATCTACTGAATGGAGTGGTTGACAACAGATTTGAGAAAGGACAGCTCACCTGCATCATCATCTAGCTGCAAATGGGTGTTTATGATGGCCGGAGTGATGAAAACTATCCTCCCCTACACTGTAGCAGAGAGTGCCTTCTCCTCGTCCATGGTGACCTCTTGACAGGTCCTCCAGAACTCAAGAAACATATCCTCATAGAGAGGAGGATCAATTGAATGGAGGTGAAGTAGTGAGACAAAGAAAGGTACCTACACACATCTAAGAAGCTTGGATCCTTCTCAGAGTGTAACAGGGCAACCTGATTGTGTTGCCTGTGTAGGTGCATGGAAAAATTAGGGTCGTTGCGACGATCAATGTTGGCCATTTGAGGAAGCTTTACAGTGAAGAAAGGAAGACAAAGATGAAATTTGGGAGTAATTTTAGGGTAAGGATCAGTGAGAGTAGAGAGACAAAATAGAACTATTTGGAAGATATATGTTGTGGATTTGAGACAAAGTTATGACAAAAGATAAACTTTGAAATCCGCAAGTGGGTCCTACTTCTGAAAAAGTGCGCCCAAAAAGTTAGTTTTCTTGGAAGTTGTAAAACTTCCGAAGACAATTTTGGCTTCGGAAGCTTTGTAGCAAGCTTCCGAAGGCAGTTTTTGCTTCGGAAGATATTTCAAAGAATTTTGAAAAATTAGCTTCGGAAGAAGTGAATAAGTCTTCCGAGACTTAGTTGCTTTCAGAAGATATTTGTTCTTTGAATGCATTTATGTGCTTATATAAAAATTTAAGCTTCGGAAGATACTCCAAGAATTTCTTCCGAACGTAAATCTTAGATAAGCTGTTAAATGATTTAAAGACATAAATTTCTTCCGAAGGCAGTTTCAGAAATTCCGAAGGTAAATTTTCATAAATCTAAGGAATATCAGTTAAAAGTTAGTTTTCTTCCAAAGAGAACTTGTCTTATGAGGTGATCTAATAGACAACTTAGGACACACAATTTTATGAAATAAAGTTGATTAAGTTAATAAAGAAAATCTATTCAAAGATAATCATCACAATAGCTAATACAAGATATTTAAATCTTTGTTCATCAAATGCCTTTGTGAACAGATCAGAATATTGTTCATTTGTGTTAACTTTGATTAGTTTGATCCATCCATTTTCAAAATTATCCCTAATCAGATGATACCTGATGTTGATGTGTTTGGTCCTTGAGTGCTGCACATGATTCTCTGTAATAGAGATGGCACTGTTGTTGTCTATGTGGATGGGAGTCTCCTTGAAGTTGAATCCATAGTCTAGCATCTGACTCTGAATCCAAAGTACTTGAGCACAGCAGCTTGCAGCAGCAATGTATTCAGCTTCAGTAGTTGATACAGACACACAGGATTGCTTCTTGCATTGCCAAGAGACTATCCTTCCACCAAGGAATTGACATCCCCCAGATGTGGACTTTGCAGTCATGTTGCAGCCACCATAATCACTATCTGTATAAGCATAGAGATTAAAGTCTGAATTCTTTGGATACCAAAGGCCTAGATTTGGAGCACCTTTGAGGTATCTGAGAATCCTTTTGATAGTGATTAGGTGTGACATCTTGGGGTTGGCTTGATATCTTGCACATATACATGTGGCAAACATAATATCAGGCCTGCTAGCTGTAAGGTACATAAGTAACCCAATCATAGCCTTGTAGAGATGTTCATCAACATACTCCCCCTCAAGATCAGGACCAAGGGAGTAGTTTTTGGCTATGGGTGTCTTTGCAACCTTACAGTTAGTCATCTTGAATCTTGTAAGTATGTCTTGTACATACTTTGACTGACTAATGAAGATGCCATCTTCAACCTGCTTCACTTTAATTCCTAGAAAGAAACTGAGTTCCCCCATGGCACTCATTTCAAATCTATTCTTCATCAGCAACTCAAAGTCTTTGCAGAGCTTTGGAATAGTTGAACCAAAGATGATGTCATCTACATATATTTGAACTAGTAGTGTGTCATTCCCTGTTTCTTTGATGAAGAGAGTCCCATCAATAGTACCTCTTTTGTATCCATGATGATAGAGGTATGTTGATAGTGTCTCATACCACTTTCTTGGAGCTTGATGCAGTCCATATAGAGCTTTATCAAGCTTGCAGACATAATCAGGATGATCTGGGTCTGCAAAGCCAGGTGGTTGTTTGATATAAACTTCTTCATCAATCACCCCATAGAGAAAAGCACATTTCACATCAAGCTGGTAGACCTTGAAATCCTTGGATGCAGCATAAGCCAGGAATATTCTTACAGCTTCAAGTCTTGTAACTAGAGTAAAGACATCAGTGTAATCAATCCCTTCTTCTTGAGTGTATCCTTGGACAACCAGTCTAGCCTTGTTCTTGATGATAATTCCTCTATCATCCTTCTTGTTCCTGAATACCCATTTGGTACCTATGAGAGTCTTCCCTTGAGGAAAAAGGGATAAGTTCCACACCTTCTGTCTTCTGATTTGAAGCAGCTCATCTTGCATAGCTTAAATCCAACTTCCATCCTTCAAAGCCTTATCAACTTTCTTCAGCTCTATCTAGGATAAGAAACAAGAATGTAGACAAACATGGTTGTCATAAGTTTGTCTTCTGGTTCTTACCCCTGAGTCAACATTTCTAATGATGTTTGTGGTGAGATGTGACTTGTGGATCCGAAGTTAAGGGATCACAGCAAGTTGGTTGGACAGATCTAAATTAGAGAAATTCTAATCTGGCAATGAGGTGTCTCCCACCACATCAGCATACTTATCAATAGAAACTTGATCCAATGAGTGTGTGACATCATTCATGTTGTCTTCAATGGGGGTGGTTATCAGCATCAAGAAATTCTTGATCACTGTCACCACCTCCAGTTCCTCCTGCATTAGAAGTTCATTCTTCTAAATTCTAAGCCTCTGAGCTGGAATTTGAAGGCAATTCAGTTGAATCAGTAGTATTTGTCATGCTTGTGCTGATAGGAGCCTCAATTACAGGGTTAGTCACCACTGAGCTGAAGCAGTCTTCTTAGTTGGTCATCTCAGCTCAAATCTTGGATCAGGTTCTTCTGTTGATCTATTATCTGTAGATCCTTCTTAATGCTAAGCTTACCATTTGTAACCTTGTCCCTGCCAGTAATGTAACCTCCTGCATCTCCTCCAAAAGCAACTGGTCCTCCATCAAATCTTTCAAATTTGGAAGTAAGGACTCATTGCCTATCATGTGCCTGGAGCAGCCACTATCAATGATCCATACATTTATGTTTGCCTTTGGCTGTTCCTGCATAAAAAGAGATGATTTAGTTACATTTGGAAACCTAAGCCTTATTGGTCTTGGGCTTGTTAAAATGAGTTGAAGGCAATGAAACATTAAGTGATCCTATGTTTAGGCTCTAAGGATCATTTGCTGTTGCTGATGAAGAATCTTCAGTCACAAGGTCTTCCTTCATCTTCCACACCACCTTTGGAAAATTTGGCTTGACCTTCAAAGCTTCGGAAGCTTTTGCAGCTTTGGAAGATTTGGAGACTGGACCTTCGGAAGATCTTGCTTTCACTGCAGCAAGCTTCAGTACTTCGGAAGCATTCCTTTCTTTCGAGACCAAATTTTCTTCCGAAGACAATTTTTCACTTGCCTTCTTATTCATTTTGGAGCTTCCGAAGGAAACAGATTTTCCTTCCAAAGCTTTCTTTTCCTTCTTCTTCCCAGAAGCCTTCTCTTTGACCATGTGAATAGTACTTTTAGGATTGTAGATGCAATCCTTAGCAAGATGAGAAGTACTACCACACATGATGTAGTCCATTTGCTTCCTTCTGGGAGTCTTCTTCTGAGAGGAAGACTGAACTTGAACACTTTCTTTCTCCAGCTTCTTCTTCACATATGATGCAGCAATTTTCTTAGGGAGAGAATTGCTCTTGGAGGAGGATGGTTCAGACTGTGTAGCAGTGGTACACAATAATTCAGCCTTCTCTTAGCTGGAATGAATTGGAACTATACTAAAACTCCTGGTACTAGAGTTTGTAGTTGATTCCTTAGCCTTTACCACTTCAAACCCTGCAGAGATAGACAGTTGTTTCTGCTTGGAGTCAAAAGTGGCCTTAATCTCTTGAGCCTTCTTTGATCTTCTCTTTGCTCTTCTGATCAAGTTCTTCCTCTTTGTCTTTGTCATACCAGCCTTCTTACTCTCCTCAGGAGCATGGTGACCCTTTTTGGATTGACTCTCTTCACTCATTTCAGAGTCATTCCTCACTATCTCCTCTTCATCCTCTTCTTCACTGGGGTCTATAGAGGGCAGCTCATCTTGACCAGTTCCACACCTTGGAGATCTTACAGCTTGGTATCTTGGCTTCTCATTCTGGTGCCCTCCTTCAGTGTAGTTTGGCCTGGATGATGCTTGGCTACCATTTGACTTAGGTGCCTTGGATTCTCTAGCAAAGTGTCCCATCTGGTTACAGTTGTAACACTTTACTTTGCTTTTGTCTAGCCCAAACTTGCCACTGGCTGCATTGCTAGGAAACCTTCTCCCAGTCCTTTTGTAAAACTTCTGGGCTCTATGAGTGAGAAGAGCCACCTGCTGGACTATCTCCATATATTCCAGATCATCTGGATGGATACAGTCCAGGTCTTCAAGAGTGAAGAGAAAGTTGCCTAAACTTTCATCAGTAGAGACAAAGGCTTGAGAGGAACTTGTCTCTTGGAAGGGACTTCCTTGGATGTAGCTCTCTTTGAGTGTCTCTGGGAAGGTGATGAAAGGTCCCTTTTGTGAAGTTTCAAGGTAGCAGATAAGATGATGCTGTGGTTCTCTGCTATCCCTTTCACCCACATGAAGGGCTGAACTCTGGTGAGTATTGGAGTTACCAGATGAATTTTGCATGTTTATCTCCATCTGGTATCCACTGAGTATCCCATACAACTCAGTGAGAGTAAGGGTCTTGAGTTTTTCAATCCTCTTAATGGCCACACAATAGTGTGTCCATTGTCTAGGGAAAGAGGACATGAACTTCCTAACAATATCCCTGTTCTCAATAGTTACCCCAACATCAACCAGAGTATCCATAATCTCAACATACCTGAAGTATTGTTGAGTCATGGTTTCACCTGTCTTGAAGGTGAAGTTTTCTAACTGCTACTTCAGAAGGTCCTTCTTGTTCTCCTTGGCTTCATTGGACCCCTCATACATCAGTTTCAGTGCATCCCATAGCTGTTTAGCGGTCTTGCACTTCTTGAAACCTCTGTTGATGGAGTTTGGAAGAGCAGTTTGGAAGGTTGTCATGGCTTTCTGATCAATATCAATCCTTTTCCAGTCTTCATCATAGAAGTCAGCCCTCTCCTTTATTATCATGCCACCACCAGCAGCAGCTGAAGAAGTGTATGGTACATGAGGTCCATTGACAACAGACTCCCACATCCTGGAATCTTGAGACTTGATGATGCCTTCCATTCTTTGGCACCAAGTGTCAAAATCCTCAGGAGTGATCAGTGGGGACTTTTTCATAGTTCCAGTTTCCATATCAGCCTTAGAGATAGCTGCCATTTGAAGAGTTAAGTGATGTGTGAAGCTAAGAGGATCAAAGATGGTGAGATCTTACAATCAAGAGCCTAGAAAGCTCTGATACCAAATGCAGGACCGGGTAAGGGAACTTAACACTTAGTTTCACACTGAGGAGAGATCTTAGATCACTTAACAATTCAAATAGGGAACTGATAACTTAAACAGATGATACTAAGAACACAAGTAAATTAAAAAGACAGAACTAAGAACAACACAAGAACTTAAGATTGGTTTTCAAGGATGTTGTATATTGATCTCAAGTTCTTTTACAAGTGTTACAAAGCATAAAGAAATTACAAGAACCCGAGACACTTTTATACTATAACCTACAAGCGTCACTTACATGTAAAGACAGTTGGGATTTGACTAATCTAGACAACAAGATCATCTAAAGTCAAAAGGCTGATTGCCTTTTGACTAGTGACTATGACATGCCATAGCTCACTGACTTTTCCTAATGCAAAAAGTCTACAGGAACAAGTAAGGTAAGTTACAGACAAAGGCCATTCCTACTTTTTGATAAAGCATGGGAGTTTCACCAACTTGTGTAAAGTAGGTGAACCACCAGAGCAGGCAGCGGAAAGTGTGTCAGCTTTATCAAAAGTTGATTCAGAGAAAGCATATTTTATCCTTCCTCTGAAGAAATCAGTCTTCACAGCTTCGGAAGACTTCATCTTTGGCTTCGAAAGATGCTAGTCTTTGGCTTTGGAAGATTTCACACTTAGATTATTTTTCTGTTTGAGTGTGAAACTTCCGAAGTAACTCCTTCTGAACTGTTAGCTTCGGAAGATCTTACACTTAGACACATTTGAGAGTGTAAGACTTCCAAAGCTAGTTCATCTTTGTTCCTTAGTGCATGAATGGAAGACTTGGTTGTTCTGGCTTGTTCGTTGCATCAGCCTCATAATCTTCAGATGATCTTACATTTCTTTCTCTATTGACTTCCACAAGTCAGTGTTAATAAAGTTCAGATGATGCTCCAATCTAAGAGACCAGTTCTTGAAATCAGCTCTGTTTTTGAACATGGGAACCCTGTTCTCAGAATCTTCAGACTTAACCTTTTGTATTTTTTGAATTTAAGAAAATGACTTGTTTTTGTTGTTTTTAAGTTTTGAAATAAAACTATGAAATGAAAATAGTTTTGGATTTTAGCTTTTGAAAAAAATTTCTAGGTGTTTACTGATAAGTCTGAGTGTTCAAGCGCCTAAATAGTTATCAAGCGCCCAAATAGTGGTGAAGTGTCTGAATAGTTCTGAAATGCCTGACTTTGAAGTAGAAATGCCTAAGGGAATGCCTTAGTTGAATTCTGAAAAACGCCCAACTGGTGATGCGCTCAAACAGTTCTTAAACGCCTGAACAGTTGTCAAGCGATTAAACAGTTGTTATACGCCTGAACAGTTGTAATGCGCCTAGAATTACTTTGTTCCAGCAAAGTCACAATGTGTCCACACAGTTACAAAACTCCTCAACAGTGGTCAAACGCCTCAACTGAAAATGCCTAAACAGTGTTAAAAAGCCTGAACAGTTGTCATGCGTCTAGACACTTAAACAATTTTTAGTAGTTTTCAACCAAATTCGCCTAATTCATCAGCTTCAACAAACTCAGATCTTATGAAAATCTTCAAAACTTGTTCAATTGGTCTAAAAACTTCCAATTAGGTAGTAATTAGGTCAATTAACAATCCTTAATCTTCAATTTGATCAAACAACAACAACAAATCAGTATTCTGATTGAATTGAAGTCCGAAATGAAGAACACTGTTCGAACACTAATTTGATCAATTTCTCAGATTTGAATGAATTGAACACCTAATTGTGATTCAAATCATGTTTCTATGGATGAAACACAACTGAAAACAACAATTAATTGATCAAATTGCAATCAATCACAGATTTCAAGTGATTCAAAGAGCTCAAAATGTTGATAAGCTCTAATCACTGAACCAACAGCTCTGATACCATTTGATAGGTTCAAATGGATCAAATATGTGATTATCTGGTAATGCAATGATCAAATCAAACACAAGTAACCAAACAAATGCAAACATATCAAAAAAAATTCATAGATTTCATTGATAGCAAGCATAGGATACAAGTGTAGGGTTACAATTTCTAGCAGTTCATCTAGTTACTGATTCGTTCTGCAAAATACATAAAATATGCTATTTATACTATCAAGAAAACAAAGGAACATATATTTACAAATAAGTCCCTATACTATGACAAAAAACAACATAAAGACAAAATGTTAATCTTTCAAGAAGTCTAACAAGAAGTTTGAGAACTTCACATATATTGTTGGTGAGACCTTGAGCCAACAATACTTCAGGTACATGGACTTGATCACCTCTTTTCAGTCTATGTCTATGGGAGTGGTTCTTGAGAAAAAAAAAGAAATAGTAAGTAAGTTCATGAGTGAACTTCCTCATGAGTGGACTTTCTATTATGTCTCAATCAAGAGAACTGAGAATATCAACACTCTCACTATGACTGAACTATATGGAATCCTTGATGGATACCGTATGGAGATGGAAACTCATAAAAGGCATCAGATGAGCAGACCCTCAAACCATCCTGTTAGCAATGCTCTACATGTTGCTAAAGGATCAAGAACTCCTTAGCCCCAGTTGTACCTGAACTACCCCCAACAACCATCCTCTTCCTCTGGACCATACATCATATTCCCTGTGACACCTAAGTCTCAACAGGCTCAACAAAATCCTTTCCAAGATAGTTGTGCCTTTGTTTCAGGGAGTGAGCACTCTGGAGATTTCAATTTTGTTTTGATGATCTAGAGTGTTTCAGCCCAGATGTTATTGAATACATGGACATTGTCCAACAGTTGGCTCTCCTGGGCTACTGAGCAAAGAAGTTCTTCAAACGAACTAGAAGGTAGTTCCCTCAGAACCCAACAAACAACAAATTTGGGTTTGACAAGACCAAGGCCAAGTGCTACATCTACAACCAACTTGGTTATTTTGCAAGTGCATGCAAAGCTTCTAGATCCAATCCTGGAGCCACTCAAGCCTTATAAAATCCTATTATCCCAAAGGTTGCAATCAAAACCACTGAACAGCAGACTGCAGTTGTTGCTCAAGAAGTTGATTGGAGCTTCATGGTGCAAGATATCACTTTTGCTCAAGCTCTCATGGCTGGAACTGAAGACACTAAGGTATATGAACATCTCTGTACTCCAGCCTGTATTGCTAAGGTCAAATTGTATCAAGACTACAACATGGAAATTAAATCTGATATTGAGTCTTTAAACATACTAAAATCTAATTTTAAGAAGTAGAATATGACTACAAACTCAAAATAGAAGAGTTAGAGAAAATTGTTTCCTCTTTAAAACATGAACACTCAAACTACATGGCTTTCATCTCCATGTTGACTGAGGCTCAAGCCCAGCTAGTAATAGCTGAGGCTAAAGACAAGAAGTATGCCATTGAAGAGCATAACTTCAACACCATCATTGCATCATCCTCCCACTCAAATGTGTGTTATCAAAACAAAAGTGGATTGAGAACCAATGAAATTGCTCCACCACACTCTTTTGTGTCTATGAGACAGCCAAGATATGGCACTGAGGAGCAGGAGGTTTGAACTGCTGACCCACTACCTAATGAGCAGAAGAATGATGCAACAATAGTAACCACCACATGGAAGGATAAGGTAGAAAACCTCATCCATACCACTGATGATCAACCTTTAACCACCAACGCTAGAAAGAACAAAATCAGGGCAGCAAGAAAAATTGCCAAGAAGGTGGCTGAGACTAAGATGAAGATAGACCCAAGGCAAAGGGTGTATTCATATCAGCTGGATTTCAAGTGGTTGGAAATCCCAATTCAGGAAAAAAGTGTATTACCAGCACTTCTATCCAGATGAAGGATCAAAAATCAAAAGGGAAGGCTGTTGAAGAAGAAAAGAAGAGAAAGAAACAACAGTCAACATGCCGCATCAAAACTAACATTGCATGCATAATTTGTGGTCTGAATAATCACATGGCTAAAGATTGTTACTACACTCCACCAAGCACATATTATGCATCTAATGTTAAGAAAGGAGTCAAGGATGGTTTCACATTTGGACCTTACCATATGGTCCAAGTGTTATGGAAAGGAAAGCTTGTTTCCGAAGCCAAGTTGCTTTCGGAAGAAACTCATTCTTCTGAAAGGAAAATAGCTTTGGAAGACAAGCTAAAGAACAAATAAAGGAACAAAAAGAATCCTTTGAAACCTTCTGAGAAGAAGACTGCTTCAGAAGAAAAGGTGGTGAGAACTTCTTCCAAGAAGAAAGATGCCTTGGAAGCAAGTCATGCTGCACAAGCCTCTTCAGGCTCATCAACACTGATCAACCATAGGATGGAGTGGAAGATCAAAAAAGATGTTGCAGCCCAATCCTCTTCTTCACAAACCATAATTGAACCCCCATGCATACATTTTGGTTCAATTATATCATCTACATTGGAAGAGCCCAAGTCCAACAAGGCTTGGGTTTCCAATAGTAACTAATCATTTCATCCTATGTGTAGGGACATGCACATGACAAGAATGGAAATGTTTGGATTGTGGATAGTGGAAGCTCCAGGCACATGACAATGAACAAATATCTCCTACAAAAGTGTGAACACTTTGATGGAGGTTCTTTTCAGTTTGGAGGTGAAGCCGGATGATACATTTCTGGTAGAGGTAGTGTATCCAACGGTAAGTTAAAATTTGACAAAGTAAACTTTGTCAAACAGCTTGAACACAATCTCTTAAGTGTTTCTCAATTCTATGATCAAAAGCACCAAATGTTTTTCACAAAACATGATTGCATTATCCTTAAACTCGGGATGACAATTCCTCAGTAATTAGTGCTTCTTGATCTCCCAGGAGAGGGGATATGTACAAGCTGGATATGAACAATGCTTCCCCACTAGGTGATGTATCATGCTTTCTTTCCAATGAAAATGGTGATAAGTCAACTCCTTGGCATAAAAAAATGTGCCATGTTAATTTTAAAACCATGAATAAATTGGTTAAAAATAATTTGGTACATGGTGTGCCCGAAAAGGAGTTTATCTGTAAAGATAATTGTGTTGCATGCCTGAAAGGAAAGCAACACAAGGTTTCTCACAAATCCAAAGAAGTTAACTCTATCACCACTCCATTACACTTATTGCACATGGATCTATTTGGTCCTACAAGCATAATGAGCATTGGAAGGAAATCATATTACCTTGTGATTGTTGATGATTTCACAAGATTTATTTGGGTTTTCTTTCTAAGAACTATAGATGAAACTACTAAAACTTTAAAATCTTTTATTCTTAAAATTGAAAATCAGAAAGATCACAAGGTAAAAAAAATTAGAAGTGATCATGGGAATGAGTTTATGAATAAAGTTCTTGACTCATTCTCTAACTCAAAAGGGATTGCCAGATAATACAATGCCCCTAGAACACCTCAACAGAATGGTGTTGCTGAGAGGACGAACATGACACTTATTCAGGCTGCAAGAACTATGTTAGTTGATTCAAAACTGCCTCTAACTTTCTGGGCAGAGGTAGTCAGCACTGCATGTTATGTGCAAAACTGGGTTCTCATTGTTAAGCCCCATGGAAAGACCCCATATGAACTATGGAACAAGAGGCCACCGTTCATTGGCTTTCTTAGGTCCTTTGGCAGCAGGTGCACCGTACTTAAAATAAAGGACAATTTAGCAAAATTTTCTAAAAAGTCGGATGATGCTATCTTTGTTGGATATTCCTCTACCTCTATTGAGGAATCATCCATCATTATTGTTAATAAGCACACTCCTTGTGTTAAGGTCAATGGTCCTGAATATATTTTTAATTTAGAATTGTTTCCAAACTATTCTAAACCATCTTGTGGGAACATTTTAGCTGGAACAAGAACTCAAAGTGACCCCTATGAAGATCAAATGTTTGAGTTACCCAGAACTATTCCAAGTTCTCCAAGAAGAAATAAAGATCAAGCTTGTGGAAATTCGAAAAATCGTAGGAACGAATATTGCAATCGTATTGTTGTCGTTTATCTTCTCTCACACACACACTCAACCTAATTGTTTCTCTCTCTAGACTAATTCTTTATTGTTTGTTATTGTTAGTTCTTACAATGCTTAGCAATGTTTAGAGTATAAAATGACTACACTTAGTCTATTTATACTCTTTACATAAATGAACAAAATTACATGTAAGCCCTATTGATTACACAAATATTCTTCTACGTCTGATAAATTCTCTGTTGCTGATGTGTGACTGCTGAGTGTTGACGTCATTTAGGACGACCGCTGATGTTGACTGTTGACTTTGACCATGGTTGACCAATTTTGACCAAGTTTGACTTTGGTCAATTTTTGTTCGTTTTGATCATATTTTCAGCATAGCTTCACCGTGTCGGTTTTGGTAATCATCATGAGATTCGACACTTAGGTTTTGGTTAGTAACATCATCAAATAGTCTAACAAAGCTCCTTCAAGTGAAAGTCCTAAAAGTTTGAATATCTTAGGAAACAAAGGAGCTTCAACAAGTTGTCAGCTAACTGAGCCTCATAACTCAACAGCTGACAACTCAAGAACTCAACACCAAGCTTAAGAAGATTGTAATCTGGAGGAACAGGAAACTATTAATGATACTTCTCAGCAAAATACCATTGATGCTATCATAAATTCATTCAAATTATTGAATGAGTGTGAGACATCAGCTGGTGATGGTGCTCAAAATGTTTAGCAAAATATATCAAATTTGGATCTATCTATGCAACTAGATGTGATTCCAGTAGATAACTGGAATTTTTAAATCTTTGGGCCCCACTTGATTGTACTGTAAAGATACCATCGAAGAACAGTAGATAACCGGAATTTTTAAATCTTTTCACCATATCATCTGCCGCCTACATCTACTTAGACCTCCAAAAATCTTTTCACACATCATTTCACCTTATCCAGTGGATTTTTCACCACATAAAATTACCAGCTATTTCTATTTCTTACTTTTCTTTACCATTTATCGAAACCCCAAAATTTCATTGTTCATCTTCTTCATCTTACTTTCGCTATCCTCCCACTTCAATTAATCAATTTCTCTAAAAAACAATGGCTTTAAATCCTCAACACAACCAAGTCGCCATCCTTGATTCTTCAAAGGATGCTGATTTTGCCCCTATTGTCCAATTTCTATCACAATCGACATACTTCACTGCCTTCACTGTTAACCCTACCATATACTCAAACCACCTGGCCGAATTTTGGGCCAATGGTCAAAGCGAGACGATTAATGATGAAAGGGTCATCAGATCGAGGATCTGTGGGCAGGAGATCACCATAAGTGAGACAATCATTAGGGAGCATCTGGAGCTTCATGATGAAGGCGCCCCCACTGAATTCCCTAAGTCTAAGTTGGAGGATACCTACACTCAGATGGGATATGGTGGTGATGTGAGCAAGTCTAAGGTCTACAAGTTTAATTTCTCCTACAATTGGAAGTTTTTGGTGCACATTGTCCTTCACAGCCTATCCAACAAGTCAGAGGGATGGGATCAAATCCCATATGATTTGGGCTCCTTGGTCCATGGGTTGGTAAAAGGCCTATGATTTAACTATTCAAAATTTGTGCTGAACAACCTAAGAGGAAATCTTACCTGGGAGCTATTCTTTATGTATCTCCGGGACCAGGACAAACTACAATGTGAAAATGTTTTACTGGTCCCTCACATGAGGCCTGGCATCTTCAAGACAATGAAGAAGGTGTCCTCCAATTTCACTAGAAGATTCACTAATCTTCTTCCAGGTATGCTTGAGCCAATTGCTCCTAGTGACATCCCTTTAAGCCTAACAGGTGATAAACCCCCACCAGACACCACTACTACAATTCCATTTACTTCTTCCCACCCAATCAAAATCACCTACAAAAGACGCCCTAAACGAACCCTTAATCAATCTACTCTGATTGGTCAAGTCCACTCTCCTCAAACCAAAAAGGCTAGAGTGGAATTCAGGGCTCCCACTCAGCCAAAGGTCCAACCATCCTCCACCATTGACCACAATATCAGTACTGAGTGTCCTCATTCTCAACCTGATGAGCCCACTACCACAGCCTTAAGCCCTCAGGGTGAGTCTCAACACTCTCCTAAGCAGACAAAAAGGGATAGCCACATCCTTTGCTCAACTGCTATTGCAGAAGAGCCATTAGGTGCTGACCAACATCTCGGGTCATTAGATATAACCTCCTTATCTTTTCTTGACCTTTTAATCTGACCTAATAAAGATATCATGTTTTATCAGGGCCATGATGTTGATCTACCTCACAAATCTTCTGATCAACTGAGCCCTAAAGAAACTCTAATGTCTAGCCCACATCAGCTAAGCCAAACTGAGGTGAGTCCAATCGAAGTGAAGGTGACTCATGTAGCTTCAGCTGTAACTACTGAGAGTGTTTCACTAACCTCTCAGGATAGTGGTAACATCAGTGAGACTGAATCTACGGCAACCTTGCCAATTGATGCCTCTAAAAGAGACATCAGTATTCAAGGGTATCTAAGGCGCCAAGAAACCACTATTGGTGGTGATGATGAACATACTAGGTATGTTATCTCATCTCCCAATGATTCTTCAAAAGAAGATGAGGGTAGTCTGCAACTCATTCTCAAAGACCTACTTTCTAAAGTCATAAACCTTGAATTAAAGGTTAAGACTTTAGAAGATAGGTCTACCACTCAGCAACTTGAGATTGAAAATCTCAAGGCTCAACTAGTTGAGAAACAGATTGAGAAGTCTGTTAGGCATGTACCAATTCAAGTTTCTTTAAGTTCCTCCTCCAGCTCATCTACTTCTCAAGATGATTGTACCAAAAAGGAGGAGAATGTACAAAAACAAAGACATGATGAGGAGTTATCTGCTCAATCTACGTATCAGATATCAACTCAAGTAGGACCTAACATTGCTATTACTTCCCTTGATGCCATTTCTTCGTTCTATCCTACACGGCAACACCCTGAAACCATCTTTCTTCAACCACCTTCTATCACAATTCAAGTGGACCCAAGGATGCATATCAATCTTAATAGATTTTTAACCTAGTTTCTGATAAGGTCCTCACTTGAACAACCCTCACCTAATTTAGCCATTGCATACTTTGGAGCTGAAGAGCTTCAAAGGTTGACTGCATCATCAACTCTGAGGAGGAAGTTGGTCAACCCAACGTCTTTGTCGAACCCAAGATTGACTTTGAATGGGATACAAAGACTGATGGCCCAGCAACTGAATCAAGAGGGACAGATGATGCAATTCTTGTTACTTCCGAGGCTATGAGAACAACTTCCAAAGTGGAAGCTCAAGCTTCGGAAGCAATTCTATTTACTTTCGAAGCTTTGGAAATCTCTTCCAAAGTTGAAGTCCAAGCTGCGGAAGGAACAATTGAACTATCTTCCTTGTCTGATGACCTACTTATCACAGAGGGTATTCTTGACCTAGCTTCTAAGGTCAACAATGAGGACTTCCTTACAACTCCAATCTTCCATGCACCACAAGTTCACACCCCCTCTCCTTAACCTGAATCCTCTAAGCCTGAGTCTCCAAAGGCTGAATCTTCCTCTTATCCTAAAGGCAAGTGGAAGCTCGCTACTAAAGAGCTTCTAGAGGAGGAAAGGTTGGAAAAGCTGAAGAAGAAATGAAGACTTGATACTGGGAAGCTGCTGGCTTCAAGCAGCAAAGCAACAGCAGCCGCCCAAGAAAGTATCAATAATCAGAGGAGAGTGGAGGTCATAAACACGCTCATCAGCCTGGGAGTGGACAATGAAGAAATACGTCTACTCCCACTTGATGAGCTTGTGAAGCTGGAAAAGGAAACCTTGCTATAAAAAGAAAAAGAAGAGGCAGCAAGGTTGCCCATAGAGGAGGAGAAGATGAGAAAGTTAGAAGTGGCAAGGGTAGAGGAGAGAAAGGAGAGGATAGACTTTCTCTGTACAAGAGGCTATTCTCAGAAGGAGCTTTACCTCATGACTATGATTCGATCTTGTTCCTTTTTCACAAAGAACAAGATCAGATCAACAAACAAAGAAAGAAGACTACCAGGGAGAAGCTGAAGGAGGAGAAGAAGAAGAAGGAGGAAGAGGCAAAACTTGCAGCTACCAAGATCGAGGGTGATAAGGAATGTATGAAAGCCAACCTTAAAGTCCACGGATTCACTGGCAGGAAGGTGGGTCCTATGTCTCTGAAGACCCTATAGCGACATGCCAGCGACATCAAGGCTGACATTCGCTTAGGAAGAAGGCAGGAGGCAGCTCTAAGGCAAAGTGTTCAAAAGACTAGACCTAAACCAACTCCCAAACCCAAACCAGCACCCAAACCACAACCTATGCTCACACCTTTTCCTTCCCTATCAAAATTGAGCCAACATTGAACCTTATACCCCTGAACCCACAATTCCTACTCCTTCACCCCCTGCCTCTCAACAACCACCACCACCACCTATCCTAAAACCCAAAACACAACCCCGAGCCTAATCACTACCCAAACCATCTTCTGAACCATCTAAGCCCCTATCCTTAGAAGAATTCAAGGAGATCAAAAGGAAGATCACCAACTACACAACCCGAGCGACATCTCTTATGAGGAAGAGTCTATAAATCTTAAATACATTGATAGCTCTTCCTGTTCCCTCACAAGAGGTGCATTCCTTGATCTGCCAAGGGGAAAACTAGACCAAGCTCTCCAACTTCTTGCCACCAATTTTGATACACTTAAAGAATAAGAAGAAGTTATGAAGGAGACTGGTGACTCTGCTAGACATAAGAAAAAAGACAAGCTGCCAACTAATCCCCTCAATCCTAGAAGCCAAATTGTCCAGTGGAGGTTTGATGAACCAATGCATAGCTTTGTTGTGCAAAGGGAGAATTGTCAAGAAAACCGACTTGACACATTTGCTCTGCTACACTCTAGTAGATTTGACATTGCTTAGTTAGCAAACCATTCTTCAATCCCTCTAACTCTCAGATAGCTTCTCACATAACGAATCATCATAGCAATCTTCATGTTGATGAGCTCACAGAAAGAGCCAAAATTGAAGAAAAGTTGAAAAAGAGAGCAAAAGAAGAAGAAGAAGGAGCAACCAGAAAAGGAAGAACATTCCTACAGATGGTTGAAGGACCAACTTTTGATCCTATAATTAGATGGGAATATGGCTATAGTTCCCATCAACTAACTCTCTTTAGAAGGATAGAACAAACGGTCCATGTCATCCAGAGCAACAAATTAGATCTACTTTCAACAGATGACTTGTACAAACTCCTCACCACCACATCAGGGAAGAACAAAGAAACAGACAAATATTTCCTTTCCCTGGCATTGAAGACCTTAAGGAGTAGGAAGAAGTGAAGTTTTGGTAGCATCAGCCTAGGGGGAGTTTGTTGGATCATATGAGGCTGGTGCAACAAAAACAACACTTAGAAGAATTTTGAAGTGCTAAGTAAAGTGGTCTTCCAAAGACAAAGTTGCTCTTTCGAAGCTAAGTCAAAGATCTTTCGAAGCCTAAGGAATGAAGAACTTCCGAAAGAAGCACTCAGTCTTTCGAGATAGTTGTTCTCCTTTCGAAGTATAAAACTTAGAAGATCAAAGGCAAAGTCTTCTGAAGAATAAAGTCCTAAAGACTTGTAGAAGTTCGAAAGAAGTTGTTTCTTCCGAAGCCAAAATGATCTCGGAAGAATTTATTCTTCCGAAGTCATTTAGCTTCAAGAAAACTCATAGTTTGGTTCAGGAAAACAACAGTTTATTATGCATATCTGCCCTAAAACAAGCAGAAAACTAGTAAAAGAGGGGATCTAGAACTCACGTTGGACAACTTTTGAGTGAACCACAACAACCCGAGAGCAACCTGGAGTTCAAACACCTAAACACACAAAAACAAGCAACCCAACACCAAGAAACACATAAAAATCGGTCCAGAAGCTTAAATCCAGCTGAAACCGAGAAGAAAACACTTTAAAAAAACTTACCTTCTTGAAGAATTTTACACTTTATCTTTCTCAAAACCGGATAGCTGCCACATTCTTTCAAAACCGGATAGCTGCCACATTCTTTCTCAAAAGAATTCTACACTTTCCAACAACTAAAGCTGATCAGCATTAGTCTGAGGAAGATTTTAGTGGCATTGACGATCTTACTGGGGAAATAGAATATATAGACATTTTTAGCAGTACCTTTAAGAGTTTATATGAATACATTGGATTAGGAAAAGGTAAACTTCCATCATCATCAGGATGTGTATACTCTAAATTATTAGATGTTGCTGTTGATAAGGTTGATCCAAATGCGCCTATGGCCACGTCTTTCACTTAAGGTGAGTTATCAAACTCACTTGGTATTATCTCATACTCCTATTGAACTTTTCCCTGCAAATAAAAATATTACAAGGCATTAAATTTTTACTAAAATGTAATGATATAACTTTTGTAAAATAAATAACCAACTTTTTTCAATATAAACAACACTTGTAGGGGTTGAACATAGAGGCTCGGGAAATCAAATTAAGATAAGAAGATCAAGCCATGCGAGAAGTCTAAGTTACCATGCGAAAACTGCTTCTCGTGCGATAACATCAAGTCGCGCGAGAACTAGTGACTCGCGTGAGAACTAGTGACTAGCGTGAGAACTCTTAGTTTAGTATAAATAGGAGTTTTGTAATGCAATTAAAAAGCTTTCTCATTTTCTTGATTTTCATACTTACTGTAATTTGTGCAAAATCAGAGAGTAATACTACTCGAAGTTATTTACATCTTGTGCTCATGTTCATCAATTGATTCAATCTTAAGCGTAACGTCAATATTCCGCGTTTTCATTACGAGATCGATCTACATATTGTATTGATCCTTACAATTGGGATCAGAGCTTAGTATGCTCTTGATTGATTGATTGAAGATTAAAGTGAGTGATTTGGAGTGTTCTTGAAACATGATTTGATTGATATTTGAAGATATACTTGATTTCTGCAAAGTTTGATCATATTTGAAGATGATGAAATATTTGAAGATATACTTGATTTCTGCAAAGTTTGATCATATTTGAAGATGATGAAACTGATTATCTTGACATTTGAAGAATTGAAGATGTTTTTGATCTTAATTGAGCTTTATTGAATCAATTAGAGACAACTAGGATCTTAATTGCACCTAAATCATTAATTGAACACTTAATTAATCAAATTTTAATCAATTTGGTGAAAAAGTGAAGCTGAAAAAACCTTCGAAATTGCACAAACTAATCAGGCGAAAAGTTTGTTATTCTATGCGAAAAGTTGGTTTCCCGCGAGAAGTAGAAGATTTTGCAAGAGTTTGTTAAAAGTTTGTTACAAAAGATTCATCTCGCACGAAAAGTTGTAGTATTCACAAAAGTTAGTTTTAAAACTTTCCGCGCAAAAAGTTTGTGAGATTTCTCGCGAGAACTTGGGTATTCACGCGAAAACTTCAAGTTTGAATTTTTTTTTTTAAAGTTGATTTCAAATTCTGAAAGATGGCAAATCTGAAGCACATTACTCCTACACTCAATCTTGACAATGAGATCGGAGCGAGCACAATGCCTCCTCGACTACTCAGTGAAGAAGACTATCCGGATTGGGTCTATCGCTTTGAGAATCATGTCATTTACACTGAACCCAAGATGATGAGATCTATCAAACAAGGTCCATATATCCTAATTTACAAAAATGACAAGGGAGACTTGGTTCCAAAGCCTGAACACCTTTAGGATGAGGAGGATATGAAAAAGATAGAGCTTGATGACAAAGTGTATGCTGCCATCACTATGGCACTTACTAATAAGATAGCCTAAGAATTCAAGGATTATAGGAAGGTGAAAGATTTGTGGGATGCTATGGAAGAGCAGATAATATGAAACAAAGACATGTGGGAAAGCAGGAAAGACATGCTTAACCAAGAGTTCAATATGTTCAATCAGATTCTTGGTGAAACTTTGGAAGCCCAGATGTCTAGGTTCGTCAAACTCACAACCAAGATGAAGAGTGCAGGAATTACACTGGAGAACATTTCAGTGAACAGGAAGTTGTTGAACTCACTACCATATAGTTGGAACAACAACTGCACTACTATTAAGAGAACCAAAGATTTGTTTACCCTATCCCTGAGCGATCTGATCTCGACCATCAAATCCTATGACACATATGATAAACAGAGAGCTGCAAATTACATAAACACAATGGGAGCTGAAGCATCTGCTTTGTATGCCAAACTGGCAAGTAATCTGAATTACTATGTCAGCTTCTCCCAGTTGTGTCAGCAACAACAACAATCAGTATCAGGTCATTCAACTATCAAGGATCAATCTTTGCCTCAAGTACAACCATTTATATCATCCTATTCTCAAAGTCAATCATCTCAACCTATACAACAAGAATTTGTTGTCAATTCCCAACCAAACAAGTAGACAATTCAGATTGCAGAAGAACATCTTGCCTTATTTACATAATTCATGAACAACTATAAAGCTTCTCTGCTGGAAAACTCAATACACCTAACATCATGGTTGATGATTTGCAACAAATCAACCCAGATGATGTAGAAGAAAATGACATCAAATATCAAATGGCCATGGTGGTGTATCATGCCAAGAATTTTGCAAGAAGAACTACGAGAAAAGTTTTTGGTCTTAATAACTCTAGCAAAATCGGGTTCGACAAATTAAACTTGAGATGTTACAACTGTGACAAACCCGATCACTTTGCTAGAGAATACACTGAGGGAAGGTCTGTTCAAGCTGATAATGGGAAGAAGATGGTAATGGTAGAGATTGAAACTAAAGGAGACAAGGCTAGTTCGTCCGACAACAAAGCACTGGTATCTCAAACTGAAGGTGAGTATGACTGGTCCGACCAGATGGAAATACTGGATATGAAGCTATCTACTGCTTTGTTAGCACAAATTTAGAGTGATGAAGATTGAGTTGAAGAAAATGTGTTGGCTGAGTTTGTGTCTGAAGATATGCTACAAAGAGTGTTTGAGAAATTAGAATTGAAGAAGGTTGAAAGTGTGGAAAAGAATGCTGAAACTAAATTCAAGAAAAAACCTGTTGAGATTACTCCAGCTTCTTCAACCAGTGTGGAAGAGAAAAAGAAAGAGACAAGGAAAGAAAAGACTGTTGAGAACACTCCAGTAAAAAATGATGAATTTGATAATGCTATTGAGTCTACTCCAGCAACTGGTTGTGATGACAAAGAAAATACTGTTGAGATCACTCCAGCAATTAAAGCAAAAGAGAAGGTAGTTTTAAAGGCCTTCATGGTACAAGTTGTGACTGAAGAGACAAAGAAACAAGAAGAAACTGAAGAGGTACATTCTAATCTTTGTTCAGATAATTGCATAGAAAAGGTAAACAGGTATAGAGGTCATAACAAAATCATGATCTTAGATGTTGAAAAGCTTCAATATCAAGCTCGTAAATATAAATCTGGTGAGAAATTTTTTAAAGAAAAGATAGATGGTTTAAACAAATCAAATTACCAATCAAAATTAAATCTTTATGATAAAGATTGTAACATAAAAGATTTAAAAACATGTAATGATGAATTATCTTTAGAAATTAACAAACTCAATAGTGAACTCTTATCTGCAAAATTAGTTGATGAAAAATTTGAACTTTCATCAAATATGGTTGAAGGTATAATCAAGTCTCAGATGACACAGAAAATTAATGGTGGAAAAAGTGGAGTTGGTTATGCTAACATTGCACCACCTATTAATCATGATTATACATCTTTGCCTTCATCAATTACAACTCCTGATGAAGAGACCTATGGATTAGGTTTTCAACCAAACATAAATTTCACACCTCCAGTCAATGTTTCACTGACTGTTGACCCTGTCACAAAAACTAAAATTAATATTAAACATGACAATTTTTTTGCAGAATGTGCGAAGAAAGAAGGGTTGGTTGAAGAGTGGGAGAGCGATGATGAATTAGATTTTAAGGAAAATAAGATTTGTAATGAAAAACAGACTTGTAATTCATCATATGTGATAAATAAAAGATTAGAAGATTTTGTTGATTCAAATGTCTGTTCAAAAATGTCAAATAAAGAAAAGAAAAGAGAATCAAAAATAATCTTTAAGAACAAAGAAAGTAAACGTGTCACAACATCCATATCTGACTTGAAAACTGATTTCAAGAACATATTTGTTTCTATAGGCAACATTGATAATGAGGATCATAGTTTTAAAGAAACCAATGTTAGTTTCTTTAAAAATAAATCTTTTATTATTGCTAACTCTGTGAAACAAGATGTGTGTAGAACAGGTTTGAAATAACTAGACCTACTCCAGTACAGACGATTCATAAGGATAAAGCCATAAATCATGCTACATCAGCATCAATAATGAATCTAAAAGCTAGGACCAATATCTCAATTTCTACAAAATAATCTCGAGTAATTCATAATGAGAGAAAGGAAAGAGAGACTGTTAAAGAATCAAAAGGCCAAAGACAAACTAAGGCAAGATTCTATGATAACTACGGAAGTTATCCAAAACAGTTCATGCAAAACATACGAGCGCCAAATACATATCATAAAATATGTTTTTATATGTGTAGAAAGCCAAATCACAAGGCTTGAAATTGTCACCATTAACATCCATTGACAAGAAAACAAAATTTTCATAATTCAATTGCAAACAATAGAAACCGTTTCATTGTAAATGCAAATTTTAAAAGGAATTTAAATATGTCAAATTGTTTTACTAAAAACAATACTGATTTAAACAAAGACAAGTCACAAGTAAAATCAGTACAAGTTAATAACAATTCCACCACACTACCAATCAAACAAGTTCAAAGGTGGAAAGTTAAAAACAAATCACCTGAGCCTTTTGTTGTTGAAAAATTTGTTTTCGATGACAAGAGAGATATGATATTGCGAAATGTATCATATTTAGATGAAAACAAAGAGCTCAAGTCAACCATGGCTTGGGTTCCTAAAAATGAATAAATTTGTCAAATTGTGCAGGAACAACCAAGACAAGCTATCAACAGTGTTTAGCATGTAGATTGTGGTTGTTCACGGCACATGAATGGTAATATATCTCTGTTAAACAACATACAACCATACAACAGAGGATATGTTATCTTTGCAGGAGACGAGGGAGGTAAAATTACAAAGAAAGGTACAGTGACAAATGGTGTGTTAAGTTTTGAAGATGTCAATTTTGTAGAGGAACTAAAACATAATTTGCTTAGTGCCTCTCAAATTTGTGACAAAAAGTATTCAACATATTTCACTAATAAAGAATGTCTTATTCTAAAACCTGGCTTTGTAATTCCTGATGAATAGATTTTATTACGAACTCCAAGAGACAAAGACACGTATTTACTAGATATGAATGGTTCACATTCATTTGTAACTGCGTCGTGTTTGTTATCTAAAGCCTCGGAAAGCGATAAATTATTATGGCATCGTCATCTTGGTCATGTAAATGTTAAAACTATGAACAAACTGGTTAGAGGAAATCATGTTGTTGGCCTACCTTTGAAAGAATTTCAACTAACAGAACATTATCTGCCTTGTTCAAAAGGCAAACAACACAAACTTCCTCATAAACCAATTGCTCGTACCAAAATTGACACTATTCTTCAATTATTACACATGGATTTATTTGGTCCTGTTAGTGTTTTGAGTTTGGGACGTCGTGCATATTGTTTAGTCATTAATGATATTTTTTCTATATTTACATGGGTTTTCTTCTTAGCATCCAAAGATGAGACACCTCATTTGCTGATGCAATTCATTATACTCGTGGAAAATCAGACAGACAAAACAATCAAATGCATACGCAGTGATAATGGAACCGAATTATGTAATCGTATCTTAAACGAGTTCGGTGATTCAAAGGGAATAGCAAGACAATTCAGTTCTGCAGGCACTCCACAACAAAATGTAGTTGCTGAAAGACGAAACATAACTTTAATTGAAGCAGCAAGAACTATGTTATGAGCAACCAAATTACCATCATTCTTTTGGGTTGAAGCTGTTAACACTGCATGTTATGTACAGAATCATGTATTAGTCAACAAACAACAAAATATGACTCCGTATGAAATCTTTTTCAAACATAAACCCAAAGTCAAATATTTCAAAACTTTTGGATGTTGTTGTACTTTGTTAAACACATCTGATTCTAAATCAAAATTTGATGAAAAAGCTGATGAATGTTATGTTATTGGATACTCAACCAACAAAGTAGCATATCGGGTTTATAATAAAAGATCAAAACAAATAATTAAGTCATTTGATATTGATTGTCACAAATCTAACAAAACAGATGCAGGTTCTGCACCTTCATGGATTTATGATTATGCTTCTTTATTTGAAACATTTAATCGACCATCTATTGTTTCTACTGCTAATCTACCTTTGACATCCTCAATTCTAGATATTTTTGTTAATGATATTGGATCTATGACTTCTCAAGCACAAGGAATGACTTTACATATACCTTCTTCTTATAGTGCTGCAACTGTTCCAGATTCTGTTTCTGAAATGGATTTACCATATTTGGATACAGTTGTTGAACAAGCACCATAGGTTTCTGATCAGTGTTCATCTTCTACTCTAAATGATCAAATTGATAGTATTCAAGTACCATTTGAAGATCTTTCTTATAACACCCGGAATTTTATTAAAAGGAAAAGAAAAGAAGAGTAAAAAGAAGGAGAAGTGAAACACTTCAAAGTAAAAGGGGTAAATGTTTGCAAGTGGCAAACTTGTCTATTATGGGTTCAAAACGCAGGGGATGGCCGCCCACACCCCGATTTCACACCTGCTTTCGGCAGCAAGAAGAGAAGAAGAAGTTTCAACAGTATTTTAGTGTGAGAAAGCTAAATTCTCCTAGAAGGTGAGGTTTACTTGTAATTTCTGTTCGATTTCAGTTGGTTTCGAGCTACTGGGTTGATTTTTATGTGTTCTTTTGTGTTTGGTTGCTTGTTTCGGTGTGTTTAGGTGCTAGAACTCCTAATTTCTCTCGGTCTGAAGAAGTCTTACTCGAAAGCTGCTAGAGGTGAGTTCTAGATTCCCCTATTTTACTTGTTTTAAACTTGTTTGGGGCTGAAATGCATATTAACTGAATTTTTACAACCAAAGCATGAGTTTTCTGTGTTTTTGTATCTGATGTGTATGCGATGTGTGTTTTAAATGCCTTCTTTGATGTTGTGTAGTTGTAAGCTCTGTTCTAAGTGTTTAGCATCTTAGATTTGTGCTAAGGATATGTTAGAATGAGGATTTGGAACTGGTGGAATAGCCTAAGTAATGTGTTCATCCGAATTTGCATTTTATTCATCCGCATTTGTTGGAGTTCATCCGCATTTGCTTTTGTTCTTCCGCATTTGTAAGTGTTCATCTGCATTTGCTGATCTTCATCCTCATTTGCTGAACTTAAACCACATTGGTTAAGTTCATTCACCTAAGACTTAGCTCATCCGCATTTAGTATTATTCTTCCGTATTTGGACTTGTTCATCCGCATTTGGACTTGTTCATCCACATTTCGACTTGTTCATCTGCATTTGGACTTATTCATCATCATTTGGTTCACCCGCATACCTTTAGACACTTAGAATATTTTCTGAAGACTTTCATCCGTATTTTTTCATTCACATTGGTTTACATTCATCTGTATTTCTCTTGGGACTTAGCATTTTTCTGAAGGATTTTTCTGAATTTTTGGGAATAGAGTTTATGTGTTAGAAACTTATGTTTAATGGAAGTTTATACTTGTTCTATGTTTCTACTGTCTTATTTATCTTCTTATGGGCTGCTTGTTATGGATAATTATTATTATACTTCATGATATGTGATTATAAAACAATGGATATTTAAAAGTATTATTCATAACCAAGTGGACAGAAATAAATAAAAGAAGGACAACGGAACTTAATGAATGTTACCCCTGGGCCCTTATAATAAATTGAAAGCCTTGCAAGCACAATGGAATGAGGTGCATGACCTTGTTGTCGTTAGCTCAACTGATGTGTGGCTGATTCAGGATGCACATCTGGGGTCTAATCCTAGGGATTGACCAACAAATCAATGGGACCCAAAATCATGGGCAGGCTTCGTGCCAAGCAGTGTGGGTAAACTATCGATGGGTTAGCTACCATAATAAATCTTTGCCGACAGGGGTTCGGCATCTGTTGCCATCCAACAATGTAGGCTCTTGCTTCGTCCAATCCTAGTTAATGAAAGAGAAAGATAATGAAAGAAAGAAGAATAATGAATCTCCAAATGATTGATTATGTATAATGATGAATGATCACCAAGTGAAGTTTACAAAAAGTATATTTTCTATATTATCAAACTAGAACTCACTTAGCAACGCTGACTTTTTATATGCATGTTCAGTTGGCAGGTAATGTTGTTGCCGAAGATGGCACGGAGTTCAAGCTACTTGGTAAGCAAACACTGGCATCCATCTCATGCAAAAACATTATTGTTGGGTTCAACAATAGATAAACTAAAGCTTTCCAAACCACAGTCAAAGCCAACTGAAGATCTCATTGTACAAGTTCAGAGACCATGTTGATAAACAGAACAAAACAAACACAAGAAAAAGTTAACATGTCAAACTCAACATCAAGACCACAAGAAAAGTCAAAATTAGGTCATGATGTAAAACCATTATAAATAGAACCACCAGTGCTACTTTGTAACATGTGGTTATTGCAAAGTGTGTGAGTGGCTGGTAGTTCTTATGTATGCGTATGTCATGGTGTAAATCACCACCCAAGGAGAATTTCTCCCCTTTGGGTGGGTTTGATGTTCATCCATCTTTGTATATGTTTCTTCATTGTAATTTATTATTTAATATCAATGAAATCATAACATTATACATTAGACACACATCCTTGTTCTTTGATTCACACACTTCCACCCATCATTAATTTTGAATTCTCAGATCTGAAAATGATGAATCCTAAAATCCAAGCTCAACAAATCTAAAATTTGATTCAACAAAATGGTATCAGAGCTGTTGGTAGCTGGGTTCATGTATGTTTCAGATCTGTTTTCATCTTTAAAGATGTTTACAAAAAGAAGAAAATCAGAAAAATGAAAAACAAAGCATCTGTTCATCAAAAACTCATCTGATCATCAACAAAATACAAAGAACATCAACAATTTGTTCAAAATTGGTACGATTTGAAGATGATAAAACATTCAACAAATCATCACTTCAAATTCGGTGCAATTGTGACAGATTCAAATCAAATCCACGAAGAACATGTGTTCGAGCAGAACATTTGGATTCGAACAGGTTACATCATAGAAGACAATTGTTAACTAAAGCTTCCTAAATCAATCTACAAGCTTTCGAAAAGGATTCCTAAATTATTCTCACATTCAATTGAAAGTGTGGAATGATTTGGGATGATGAATATCTCGACACATATTACAGTAGAAGACAAAACACAAAATTATTATGCGAAGTAAAAGAAATGCGACTGGAACACAAACTATCCCCATTTCTTCAAAGAAATGCGGATGTGTAACTAAACAAATATGGATGTTCGTTAACAAATGCTGATGTTGAACACAAATGTAGCTGTTGAACATACAAATATGGATGATGTATGATTAAATGTGGCTGAGAAGGTGCATTAATGCGGATGTTCAACTTATCTAACCAAACAAATGCTAATGTTACACAACCAATGCGGTTGTGTAACTCAAGCAATGCGGATGAGTTCCAAATGCGGCTGATGAGAACAACTAATGCGGATGTTCACTTCATGCAACTAAACAAATGCTGACTTATGCACTAATGCGGATAGTACAAATCAAATGCTGATGTTTAAGTTAACAAATGCGGCTGTTGACTTAAAAAATGCGGCTGTTGAATTAACAAATGCGGTTCTTGAACTAAAAAATGCGGGTGTTGACTTAACAGATGCGGATAAAGTTGTGTTGAAATGCGGATGTTAAGGCAACCAATGCTTATGATGATTCAGCAAATGCGGATGTCATATCAAACTTCAGCCTTTGTTTTTAAACAATGCTGATGCTATCAACAAAATGCACATCCATCAACAACATCAACATCAACAACATCAACTTCAACATCAACAACATCAATAACAACAACATCAACAACATCAACACCAACATCAACATCAACAACACCAACATCAACATCAACAACATCAACTCCAACATCAACATCAACAAATGCAAGAAAGATGATGAACAGATGATTACAACAAACAAGAAAAGCAAGACACATGATGAATACGGATGATTTCAACCAACAGGCACATCCATTTTCATATTCAACAAAAATGAAGAAATCATCCTTGGTCACATAATCACTGATCCAATCAAGGATTTGTACAACTGTTAGAAACTCTTTCTGAAGTACTTGGAACCATCCATTATCAAGTTAATTCAGAGATTCAAAGAGTTAAAGTGTTTTCAAGACTGACTTATGTTCCTAATGCTGTTTATTGAAGTTCAAAGCCTCATCATATGCCTAATACATTCTAATCCTTTGAGTGTGATATGAACAAACAGTAATCCAAAAGTGATACACCTCATATCCAATACGTTAAGTATTCTCAAAGAGATTCTATCCTTTATCAGAAATACATTAGGAGAAGCTTAATCTGAGAAGGAGAACTACAGTGAACTGTGTCAGAACATCAGTTGATCAAGAAGACATGTGACAGAGAAGATCTTCAAGTCAAAGTTTGGCAAGCATCAGTTTAGGGGGAGTATTGTTGGGTTCAACAATAGATAAACTGAAGCTTTCTAAACCATAATCCAAGCCAACTAAAGATCTCATTATACAAGTTCAGAGACCATGTTGATAAACAGAACAAAACAAACACAAGACAAAGTCAACATCAAGACCACAAGAAAAGTCAAAATTAGGTCATGATGTAAAAACATTATAAATAGAACCACTAGTGCTACTTTGTAACGTGTGGTTATTGCAAAGTGTGTGAGTGGCTGGTAGTTCTTATGTGTGTGTATTTCATTGTGTAAATCACCACCCAAGGAGAATTTCTCCCCTTTGGGTGGGTTTGATGTTCATCCATCTTTATATATGTTTCTTCATTGTAATTTGTTATTTAATATCAATGAAATCATAACATTATACATTACACACACATCCTTGTTCTTTGATTCACACACTTCCGTCCATCTTTAATTTTGAATTCTCAGATCTAAAAATGATGAATCCTAAGATCCAAGCTCAACGAATCTAAAATTTGATTCAGCAATTATTGTTGTTTTGTAATACAACTAAGTATTCTTTTGTAACTTTAATCGGCGATGTATGACTTGGCAAAAGTAATTATTGATGCATGAAATGGGTTTTGATAATTCTTCCGCTTTAATATTTTCTTATGTTCATATATTTTAAATAAGTTTTAATAATGAATGAAGCTATGAATGACCAACTGTGGGGTCTCCGGGATCAGGGCCTTACAAGTTGGTATTAGAGCCTAAGTTTAAGAGAATTGGGTAAATTATTTTCAGAACCTAAACTTAAACTAAGAATGGGACCGAATGGAAGGATGCCAGCCTAAGTACATAAGTGCCATCAGGTAATTTTCTTAAAGATAACCAGTATTATGTGCGTGTGCTATGTGAATTATGTGCTCTTAGTAGATTTGGATAATGACGTAGTGAGGATAGGAAATACTCTGGGGATGAAGAGTAAAGTAAGTGACTAATCACAACTGGCCACTGTAATTAGGGACTTACTATACTTGACATAATCTGAGTTATTACCGTGAATGACCGTTTTGGTGTTTGAATCTTATAGCGTTTAGAGGATGGCTGGTGGTAGATCTTCGAAGGATTCTCGAGGTGGAGTACGTGGTGGACGTGGTACTGGGACACGTGCCATGAGGAATAGGTCTAGAACTGTTGAAATGGATCTTGAAGAGCCCGAGTTTCATCACCATGGAGGTGGGGATGAGAGCGTTAATCTGTCGGCCTTAGTGGAGGAGGCTATAGTTGAAGGGGTTCATCAAGTCATGCACACGATTTTGCCGTCTGTGGTGACTGGGGTCATTAGGGCTGTAAGGGAGGATGAGCGAAGGTGGGAGAACTAGAGTAGAAAATGTGCTGGTAGTGGCGGTTTCCCTCCCAAGGGCAAAAGGACAAAGGTAGAGGGTCGCAAGGTGGCTGCAACCGAGTTAGGAGTGATGGTGTGCCAGAAGTGTGGGAAGGGGCATGCAAGAGAATGTAGGTGGGGATTGAACGTCTGCTTTCAGTGTAGGAAGGAGGGCCACATGGCAAGGGATTGTCGTGTGGTGAAATGTTACAAATATGGCGAGAAGGGGCATATGAGCAGGGACTGCTAGAAGCCGAGGGCTGAGAGCTCTGGGGAAAAGAAGGGGACTGAGAAGGAGGGCGAAGGGAAAAGGCCAGGGCATTCGCTATGACTTAGGAGGAGGCTAGGGTGGACCTCGACACGGTGTCAGGTACATTTCTAGTAAACCAAATTTGTGCCTCTGTGCTATTCGATTCTGGTGCTAGTAGGAGTTTTATTTCTACTGCCTTCTGTGCTAAGTTGCCTGTTAGAAGTAGAAGTATTGATGAGCCCTTCGAGATAGAAACTGTCATTGGTAAGTCTACCAGAATTTATGATCTGATTAAGGATTGTGACATAGAGTTGGAAGGCCATAGGTTCTCTACTAAATTATTCGTGATGCCCCTAGGCGGATTCGATGTGGTTCTAGGGATGGATTGGCTAGTAGCCTATGAGGCAAATATTGTGTGTCGCAAGAAGATGATTCGATTGACTGCGCCTGATGGGAGTTCAGTGATGATTTACGGTGATAGGGTCAGTACGGTTCCAAAGGTAATTTCAACGGAGACGTGGATGTAGTGCCTACCTGGCTTATGTGAAAGATGCGGATGTGTCAATACCACGATTGTCCAATGTACCAATCGTGTGTGACTTCCCAGACGTATTCCCGGAGAATCTACCAGGTGTGCCACCGGACCGCGAGATCGAGTTCCAGGTTGATTTGATACCTAGTGCCCAACCTGTTGCCAAGGCACCGTATCGACTAGCTCCCTCCAAGATGAAGGAACTGATGCTCTAGTTGCAAGAGTTGCTGGACAAGGGATTCATCCGATCGAGTATCTCTCCCTAGGGTGCTCTGGTCTTGTTTGTAAAGTAGAAGGACAGTAGCATGAGGATGTGCATCGACTACCGTGAATGGAACAAGTTGACGGTGAAGAACCGGTACCCACTACCGAGGATTGATGACTTGTTTGATCAGCTCCAAGGCGCCAGCTGGTTCTCAAGGATATATCTCCGATCTGGTTATCATCAGCTAAAGGTTAAGGAACATGATATCCCGAAGACCGCATTTTGGACGCAATACGAGCATTATTAATTCCTCGTTATGTCTTTCGGTTTAACCAACACGACAATTGCTTTTATGGATTCGATGAATCGGGTGTGTCGGTCGATGTTGGATAAATAAGTGATTTTTTTTATCGATGATATCCTGATTTATTTAAAGAACGAAGAAGAGCATGTTGGTCACATTCACGAGGTATAGGAGATGCTTAGAAGAGAGAAGCTGTATGCTAAGTTCTCCAAATGCGCATTCTGGTTGCAGGAAGTTCAGTTTTTGGGTCATGTGGTTAATTCTGAAGGGATTATGGTGGACCCGGCAAAGGTGGAGGCGGTAATGCAATGGAAGACTCTAAAGAACCCATCCGAGATCCGCGGTTTCTTGGGTTTAGCGGGCTATTACCAGAGATTCATCCAAGACTTTTCCAAGATAGCCTCACCATTAACCAAGTTGACCCATAAGGAGGTGAAGTTTGTATGGGGTCGAGAATAGAAGAATGCTTTTAAAGAGCTATAGACGAGATTAACCCAAGCTCCTGTCTCAACGTTATCTAAAGGGAACGAAGACTTGGGGGTCTATTCTGATGCTTCTTATTCAGGATTGGGTTGTGTGCTGATGCAACAGGGGAAATTTATAGCCTATGCGTCCTGAAAGTTGAAAATCCATGAGGCTAACTACCCTACCCATGATCTGGAGTTGGCAGCTGTGGTCTTTGCATTGAAGATTAGGAGGTACTACTTGTACGGGACGAAGTGCACTATCTTCACTGACCACAAGATCTTGAAGTACTTCTTCGAGCAAAAGGATCTCAACATGAGGCAAAAGAAAAGGGTTGGAGCTTATCAAGGATTATGATTATGAGATCCACTACAATTCGGGCAAGGCCAACCTAGTGGCAGATGTTCTTAGCCGAAAAGAGAGACCCGAGCCGATTCGGGTAAAGGCTTATCAGTTGGTAATGACCTCTGACGTGATGAAACAGGTCGAGGAGTTTCAAGATAAAGTGTTGAAAGAAGATCGCCTCAACTTTGAAAGGATGAAGGGTCTAGTCGCGGAGTTGGGTAAGAACACCCACGATATTAGAACCCGATTTGGGCGGATGTGGATTCCTCTTTACAGGGATCTACAGGGAAAGATCATGGATGAAGCTCATAAAACTCAATACTCAATTCATCCCAGTGCTATGAAGATGTATCATCATATTAAGAAAGACTACTGGTGGCCGGGTATGAAGCGCGATGTAGCAGAGTATGTGAGTAAGTGCCTTAGTTGCTTGCAAGTGAAGGCGGAACATCAGAAGCCATACAGAAAGATCCAACCCTTGGAAATACCCGAGTGGAAATGGGGGCACATCACCATGGACTTCATTACGAAGTTACCACGTACGGTAAGGGGGTACGATGCCATATGGGTGATTGATGACCGTTTGACGAAGAGTGCTCACTTTCTACCAATCCGCGAGATGTAACCATCTGAGAAGTTGGCGACTCTGTTCATCAAAAAGATTGTGACTCGTCATGGAGTGCCGGTGTCTATATGTAACGCCCAAAAAAAAAAATTTTTAAGGAAAAGAATAAGACAAAGAAAGAGAAGTTGCATAAGTGAAGGAGCTAAAGTGTACAAAGGATAAATCATTATTATTTTATGTTTAAAAGGGGTATGGCCACCCTTACATCCCCCTCCTCTTCACCGTTTTTGGCTGAAACAAGAAAGAAGAAAGAAGAACTTTGTGTTCATCGGCTTCTAGAGAGAGAAACTAAAGAATTGGTGATGGTGAGTGTTTACTTGAATTTTTGTTTGGTTTCAGCTGAGTATTCAGCTTCGGGACCAACTCTTATGTGTTCTTTTGGGTTCGGTTTTGTGTTTTGGTGTGTTTAGGTGTTTGAACTCCTTGTGCTCTTGAGTTTGGTGGAGTTTTCCTTGAAGGCTGCAATAGGTGAGTTCTAGATCCCCGATTTTTATGTTTTAAACTTGTTTTGGGGCTGAAAATGCATGTAACTAACTTCTTATTCCTTTCAGCATGATTTAACCATATGTTTATGCCTCTGTTATACGGGTGAATGTATGTTGTGTATGTTTTGCTGTGTTTCATGTATATATGCTTGTTTAAGGTGCTTGGTATGTTATATTTGGGGTAGGAACATGTTAAAACGATGATTGGGTCTGAAAAATAGTGTATGTTCGAATTTATAATTGCCCATGCGCCCAACATAGTGCCCATGCGCCTGGAATTTTGTCCATGCGCCCAAGTGTCTGCTTATACGCCCATGTAGTGCCCATGCGCCTGGAAAGTTGTTCATGCGGCTAGAAATTTTGCCCATAAGCCTAGGTGTTACACATGCACCCAAACAGTACCTCATGCACCCACCGCTTATACGCCTAAGTGTTCATGCGCCCAAACAGTACCTTATTCGCCCACTGCTTATGTGCCTAAGTAAGGCTCATGCACCCAAGCAGTGTTCATACGCCTAAGTCTTTCCCATGCGCCCAAGTGCCGTGCACCTGCATAGTACTCATACGCCTACATAATGCTTATGCACCTAATGCCTTAGAAAATTTTCTGAAATTTTGGGAAATAGAAATTTTAAGGACTAGCCCTGGAATGTTTTGGTGGTTATGTTTGTTGGTGTTTTGCATGATTGTGGCCTGTTTTTATGTTCCATATTACGTATTATTACGTGACTTTACGTGGTGTGTTTTATGCTCGTATGTGAAGTATTATCATAAAAGAAGTGAAAGACTAATGATAATGAAAGGTGGAACACAACAAATGAATGAAAGTCTTGCAAGAAAATGAAAGGAGGTTCACAGCCATGGGTTATTAGCTCAATTGTGTGTGGTTTAGCTAACCCGAAGGATGCACACAGGGTCAATCCTAGAGATTGAAGGGACCCTTGTTTCTTGCCCCAGGTAATGGAGTCAGCTTCATGCATAATGTTTGGGGTCTATTTATAGGCCCTAGGCCCAGTACCAGCTTCATGCATAATGTTCGGGGTATTGCACATTGGTTCGGTAGAAAGTTAAAGAGAATGATGAATGAATGAGAAGAATGATGAAAGATAATAATGAATATTATCTTGTTGTATGTATGATGCGTGAACATGTACGGAAGTAATGGATTTTATGAAAAGGTAGTATTTTAAGAAAATGATATTTTTATATATAAACAAGGGACTTTAATTTTTAAAACTAGAACTCACTCAACAACGCTGACTTTTGTGCATTTTCAGTTGGCCGGTAACTTGTTGCCGGGGATGGCACGCGGGTGAGGCTACTTGGCGGGCAAAGACTAGCATCCATTCGTGCATAATGATATTGTTGTTTTGTAATACAACTGAATGATTATTTTTGTAACTTTTAAAATACAATGATGTATTATTTAGCAACATCAAATATTAATGCATGAATGGGTTTTGATAATTTAATCCGCTACGATGTTTTAATGAAATGTATTTATTTTATATGAAAACAATGTTGTGATTGTCCAACTATGAGGTCTCCTAGAATGGGGGTCTTACAAGTTGGTATCAGAGCCAAAGTTTAAGAGAAATGGGTAAATTAATTTAAAAACGTAAACTGAGAATGGGACCGAATGAAGGGATGCTAACCCAAGTAGCTACGTGCCATCAGGATATTTGTTTTCTTAAATGTTAACCGATATTATGTGCGTGTGCTATCTGATTTATGTGCTCTTAGTAGATTTGGATACTAATATAGTAAAGATAGGCAATGCTTGGGGAATGAAGAGTAAAGTAAGTGGCTAATCACAACTGGCCACTATAATTAGGGACTTACTATACTTGACATAATCTGAGCTATTACCTTGAATGACCGTGTTGGTGTTTGAATCTTATAGTGTTTAGAGATTGGCGGGTGGTAGATCTTCGAAGGCTTCTCGAGGAGGTGTGTAGGGAGGTCGTGGTGCTAGGCCGCGTGCCACCAGGAACCAGGCTAAGGCTGCTGAGACAGCTCCTGCAGAGCCCGAGCTTCATCACCAGGAAGGCGGTGATGAGAGTTCTAACTTGAGAGTCTCTGTGAAGGAGGCAGTGGTGTAGGAAGTGCATCAGGTCATGTAGACGATCCTGCCTTCTGTGGTGTGAGGGAGGATGAAAAGAAAAAGGAGGAGAGGAGGAGGACCGTTGGGAGAGGTTCAGTTGAAAGGGAGCAACCAGAAACTGAGATGGTTGTCTCTAGTGATGATGATGAGGAGGAAGCGGTGCAGGAGACCGCCAAGGGGTGTAGTTACGGGGCATTCCAGAGATGCAAGCCCCCAACTTTTGATGGAAATGATAATGCTGCAACTGCTCACCGATGGGTGAGGGAGATGGAGGTGGTGCTCGATATCAGTGAGTGCCGAGAGGACCAGAAGGTGAAATTTGATACCCACTTATTTGTGGACTCGGTCTTTTGCTGGTGGGACAATATTGTCCAGGCCGAGGGCAGCAGGGCTATTGGAAGGATGAGGTGGAGTGAACTGAAAAAGATGGTGATCGAGGAGTTTTGTCCTCACAGGAAGCTCGACAAGATTGAGAGAGAGTTCCTACAGCTGGAGGCGAGAACTATAACACACCAACAATACACGACTAAGTTTAACGAGATGACGAGGCTGGTGCCAGACAAGGTGATGCCGGTGGTGAGAAAGATTAAGAGGTACATACAGGGTTTGCTAGCAGATATCCGCAGGCACATGATCGCCACCCGGCCGAGTACGTTTAGGTCGGTGGTTGATCTGGTAGGGAGGTTATACGATGAGAGAGAAAAAGTGGCGGTGATGAAGGTGAGCAAGAAGAGTTGTGGTGACAGGAACTGGGACATGAAACGATTTGGACGTGGTGGTTTCACCCCGAACAACAAGAAGGCAAGGGTGGATGACCGAAGGGTAGTGTCGGCAGGCACAGGGATGAAGAAGTGTGGCAAGTTCGAGAAGGAGCATATGGGAGAATGCAAGTGGGGACTGAACGTTTGGTTCAAATATGGGAAGCCTGGTCATATGAGCAGAGATTGCAAGAAGCCAAGGGCTGAAAGTTCTGGGGCAAAGAGGGGGACCAAGAATGATGGGCAAAGAGCAAAAGCCAGAGCATTCACGATGACCCGGGAGGAGACTAGGGAGGATCCCGATGTCGTATCAGGTACGTTCCTAGTAAACCAAACTTGTGCCTCCTTGTTATTTGATTCTGGTGCTAGTAAGAGCTTTATTTCTGGTGCTTTCTGTGCTAAGTTGCCCGTTAGTAGTAGAAGCATTGATGAGCCCATCGGTAAGTCTACCAGGATTTCCAATTTGATAGAGGATTGTGACATAGAACTAGAAGGCCATAGGTTCTCTGCTAAACTATTTAAGATGCCCTTAGGTGGATTTGATGTAATTCTAGGGATGGATTGGTTAGCAGCCTATGAAGCGAATATTGTGTGTCGCAAGAAGATGATCCAACTGACAGCGCCTGATGGGAGTTCATTAACGGTCTACAGTGACCGAGTTACTACGATTCTAAAGGTGATTTCGATGGTGGTGGCAGAGAAGTGCATGAAACGTGGATGTAGTGCCTACCTAGCTTACGTGAAGGATGTGAATGCGTCAGTAACACAATTGCCTGACGTACTGGTTATGTGTGACTCTCCAGACGTGTTCCTAGAAGATTTACCAGGTGTGCCACCGGACCACGAGCTCGAGTTCCAGATCGATTTGATACCAGGTGCTCAACCTGTTGCCAAAGCATCGTATCGATTGGCTCCGTCGGAAATGAAGGAACTGATGGTTCAGTTACAAGAGTTGATGGACAAGGGTTTCATCGGACCAACTATCTCTCTCTAGGGTGTTCCGGTCATGTTTGTAAAGAAGAAGGATAGTAGTATGAGAATGTGCATTGACTACCGTGAGTTGAACAAGTTGACGGCGAAGAACCGATATCCACTACCTAGAATAGATGACTTGTTCGATCAGTTCTGAGGTGCCAGTTGGTTCTCAAGGATAGATCTCTGATCTGGTTACCATCAGTTGAAGGTGAAGGAGCAAGATATCCCTAAAACAGCTTTTCGCACGCGTTACGGACACTACGAGTTCCTTTTATGTCCTTTGGTCTACCTAACGCACCAGCTGCCTTTATGGATTTGATGAACCGGGTATGTCGGCCGATGTTGGATAAATCAGTAATTGTGTTTATAGATGATATTCTGATTTATTCGAAGAGAGAAGAATATCATGCCGGTCACATTCGTGAAGTATTGGAGACACTTAGAAGAGAGAAGCTGTATGCTAAGTTCCCCAAGTGTGCTTTCTAGTTGCATGAAGTTCAGTTTTGGGTCACGTGGTAAATTCCGAAGGGATTATGGTAGTCCCAGCAAAGGTTGAGGCGGCGATGCAATGGAAGTCTCCAAAGACGCCATCCGAGATCCGCAGTTTCTTGGGTTTGGCGGGCTACTACAGGAGGTTCATCCAAGACTTTTCCAAGATAGCCTCACCATTGACCAAGTTGACCCGCAAGGATGTGAAGTTTGTATGGGGTCTGGAACAGGAGAATGCTATTGAGGAGTTAAAGACGAGATTGACTCAAGCTCCTGTCTTGACGTTTCCCGAAGGGAGTGAAGTCTTAGTGGTCTACTCGGATGCTTCTTATTCTGGATTGGGTTGTGTGCTAATGTAGAGGGGAAGAGTAATAGCCTATGCGTCCCGACAGTTGAAAATCCTTGAGGCTAATTACCATACTCATGAGTTAGAGCTAGCGGCCGTGGTCTTTGCGTTGAAGATCTGGAGGCACTACTTGTACGGGACGAAGTGCACTATGTTCAGGGACCATAAGAGCTTGAAATACTTCTTTGATCAGGAAGACCTTAATATGAGGCAAAGGAGCTTGGAATTGATCAAGGATTAGGATTGTGAGATCCACTATCATCGGGGCAAGGCCAATGTAGTGGAAGATGCCCTTAGCCGAAAGGAGAGACCCAAACCAATCCGGGTGAAAGCTTACCAGTTGGTGATGACCTCCAATGTGATGACACCGGTCAAGGGGTTCCAAGATGAAGCATTGAAAGAAGATCGCCTTAACTCTGAAATGATGAGAGGTCCAATTGTGACGTCTCCGGGAACGGGGGTCTTAAACTATAATGTCTGACCGTGACACACGGTTTATATCTAAGTTTTGGAAAAGATTCCATAATGCGATAGGGACGAGGTTGCACATCAGTACGGCTTACCATCCTCAGACAGATAGTCAGTCAGAGAGAACCATTCAGACGCTTAAGGATATGCTCTAAGCATGCGTCATTGATTTTGGAGGAACTTGGGACGAACACTTACCGTTAGCCGAATTCTCATACAACAACACTTATCATGCCAGCATTGGTATACGTCCATATGAGATGCTATATGGTAGGAAGTGCCATACGCCCGTATGTTGGGGTGATATTTGGCAGAAGGAGTTAGGGACCATCGAGGTGATCGAGGCTACGGCCGAAAAATTAGAGAAGATCAAGGCCATTATGAAAGTCGCAAAAGATAGACAAAAGTCGTATGCTGACAATGGTGTAGACCGATTGAATTCAAGGTGGGTGATAGAGTCATGTTGAAGGTCTCACCTTGGAAGGGGATCATCCGGTTTAGAAAGCAGGGTAAGTTGAGCCAAGGTATATAGGGCCTTTCCGAATCATTGCTCGAGTGGGAGAGGTGGCCTACAGGTTGGAGCTACCCGATGAGTTAAGTGGAATTCATCCGACATTCCATGTATCTCACCTAATAAAGTGCTTAGCCAAAGAAGATATGATGGTGCCACTGAAGGACATTGAGGTTGATCAACGACTCAATTATGTGGAGCAGCCAGTGGCCATCATTGACAGAAGAGAGAAGAGGCTACGAAATAAAGTGGTTCCACTAGTGTGGGTACAGTGGAGGCACAGGAAGGGATCCGAGTCTCCTTGGGAGACTAAGGAAAAGATGAGACAGCATTACCCACCGCTGTTCGAGGAGTGACAGGTTTCGGAGATGAAACCTATATAAGGGGGGTGGACTTGTAACACCCGGAAATTTATTAAAATGAAAAGAAAAGAAAAGTAAAAAGAAGAAGTGAAACACTTCAAAGTAAAGGGGGTTAATGTGTGCAAGTGGCAAACTTGTCTATTATGGGTTTGAAAAGCAGGGGATGCCCACCCACACCCCCATTTCACACTTGCTTTCGGCAGCAAGAAAAGAAGAAGAAGTTTCAACCATATTTTAGAGTGAGAAAGCTAAATTCTCCTAGAAGGTGAGGTTTCCTTGTAATTTTTGTTCAGTTTCAGTTGGTTTTGAGCTACTGGATCGATTTTTATGTGTTCTTTTGTGTTTGGCTGCTTGTTTCGGTGTGTTTAGGTGCTAGAAATCCTAATTGCTCTTGGTCTAAAGAAGTCTTACTCGAAAGATGCTAGAGGTGAGTTCTAGATTCCCATATTTTACTTGTTTTAAACTTGTTTGGGGCTGAAATGCATATTAACTGAATTTTTACAACCAAAGCATGAGTTTTCTGCGTTTTTGTATCTGATGTGTATACGATGTGTGTGTTTTAATTGCCTTCTTTGATGTTGTGTAGTTGTAAGCTCTGTTCTAAGTGTTTAGCATCTTAGATCTATGCTAAGGATATGTTAGAACGAGGATTTGGAACTGGTGGAATAGCCTAAGTAATGTGTTCATCCGCATTTGCATTTTATTCATCCGTATTTGTTGGAGTTCATCTGCATTTGCTTTTGTTCTTTCGCATTTGTAAGTGTTCATCTACATTTGCTGATCTTCATCCTTATTTGCTGAACTTAAATCGCATTGGTTAAGTGCATTCACCTAAGACTTAGCTCATCCGCATTTAGTACTATTCTTCCGTATTTGGACTTGTTCATACGCATTTGGACTTGTTCATTCACATTTGGACTTGTTCATCCGCATTTGGACTTATTCATCCGCGTTTGGTTCACCAGCATACCTTTAGACACTTAGAATATTTTCTGAAGACTTTCATCCGCATTTGTTCATCCGCATTGGTTTACATTCATCCGTATTTCTTTGAGGACTTAGGATTTTTCTGAATTTTTGGGAATAGAGTTTAAGTGTTAGGAACTTATGTTTAATGGAAGTTTATACTTGTTCTATGTTTCTACTATCTCATTTATCTTCTTATGGGTTGCTTGTTATGGATAGTTGTTATTATACTTCATGATATGTGATTATAAAACAGTGGATATTTAAAAGTATTATTCATAACCAGGTGAACACAAAGAAATAAAAGAAGGATAGTGGAACTTAATGAATGTTACCCCCAGGCCCTTATAATAAATGGAAAGCCTTGTAAGCACAATGGAATAAGGTGCACGTCCTTGTTGTCGTTAGCTTAACTGATGTGTGGCTGATTTAGGATGCACATCTTGGGTCTAATCCTGGGGATTGACCAACAAATCATGGGACCCGTATTCATGAGCAGGCTTCGTGCCTAGCAGTGTGGGTCAACTATCGATGGGTTAGCTACCATAATAAACCTTTGCTGACAGGCGTTCGACATCTATTGCCAACCAACAATGTAGGTTGTTGCTTTGTGCAATCCTAGTTAATGAAAGAGAAAGATAATAAAACAAAGAAGAATAATGAATCTCCTAATGATTGATTATGTATAATGATGAATGATCACCAAGTGAAGTTTACAAAAAGTATATTTTCTATATTATCAAACTAGAACTCACTCAGCAATGCTGACTTTTTATATGCATGTTCAGTTGGCAGGTAATGTTGTTGCTAAGGATGGCATGGAGTTAAAGCTACTTGGCAAGCAAAGACTGGCATCCATCTCATGCAAAAACATTATTGTTGTTTTGTAATACAACTAAGTATTTTTTTTGTAACTTCAATTAGCGATGTATTACTTGGCAAAAGTAATTATTAATGCATGAAATGGGTTTTGATAATTCTTCCGCTGCAGTATTTTCTTATGTTCATATATTTTAAATAAGTTTTAATAATGAATGATGCTATAAATGACCAACTGTTGGGTCTCCGGGATTGGGGCCTTACATTTCTATTGACAATGATAATCAAGACGAAGATATTGTTTATCAACCTAAAGGAGGAAACAATGTTGACGAACCGGTTGGTCACATGTATAACTTAGACGAAGTTATCTCTGAAGATGCTATTCCACAGTTGAGAATTCATAGAGATCATCCAACTGAAGCAATTATTGGTCCATTATCACAAGGTGTCGATACTCGAAGTCAATCAGGAACAATAAATACATGTTTGTATTCATGTTTTCTATAACAAATTGTACCGAAGAATGTTGGAATAGCATTAAGAGAAAACACTTGGGTAGAGGTCATGCAAGACGAACTGATGTAATTTAAGAAGCTAAATGTGTGGCATCTGTGTGAATTACCAAAGGGTAAGTTGCCAATTGGTACGAAATAGATTTTTAAGAACAAGACGAATGAAAAGGATGTGATTTTACGCAACAAGGCCAGACTTGTTGTTCAAGGATTCTACCAAATTAAAGGGCTTGATTATAAGGAACTATATGCTCTTGTTGCAAGACTAGAAGCTATACGAATTTTTCTAGCATATGCTTCGTACAAAAACTTCAAAGTATATCATATGGATGTTAAAACTGCATTCTTGTTTGGCGAAATGAAAGAAGAAACCTATGTATGTCAACCACCAGGTTTTGAAAATCAAGATCATCCTGACTATGTTTACAAATTAGACAAAGCACTTTATGGTTTACACCAAGCACCTTGAGCTTGGCATGCCACTCTCACTGAACATTTGCTTGCAATTGGTTATACACGAGGTGCAATTGATCAAACTTTATTCATACGAAAGACTGGTGATGATTTGATTCTTGTTCAAGTTTATGTCGATGATATTATCTTTGGGTTTACCAATGATGATTTGTGTAAGGAATTTGAAGCGGTCATGAAGAAGAAGTTTGAGATGATTTCTCTTGGTGAAATGTCGTTTTTCTTGGGAATCCAAGTTAAACAAGATGATAAAAGAATACTGATACACCAAGAAAAATATGTTCACAGTATTCTAGACAAATACAACTTTCAAGACTACAAGATAGCTCCTACTCCTATGTCTTCTCTTCCTACTTTGACTCCAGATATCACGAAAGAAGATGTTGATCAGCATTTGTATAGATCAATGATCGGCTCTCTGATGTATCTCACTATAAGCAGACCAGACATCATGTTTCCTGTTTGTCAGTGTGCAAGTTGTCAAGGTAATCCAAAGGAATCTCACATGGAAGCTGTCAAGAGGATTTTTATGTATCTCAAGGGTCAACGAACACTTGGTCTTTGGTATCCTAAAAATTCTGATTTCAATTTATTTGCTTATACTGACAGTGATTATGCAGGATATAACTTGGATAGGAAATCTACTACTAGCGGTTGTCAATTTCTTGGCAGTAGGTTGATTTCATGGCAGTGCAAGAAACAGTAGACGGTATCCACATCAACTGCAGAAGCTGAATATGTGGCTGTATCAAGTTGTTTTTCACAAATTGTTTGGATTCACCAACAACTTCTTGATTATGGCCTACACATTTATGATACTAAAATTTTGTATGATAATACTACAGTTTTAAACATAGTAAAGATTCCAATTCAGCATTCAAAGACAAAACACATCGACGTCCGCATGCATTTCATTCGTGACTGCTTTGAACTCAAACATATCCATTTGGAATCAATTTCCACAGATGACAACATTGCTGATTTGTTTACTAAGGCGTTTGATCATTTTGATTTTTTAGTTCAATCTTTATGGATGATTAACTTTGGTTAACACTTATTTTTTTACAAAAAAAAAAATTCTTTGTTTTTTAGTTAAAATTGTTATTTTCTCTTTAGATAATCACAATTTTAGGGGGAGAAAATTTGAAAATATTTCAAAAAAGATTTTGTTTTTAGGGAGAGTAAATAGTTTGAAGAAAATTTTAAAAAAAAATTGGTTATAAAAATTACGAAAAATAAAAATTTCAAGATTACACAGGAAATGATAGTATATTTCTTGATTTTAATTTATTGCATCCTAACGCTTACACGAAACAGACTTGGATTATGTTTGATATGTTGATAGGTTGGATGTTCTAGAATGAAATGCACTATGCTCTGTGATTCACTGAAAGTAACTATGTATGAATGAAGTGGGTAACTTATTAAGATTTTGTGGTAATTCTGACTCTATGTAAAACAGGCTGGGAGTTATAGTCTGGTCATACTCAAGCCAGTTACTTTTTGATCTAGTTTCTTTCAGCTTTTATATATATATGTAACAAATGAAAACAAATGAAAACAAAATACAAAAGAGAAAAAAAACAAAAGGTGCAAAAAGAAGCCAAAAGGCCATATAGGAATAAAAGATGCCAATGAGCACAATAATAAAAGATATATCATAGACATACATACTATAAGATAAATATTTTTTCTATTGAGAATATGTTCTGACACATGAGGCAAAATCAAAATATGGGGCATGTAAGTCTGACTTGGCATGTAAGTCCTAAACGTCTTGCGAGGGCAAAAACATAAGTCCGGCTGGTTGTAAGTAAGTCCTAAAATTTGTTAATATTCTGTGTTCAGAAACGTTTCTCTGGCTAGTTATTTTCATAATAGATATTATATTAGAAAAATTCATTCTGTTTGATCAGAAGTAAAAGGTTTAAGTCAAATTGGGGTGACTTGAAATCTTGAAAGTATCTTGAAGTTGGATAAGGTTCTACGGGATTTTTGATTGTGGGACACACTAAAGACATATAATTTAATCAAAATATGATAAAAATCACAGCTTATATGTCTAAGTAAAACTTGAAGTCTAAGTTTAAAACGGACTCAATATATTGACAATCAACATAACCAGTCTTATTTATAATAAAGCTGGCTGATGATAATGATCGATTTCTAAGAAATATGATCTTGTACTTGAAAATTTATCAAAAAGTGTTAAGTAAATAGTAGAATACTATGTCAAAATTGTTTGTGTAAATATGTATTTCTACTTCTTTTAATTCTATATCTTTTACCAAATTAAAGGTGTTAGAATAATTGAAAACACTTAGTTAAACATAATCTTTTTCATAACAAATCAAATGGCTTAATAAGTTAATTAAAATTGAAAATTAAAAAGTTGAAAATTTAAAAGACAAGTGAACTTGTCGCATGCGAGAAGTTCAAAAACATGCGAAAAGTTCAACAGGTGTGAAAAGTCTCAGAGGCGAGAACTCTGATGTCTCCGGGTAAAGTCCCAATGATCCAATTGATTACACACCATTAGACCCTACTACTGAAGCTGCTTATGAGAGAGAAGTTTACACTTTCTAGCAAAAACAAATTACTGAGGAGTCTGAAGAAGACTTTGGAGTTTTTGATGATTTAGAAGAAGGCATAGAGTACACCGACATATTTGGAAACAGTCTTAAGGACTTGTTTTCAGATAGTTTGATTGAAGAGGGAGAAATCGCAGGAGAGTCGAGCAATCAACAACTATTGACGAGACAGCTGATGTTATTGGTCAAAGTGCGGTGCGTCAGGTTGGAAACTTAATAGTTGCTGCTCCTCATCCACCGGCTTACATTCATACACTGAGGCATTTCAAACCTTTCACAAGGTACGAGAACTCAGAACCTATTATTAGCTGGGCTTATGATGCAGAGAAGAAGATGTATGTAGTGAAGAGAAAGGGTGGAGCTATCGAGTACTTCCAAGACGAAAAAGATTTTCATACACTCAGAGCATCAGACTTATATGCTATGGGTCGTGTTCCATTTATTAACCTGAGTAACTACAATAAAGGAAATTGGATAAGAAATATGATTTGGAGACAAAGCAAAACCAACTTCAAGGATTTTAAGACAGCTAAATCTAAAGTAATTGAAGATGATAACCGACTAGATCCAGTGACAAACAAACCAATGAAAATAAGGGTTTACAAGCTTCCGCGATATGTAAGGAAGGTCCCTATTCACGCTTCTGTGCTAGTTAACAGCTTGTCTAAGCTTAAGGGGTGGAGTTGTGAAAAGGAGACGGGTCACGTGTTGATTAAATATGACGATAAAGAATACCATGTCATTGACCTTGTGGGTCTGCTCAAATTTGGAAAAGATGATTTAATGAAGCTACAGGCTTGCCCAATTGTAGCTGATGAATCTGTTTATTTCATAGCAGCACAGTATGGTGGATGATCACGAAGGCCTTGAACAACAAGATGTATGATTACGGAGGCAGTTATGAAGTTGAGGATGTGGACTTCTAAGAACATTGTTTTACCTAGCCTAGGGGGAGATTGTACGTGTTGAACTAGAGGCTCGGAAATTAAATCAAGATAAGAAGATCAAGGCATGCGAGAAGTCTAAGTTACCGTGCAAAAACTGCTTCTCGTGCGATAACATCAAGTCGCACGAGAACTAGTGACTCGCGTGAGAACTCTTAGTTTAGTATAAATAGGAGTTTCGTAATGCAATTAAAAAGCTTTCTCATTTTCCTGATTTTTATTCTTACTGTAATTTGTGCAAAATCCGAGAGCAATACTACTCGAAGTTATTTACATCTTGTGTGCATGTTCATCAATTGATTCAATCTTAACCGTAATGTCAATATTCCGCGTTTTCATTACGAGATCGATCTAAATATTGTATTGATCCCTACAACACTAATAGTAACAATGTTTAAATGGGTCAAACTGACTCGAATCAAACCTAGTGGAAAGTAATTAACAACTGATCCAAAGATTAAAACAAGTGAATCTAAGCATGACAATATAACACATCTAATCAGTTGTTTGCAACTGGAAACAATAATAATAGTATTATTAAGATCTGAAAGATAATATTAATGTAAAGTCATACCTGCATGTGCCGTCTATGCACGTAGGATTAACTGCCATAACTGCCATGAGAGCTTGCATTTTTACATGGACCAATTCATGTACCTTTTTATAAGCAACTTATTAATGACATCAACCCACTGCTCGTGAATAAGTTTCACATAAAAGATTTGCATTTGCGTTCTCAATATCATCATAACCACCAACAACATCTAAATGTGCTTTAAAATAAGAATTACGGTTCTTCTAACTCCTTTGAGGGACCGTATTAATTCCAACACTTATTCCCTTCTAATGCAATGTGTTATTCCATTTAACATAGCAAAATATGTATTTAAAAGACTGTAATTAGAAAACTAAATAAAGTTATGAAATTGAAATACAAATTACTATACTATTAAGTCTGAGCATATGAATAGTAATGTAGACACTTTTAATGCGTTAGTATACAAATTGGTGTGCATTCAAAAAGAAAGACAGGTGTAGAGGGACAAAGAAAGAACTTGCCGGGAGACGATAGAGGGAGGGCGGCAGAGTGGAGACAATGGCCAGGGCACCATTGTCATCACCGTCTCCTCTAGCTGGTAGGTTTTTCCATATCAATCACATGAGTAGAGTGATTAACATATCCGAAAAACGATCACGATCGCCGTGGGAAAAGAAGACGATGGTGATGATGTTGTCTGTACATGTGATGGAACGAAATGATCTGCCTTCATTCTTTACTATAGAAAATCTATGATATAAGACCATGTACTAAAGAATTCAAATCTATTTACATGTATTGCTTCTTTGCTTTTGATTATTTCATATTTTAAGTTGCATTGGTTGCAAGTCAATAAAGTAATGCCTTTTGCCAAATGTAATTTTCTCTTTAACAATAGGAATGGTTGGTAGAATTAGAATTTTACTTTTTATGGTCTAGGTTGCATGGAGAGTTTGATAACATAAGTAGTATTATTAGTTTATGTATGTATCATTTTAAGTTAATAAATGATAATTACGTGATCGAATTCTCTATTAGCTTATAACTAATACCTAAAAAGTAAATATGTTTTTTTCTTCTTTTTATGTATATAGAGGATATACCTATAGCTTTTTTGTAAAATTAAGGGACTTTTGATGGAAATTTGGTTGAACATAATCTTTTAGATAGCTTTTAGTAAAACTTGGCTGAAGAAAATCATGCAAGCCCAGTGCCTTGGTATCTGCTACAAAAATCAAATCTTTTATAATTAGGACGGTATCTCATAGTCAGAATTAAGTAGCCTTTTCGTATCTATAACACTTCAAATACACAAATACAAATGGAACAGAAACCACGCAACGCGCGGTTGAACCTTCCTATTTAAACATTATCGTATACTGATATAAAGTACGTGATATACTTTTTATTTTATATACAGGGAACCTCTCACCAACTATTATAATGGAACGTAATCTTCTTCAAGACCTTACTCAAAATTAATCTTACCAACATTTGAAACTTTTCTCCAACAAACCTACAGTTTTTCCAAATGGAATCAAACTCAAAGGTTAGCGGTTGTTAATTATTTCTTTAATGTTTTTCAAACAAATTTAAGTTTTTCCAGTGATCTCGCTTTTTCCATGGTTGGGTTACTAATGTCTGAAAATATATATTATTTTAATTAATTACGAAAGTCATTTTCACAAATTAGTTTTAAAAAGGATTCGCTAACTAAATTTCACACAAACAGTAAGTTTCCCGGTCATGATATGGTATAGTCTAGGTATGTCCGGATATTGAATCCGTAGAATCTCGATAATAAACCGTTATCAACTCCGGAGTTACCGGTCATGATATGGTATAGTCTAGGATCCTAACCTATTTACTAATGTTAATCCAAGGATCGTTGCAGGAATTATCAATTTGATTTTAACGTATTGATCGCGGAATTATCAATACCTGTTGTTTAACGGATCGTTTATCAAAAGTTGAAATCAATGAACAAAGTAGAACAACTAGAAAACTAAACGTAATAACGCAATACAAAGATTGTTTTCAATTGCTCTTCATTCATAATCAATCTATTACAATTGATTATAATGCTATATGTTTTTGATGCTTCATATTGCTATATTGTTAATGTTCTTGTTGATCAATGTTCATCGATCAATATGTACATCTAATTGTGTATAGATATCTTCCTATTCTGTTCCTATTTTATAGCTAATATATCGCTATTCTGTTTTGATATTCTGTTTCTATATGTGCGAATCCTTACCTTGTTTATCAACATAGGAGTTCACAATTTACATTGGAAATTGTAAATTACATAAAGAATATTATTGATGTGACGTGGAATATTGTGTTGACTTAATTATCCTTCGCCATCATTGATTTGATGATATTGCTCTGACATGTTGACTTGTTAACTTTTTGTTACGTACTTGATGATTTGAAACAATACAAGTTTGTTAATCTTCTGTAGGAATTGGTCTTCCGTAGGAAGTTCTTCTTCCGCAGCAATTAGTCTTCCACAGCAACACTTTGTCTTCAGCATTTGTTCTTCAGTGGTTGTGCTTCTGCTGGAGTTCTTGCAGCAAGCTCTCCTTCAGCAGCTCCACTTGATCTTAGGTCTTGTTCAGCAGTTGTTGTTCTTCCGTAGGAGATCTACGGAAGCACAAACTTCAGTTATGTTCCGGAGAACATCTACGGAAGAACACTTATTTATCCATAGGTTGTTCTAACACTTAGTCAATTTTTCCAAATTGACCATGTCTGATGTTTTCTGTAATAACATAAACTAACACACACAATAATATGGGTTACCATATAATTCATGCATTACATTATATTATCAAAAAAAGAATTACAATGATTAATTACAAGAGTTGACAAGTCAACTAAATCTATACATTTGATCTAGTCCCTAACAATACTCCCCCTACAGGTTTAGCCTCTTGTAATCATCTGTTCAAGTCTCTCAATTCTTGAACTCTTGTCAAAATTTTGGTGTTGAAGTATCCCACAGTATTCTTTTGATCTTTATACAGATACTTTATCTTCATTCTTTCCATTCTCTTTAACGTTTTGTATTTCAAGCCCAGGATGTCCTCTTCAGTGGTTAATGTTGCAACAACACTATTATTGGACACCACTTCCAGCTCATCCTGTTCTAAAATTCTCAGTTCTATTATTGGTTCTATTTCTGCTCCTATCAGTTGACCAGTCTCAAACTTCCTTCTCTTTTAGGCCTTGGCATGGAGCTTGTCAATAACTTGAATGATGTGTACATACAAGCACAGGTCATTTTGAGCATCCTGGTCATTCAGCTTGGGAAAGTACTTGTCATGTAGATATGAAGTGTAGCTTGGATGAAGCAGTTTGATCTCCATGGGGTCAAACAGTCTTATGCTTTGACCGTTCTTCTGTGGATCATTTCTTTGCAACACCAACTCCTTGGTTCTTTCTACATAACCCCATTCTGCGATAGGCATTGAAAATTGATTTCCTTATATGATTTTGATTGATGCTTCAGATCTGTCTTCATATCCAATTCTTTGTAAAAATTCATCATCTAAAGCTTGAGAAGAACTAACATGAGACCTTTTCTGTTTCTACTTCCTTTTGATGTGTTCTGCATCTTCTCTATTTGCTTCTTTAAGCACATCTTCCTTGAACTTATGACTCAACTTAGCCACAAGTCTAGAGAAGTCTCTTCCCCTTGGACTAATTGGGTAGTTTGTGATGGGAATGTTTTGCAAAGTAGTGAGGTCTGCATCTGGAAGTGTAAGGAGTGTTTCCACCCTTAGAAACTATTGAATCAGTCCAGATGTTCTCTTCAGCACAACACAATCCCATTCTGAATCATATTTCCATGCTATTATTTTATTTTCTTCAGCTGTTCTTGGAGTGGTCATCTGATCAAACAGTTGTATCAATGTAGTCTTTTCTTCTATTATCTCCCTCACAGCAATTCCCATGGGCCATACTTTGCTAGGAATGATATCTCTTGGTTCTTTGATCATGCTTTCTCTGCCCTTATACATGTCTTTGCTTTGAACTATAGTTGGTACACCAGGATTTTGTTTTGCTTGTTTGTAGGCAGGATTGGGAGCTTCAGTCTTGAATTTCACTCCTATTTCTAGCTCCACCTTCATCACATGCTCCATCATAGCTCTGAGCTCACTAATTTTTCTCCCATTAAGCTCATGTTGCTTATAGTTGTGACTTTGTAACCAACAAGTTATGTTGTACCTTGTCAGCTTCTTTGTGTCATAATGGCCCAGGTCTTTTCTTATTTGCTCCATGGCCTTGAACTTTGAAAATTTTTTATAATTTCAAATTAGGAGCATCAATCTTACAGCATCAAATTCTTTCAAAATTTGGATCATTTCAGGCATATTCATTTTCTCTACCAACTCATAGGGAAAGCCATTGTTGATTAAGTCCATGAACATGGCAGATTGAGCACTTTCTTCAAGTATGTCTTCTGTGGATAACAAGTCATCAGCCTTTGCTTCTTTAGCAGCTTCAGCTGGCTCTTCTTTTGTTAATTTTTCCCACTCATCATCACTATTTACTTCAATGCTTTCAATTGGTTGAACAGCTGGAGGATCAGTTGATTGAATGTGAAGTGGGCAATTACTTTTGGTTCTCTTTTGTGCATCTTCAGGTTCAGCAGCTTCATCTTGAGTAGATATTTTCTTTTTTTGTTGTACATGGTTGTGGCTTCCTTTTCCTTCATTTTTGAACTCACATCAGCTTCTTTCTTTGTGCTCACTTCTTGTTCAAACAACTTTTTCTTTAACTTCTCATTCTCATCATCTTTTTCTTTCAGTTGTTCTGATTGTTCAGAGATTAGCTCATTCATTGCATCAATCACCTCGTTATCAGTCTCAGTATCATCTCTCAGCCTTTTGATTCATCCTTCCAGTTGAGTGATTGTAGCATCTTTCTCAGCTATCAGTCTGTCTTTCTCTATCAGCTCCTTCTTCATTTTCCTCAACTTTTCTAACTTTCTGTTGCTTTTAATGATCAAATTGTGGTATTTTGCTACCAGGTAGCTCTTACTCACATCAATCTCTTCTTCATTCAAGTCATCCTCATTATAAACAATGATGTTAACATAAATACCCTCCTCTTGTTCAACTTCTTCATTTTTTTCCCTTTCAACCTCCAGACATATCTCCTCAGTATCACCATCAATAACAGCTTCATATACATCCTCATCAAAGTTGACTTTCTCAGTAGATGTTAGGCTATCAATGGTTTTAGTAGGTGTGGGTGAGGTGGTTGGTTCAGTTTGAAGTGAAGGTGTAGGTGTTTGAGTGAGAAGTGGTGAGATGGGTTCTGTTGCAGCAGAGTGCAGTGATGATTGAGATTGGATGGGTGAGATAGGTTGGGTATGCTCACTGGAAGATGATTATGATAATTCTATCACAGTAGCTAGTGATGGAAAGTATGGTTCATGTAGAGATAATGGTTGTGGTGGTGATTGTTGGGGTGATGGTTGAGGGATTTGATCAAGTGACACTACTTCAGTTGAAGCCGAGTTTATTGATGTTTGAGAAAGTACAGGTGATAAGGGTTAGGTGTGTTCACTTGGTGGTGAGATGGTATGTACAGGTGGTGATAAGGGTATGTTGGTAAATGATGGTGGTGAAGGAGGATTGGGTTCATGATGTGGTGGTTTAGGTGATTCGATTGATGGTGTTTGTTATTATGGTTATTCAGGGAATATGAGTTCCTGAGGTATGTCAGTAGTTTCATCCATCACATGTGGGAACATCTTCACCTCTTCTCCTTGATTCTGCCCAGTCAATTTGTTGAGTAGAGATCTTCCTAGGTGAGTTTGCACAAACACATCACCTTCTCTTTCAACATTAGGCATATATTTGTTTATGATCAGCTGGATGAACCTAGGGAACCTGTACATCTAGTTATCTTTCTGTATTCTTATATGGTCAAACAGGCAACCAAGAATGTACTTGGAGTAGTTGTACTTTCTTCCCTAAAAAATGCCGATGATTCTCGATGAGATATGCCTCGAGAATCTGTCCAAACTGGACTTCCTGTTGGAGATGCAATTGAGATAGGTGTGGCATAGGAATCTATACGGCTTGCATAACCTCCCCTATTTGATCACACCGTTTTGATAGTCTCTGTCATACCCCATTAACTGAAAAACTTTCTGAATGTTTTCATGATCAAATACATCAGGGTGACCTTCTTCACCTTCTCCAAACTCTAGCGTTCTCCTTATTGTTTGTTCATCAATTCTCAGTTGTTGATTTCTGATTGAAGCATAAATTACTTATTCTTCATTTTCTTCCTCAACCCTCGCAGAGTCCCAGAAATCTATCATGTGTGATTGATAGACAATAGGATCCGCTGTTAGCGCATGAAACAATCTACTTCTTCTCAGATAGCGGATGATGTCTCTACATCCATCTTCCAATTCTGGATTCAGAAATGCGCATATGTTATGTTCTTTGACGAATCGATTAGTCATACTGGCTTCGATGTTTGACTGATTTATGGATTATTTGTGTGGAATGAACGATTTCAGCGATTGTTGATGAAAGGGGTTTGAGAGATTTTCTAGGGCTGAGAAGGTTTTTGAGAGTAAGTAGAAAGGCCAACGGTGGAGATATCCTTTTATGCCTTTTCAGACAATTTAAAAAATATTTAATATTATCCTTCCAAGTATCCACAAGTTTATGCTTCCGCAGAACATCTACGGAAGGCTAAAACTTTCCTTTTTGATTTGATTTAATTTTATTCTTCCACAGAACATCTACGGAAGGAAAAGACTTTGTTGTTTTAACCTTGACAAATTAATTCTTTCACGGGAACATCTACGAAAGACAAAATTTGTTATGAATAAGTTGTTTTATCCGTAGGTTACCAATCTACGGAAAGACAATTTTTGTTCTTTTTGATGTTTGATCTTAAACACAATGTTAGATCATTTGTTGTTTGTTATTGGACCTTGTTGACTCTGCTTCATGGCAATTATGCAAAATTGATTTGCTTAAAACCTTCAGATACCCTGCAGTCAAGTTAGTGCTCAAGTTCAAACTTTTTTCATTTAAAAATGTAACACATTTGATACTCAGATTTTCATGCTGATTTACTACTCCCCTTAAATTTGTGATTAATCATAAAATTATACATTTATCAAAAATTTATAAAGAATAGCATGAAAAATATTATCTATCCAACTAATTAGCAAAGAAAAGAACAAAACCAAAAATTATTTACAAGCATTGACATCATATAATGGGATCATACTGTAACACTAAAAAGCTTCCCAATGAAAGTTTTGGTTGATTATAGAAGACAAATCTAGTTTTGATTGCAAGTATATTGATCCTCATAAATTCAAGCAAGAATGTATATTCAACTTGTCATGCTATTTATCATGTTTTAAATTTGTTTAAAGATGGACATTTATGGACTCCACATTCAATTCACATTGAAGTTTGTCCTCCGTAGATGAGTCAATTTATCACTTTTTCATACTTAAAACTATGTTCCGTAAGTTATAAGCTCTATCTTAAGATTTCTTTGAAATCTTATTAATGCTGATATGATTTGTGAGCTCTGAATTAATATACAGTTGATCACCATGGATTCTTTTAGAGCTGTTCCTTTTGGAATCTTTTGTTACTAAGCATCAGGACACCAGGTCTTTACTTACGTAAAACAGAGGTGCCCAAGAACTCAGGTCTTTGCTTACGCAAAACAGAGAGTTCATGATGCGCAAAGATAGAGGTTATAAAGTGTTACAACCTAGTGAGCTTAGGTGAGTAAGTTGATCATAGCAGGATAAGACTTACTTCCTTGCTCCTCAAAATGGAATTAGCCACAGTTTGTCACCTTGACATTATGTTATGCATGACTTGTTTATTTTCAACTCAAGCTGAACCTACTCATATATCAAATCACATCTGATCAGTCTATATGAATTGTTTGATAAATGAGAAAAGTAAGCAAAGGTATAGTGTACTATCATTTCCCATTATATGAACTGCTTATTCAATAAAATATGTAAATAAGATAATAGTTTTGTATTTTTATATGTTTTAAGAATATTTTTGGCTTTTTCATATTAATAACAATTTGTGAATGAACAAATTTGTTCTTCCGTAGATGTTCATATTAAAACTATAATGGATAGAACATGCTTTTCATTATGTTGATTAAGACTTAATCTAAATTGATCATGCCTAATGATTCAATTAAGAAATTAAATCCAACTGAATCAAAGGCTTTAGTGAATAAATCAGCAAGTTGATTTGTTATATCCACTTTAATCAACTTGATTAAACCTTTTTCTGAGCAATCTCTTAGAAAATGATATCTGATTTCAATATGTTTTGTTTTACTATATTGTACTGGATTAGCAGTTATGAACATAGCAACTGAGTTATCAATAGGTATTTGTGTTTGAAGAAACTTGTAACCATAATCAAGTAATTGGTTTTGTAACCATAAGACTTGAGAGCAACCAGCTGAAGCAGCTATGTACTCAGCCACAGCTATGTACTTAGCCACAGTTGTGGATACTAAAACATTTTTTTGCTTTTTTCAATGCCAAGAAACTAGTCTTGGTCCTATGAATTGGCATCCACCAGTGGCTGATTTTCTGTTGTTGTTACAGCCTCCATAGTCACCGTCGGAACATGAGTAGAGTTTAAAATCTCCTTCTTTGGGATACCAGAGTTCAAGAGCTGGTTTCCCTTTAAGGTATCTGAAAATCCTCTTCACTGCATTCATATGTGACTCCTTTGGGTCTGCTTGGTACCTAGCACAAACACACACAACAAACATTATGTCAGGTCTGCTGGCAGTTAAATAGATTAATGATCCTATCATAGATCTATATAATCTTTGATCAACAGACTTCCCTGTAGGATCTGGTACAATCTTATCTATTGTTGATGCTGGTGTTTTGCATGAAGATGAATCAGCAAGGTTGTACTTCTTCAAAATTTGATTCACATACTTCTCCTGATTGATGAAGATGCCATCTGGTTTCTAATGAACTTGCAAACTAAGGAAGAATGTTAGTTCTCCCATGGAACTCATTTGAAACTTAGATTTCATCAGACATTCAAACTCTTCACATAATCTCTTGTTTATTGATCCAAATATGATATCATCTACATATACTTGGACAACTAAGAGATCTTGATGTTCATGTTTCATGAAGAGAGTCTGATCAATTGTTCCCCTTTTGTAACCATGCTTGAGTAAGAAAGATGACAATGTTTCATACCACTTTCTTGGGGCCTGATGAAGTCCATACAAAGCTTTGTCAAGCTTGTATACCCTGTGTGAATAATTAGGATCTTCAAAGCCTGGTGGCTGAGCAACGTAGACTTCTTCATCAATTTTATCATATAAGAAGACACATTTTACATCCATCTGGTAAACTGTGAACTTCTTATGCGATGCATAGGCTAGAAAGACTCTAATGGCTTCAATCCTTGCAACTGGAGCAAAGACTTCATCATAGTCTATCCCTTCTTCCTGAGTATAACCTTATGCTATCAGCCTTGCTTTGTTTCTCACAATAATGCCTCTGTCATCTAGTTTGTTCTTTAATAGGCACCTTGTGCCAATTGGATATTGGCCTTCAGGAAGATCAACTAGATTCCAGACTTTTTGTTTTCTGAATTGCTGAAGTTCTTCTTGCATTACTTCAATCTAGCTGTTATCTTTCAATGCGGCAGTGATGTTGGGAGGAACCACTTATGAAAGAAAGCAAGAGAACAGACAAATGTTGGCTGCTCCCCCTTGTCTTCTTGTGGTTCTATCATTAAGATCGCCTATCATGTTTTCAATGGGATGATACTTGTCGCTGATCTTTTGATGCTGAATTATGTCCATCTGTATCAGCTTGTGTTCTACAGATGTAGGCATAGCATCCATAGCAGCTACAGGTACAACTACAGATGATGTAGTTTGTTGAGCTGCATGTGTGGGTGGTGGTTGTTGAATGTTTTCTATTAAATTGTGAACTTCAACTGAATGCAATGGGTCATCTCCGGAAGTAGTAATCTCTACGGATGTAGAAGGAACTTCTGCGGATGTAGAAGGAAATTCTGTGGATGTAGACATTCTTTCCATCAGGATGATCTTTGCTTGTTTGATTTGAAGGGCCAGGATCAGTAACATTTTGAGTAAGTGACTGGACTACTCTTGGTGGATCAGCTGTCAATGGCACTTCACCCATGTTTGGAGGAACATAAGGATAACATGTATCCGCAGGACGTGCCACATTCAAATAACCTGTGTTAAATGAGTTTGTTAATGCATCTATATCAAAAAACTAAGATGATCCTTTTACAAATTTTGGAAACAAGGATTCATTAAAATATACATTAGGAGTTTCTTCCATAATGTTTTCATGTGGAACATAGACTCTGTATGATTTAGATGTTGATGAGTAACCAACAAAGAAACCATCATAGGCTTTTTCTTCAAACTTTCCTAATTGATCTTTTGTGTTTAATATGGACACATGACACCCAAAAGCTCTAAAATATCCTATGAAAGGTTTTCTTTTAAACAAAACCTCATATGGTGTTTTATTATGTTCTTTGACAATTAATGTCATGTTCTAAACATTGCATGCTGTGCTCACAGCTTCTGCCCAGAATGTGATTGGCAACTGTGAATCAGCAAGCATTGTTCTTGCTACTTCAATAAGAGTTATATTTCTTCTTTCAGCAACTCCATTCTGTTGTGGTGTTTTTAGTGCACTGAATTGTCTTGATATGCCTTTGTCCCTGCAAAAGGAATCTAAAATATGATTAACAAATTCAGTTCCATTATCACTTCTTAAGATTTTGATTTTTAGATCAAGTTGATTTTCAATCTTGGTGATAAACTCTATCAATGTTTTTGATGTTTCACTTTTATGTTTTAAGAAAAAGACCCATGTAAATCTAGTGAAATCATCAACAATCACCAAACAGTATTGCCTTTTTCCAATACTTATGACATTGGTTGGACCAAAAAGATTCATGTGCAACAGTTTGAGTGGTGTTGTGTTTGTGTTAATTGTTTTGGATTTATGAGACACTCTATGTTGTTTTCCTTTGAAACATGATGAACAGTGATTAGAACAATAAAATTCTTTCTTTGGAAGGCCAATGACTAAGTCATTTTTGACCAACTTATTCATTTTCTTCAAGTTAGAGTGAACCTTTCTTCTATGCCATAGTTGAGATTCATCTTCTGATGAATTAGAAATCAGGCAAATTTCATTGCTTGTTATAGATGTGTTGTTTATATCCAAAACATATGTGTTGCCTTTTCTTGGTGCTTTAAGAAGGATCCCGTCTTCTGGAATTTGGAAACCTAGCTTAAGAATGTAATAATAGTTAGTATCCAAGAAAGTAGTATAGTTTTGATCACAAATTTGAGAAACACTTAATAAATTGAATTGTAAATTTTCACAAAAGATAACATTCTCAAATTTTAGAACACCATTGGTTACCATTCCTTCACCAATAATTTTACCTCCCTTCTTATCCCCACCAAATGCTACATAGGAAGCATTTTTATGTTTAAAGTCATGGAGGAGAGAATAGTTTCCCGTCATGTGCCTGGAACAGCCACTGTCAACATACCACTTGTTGTTAGTCCTCCCTGGATGTTCCTGCAAAAATAATGAAATCAGTTAGACCATGGAGCCCAAGCCTTGATGGTCTTGGGCTTGCCATTGTTATCTAATATTATTATTCTCTCATGAATGAGCCTAGATGTCTCTAGATTGGTTTTAGATTCCATTAATTCATTATGTTTTGTTTTGGGTGAGGGTAATTCTTTTGATGATGAAGATGAAGCACTATCATCTTGATTCACACTCACTTCCTCTTTCACCTCTTCTTTCATTAACTTTTTCTTTGAACTTGAGGCTGAGGCTCTTTTTGAAAAGGTTTCTGTATCTTTTGTTCTTGACTGGGGTACATGATTACCTTTTTTAAAGTGATTAAAGAAGGCATCATCTTCTTGCAACACTACCTTTTTATGAGGTTTCTTACTTTGAGATAATTGTATCTCCTTTTTCTTTGATGAATTATTAGCAGATGTTTTCTTTGTCTTTGCATTCTTCTTCTTTTGTTGCTGATTCTTTTGCTTTGGTATTTTTGATTCATCATTCTCTGAAGATTCTGAATTTGATTCAGAAGTCTCAGCTTTTTGCTTCTCGGGGACCTTTAATTTTTTCTTTTTGTTGAAGAAACATTCTTGAGTGGAATGATTGTGCTTGTTACAGATGGCACAATGCTTTTTGAAGTAACAATCTGAGGTCATATGATTGTTCATATTATAGATGGAGCAATAGCTGCTGAAGTAGCACTCTTCTGTGCTGTGGTTGTGCATATCACACCATTTGCAATACTTTTCTTTAGCTTAATTGTCAGAGTAAACTTCTATCTTTTTCAGTTTCTTCATCAGTATCTTCTTTTGCTTCTTCAGTTATTTCTCAATCTTTGCTTCTGAAAGATCCTTTTGTTTACCTTTCTGGTTGGCTGTTGAATCCTCAGGTATTTTCTTCTTCCATAGATCTTCTACAGATGACTGTTTAGGTTCTGATGATTTCTTCTTCCGCGGATGTTCTACGGAAGACTGTTTTGTCTTCTTACGTACATCTTCTACAACTGACTTTGGAACATTTTTCCTTCGCTTTTCTACGGATGTGTGAGAACCAGTCTTCTTCTTCCACAGGTGATCTGCTGAAGTGAGACTATCTTCTTCCTCCGTAGTTCTTTTTGCTGCCTGACTTTTATGCTATTTGTTGAGTTCATGAATGCCTTCATTTAACTGACCAATCCTTGTGTAAATGGTCTTTAGCAGATTTCTTTGTTATGGTGGATAGGGCAACTTGATCTCATCAAGTATTTTGGGAGTTATAGAATCAATTATAACATATTTTCCCTTACCCAAACTAGCACTTTCTTATTCATTAGGCTCATCACTATCATCTAGATCATCACAGTTATCAAGATCAAGTTCTGAGTCACTTTGTTTTGAGAATTCTGATTTAGATGAATCAGTTTCAATGGATTCAAAATCCTTGTCATTTATCACTTCATTATTTTCAACTTTTGACTTAGTTTTGGTGCTAGACACAAAATGATTTATCAAACTATTGGTCATGGACTCAGGTAGGGTGGTGTAATTATCATTAATTAGTGGAGCAACATTATGATATCCCAACCTAAATTTGTTCTTTGATTCAATATGAGAGTTTAACAGCTTCTCATACTGCTGTGATGATAGTTGGAATTTCTGAAGTTTTACTTTAGTTGATGCATGTTCTGACATGGACTTGGTTAATGAGTTGGTCAAATGCTCAACTTGTGCTTTCAAATTATAATTTTTAGACATAAGTTTGTCTAAATCCTTTTATAGTGAATTTATTTTGACTTGATAAAGTTGATGTTCTCTTTCATGAGATTCATTTAAAAGCATAGTTTCTTTGACTTTATCAGCCAATTGTTGAGCATGAGCCCTGAATCTCTCAACCTCATCAACACATAAGGAAGAACATAGCCTTTCTCTTACCTCTCTGGCCATTAGTGGAAATTTGTTTTCCATATTAGCCATCAAAGCCTGATTTTCTTCTAGTACTTCCTTCTTGTACATGCTCCAGTCACAAGTACCATCCTGCAAAATAATCAAACCAGTTTCTTTAGAATTATTGGTACCTGTTGAAGAGCCTGTGGCCGGTGGGGATGAGTTTGTTAGTTGTGGTTGCTTGAAGCTCCTCTGATTTGCTTGTCTTGTATCTGTTGTTGATTGCTGATTGTTGTTGCATTCCCTAGAGAAGTGACCATACAGATTACATTTGTAACACCTCACCTTGGATTTGTCAACATCAATTTTTGTTGTTCTGCCTCCCACTGACATTCCCTTGTTTCTCTTCATGTACATTTTGGCTCTATAAGCAATCATGGCCATTTGCCATTGCAAATCCATCTCTTCTACTTCATCTGGATGAAGTTCTTCAAGGTCTTGCTGACAGAAGTAGGCAGGAGTCAAGGTACTTCCCAAGTAGGCTTGAAAGCTTGAACTGAAAGCTGCAAAGGCTGCCTTCTGTTCTTCTGATTCCAGAACCACAGTAATTGGTTCTGTTTGATTGCTGGCTTTGTTGGATTTGGAGTCATCTGACTTTCCTTTTGCTTTTCTGTTTTTATTGTTTTGAGAGTTCAACTTGGAGGGCTTAGCAGCATTGAAGCCAGTTTATCACTTTCAACACGAGAGTTATCTTCATCATCATTAGAGATGAAGGAACTTCCAATACCTTTAGTTTCTTTGAATTGGTACGGTGCTATAGGTGCTTTAATACTCTTGTTTCTGGTTTTCTCGTCTAACTCCAAAGCTTCTACCTTTGCAACCAGAGTGTCCAACCCAATTGCCTTCAGATCAATAGTATTCTTGAACATGGACACAATATGGGTCCAGCTTTCTAGTAATGAATGAAGCATCTTCTTGTTTAACTCCTCGTTGTTGTACTTCAGTTCAAAGATATTCATCTCTGTAACAAGTTGCATAAACCTGTGGAGTTATTGAGGAACAGACTCACCCACAATATGATGAAAAGTCTCATACTATGAGTGAAGTGTATCCTTTTTTATGCTCCTTATCTTGTCACTTCCTTCACACAAAGTGTGCAGGATTTTTCATAACGAGTTTGCTGTTTTATATGATTCACACCTGATCAAGAGATCTTCAGGCAAAGCCATAGTAAGCATACTATATGCTTTGATGCTAATCTTGACTCTCTTGGCATCATCAGGTGACTGATTTTTTAAACTTACGGGTTGATTGTTGTCTTCATAATCCGATCCTAAAGCAGGTGGAATATAAGGACCTTCAGTAATCGACACCCATAAATCAGAATCTGTATAATTAACATGATTCTTAAATATGATTTTCCAAGTATTAAAATCAGATTTATTTTCCAACTTCGGAGGTTGATAAGCACCAACCACTAAATTGCTCATGTTAATTAACTTGATTAAATAAACACCGATTAAACAAATCAAACTGATAGATCAATTGATCAAGATCAATGAGCACATGGCTCTGATACCACCTGATGAAATCAACCTTTCTGTATGAGTGAATGTTTGGTGTTGAGTATGAACAACAAGAACAAACACTAGTTGATTTCTTCCAAGGATCTTTTCTAATCTCTCAATCAACAAACATGAATCATGGTGCGAAGACCCATGGTAGATGCTATGATATCAGTGTGATTGTATGATTGTGTGTGATTGTATGATTGCTAGTGCTCGGATGATAATATCTGTTTGATCGATTGATGGTTCAAAAGCTTACAAAGTATTAGGGTAGTATGCTATTTATAGCCTATACAAAAAGCTATATACAATTACTAAACTACCCTTATGTAAATGAAAATTACATAAATAATCTTAAGTCTATAAGTTGTCTGCTGTAGATGATTAGCTGTCCACTGTGGATATTAAGATGTCCGCCGTGGAAGTCAGATAACTTGTCCGCTATGCTTTGGATGCTATCCACTGTGAAGTGTTTGCATTGTTTGTTGTGCGCTGTGGGAAGTTCATCCGCTGTGGATGAACATCCGCTGTGGAGTGTTCATCCGCTATGGATGAACATCCGCTGTGGAGTGTTCATCAGCTGTGGATGAACATCAGTTGTGGACAGGCATCCGCTGTATGTTACTCATCCGCTGTGAGCACTTAGTCTTGATCTTCATCCGCTGCATCTTCTTGTACAACCGCTGTGAGCAGTTATTCATCCGCATTGGAGCTTTTGTTCATCCGCATTGCAGTACTTCATCCGCTGCAGGTGCTTGTCAAAATTTCTTTTATGTAAAAACCTGATAAAGAAATTTAAACAATGATTAGTGAATGTTATGATTGTTAATGATGCTAATGTGTTAGTTAATGATTGTTTGAATGTTAGCACACATTATGTTTGATTATGGCAAGCATCATCCTTTAAAGCATTAATGGAAACTAAGTTAAACAAATAAACTAAAAAATGGAAACTAAGTTAAACACAAGGAAATTCGAAGTTCAAACAAATACGGAGGTAAAGAAATATGAAAAGACTACTACTTAGGCTAGGAAACCCTATTGAGGTTTCGCCTATTTTCGGAATTATTAACCAAATGAAACCGGATCCAAATATACAACACACTAAGAAAACAATTAAGTTTGCTAGATTTTCTCCCAGACTTAATAGTTCACTTAAATAATTACTAAGAGTTGTATAAAGCTCAGTGGGTTATAGATTTGGTCACCTTTTTGTAAAGTATGTTAGATTTCCTCCCAACTAAAGTATGTTAAGTTACAATAATATTGTTTCTCCTTCTAGTCTCAAACAGGATACTTTACGAATCGATAAGTTAATGGTTACTCCCATGCAACCCTAGCCTAATCAAACAATGAACAAGATGAATTAAAAATCTATCACCTCCCATGTAACACCTGAAATTTTTGTCAAAATAAAAGGAAAGAAAAGCAATAGGAAGAAGAAAATAAAAGTATCTTGAAAGAAAGGAAAAGGAGCCAAAGTGGAGGGGGCCAAAGTGTAAAGAGTACAAAACTCATATATTTTAATATATTTTGAGTATTGCGGCCCCCATATCAGCTTTTTGCATCTGCTTTTCGACTGGAACAAGAAAGAAGAAAGAGAGCAGATTTTTCTCTCGGTTTTTCAAGGAAGAAGAGGCTGATTTTCGCAAATTGGTGAGTGTTCTTTGTGTTTTTGGTTCGGTTTTGTTGGGTTTCGACCTTAGAACCGATTTTTATGTGTTATATGTGTTTGGTTGTTCATTTTGGTGTGTTTTTAGGTGTTTGAACTCTTGTGCACTCAAGTTTGGAGGAGTTTTACTTGCTGGCTGCATAGGTGAGTTCTAGACCCCGGTTTTACATTTTTTAAACTTCTTGGGGCTGAAAATGCATGTTTAAAAGGTTTTATAACTGTTTTATGTTTACCCGTATGTATATGTGTGTTTATGTTTGTGTTTATGGTTGATTATGTGTTGTTGATGCTAAGAATGATAGGAACTTCAAACAGGTTAGAATGCAGATTGGGTTTGAAAATATTTCAGAAATATGCATAACTGTTGGTCATGCGCCCAAATAGGGCTCATGCGCCTGAAATTCTGACTTAGAAAACTTAAGTGAAGCTCATGCGCCCCAATAGGTCCCATGTGCCTGGATTTTTTGCCAAATAGCCTAAGTACCAGCCCATGCGCCTAAACAGTACCTCATGCGCCTACTGACCAAATGATTAAGTGTAGTTCATGTGCCCAAATAGTTTTCATGCGCCTAAGTGTTGGTGCGCCCGTATAGTGCCCATGCGCCTACATAGTGCTCATGCGCCTAGAACACATAGAAAATACTCTGAAATTTTGGGAAAAAGGAAATTTAAGGAATTGCCCTGGGATGTTTTGATGGTTGTATTTATTTATTCCATGCTTGTTTATGGCCTGTTCTTGTGTTCCATATTATGTATTATTATGTGACTTTATGTGGTGTGTTTATGCTCGTAAACGTAAAGTATTATCATAATGAAAGTGAAAGATTAATGATAATGAAAAGTGAAACATAATGAATGAATGAAAGTCTTGCAAGCAAATTGAAAGGAGGTTCACAGCCACGAGTTGTCACCTCAACTGTGTGCGGGTTAGCTACCCCATGAGGATGCACGCAGGGTCAATCTTTGAGATTGACGGGACCTTTGTTGCTTGCCTTAGGTGACTGGGTCAGCTTTGTGCACAATGTTCGGGGTCTATTTATAGACCTCAGGCATAGCACCAGCTTCGTGCATAATGTCGGGGTATTGCACATTGGTCCGGTAGAAAGTGAAAGATAATAATGAAAGTGCGAAACGAATGAGAAGAATGATGAATCATAATGAATATTATCTTGTTGTACGTATGACGTGTGAACACGTACGAAAGTAATGAATTTTATAAAAAGGAAGTATTTTAAGAAATGATATTTTCGTATATAAATAAAGGTATTTTAATGTTTTAAAACTAGAACTCACTCAACAACGCTGACTTTTATGCATTTTCAGTTGTCAGGTAATTATTGCTGAGGATGGCACGCGGGGAAAGCTACTCGTCGGGGCAAGACTGGTATCCATTCAATCTTAATGATATTGTTGTTTTGTAATGCAATTAAAAGGTCTTTTGTAACTTAAGAAACAATGATGTATTGGTTAGCAACAGTAATTATTAATGAGATGAATGGTTTTTGGTATTAATTCCACTGTGTTATTTTATGAAATGTAAGTTGTTTTATATATATTATGCTATGATTGACCAACTGTGAGGTCTCCGGGAACGGGGCCTTACATCCCAGTCTAAGGAATGGTAGAACATTGAATTAGACAAACTCACACACATATGCCTATGATTACCTATTCCTAGTTTAACCAAAAGACATTACAAATATAAAGAAAGTAACTTTATCATGCAAATCTATTTAAATAAAACAAAATTAAATGTATAAAAGAGCACGAGGAACAAGCATGAAACTTTATAGCATAAATGGTATTCATAACACCAAAGATCATAATTAAATAGAAATGTCTCAATAACATATAGCCGTAAGATTATATAAATTGAAAATATTCAAAACCTTAACATTTGGACCAAACCTTAGGTAGTTCAATAGTTTAGCTACTCATCATGTTCACAAACGATAGGAAATCACAAGAAAACAATATATGAATAGCAAATAGAGCCAGCTAATGCAAATGCACGTTAACCGGATTATTAATCTTCACTCAGCACTATAAGATATCCTCGTGTAGGTTTACTTTAAAATCGCCCCTTAGTCACTTATAAATGTCTAACGGTTGAACTCTTCAATCCTTGTGTGTATTGCCTCCATTTAGTTTTTTGGCGTCTCTTTGTTTTTATAAAGAATACTTAGGTTTCTTATATGACTTTTCTTCCGAATGGCCGCTCTCTTCATGAGCTTGTTTTTATTTTAAAATATTTGTGACAAAATACTCAAAACAATAATAATAGTTTATTAGTAATACTCCATGTGGGCTTCTAATCTTTAAAAGGTTCAATTAGTGGGCAACTTCAAACTCCACGTGACCATGTGAACAAATGAAACTAGTGCTATTATTTAATTCTTTTGAAATTTTTTTAAGATAAATTGCTTTAAAAATTTGATAAATCAAATTAACTCCAAAGAAGATTCAAAATCATAAAATCAAACTCGCTCATTTGTTATCTGCAGATTTGTCAGTCATCTCTTTAGCTCCAGAATCATCAACTATCTCTCCCTCTTCAATCAAAATATCTGAGACTAAATCTTTAAGACTATTACAAAACACATCTGTATAATCCACCATCTCTTCTAAACCATAGAAAGAACCAAAGTCTTAATCAGATTCTTCAGCAAGTATCTGTTGGTGGAATGTGTAAAACTCCTTCTCATATGTTTCTTTAGTTCTAGGATCTAAAGGTACATAGTCATCTATATCATTGGGTCTTAGTCTGGAGACATTGGCAGAACCTGATGAACCTGAAAGGCCAGCAGTCGAACCCATATCCTTGCCCTGATCATCATCACCATCATCCTTTTTCTTTCCTTTATCACCACCCTCATTATCATCACCATCATCATTATCATCATCATCATCATCATCATTATCAATGTCATCATCTTCATCACAACTAAAATCAACCATATCAAAATCATCATCATCATTTACTGGCTTAGGGATTGGAATATCATATTCAGGCTCAACAAGCGCCTCTCCAGTAACTCCTACAGGTCGATCATCAGTAGCCTTGACAGGAACAGTGTTAGTTGTGTAGGGGTTGAATCTAGAGGCTCCGGAAATCAAATCAAGATAAAGAAGATCAAGTCATGCGACAAGTTCAAGTTGCCGCGCAATAACTTGCTTTTCGTGCGAAAACTTCAAGTCGCGCGAGAACTGGTGATTCGTGCGAGAACTTCTAGATTAGTATATATAGAAGTTTTGTAATGTAATCAGTAAGCTTTTGCCTCATTTCTTGATTTTCACACTTACTTTAATTTGTTCAAAATCAGAGAGCAATACAACCAAAGTTATTTACATATTGTGTTTTCAATTGTTATTCAATCTTATCCGAAATGTCTACATTTCATATTTTCATTACGAGATCGATCTTTGTATTGTGATGATCCTTACAATTGGTATCATAATAATGTTGGATGATGTTAATGATCGATTTCTTAGAAATATGATATTGTACTTGAAATTTTTTTAAAAATAATTCATTAAGTAAATAGTATAATAGTGTGTCAAATTGTTTTTTTGTTAAATATGTTTATTGTTTACGTGTTTCAATTTTATAACATTTTACAAAAAATAAGGGTGTTTGAATAATTGTAAACACTTAGTTAAACATAATCATTTTCATAACAAATTGATGAAATCAACAGATGAAGGCTGAATATGAACTTATTTGAACAATAAGAACATACGCAGGTTGATTTCCTCAAAGATCTTTTCTAATCTCTCAAACAACATATAACAACAGATTGTTATATTTTGTATTCGACAAACATCAATCATTGTGTGGAAACCCATGATAGATGCTATGATATCAGTGTGTGTATGTTTGTGTGTGAGTGTATGATTGCAAGTGCTTGGATGATAATAACTGCTTGATTGTATTGAATGTTCAAAAGCTTACAAAGGATTAGGGTAGTATGCTATTTATAGCCTATACACAGAGCTATATATAATTACTAAACTACCCTTATGTAAACTAAAATTACATAAAAATCCTAAGTCTATAAGCTGTCCGCTGTGGATGATTAGTTGTCCGCTGTGAATGTTAAGATGTCCGCCGTGGAAATCAGATCACTTATCCGCTGTGTATAGGATGCTATCCGCTGTGAAGTGTTTGCATTGTTTGTTGTGCGCTGTGGGATGTTCAACCGCTGTGGATGAACATCTGCTGTGGATGAACATCCGCTGTGGACAGGCATCCACTGTATGTTACTCATCCGACGTGGGATGTCTTCATCCGCTATGAGTACTTGGACTTGATCTTCATCCGTTCCATCCTCTTGTACATCCGCTGTGGGCAGTTCTTCATCCGCTGCCGACACTTGGTCAAAATTGTTTTTTATCTACAATCCTGAAAAAGAAACTTAAACACTGATTAGTGAATCTTATGATTGTTAATGATGCTAATGTGTTAGTTAATAATTGTTTGAATGTTAGAACATATTATGTTTGTTTATTGCAAGCATTATCCTTTTAAGCATTAACCTATTAATACACTTGTTGAGTCCAAAAATACTCCCCTGAGGATGATGTTGACATCGCTTTAATGTTTTCTTGTTAATGTTTTGTTTGTTAGAAACAATGTGTGTGTGTTGATGCTTGTTAATGATGTTTCCATCTCTTCTGTTGATGATTGTAAGTTTTAATGTTATGCATGATTGATTGTTTGTATGTCTGATTGCATGAATGATTGTTTGATTACATGTATGATTGCTTGATTGAATGGTTGACAGTTTGTATGTTTGTTATGTATGTTTGGATGTTTGTTTGTTAAAAGGTTAGACATGTTTGTTTGTTAGTGAACCTTTGTATGTTTGGTTGTTCATAGTGGATGAACATTTGTTCATGCGCTGAGGACCCTTGATGAAATTTTGAAATTTACAACTGATGACTAAAAAGTCAAACGCTGTGGTTGATCACTGTTTTCAAAGCAGATGAATAATTGTTCATGTGCTGTATGCTGTTGAAATGGTTTGCTTGTTCAGAGCGAATGAACATTTGTTCATATGTTGTGGACCCTTGATTGATTTTTTATTGTTCACAGTGGATGAACATTTGTTCATGATTTGTGGACACTTTGAAAATTTATTTGATTGTACACAGCGGATGAACATTTTTTCTATGCTGTGGTACACCTATAGTGACTCCAGTGATTGTTACAGAGTCAACTACTATAACATCATCTGCAATTCCCACTACTAATGATGTGTTGAGCACTTCTCCCAGAGACCAAGGATTTGATGAGTCGGTAGGGATGGAAGATTTTCTTAGCACTCCTCCTGAACAATGACAAGGTGCAAGTGCTTCAACTAGTTCACCTACATCTATTTCCCTTGCGCAAAGAGTAAGTACTTTAAAGAAGGAGATGTTGGAGAAAACCCAAACAATTGATGATCTGCATAGACAGATCTTTGAGAAAGATGAGCGGATCAAGAATTTTGAACATCAGCAACAATTCATATTAAGCTATGTTCAAATTCTAGAGCAGAAAATCAGAGATCTCACTTCCCGTGTTCCATTTTTGATTACTCAACAACAAACCACAGAAGTTGGAGAATCTAGTGGATAACAAACTACTGATCCCAAAGTTGCTCAAGATCCTGCAGCTACTATAGAGCATGATGTTGATCCTGTTGTTACAGAAAGGACAACAGTGACAACTGTTGTTGATCAAGAGCCATCTACCATTGCTCATACTACAACTACTGAGGATCAACCTGTAGTTTATACTGGAGAGGCGTTTGAAGAGCCTGAACATGATATACCAATCCTTGAGCCTATTAATGATGATGATGACTTGGAGATGGTAGATTTTAGATGTGATGAGGAAGATGGTCTTGATGATGATGATGATGATGATGATGATGGAGATGATGGTGATGATAATGAAAAAGATTGAAAGGATGAAAATAAGGATGATGACGATGATCAGGGCGAAGATATGGGTTTAGCTACTACTCGTTTTGGATCATCGGGATCTACTAATATCTCCGAACCAAGTCCCGATGATACAGTTGACTATACATTTCCCTTTGTAATAAAAGTATTTGACTGATTTGTATTCTTATTAAATCTTGAATTTAAGAAGAATTGTTTTCATTTGCTTGAAATCGAGTTATGAAATCTTTGTTTGCTTTTTAATTGATGTTGATGAATGCAATTTCTAGCCATATGATTTGGCTTGCCACACACATAACAACACATTTTATGATACGCATTCTGCTCTCGTGTATTTCTCATGAACTATCTATGATAACCACCAAAGTTATCATAGAATCTGGCTTTAGTATTTCCTTGCCTTGTAATTCTTTAACAACCTCTCTTTTCTTTCTTTCATTAAGAACATTTCTAACTAAATCTGAAAGAATTGAGGTATTTTTCTTAACAGATTCACTCATTTCTGAACTGATGAGGCATGCTCAATAGCTTTTACCGTTTGAATCATAGGTACTGGAATAGGACCAGTTTCGTTAATACCTGATCTACAAACATGTTCTTTCACAGAGTTAGCATTAATAGGAGATTTATTTTTAAAGAAACAAGTATTTGTTTCCTAAAAATAAAATCTTCCTTATTTATGTTGCCTTTTGAAACAAATCGATTCTTGAAATCAATTTTCAGGTCAGATACATATGTTGTAACATGTTTTCTTTCATTGTTTATATAAAAAATCTTTGATTTTAAGTTTATTTGTTTGTTAGACATGTTTGAGCAATCATTTGTAGAAAAAGAAACATCAGAAATTTCATTGATAATAAGTGATTATTTACATAAAGATTTTTCATTACAACTTTTATTATCAATATCCGTAAAAACTATTTCATCATTACTTTTCCATTCTTCAACCAACCCGTCTTTCTTCATACTTTTTACAAAAAAATTATCATTGATAATTTTAATTTTAGTTTTTATGATAGGGTCAACAGCCAATGAAACATTGACCGGAGGTATTAAGTCGAACTTGGTTGAAAACCTAAACAATAGGTCAATTCTTCTTTTTAAATGTGGTAATGAATGAAGGTAAACATGTATAATCATAATTAATTGGTTGTGCAATGTTGGAATATCCAACTCCACTTTTACCACCATTAGTTTTTGAAGAGTCATTTGAGACTTGATTATACCTTCAACCATATTTGAAGACAACTCAAACTTTTTAACTGTCAATTTCGCAGATAAGAGTTCACTGTTAACTTTGTTGATTTCTAAAGATAGTTCGTCATTACATGTCTTCAAATCATTGATGTTACAATCCTTATCATGAAGATTCAATTTTGTTAAATTGATTTGTTTAATCCTTCTATCCTTTTTTTTAAATCTTTTCATCTTTTTATATGTACGAACTTGATATTAAAGTCTTTCAACTTCCAAGATCAAGTGTTCATTGTGAACTCTGTATCTTTGAATCTTTTCTACACATTTATTTGAACAAAGATTAGTGTATACCTCATCTGTTTCTTCATGCTTAGTACACTCTTCTAGTATGACGTTTACAAACTGTTATGCTTGTTTGAATAGAATTTCACCTATAATGTCACCAACGGGTCAAACGGGTCAACCGGGTCAAATGTGTCCTGTCTTCTAAAACCTTGAGTTCTTTGGTTTGTAGAGCACTTAGGGTTTCATTATGATTTTGTGTACACGTACTTATGTACTCATATGTTCTAGGTGACCTCTGGGGTTGTCTATCCACTCTTTCTTGTCAAGTTAAGCCTTAAGTAATTTCTTACGCACATCAGGTGAGTTCATGCCCCACTCTTTTACATACTCTCTTTTGGGGGAGATAGCATACTGGTTTTACAAATGCTTTACTATTATAAGTTGTGTATAGTATAATATAGTGTTGGATACTAAGAAAGTCCTCACACTTTCGGATTGTTAATAATGATGATTAGCGGGAAATCTTGGGTGGTACTACTGGGTCTGACGAGCCCCACCTATGCTACTCGAGGTCAAACGGGAGCAATTTTGTCCTAACGAACATTGTCACGACCTGGTATGTCGTGGCAGGAGGCAACAAACGTAACACGGTTAGCTTCAATCGCGAAATCGCTATGATTATTACTATTTGTTTATAGACTAGCTATCTATTACAATACACTTCTTATATTGTGCAACTGTTATTGATTTATGTTTAATGCAAACTCTTGAACTCACCAACCGTTGTGTTGACTCTTTAGTATGCTATTCTCAGGTTAAGGTTGCTATTGCCTAGGAGCACATTACACGGGTCAGCATCATGGTGTTGTCAGCATGTTATGAAACAATGTTTTTTTGGGATTATGTTTGTTTAAACATTATGCTTTGGTTTTTCATAATACTTGGGCGCATTTGTTTGCACATTTTAAATCATGTTACATTGTTTTGGGTTTTCTGGTTTATTTAACGCTTTCACTCTATTTAAAGTTAAACTTTGATTTTGAATGTTTGTACATATAGAGTCATTCTGAGTAATTAATGACTGAGATCCTGGTTTGTCACGCGCCTCGTGGTAAAACCCCGCACGCGGATTTTGAGTGTGTGACAGATTGGTATCAGAGCCATTGGTTATAGGGAACTAGGTTGCATACACACACACTAGACTATAACCGTACAGTTGTTGGTTGCTTGTCATTTACTCTCCTTACTGTATACTCATTGGCATACGCATCACGTACTTCGCAGCATGGCATCGTCATCGTGTGACTTGGGTAAGAGAGCGAGATCTGAGTCACCTCCTTACTCACCCGTACCGGACAGTGGATCGGACTAGCCACGAGATCAGTATCCATCTAAAGAGGTTGATTGGGATCAACCATTCGCGATACCTGAACGTGATCCTCCACGAGATTGGGATTACTATCCTACCTGCATACGACATATGATATATCGGGAGCGAGTACCACCGATAGCCTCTACCCGACCACGAACGAGGTCGTTGACAGCTACCCCATCTCTCACACTCCCTACCCTGGATATTCCTCAAGAGCAAGCCTTTGCTGCACTAGTGGCTGCACTGGACACCGAACAACAATGTGTTAGGATACTCACTAGTGAGAATTTTACCCTAAGACACCAGGTGCGAGAACTACGATAACAAGTGGATACACTCGAGGGGCAACATGGGAAAACCCTTAATGGGTGTTATGCGATGGCTGACGGCGTGGGAGCGCTTAAGGGACGCGTGAATGCACTAGAGCAGCGGGAGGTGATGGCTAACGATAGGTTTGCTGCTCTAGAGGCACAACTGGCAGCACTCCAGATTGCTATAGCTCCTGCACCTGCCTAAGAACCCGAGGAGGAGGACCCCGAGGAAGGCCCAGAGGAGGAGGAACCGGAGGAAATGGATGATGACAGCGATGGGTCGGATGTTGTGGATTGACTTCCTCATTGCACAACTTAGACTATTTAGTGTTTCTTTTCTTTGAAACCTATGTGGGAAGGGTTGTTTCCCACCCAACTGACAAACTTAAATTTTAACATTGATGGAATACTTTGTGACTCATTTGCAATTTATTTATCTTTGGTTATTATTTTTGTTATAAATGTTGTGGTTGTGGTGAATCCATTATTTCTTATTGTTTACTGTACTTCGATGAGATTAATGTGTTGGATGTTACTCATTATTGTATTTGTGAATTGTAAAGTGAAAAATGGATGCACGCGGAAGAGGACGTGGGCGTGGTCGTGGACGTGGCGCCGGAGACCGTGGTGCCGGAGCCATAAACATGACGCCTGCGGAATTGGCTGCTTTAATCAACAAACATGTTCAGGCGGCAGTGGCTGCTGCCCAACCGGGACAACCAGCAGGTAAATGATAATAAGATGTTAAACTAATTATCCTAGTTATTTGTCTAGGATATTTGACTAATGTTTGGGTTGTCGAAACAGGACCACCACCATGTACCTACAAGTCCTTCATGGACTGTAAACCCCATACCTACAGCGGGACGGAAGGGGCTGTGGGGCTTGTAAGGTGGTTTGAGAAGACAGAGTCTGTCTTCACAAAATGCAACTGCCCACCTGCTGATCAGGTGAAGTATGCCACCGGGACATTGGAAGGCGCAGCACTTTCCTGGTGGAACGCTTAGGTTCAAATGCTGGGTCAAGCTATAGCCAACGAACTGCCTTCGGATGAATTCAAGGAAATCATGACTGAAGAATACTACCCCTGCAATGAGGTGCAGAAACTGGAGATTGGGTTGTGGTAACTCAAGATGCAAGGTTCTGAGATTGAGGCTTATACTACTCGATCTCAAGAATTAGCCACCTTATGCCCAGGGATGGTGAATGAAATGCACAAGAATGTTGAGCATTATATACGGGGATTGGTGCTCGAAATTCAAAGTATGGTAACTACCTCTAACCCCACTACCATACAACAAGCCATCCGGTTAGCCCACAGGCTGACTAATCAAGCAGTTGAGCAAGGACGATTACCCAAGCGGGGTGCGGTGGCAAGCGTGCCCAACCATAAACGTAAGTGGGATGGTTCAGGCAATAAGGAATCATCATCAAGCAGCCAATCTCAACCTCAACAACAGCAGCAAAATCAGCAATAGCAATGGAGGTTCGATAATAATCGAAGCTTCAACCAGGCGACTCCCTCAAATCAAGGACCCGGTGGGTATGGCGGACGACAGCCGAAGTGCAACCGGTGTAACTACCACCATGTGGGTCGATGTGACAATTTCAAGTGCCAACATTGTGGGAAGATTGGTCATGCAGCCAAAGACTGCCGTGGTGAGCTGATGAAAAATCCACAACAGTCCCGGGAAACTCCCAAAGGCTGTTTTGAATGCGGTAAAGAAGGCCGTTACAGACGCAACTGTCCCCAGCTCAGGAGGAATGGTAATGGCAACAACAACAATGGCAACAACACAACAATAATAGCAGCAATAACAACAACGGTAATGGCAACAACAATGGAGGCAATAGAAACAATGGAGCCAAAGAAAGAGCCTTAGTCATTGGCTCAGGTGAGGCTCTAAACGACCCTACTACTGTAACTGGTAAATTTTCGGTTAATGGTCGTTTTGCTACCGTATTATTCGATACCGGAGCCGATAGAAGTTTTGTTTCCACTAAGTTTTGTAGTCTTTTAAGTGATATGCCCCCAGCCTTAGAATCTAAATACACCATAGAGTTAGCTGACGGTACACAGATTCACATAACGCATATTCTTAGAGACTGCAAGATAGAGCTTGCTGGTCATACATTCGCCATAGATCTCATGCCTGTTACACTAGGAAGTTTTGATGTAGTAGTAGGCATGGATTGGCTTTTCGGTAAACAAGCAGAAGTCATATGCCATGAGAAGATCATACGGATTCCCATTGGCGAAGAAGTCCTTACGGTCAGAGGTGATAGGAGTGGTGCGATGATAGGCATCATCTCGTTCATGAAGGCACAGAAGTTGTTACGAAAGGGTCGACTGACCATATTGGCACTCGTCACAGATAAACAGACCGAGGAAAAGAAGATAGAGGATATCCCCGTAGTTCGCAAGTTTCCCGAGGTGTTTCTGGAAGACCTGCCTGGATTACCGCCTCATCATCAAGTTGAATTACAAATTGATTTGACTCCAGGAGCCACTCCGATTGCACGAGCACCTTACCGGTTAGCTTCGAATGAACTGCAGGAATTATCCGCCCAACTACAAGAGCTGTTGGATTAAGGGTTTATCCGACCGAGTTCGTCGCCCTGGGGAGCGCCAGTTCTGTTTGTCAAGAAGAAGGATGGTACATTTCGAATGTGCATTGACTATAGGGAACTAAACAAGGTTACTATCAAGAATAGATATCCCTTACCTCGCATAGATGATTTGTTTGATCAACTGCAAGGATCAAGCTATTACTCTAAGATTGATCTGAGGTCTGGGTATCATCAGCTGAGAGTTCGAGAAGAGGACATCTCGAAGACTGCCTTCCGTACACGATATGGTCACTATGAATTCTTGGTCATGCCATTTGGGTTGACGAATGCACCAGCAGTATTCATGGACCTCATGAATCGCGTGTGCAAACCCTATCTTGATCAGTTTGTTATCGTCTTTATTGATGACATACTGATATACTCAAGGACTGAGGAAGAACATGAGAAGCACTTACACTTAATCTTGGAATTACATAGAAAGGAACAACTGTACGCAAAGTTTTCTAAGTGTGATTTCTGGATACTTGAGGTGCAATTCTTGGGTCATATTATCAACGAGCAGGGAATACATGTTGATCCTACAAAGATTGAAGCGATAAAGAATTGGTCTGTTCCTATGACACCAAGATATGACAATTCCTTGGATTAGCAGAATATTATCGACGGTTTATCGAAGGATTCTCTAAGATTGCACAACCTCTCACAGCTTTGACTCACAAGGGAACAACATACAAATGGGGTGAGAGTCAGGAATCTGCTTTCCAATTGTTGAAACAAAAACTGTGTAGCGCACCGATATTGGCATTACCGGAGGGTAGTGATGATTTCATAGTCTATTGTGACGCTTCCATTCAAGGGCTTGGATGCGTCCTAATGCAGCGGGATAAGGTGATAGCTTACGTCTCTAGACAGTTAAAGGTTCACGAGAAGAACTATACCACCCATGACTTGGAGCTGGGTGTGGTAATTTTTGCCTTAAAGATCTGGAGACATTACTTGTACGGTACCAAATGCACTATTTACACCGATCACAAGAGTCTTCAGCATATCTTTGAGCAAAAGGAACTGAACATGAGGCAAAGGCGCTGGGTAGAATTACTGAATGACTATGGCTGTGCTATCAAGTACCACCTGGGGAAACCAAATGTAGTTGCTGACGCGCTGAGTAGGAAAGAAACTGCAAAGCCTCGACGTGTACGAGCTTTGCAACTTACTATCAGCACATGGTTACCGGAACAAATTCGAGAGGCTTAGACAGAAGCCTTGACAGGAGAAAACATTGGGTCTGAATCATTAAGGGGAATGGAAAAACAGTTGGACGTAAAAGTGGATGGTATTCGTTACTTCATGGATAGACTTTGGGTACCTCTACACGGAAATCTGAGAGATCTGGTGATGAGTGAGGCACATAAGTCTAAGTACTCTATACACCCTGGATCTGACAAGATGTACCATGATTTGAAGGCGCACTACTGGTGGCCTAACATGAAGGCGGATGTAGCTACATATGTGAGCAAGTGTCTGACCTGCTCAAAGGTAAAAGTGGAGTATCAAAATCGGTTTGGACTATTATAGCAACCCGAGATCCCAATGTGGAAGTGGGATCAGATGTCAATGGATTTATTACTAACTTAACTCGAACTTCTACTGGTTGCGACACAATATGGGTTATCATGGATAGATTAACAAAGTCTGCTCATTTCCTAGCGATAAAGGAAACAGACAAGATGGAGAAATTAACCCGACTCTATTTGAAGGAGATCGTTTCGAGGCGTGGAGTACCGATCTCAGTTATTTCTGACCATGATTCTCGTTTCACATCGCACTTCTAGCAATCACTGCAGAAATCTTTTGGGTACGCGATTGGATATGAGTACTACTTATCATCCACAGACTGATGGTCAAAGCGAGCATACTATACAGACTTTGGAGGACATGTTACGTGCTTGTGTGATTGACTTCGGGAATAACTGGGAAGTTCACCTACCATTGGTGGAATTTTTTTGCAACAACAGTTATCACACTAGCATAAAGGCGGCACCTTTCGAAGCATTGTATGGGAGAAAATGTAGATCGCCACTTTATTGGGCTGAAATTGGTGACAGCCAGCTAACAGGTCCTGAGTTAGTACACGAGACTACTGAGAAGATTGTACAAATAAGGAATCGTATGGCTGCAGCGCACGACAGACAGAAAAGTTATGCTGATAAGCGACAAAAACCTCTAGAGTTTCAGATTGGTGATAAGGTCTTACTGAAGGCCTCACCATGGAAAGGTGTGATCCGGTTTGGTAAGCGAGGAAAGCTAAATCTGAGATATGTTGGACCATTTGAGATATTGGAAAGAATAGGTCCAGTGGCCTATCGATTAGCCCTACCTGATTCGCTAAGTGGAATCCACGATGTATTCCATGTTTCAACTCTGAAGAAGTGCTTAACGGATGAAACGATGGTCGTACCGCTGGAAGAAGTTCAAGTGGATGAACAATTACGCTTCATTGAGGAACCGGTCAAAGTGATGGATCGTGAGGTGAAGACACTTAAGCAAAGCAAGATACCCATTGTCAAAGTTCGATGGAACTCGAGACGTGGACCAGAATTCACGTGGGAGTGTGAGGACCAATTGAAGCTTAAGTATCCTCAGCTATTCGAAAAGACGATGTCAGCCGGCGAAGGTACTGATTTGAATTTCGGGACGAAATTTCTTTCAACATGGGAATGATGTGACAACTCACCCAAAACTCACTTGATTTCGATTACTTTATGCCAATGCAGTAAACCAGTGATGGAACACTCACCATGTAACGCAATTTTCGGGACGAAAATTCTTTCAACATGGGGATAATGTGACATCCGATAATTTTCCGTTACCAAACTCCGTTAGTTCCGTTAAGTCTTGCATACACGTGTCGTGAGCACACACTCGTTGTTGTTTAACGTTGGTGACTTAATAATAATTAATAATGCTAAACAAATAATTTCTATGTGATTATTAGGTGGTGTTTATATGTTTACGTGATTTAAACATTTAATTGTGAATTTTATCTCGTAACACGAGAACGTGTGTATTTAATTTGTGAATTTTGTAACTTGTAATAATAATGCATATGATTATTAGTGTTAGTTTATATGCTCATTATTTTAGTTAAAAACCTTTTTAAAAAGAGTTTAAAAGCTTAATTTTTATAAAATATAAATTACAAGGACTTAAAAGGTAATTATGGATAATTAAATAAAATCAAAATCAAAACCCTAGCCACAACACCCCTTACGGCCGCGACCAACTTCAAACACACACATAAACTTCGAAATTCAGCAAGAACAAGCAATTCCCCTCGGTTTTGGATCGATTTCAAAGGTACAACACGTTGGAAACATCAAATCTTGTTCATTACACGATTTAAAGGTTAGATTTTGTGTTCTTTTGATGTGTTTTGTACATGGCCGAGAGCATGGGTTCGAATATTGCAATTTAAGGTTGATTTCTTGATGTTTGTTGATGTTATTGTGTTAGCTAGGTTGTATATATGTTAGTTAACGTTGTTTATGCAAGAAAGCTTTGATTTTGATGCGTTGTTCATAGGTTACTAATAATAGTAACTTTATTTGCATGAATATGGTGATTTGATGATGAATTGATGTTGTTAACGTGTTTGTGATGATGATTGGGTGTTAGATTGATGATATGAATGTTAGAAATCCAAGAATGAATGTTGTAGTTCATGTCTTACTAAAAGTAGTAACTTTTGGTTAGAAAGATTGATGAATTATGATGATTGGATGTTGTTGATCATGTCTAGGTGTTAACATGAGCTTGAATTGGTAGATTAGTAATGAATTCATGAATGTATTGGGTGTTTGATAGATTTTGGGATGTGCTTTCCCAAAAGGGAAACTTTATTTGCACAAATTCTTTAATATGATGGTTTGAGTATGTTTGGGACATTAGGATCATGCTAGTATGTTCATGGATGGTTTCTAAGGTAGTAGAATGTATTGTTTAGGTGTATGAATGTTATTGGGTTAATTGGTAGGTTTGGCCTGTTTGGGGGATTACATGGATATGGGTCATAGGGGTCATGATAGGCTATTGTTTGGATTGTAGTTGATCATGGTTGAACATCTTGGGTGATAAGAATTCTGTTAAATGGTATGTTGATGGTTATCATACATGCATGCGAATCTGAGGCCCCTACTTAGTAGAATTGGCAGGGTTTAGGGTGTGAAGTCGTGAGTGGCTTCACATGGCATGCCGTGCATGATTTGATTCTATGTATGATGCATTGGTTGTGTTGTAACTATGTTAAACATGATAATTGTTTGACATTCGCATGACTTGTATGGGAAATCTGGTTGTATGATGATCTAGTTAGTACATGTGATTAATGAAGTGTCATATGTGATCAGTTTGTATGTAAATCATGTGTGATGTACTGTTATGCTTGTTTGAATGGAATTTCACCTATAATGTCACCAACGGGTCAAACGGGTCAACTGGGTCAAATGTGTCTTGTCTTCTAAAAACTTGAGTTCTTTGGTTTGTAGAGCACTTAGGGTTTCATTATGATTCTGTGTACAAGTACTTATGTACTCATGTGTTCTAGGTGACCTCTGAGGGTTGTTTATCCACTCTTTCTTGTCAAGTTAAGCCTTAAGCAATTTCTTACGTGCATCAGGTGAGTTCATGCCCCACTCTTTTACATACTCTCTTTTGGGGGAGATAGCATACTGGTTTTACAAACGCTTTACTATTATAAGTTGTGTATAATATAATATAGTGTTGAATACCATGAAAGTCCTAACACTTTCGGATTGTTAATAATGATGATTAGCGGGAAATCTTGGGTAGTACTACTGGGTGTGACGAGCCCCACCTGTGCGACTCGAGGTCAAACGGGTGCAATTTTGTCCTAATGAACATTGTCACGACCTGGTATGTCGTGGCAGGAGGCAACAAACGTAACACGATCAGCTTCAATCACGAAATCGCTATGATTATTACTATTTGTTTATAGACTAGCTATCTATTACAATACACTTCTTATATTATGCAACTATTATTGTGTTATGTTTAATGCAAACTCTTGAACTCACCAACCGTTGTGTTGACTCTTTAGTATGCTATTCTCAGGTTAAGGTTGCTATTGCCTAGGAGCACATTACATGGGTCAGCATCATGGTGTTGTCAGCATGTTATGAAACAATGTTTTTTTGGGATTATGTTTGTTTAAACATTATGCTTTGGTTTTGCATAATACTTGGGCGCGTTTGTTTGTGCATTTTAAATCATGTTACATTATTTTGGGTTTTCTGGTTTATTTAATGCTTCTGTAGTATTTAAAGTTAAACTTTGATTTTGAATGTTTGTACATATAGAGTAGTTCTGAGTAACTAATAACTGAGATCCTGGTATGTCACGCGCCTCGTGGTAAAACCCCGCACGCGGATTTTGAGGGTGTGACACATGGAGTTGCCACGCGAGAACTTTAAGTTCTCGTGCGAGAACATCTGCATAGTATATATAGGTGTGATGTTTTTCCTTTGTATTTCAGTATGTGTGTTCATTTGTAAGAGTGCTTTGAGGGTGAGAGAGCATAGAGTTATGTGATAGGCCACCCGAGGGGAGCTCACCTCGGGTGGATCGAGCTTAAACGATGTATACTCCTTTGGTATTGTAATCATTTGATTAATAATATTCGATTGAGTTTGTTTAATGTTCGTTGATATCACACACACACATACATCCATCTTAATTTGATTATCAAGTGCAACAAAATGTGGAATCGATTGTGATGAGGGCTTTACATTTGGTATCAAAGCAAGGTGTTGCTTTTGATACATGGATTTTTATTCCGCAATCATCCGTATTAAGACGTTAAACCTGAAGATTGAAGACCTGAAGGTTATGGTCGATTATGGATCGGTTTAAAAGGAGAAGAAGATTAAACCGAGGGTGAACACACATGAAATCGACTTTGTTACATGCTAACATGATGATCTGCATCAATATGCTCAGTATCTTCAAGTTACAATGGTGAAAACTGAAGAATTGAGATTGTAGCAGTGATTCAAACACAAAAACTCGATTTTGACGAAGTTTTCGCACGAATAATCGCTTTTTGCGAAAACTTGGGCAGTTTTCCCATCGGTAACTACTTATTGCGAAAACTTCATATGCGAAAACTTCATCAAGCGAAAACTTCAACATTCGCGTGAAAACTTTTACTGTCTACTTGATTTTTGCGAAAACTATGCAAAAATGCAAGAACATTGTCTAGATGCGAAAACTTGTTAGTTTGTGAAGGTTTAGAACAAGTGTTTCAGCCCAAATCTAGAGGATGCCGGATGATTTGAAGTTTGGTACTTAAACATGAGTTTTTGTAATGTTTCATCAAGTTCAAGATTCTATATCTACAACATTTGATTCGAGTTGTTCGTGAATTGAAACTTGACAATGTGGGCTTATCTTATCTTACTGATAGGGACAATAATCAAGATTGTTTGGTATTCTTGCTCTAAAAATATAGGCATATTACATCTTACATAAGGGGAAGAATACTTTAGATGATCTAGTTCGTCATCACAAAATCTTGTCATCAGATTGAAGAATCAGGTTCTTCAAGAATCCAAAATGGAAGTTGGATCTCTCTGTCATATGCCTAATACATCTTAAGTTGTAAGTAATCAAGATTGATTCAGATGTGATATCCTTTATGAAGCCATACATTAGAAGGAGTTTACAGCTGAGGGGGAAGACTAAAATGAAAGATACCTAAGGATCAGATAATTCTTGAAGATGAGTGACTCACGTCAAACATAACAATATCAAGTGAAAAGCAAAAACTCAATTCATGCTAGAAGTACAAGGATGCGAGAACTCCAAGATGATTGATGAAGAACTTATCACGTAAGAACTTAAAGTTCTCGCGCGAGAACATCTGCATAGTATATATAGATGTTTTTCCTTTGAATTTTAGTATGTGTGTTCATTTGTAAGAGTGCTCTAAGGGTGAGAGAGCACAGAGTTATGTGATAGGCCACCTGAGGGGAGCTCACCTCGGGTGGATCGAGCTTAAATGATGTATACTCCTTTGGTATTGTAATCATTTGATTAATAATATTCGATTGAGTTTGTTTAATGTTCATTGATATTACACACACACACATCCATTTTAATTTGATTATCAAGTGCAACAAAATGTAGAATCGATCGTGATGAGGACTTTACAAACTTTTCACCTGCGACAAGTTCTGTGAATTTTAGATTTTCAAATTGGGCCATTTCAGAGTGTTTCAACAGTTAGAACTTGTTCATTAGTTGTCGATTAAGTCATTATAAAGGTTTCATATGGTTAATTTTGTTCACTTTTAAGTTTATTTGTCCATAAACAATTGGCCACGAATCAAACTAATATAAAATCAAACAACAATCAGTAATCTACCTTATCAATCACTAAAATATCACTAGGTGACCACAATGAACAACAATATGAAGTTTAAACACGTTTGAACACTTAGAATTTTAAGAGAGTGAACGACAGAGAGTTTTCATGCGAATGTTGCACTTCTCGCACAACTATACCTTTTATAGCCATCTGACTTCTCGCGCGAGAAGTCAGAGCTTTCGCACACACAGGCTTTTCGCTTTTTTGTACTTTCACATGCGACTAGTTCAACTAGTCGCATAACATTTCGCACAATTTGAACTTCTAAAATTTTTTAACTTTTCAAATTTATTTATTTTGTAAAACCATTTGATTTGTTATGAGTAAAAGTATGTTTAACTAAGTGTTTACAATCATCCAGGAACTCTTAATTTTGTAAAATTTTGTAAATCAAAAACAAGTGTAACAAAAACAAACTTTAACATAAAAACAAAATGATATTTTTTCTTATACTTATAAGTTAAATGTTTTTGGTAAATTTTCAAGTATAGGATCATATTTATTATGAAATTGATCAATAACATCTTTCAGGTTTATTTAAAATAAGAGTGGTTCTGTTGATTGTCAATATGTTTTGTCCATTTTAGATTTAGACTTTAATTCTTACTTGGACGCATATTCTGTGATATTTATCATGTTTAGATTGATTTGTATGAAATATGTGAATTTCACAATCAAAAATCCTGTAGAATCTTATCCAGCTTCAAGACACTTTTGATATTTCAAGTCAACCCAACTTGACTTAAACCTTTTACCTCTGATCAGTTTTTTTAGAATTACTTTTCCTTATTATAATATCTATTTAGAGCATAAGTAGCTTGAGAAACATTTCTGAACATAGAATATTAACAAGTTTAGGACTTATTAACTGCCAGTCGGACTTATGTTTTGCCCTCGCAAGACGTTTAGGACTTACATGTCAAGTCGGACTTACATGGCCCATCTTTTGATTTTGCTTCCTGTGTCAGAGTATATTCTCAAAAAGAAAAATATTTATCAAATAGTATGTATGTCTATGATATATCTTTTATTATTGTGCACATTGGCATATTTTATTCCTATATGGCCTTTTGGCATCTTTTTGCTCTTTTTGTTTTTGCTTTTCATATCTTTTTCTTCTTTAGATATTTACATATACATATTTCATATTTCTTCTGAAATACACTAAATCAGACAGTAACTTGCTTGAGTATGACTAGACTATAACTCTTAGTCTGTTTTAGCATGGAGTCGGTGTTACTACAAAACCTTGATGAATAATCCACTTCAGTCATAAATAATTTAGTTCCAGTATATCACAGATCATAGTGCTTTTCAATCATGAAAGTGAAGCCGATCAACATATCAAACATAATCCAAGTCAGTTTCTTTTAAGGCTTAAAATATAATGTATCCAAATCAAGAAATATACTATCATTTCCTATAAATCCTTGAAAATTTTAATTTACTCATAGTATAAAACAAAATATTTTTGTGATTTCCTTTTACTCCCCCTAAGAACAGAAATCTTTTTCGAGACAATCTCAAATTTTCTCCTCATAAAATTGTGACTATCTGCAAAGAAAATAACAATTTTAACTAAAATGAAGAAAAATATTTTTCAAAGGGTTTACGGATAATCATTAACCAAAGTTAATCATTCTCAGAGATTGGACTAAAAAGTCAAATCTAGAATGATCGAACACCTTAGGAAAAAAATCAGCAATGTTGTCATCTAATGAGATAGATTCCAAATGGATAAGCTTTCAATCAAAACAGTCATGGGTAAAGTGCATGCTAATATCGATGGGTTTTGTCTTTGAATGTTAGATCGGATTCTTCATTATGTTTAACATTGTAGAGTTGTCACACAACATTTTGGTGTCATAAAGATTAAGGCCATAATCAAGAAGTTGTTGCTGAATTCAAACAATCTGAGAATAACAACTTGATGCAGCCACATATTCAGCCTCTGTAGTGGATATGGATAATGTCTGTTGCTTCTTGCATTGCCAAGAAATCAACCAAAGGCCAAGTGTTGGTTGACCCTTAAGGTATTTGAAAATCCGCTTGACAGCTTTCATGTGAAATTCCTTCGGATTACTTTGATAACGTGCACACTAACAGACAGGAAACATGATGTCTGGTCTGCTAGCAATGAGACACATCAGAGATCTAATAATTTACCGATACTAATTCTTATCAACATCTTCACCCATGAGATCAGAAGTTAAAGTTGGACGAGAAGCCATTGGAGTGGGAGCTGTCTTGGAGTCCTGAAATTTGTATTTTTCTAGGATACTATGAATATAATTTTCTTGATGTATCAGTATTCTCTTATCATCTTGTTTAACTTGGATACCCAAGAAAAATGATATTTCCCCAAGAGAACTCATCTCAAATTTCTTTTTCATCACAACTTCAAATTCCTTGCACAAATCATCATTGGTAGATCCAAAGATAATGTCATCGACATATACTTGAACAAGAATAAGATCATCATGAGTCTTCCATAAGAATATAGTTTGATCAATAGCACCCCGTGTATAACCATTTGCAAGCAAATGTTCAGTTAGGGTGGCATACCAAGCTCGAAATGCTTGATGTAAGCCATAGACTGCTTTGTCTAAGTTATAAACATACTTTGGATGATGTGGATCTTCAAAGTTGACAAACATAGGTTTCTTGATACAAGAATGCAATTTTGACATCCATTTGATACACCTTGAAGTTCTTATATGAAGCATAAGCCAGAAAAATACGTATAGCTTCTAGTCTTGCAACAGGAGCATATACTTCTTCATAATCATTACCTTCAACATGACAGAATCCTTGATAACAAGTCTAGCCTTATTGCGAACAATCACATCTTTTTCATCCATTTTGTTTTTGAATATCCATTTTGTACCAATCGGCAACTTACCCTTTGGAAGTTCACATAGATGCCACACAATTAGCTTCTTGAATTGCATCAGTTTGTCTTGTATAGCCTCAACCCAACTATTTTCTTTTAATGTCATCTCAATGTTCTTTGCTATAATTTGAGATATAAAACATGAATACAAACATGTATTTATTATGCCAGATTGGCTTCAAGTTAGGAAACCTTGTGATAACGGACCAATGATTACTTCAGTTGGATGATCCTTATGAATTTTCAGCTGAGGAATGGTATCTTCAGAAATAACTTCATCTAAATTAGACAGAGCAACTGGTTCTTCAGCATTGCTTCCTTCTTCAGGTTGATACACAATATCTTCCTCTAGAAGAATATCATTATCAACAGATAAATTTTCAAATGGAACTTGAATTGTATAAATCGGATCAATTTGAGTAGAAGAAGAACTCTGATTAGAAAGCTATGGAGCTTGTTCAACAACTAGATCAGAATGAGATAAATCAAATTCAAAAACAAAGTGTGGAACTGCTGTGACATTTGAAGAAGAAGGTATATCTGAAGATTTTCTTGTTGCTGAAGATGAGATATATCCAACGTCATTAGTAAAGATATCCTGAATTGATGATGGCAAAGGTGGATTAGCTGTAAAAACAACCGATGATTGAATGAATGTTTCAAATAATAAAGCATAATCATATAATCATGAAGGTACTGAACCCACATCTGTTTTGTTAGATTCGTGCCAATTGATATCAACTAACTCAATTATTTGTTTAGTTCTTTTATTATTAACCCGGTATGCGACTTTGTTGGATGAATATCCAACAAAAGAACATTCATCAGCTTTTTCGTTAAATTTTTGATTTAGAATCAGATGTGTTTAACAAAGTACAACATCCAACAGTTTTAAAATATTTGATTTTAGGTTTATATTTAAAAAAGATTTCATAAGGAGTCATATTTTGTTGTTTGTTGATTATTACACGATTCTAAACATAACAGGCAGTGTTAACAGCTTCAGCCTAAAAGAATAATGGTAATTTAGCTGCTTATAACATTGTTCTGGTAGCTTCAATTTGTAACACCCAGAAAATTTCAGTAAAAGAAAAGAAAAGAATAAGGAAAAGAAAAGAATAAAGAAAAGAGAAGAAGAAGAAGAAAAGAAAAAAAAAGATAAGGGAGAAAAAAGGGAATTATTTCAAGGTAAGGGGGTTTAAGGTGCAAAAGTCAAACCTACCCATAATGGGTTTAAAAAGGTGATATGGTCACCCATACCTCTTCTACCAAACATATAGCTTTCGGCTAGAGTGAGAAAAGAAGCTTCCATCCGGTTCTAGAGTGACAAAGTGGAAGAAATCTTCAGAAGGTAAGATTTTAAGGCGTTTTCTTCTTGGTTTCAGTCGAGTTCAAGCTCCTGGACCGAATTCTATGTGTTTAGTTACTTGTTTTCGCGTGTTTAGGTGCTAGAAATCCAGGTTTGCTCTCAGTTTGTGGAGTTTCACTCGAAATCCATTAAGGTGAGTTCTAGATCCCCCTCTTTTACTGGATTTCTACTTGTTTGGGGTTGTTATGCATACTAAAAAGAACGTTTCTTCACTAAACTATATTTTCTTTTATAAAAAGGTAACTATGTACGAAAGATTGATAGGATCAAAATGGATCGATCTGTGATGATATTGTGATGAAATTGAATCAAAACAAACAGAAGTAATCAAATCAATGCAAACATATCAGAAAAATTCATAGTTTTTCATTAATAGAAAGCATAGAAATACAAGTGTAAGAAAACAGTTATTACAATTCGTTCAACTGATCTAAGTCTAGAGTCTAGTGCTTAAGTCTCTAGTCTCTCTTGTCTACACAATACATACTATGCTATTTATACTATCAAAGAAAACAAATAGGAACATATATTTATAAATAAGTCCCTAAAATATTGTAAAACTATTAATAAAGACAATAAAGACTAAATGTTAACCTTTGAAAGGCTTCTACAATACTCCCCCTGAGATTGACATTATCTTCTGTCTTCAAAATCATCAATCTTCTATCTTCTGTCTTCAAAATTCTTCTGTCTTCAGTCTTCTTCAATCTTCAATCTTCAGTCTTTTGTCTTCTCTCTTTTGTCTTCATGCATCAAAGAAGTCTTATGGTTCTTCTTTAATCTTGAAAATCGGCTCTCTTTGTACATTTTTTGCTCTCTCAAGGCTTTAGCAATGGCAGACTTGAACTTGCTCACTAAAATTCCTTGCTCCGGTTTTGATTCATTCATCTTGATTTCCATTTGATTCATCACCTTCAATGTTTCTTTAGATAAACCTGCGATATCAATATTAGCATAAAATTCAATTGGCTTTGGATACTCTTTGGAATGAATTTCCAACACTCCTTTACTCGAGATCCTCATGAATTCTATTTCCTTGATATCCTTCTTAACTATGTTTGCATAAGCTAAGGCTTTTCTTAGAGATATTCTCTCCATAGCAGCATTCATAACTTTGATAATTGACAAGAAATACGTTTTGTCATTTTCTGCTACTTCTGGTACAACTCTTTCAAACTTTGGATAGACAAAAATAAGATGTAGCTAGGATGTAATAGTTTCAATTCGAATACACCAAACAATGAAATCATGTCATGATCCCAATCGTCTAGATCTCTAACTAACTTTAACTCAAACGTATCAGCATTATAGAACCATCTCAAAATTGGTTTCGACTTTTGAGTTCCATCAATAACTTTCAAGCCAGGATTAGTTACCTTCTCAAAGTATTGATCGCTAAAAGCATCCAAAAATTTTTCTTCTCCAACATCTTTATCACCATCTTTTCTTTTCTTTTTCAATGACTGAAAATACTCTTTATCTTTTTGGTCACATCTCGTTTGCAAAAATGAACTCATTCTGCTTATACCTCTGTTCAATAACTGTACAAAATTTTATCCTCGACTTGCTCTAGTCGGATTGATTAAAGGTAGTTTATTCAACTTCTTCAAATCTTGAACAGGTAGCTTTATAATGCTTGAGAAAAAATGATATACATCACAAATTGCATCAACTCTTTTTATCAAAAATGCATCAAATACCTTGTCGTATTTCCATGCCACAATCTTTACTTCCTTGGTCGTGTCAGGAACAATCATTGTATTAAGCAACTCTGAAATTGATTGTCCTTTTTGTAACACATTATGAACCAAATCACCTGTCATTCGAGCTTTATTCCATAATTGCTTCTGTTCAATTGAAACTTGATATGCTTGTCTCTCAGTTTCAGGAAACATTTTCATTAGCTCTTACCTTTTCTCGTACACACTACTCTTCATCGTCATGGATTTAATCTCTTGAGGTTCTAAAATCCTCGTTCTCTTTGTTATCTCTAAATATTGTGGATTTTCCATGTCAAGCACAATCATTTTATTTGTTTGCTTCTCCGTTGCTTGAAAACTTCTCACTAAATTTCTTAAAGATTCTGCTTGTAATCTATTAAGCTTTTTCCTTGGATAATTTCTTGATTGTAGCCACATTCTTAAAGCAGTTACATTCATGTCATCAGGATTAGGATGATGTAACTCAGATGTTGAAAGTTCCTCAATATTTATGCTCTCTTGAAGAGGATTCCACTCTCCATGCTCTACAATTATCTCGTCAGGATCAATAGGAGCAACAGATTCAGCAGTAATACACTTCTCAAACTCTTCATTAATGTGAGATACTGTTAATCCATCAAGAAATACTCGAATATACTTCATCTTGATCAAATAGTTATACCTGTCTTCAATGTCTACAGGTACATCTTCTTGTATTGTCTCAATTGGTGAAAAATTTTCATCAACATTAGCTTCAACTAAATCTTCATCTTTTAAAACCTCATCATACTAGTCATCACCGAACTCACCTTCTAGATTATCAAGAGCTCCTATGGTCTCTTGAATATCTGACTCTTCTTCTTCTTCACTTGCAGGTTCATCAACAGTCTTTTGCACTTTTGTTGATGATTCAGGTAAAACTGAAACATCTATATCATCAATTTTCCTTTTACCTTTATCTATTTCAGCTATCTTTTCAACATCTATTGGAGTGATTTCAGAAATAATCATAAGTTTTGGAGACGAACTTTTGACTTTCTTTTATTCTTTCTATTTCTTCTTTTAAAGCTTCATTTTCTTCTTTCAACTTATTGAATTTTTCTTCCATCAGATCATAATCTTTCATAACTTCAAAAGTTTTTACATTATCTTCTTTATTTTTCTCAAGATCAGCAATTACTTCATCTTTCTTTTGTAGATCTTCTTTTAACTTCTCATTTTCTTCTTTTAATTCCTCTATAAGCTTCAATTTCTTAGAGTTTTCTTCTTTCAACTCTTCAATAATCTGCTGAAAATTTGTTTCTTCAGCCACATGAGTATCTTGTTGAGGCAAGCTTACAAAATCATTGTGTATCTCAGCTTCAAATAATTCAAAATCTTGAACATTCTTATTGAATTCAACTTGTTCTTCAGTTGCAACAATTTCTTCAATCATTCCCATAATCTCCTTAACATTTTGACTTTCTTCAACAACATCTTCAGCTTGATCTACTTCATTAACATCTTCATGACTTTCTTCAATAACTTCTTCATTTGCTTCTTCAGTTTCTTGATCAGCTTCATGAACTTCTTCATGAACTACTTCCATGTCATTATCATCATTACCACCTTTATTGTTATCATCATCATCAGAAGAAGAACTTGAACTTTCATCATCATCATCATTCTCATCGTCATTACCTTCATCTTCATCATCATCAGATTGTTCTTGAGGAATTTCTTCAATAAGATCATTTGGATCAATTTGTTCGTCCTCAATCAAACAAAAGTGATCTATAGTAATATCCACCTCATCATTTGCAACATTTCTCATGTATTCAAAAATAAGTACATTTTGTGCACCTGTGATCATAGCAAGTCTTTAGTAAGATATCTCTGACATATGTTCCAGTATCATTGTTTCTCCACTATCACCATGAACATGAATATCTGGATGCTCTTCATTGATTATCATTTGTAAGAATCTAGGATACATCAAGTACTTATTCCTGATTCCTTTCTCCAGATTAAAAATGAAACCATTAAGAATCCATTTTGACATGTTAAACCTTCTGTTAGTTGCAAGAGCTACAATAGGAGATGCTATGTCAACTGGAAATGAATTCCATCCTACACTTCTTTTTGACATGCAGTGCTGGAATATATAACATAATAGCTTCCAATGGTTGTAAACTCGTGCTCTAAAAATTGTTTCTTGGGGAAATTATCTGTGTAACCCGTAGCCATGAATGTTTCTCTACATTCATTAAAAGATAATTCAGCTAAGTCTTCTGGGTCATTGTGTCCCAATCTCAATGCTTCTCTAATTGAATCTTTAGAAACTTCAATCATTCTAACATTTGTTATAAATCCTCTTACAACTTTTCTACCATCATCATTGATTTCAACTGTGGTTGTGTTCCAAAATTTCTTTAAAAATTGTGCATATATGACCGGTTGATAGCACATAGCATATACATACTTAGTTCTCAACAAGAATCTTATCATCTCTTCATAGCTAACAGCATCTTGTACTTCTTCATTTAATAATGTTGCCACATTATGCTTTGGCTCAAACTTTAACTCAGCCATCTGCAAAAATGAAACAAGAAATTTAGACACTTTGAATTTTAACACTTAAAATCAATGAATATTTATTGAAATTTAAAGAATAGTATGTTTTAAAGATTTTAATCTAACTTGCACTTAAAAAAATTTTCTAAGTGTTTAAATGATCTGTTCAAGAACAAACTACATTCAAGTTAGTATGTAGATGATATAAAACACATCAATTCAGTAAATTCTTCTAAAAAACAGATTATAACATGAATTTATGATCAATTTTCATTTTTATTGAAAATTTAAACATTGACTATTCATCTTCAACAGTTCGACTGATGAAGAATCATCATTAGGAACAATTTTGATAAAAATCTGATTTGAATGTATCAATATGATCGAAATCAAGTTTATATAAACAATCAATCATCAATCTCAGTTCTTAATTCCATTTGCTCACAAATTTCAAAGATTTCAGTCGACTAGGGTTCATACGCCCGTATAGCATTGAAACGCCCAATCAAAATCAAACATTAAACTTGAAATTTGTATGAATTTGTTCAAGTACTTAGGTTTAGAATCAGAAATAAACACTATTGAACGCAAGTTTAGAACATAAATCAATCAGAATCAGAGAATCAATGGTAATCGAGAGTCGGGTGTGAGAGTTCAGGGGTTTTTGAGTGAATGAATTGACTGAAAACAAAAAGTGTTGTATTTATACTAAGTAAAATTTTTAGGCGCATGAGCACTGTTTGTGCGCATGGAGTTGATTTTTACACTAAATATTTAGACGCATGAGCACTGTTTGTGTGCATGAGGTTAGGCACATGAGCACTGTTCAGACGTATAAGCACTGTTTAGGCGCTTTTGCACTGTTCAGGCGCATGGGTCTAGCTGAAACGCCCAACACATGGTAATTTTTCACTTGATACGCCTAATTCTTGAAAGTCGGGTACTATGCAGGCGCATGACTATGGATGAAACGCCCAACACTTAACCACAAATTTCAGACTTATGACAACTGTTTAAGAGCATGAGGATGTCTGAAACGCCCAACACTTGTACAAATTCTGAAAAATCATCATGCTCCTAATTTTGGACTTTTTAACACGGTTTAGGGCTGCAAACGAACAGAACGATCACGAACAAGGCGTTGTTCGTGTTCGTTCGTTAAGAAATAAACGTGTTCATGAACTGTTCACGAACACTTACCGAACGAGATTCTTTGTTCGTGTTCGTTCGTTAAGAAAATGAACATGTTCATGAACTGTTCACGAACACTTACCGAACGTAAATGAACACAAACAAATGCAAACGAACACAAACAACTGTTCATGAACATGATGAACACAAAAAAGCTCATAAACACAAACGGATACAATTGATTATAAATTTATTTTAGAATAAAATTTACATTTTTATTACAAACATTACACAAAATTAATCAAAAATAAATAAGTACTTAACATAAATATAAAAAAATACTTGATATAATAATCATAAAAATAAATAACAGAAAAATTAAGAATATAAATGAACACATTAACGAACATAAACGAACACATTATCGAATGTTCACGAACGGACATTAAGAACATAAACGAACATAAACGAACACATTATCGAACGTTCACGCGGTCTGTGTTCATGTTCGTTCGTTTAACTAAACGAAAAAAAATTTCTTGTTCGTGTTCGTTCATTTACTAAACGAACGAACATAAACGAACTTCCCGCCGAACGGTTCACGAACTGTTCGCTGAACGTTCAGTTCGTTTGCAGCCCTAGGCGTATGATATTGCTTCCATGAGTCTAACACTTGTAATTTTCAAATCTTCCACCTGAACACTGTTTTAAACGCATTAGTACTGTTTATATACTAATTTTTTTAAATATTTTGTCAAATTTTGACTTTCACCCAAAATTTACATAATTGACCCTCAATTTTGAACTTTTGACATTTTAAACTTTTATTTTTATATTTTTGATCATTTTATTTTTGTTTTAAATTTTTTAAAAACATATCCCGTCATTTAGTCTCTAATTTTAACAAAAAGAGTCTCATATTAAAATGTTGCAAGAAGCTTTTCCACTTTAAAATGTTTTCTTCAGGTTTATTTTTATATTATATCAAACACACACATGCTTGAACTTTTTAGTTTCATCCTATCCATCCACAACATTTAACTTTTAATTTTTCATATCTTGAAATTTGAAAATTTTCTCTTTGACACTTTTACTTTTTACTCTTATTACTCCCCCTAAACTTTTAAGTTTAACAAAACTTAGAAGTTTCTTGAATTTGTCACATGAAGATCACACTAATCATTGTTAATATGCCTGCACACAGAAAACATGCAAAAATCAAAATTAAAGCAGAAAAATCTAATATTTACAATTGAATCAATGTCTGCAGTGAGATCATATCAGTTAAGATCAGCACAGTGAAATAAAAAATTGATGGATAGTCATAGACAGTGAATAAATCCTGATCAAGTGTGTTCCAGGTCAGCATTTCTGCAGTAAAGGAGACACGAGATCTAAGGACAGAAAATGAGTGCATTTAGCAAGATACTCAGCACACTTACTTTTTCAATTCTTGGATTGATTAAGATACAATTATATATGACATTATGCAGTCACACTTAGACTTAGAGAGTTAATTCTCATAAAGATATGCAAGAAGTCACTGTTCTCAACTTGTTAACCTGACATATACTATAACCAGATCTCATTTGGTGTTTGTGCACATTGGTATCTTGTTGCATCAGTGAGAATATCCAGGTCTGTAATCACTTACAACAAAGGATATCTCATCACTTCAGGTCTATGATGACTCATAACAGAGAAGTGTTAGATGCTTTAAATAATTAGAGCTCATGGTTATTCATATCACCACCAGGTGTGAGATTATGTCTTAACAAGCAATCAATTTAAGAAATCAACAATACTTATTAGTGCTGAGATAGACAGACATGAATGCATGAGTGATTTAGTTTAATCACAAGAATTTACTTTTTCAGTCTAATTGCATGAACTTACTTGCACATCATATCTGATCACGTCAGACTTTGTTATCGAGTGAAGTATGCAACAGATCATACTAATATATCTATAATTTCTCACATATTGCAATGACAGATTCATCCTAAATAATGAATTAACAAAGAAAAACTCTATTTTTTTTTAGTTTTTGTTTTATATTTTTATCTTTTGATTTTTCAATTTTCTATTTTTGTATTTGGTTTTGCTTTTTCTAAGAAACATGCACACAAAAAATACAATCAGGCAATTAACTTTGACAATTTCTCTTGATGTGTCCTATTCAGGTAAGGGAGGGTTCTGATCATATTTAGAGTCAATTATCTGAAATACTCAAAAACCAGTTTTTAAATATGGTTATTAAGACCAATTGACTCTACCAAATACTCAAACCGTCCTGGTAAGAAGGCTTTAGTAAAAAGGTCAGCCAACTGTTTTTCAGTTGCAATTTGAATCAAAATGATTAAACCCTTTTTAGAGTTATCTCTGAGAAAATGATATCGAATCTCGATATGTTTTGTTTTTGAATGTTGGACAGGATTAGTTGTAATGTACATAACAGCAGTGTTATCAATGTAAATTGGATTTTTAAGAAAATTGAACCCGCAATCTAGCAGTTGGTTTTGTAACCAAAGGATTTGAGAACATCCTGCTGAAGCAGCTATATACTCAGCTTCTGCGGTTGAAACGCAGACATTTGTTTGTTTCTTACATTGCCATGAGACTAATCTGGGTCCTAAAAACTGACAACCACTCGTAGTTGATTTTCTATCTTGACAACATCCTCCATAATCACTATCCGTGTATCCATGTAGCTCAAAGTTACCTTCATAAGGATACCATAGCCCTAAAGCCGGTTTACCTTTGAGATACCTGAATATTCGTTTTGCAGCAATTAAGTGGGATTCCTTCGGGTCTGATTGATACCTGGCACAGACATAAATAGTATACATTATGTCAGGTCTAGATGTAGTAAGATACATCAATGAACCAATTCTAGATCTGTATAAAGTTTGGTCTACAGATTTTCCTTTCGGGTAAGGCTCAATCTTGGTGTTTACGTCAGCTGGAGTTCTAATTGATTGACAATCTTGAAGTTTAAATTTCTTCAAGAGTTTGTCAACGAACTTCTCTTGATTAATGAAGATTCCATCTGTAGATTGCTTGACTTGAAGTCCAAGAAAGAAATTTATTTCTCCCATAGAACTCATTTGAAATCGAGACTTCATGATTTCTTCGAATTCATTGCACAATTTTGGACTTGTAGAACCAAATATGATATCATCGACATACACTTGTACACATAGGAGATCATCAGCATCCTTCTTTATGAACAAAGTTGGATCGATTTTCCCTCGCGTGTATCCATGTTGGATTAAGTGTTGTGACAATGTTTCATACCAGATTCTAGGGCTTGATGTAAACCATACAAAGCTTTGCTAAGCTTGTACACACGATGTGGAAATTCCGAATCTTCAAAACCCGGAGGTTGCTTTACATACACATCATCGGTGATCGGTCCATACCAGAAAAAGCCTTTAACGTCCATTTTATACACCTTGAATTTCATGAATGATGCATAAGCCAGAAAGACACGAATTGATTCAAGTCTTACAACTAGAGCAAATACTTCATCATAATCTATTTCTTCCTCTTGGGTGTATCCTTGTGCAATGAGTCTCGCTTTATTTCTAATAACAATTCCTCGATCATCTGTTTTGTTTCTGAATAACCACTTTGTGCCTATGGCATTTTCTTCTTTAGGTAAATCCACAAGATTCCACACTTCTTGTTTGCAGAATTGCAATAATTCTTCTTGCATAGCCTCAATCAAACTATTGTCCTTTAACGCTTCGGTAATGTTTTTAGGAACAATTTGATAAAGAAAACATGAGTATAAGCAAAGATTTTCTTGTTCTGATTTACTTCTCGTTGTTCTCTCATTCAATAGACCAATAATCTGAGACGTTGGATGGTTCTTGTGAATACGAGATGTTGGAATCTCATTCCCTTGAATATGAACATCCAGATTAGTTTGGTTCAAGTTAGAAAGCTGATGCAATAGGTTCGAAGAATGTGGATTGAAATTGGGAACTTGAGTCGGTGAGTTGATGAAGTAATCAAGATTACTGGTATCAACTGCATCACCAGAAATAGATGACGTTCCAGAATCAGGTTGTATAATTTCTATACCATTATTAGGAATAGGTTGTGAAACATCTTCATCTTCTGAAACTGAATGATCTTCATCTTGATGAGATTGAACATTATTATTAAACCGAATTATTGAATCTTTGACAAAAAAATGGATAATCTGGGCTTGAGTCATCCATATCATCAGAATCTGAATCATCACTGAAATAGCCGAGATCTCCTTGAAGTTTCTTCTCACCTGTAGAATCAAACAAGTTAGATTGATTAAACAAGTTAGATTGAAAAGAGTTTGACAATGAATCTAAATCAAATAACCAAGCTGGACCATTTGAAACTGATGGAAAAGAATTTTCAAGGAACTTAACGTTGAATGTTTCAAGTATAACATTTGTCCTAGAGTTATAAACTCGATAGGCTTTTAAAACAGATGAATATCCAATGAAAAATCCTTTATCAGATTTTGAATCAAATTTTCCTAGATGATCACTTGAATTTAAAATCAAAACTGGACAACCAAAAGATTTAAGAAAATCTATGTTTGGTTTCCTGCCAAACATCAACTCATAAGGATTTTTCAGTTTGTCTTTCACAATTAAAGTACGATTCTGTAGAAAACACGCAGTAGATATGGCTTCATCCCAGAAAGTGATAGGAATTTTTGCATCTGCTAACATGGATCGTGCAGCCTCAATCAAAGTTCTATTCTTCCTTTCAGCAACTGCATTCTATTGTGGAGTTCTGGGAGCACTGAACTAATGAGCAATTCCTTTTTCTGCACAGAACATGTCAATATTAGCATTTTTAAATTCCGTTCCATTATCACTTCTTATTATTTTTACTTTTTGTTCTAATAGGTTTTCAACTTTTGTGATGAATTCTTTTAATAATTCAGCCGTTTCAGATTTAGCATTCAGAAAGAAAACCCATGAAAATCTTGTGAAGTCATTAATGATAACTAAACAATAAGATTTTCTTCTAATACTCTTCATATTGGTTGGTCCAAAAAGGTCCATATGCAACATCTGGAGAGGTTTGGAATTTGAGTTTATTTGCTTGGGCTTATAAGACGCTCTGTGTTGCTTCCCCTTTAAACATGCTGAGCAGAGATTAGTAGTGGCAAACTTCTTAGATGGAAGGTCGATAACATGATTTCCTGCTACAAGCTTGTTCATATTCTTGAAGTTGGAATGTCCGAGACGTCTATGCCAAAGCTGACTTTCGTCATTTGATGCTTGAGCAATAAGACAAGTTGTTTCTGTAGATGGATCAACTTGAGACATATCCAGCTTGTATACATCTCGATCCCTAACAGCTTTAATAACTACCCAGTCTTTGCTAATCTGAAAACCTAGCTTCAAAATATAGCAATAAGAATCATCAAAAAGAACAGAATACGATTTATCACAAATTTGGGAAACGTTTAACAAATTAAAGTTCACCTGTGAACAGTAGTTGACTTTATCAAAGCTTATTATCCCGTTGGATACTGTTCCCTCGCATGTGATTTTTCCTCCTGCATCACCACCGAAGGCGACATGTGTACCATCCTTTAACTTAAAATCTTGAAGTAAGGCATGATTGCCCATCATGTGCCGGCTACACCCGCTATCTACATACCATGTGTTGATTGGTCTTCTCGGGCATACCTGCAAGACAAAAAAAATTAAGTTGAGTTATCTACCCAAGCGGAAATGGTCTTAGGCTTGCCAAACTTATCAACGATGGTAAATTGTTTAAAATGGAGTTTATTCACATCAGGCTTGTTTTTGATGAATTTACTAATTCTATTATTCACAAATTTTTTATCATTATTAAGAAAATTCATACCATTTGAATGACCAATTTTTGAAAAAAATTTATTTTCAAAATTTTTATCATTCATTCTCACAGACCTTGGAATGAATTGATCTTGAATGTACTGTTTTGGTCTCACAGAGTCATTTCTTTTGAAAGATCTCAAGCCTAAGGAAGGTTGGTTAGTTAATCTTTGAAAACTAATAGTTTGATTTCTTTTAAACTAAGGATTAACATAACATTTGCTCAATTGTGTATTTGTAAATCCTTTCCTTGGCGAACTCTTTCTAAAGTAACAATTTTCTGTATTGTGAGTCTTTTCATCATAAAAGGCACAGTACTTATTAAAGTAACAATCTGCGGTTGAGTGATTTCTCATATCACATATATGACAGTACATGTTGAAAAAGCATTCAGCTGTCTTATGATTATACATGTCACAGATTTCACAATACCTTTGTGGTGTGTTAAACAAATGTTTATTAACTTATGATGTTGACGCAACGTTTGATCCTTGTTTAGATTTAGACGTCGAAAAGTTAATCTTTTGTTTTTGATTTGACAAATTTTGCTTTTGATTTGGCAATTTGTTCTTTTGTATATTTGGTTTTGACTTTTGCACATGAACTGCATTCTTAGAATCCTTAGAAACAAATCATTTAACGACAGCGGAAGACTTCGAATCTGAACCTGTTTTCATATCAGAGTTTGATTGGTTCTTAGGAGTTTGTTTAACTTCTTGAATTAAGTTCATGTTCAAATTACCAGCAGACACAAATTTTATTGGTTTAAATTGACTTGCTTGATTTGTTGTTTTTGTCTGATTTTCTTGACTCTTATTTTGATCAGTTTTAGCTTTAGTCAATTTTCTTCTTCTTCTTTGGTTCCTTGATTTTGTAGAACTTGATTTTATCTGAGATTGAACATCTTCAGGTGAAGATTCTTTTTCAGTTTCTTTCTCTTTCTGATCTTTTTGCCATTTAATAAATTCAGGATTATTTAGACCATAAGAGTTTGAATCTTCTGATGTTCCTTCTTCTTGTTTTGCTTTATCTTTGTTTTTGGAGTTTTGTTTGTTGTTTTTAATGATCACTTCTTCCAACATAGATTCTTTTGGAACAAATATTTTCTTACTTTTCGGTTGTGGTTCATATGATTTTACTTTTACTGGATGACCGTTTTTGATCTTTTCAGTATCTTTTTCTTCAAAGATTTCAACATTGGTTTTCTATTCTTCACTATCATAAATCTTGTTGTTTTTGTTTTGGAAAGCTTTAAGTTTAGCTTTATTTTTAGGAGAATGATCATGCGTGTTGAAATTCTCTGGTAAAGTGTTTGTTATGGATTCAGGCATTGGTTCGTGTGTAAAACCTAAGCCTGCTTTTTGTTTGTCCTTTTGTTCACTTCCTAGTTGTTCCACAATTTTTTTGGAACTTTTTACTTTAGCAAGATCAACTTATGTAGCAGCATGTGCTATTTTCTCCTCTTCCAAGTTCTTAGTCATTTCTTCAAGTTTTTTGGAAACAATTTTTAGTTCTTTCAAGGTTTTGTTCCACGAAGTTTGTAGAGAAATGATCTTTATCTGATATTTTGTGATCCTTTTTAAGTTTATTATGCATTAATTCCTCTTGCTTGAACTTTTCACAAATTTTTTATGAGTAAGTTCGATAACATTCTACATGTTCAAAGCAAGATTTGGTGCATAGTTTTTCTCTTACTTCAGCTAGTATTTCAAGATATTTAGGTGAAGAAGTCTCAGAGTTAGAAGATGAATTTTCAACCTTTGGTTGATCTGACTGTGCCATTAATGAAACTTCTTCTAAATCCTCTTTAGGATCAGATTTATCACTCTAGTCATATTCTTCTTCTTCATTCTCAGAGTTACTTTCAGCTTTAGGATCCCTTTCTTCTGACCAATCTTCACCTTGAACTTCTGCAATAAGAGATAGACTAGATGTTAAGTGAACTGTAAACTGCTCTGCGTACGCACTCCAGTCATATCCACCCTTAATGCTCACGACAAGAGCTTTCTTAGGCTCTTCAGAAGACTTAGATTCATCTTTAATCTCAGGCATTGGTAGACTTTGATATGGCTTTTGGAATGTTTTCTGAGACGGTTGGGGATATCTTTGATTGCTTGAACTAGCTTGACCATTGCCTCCTTTGTTTCTGGGAGCTTCGCATTCCTGTGAGAAGTGGCCATACCTATTGTAGTTGAAACACCTTGGTTTAGACTTGTCAAATTCTATAGTCTTGTTAGCACTTGGCTTGTAGTTCCTGTTGACATAAGAGTGTTTCTTAGTCCTGTATGCAATCATCACCATCTGCCAATTTAGATCCATTTCTTCCACATCATCTGGATCCATCTCAAATTAGTCCTGCAAAACAAGATCTAATTATGTTAGATGACTACCCTGATAAGCTTGAAAACTAGCCATGAAAGCAGTAAAAGCAGTTTTAGACTCCTCATCCTGTAATAGGATGTTAATAACATCTTTAACTTTGCTAGTTTTAGCAGAGTTAAAAGATGGAGTCTCAGTTTGAGATTTAGAGCTTTGAGGTTTAGGAGGAGACTAAAGTTGAGGTTAAGTTGCATAAGCAGGAGCACTTGTATATGAAGAATCTGTAAAGAATCCTGCTCCAACAAACAGATCACCCTCTTCTTCTGGTGAATTCTCATTCTTTGCCATAAAGGCATTCTCCACTGTGCTAGCTGGAGATGCAACATATTTGTACTGAGATATAGATGCTGCTCTATTATTGTTTCTTGAGCTTTCATCGATCTGAACTGACTTAATTTTGGCAAACAATAGATCAAAAACCCTAGGAAATTTCTCAGTGTGCTTCAACAATGTCACTGTTTGTTTCCATAAGGATGGAAGAGCATTGAGAAGCCTGAAGTTTAGATCTTTGAGATCATTTTTAATGCCAGCAGTTGACATCTTAGTTGTAAGTTGCACAAATCTATTCATCATTTGGTTTATAGTTTCACCAGATAAATGCTCAAACAGCTCTAACTGCCTTTTCAGTTTTTGCTTCTTGAGATCTTGAATCTCCTTACCACCTTCACATATTATCTTCAAAGATTTATACATGGTATATCCAGTTTGATATCCATCAAATCTAGTTAAGACTTCAAGTGGTAATCCTTTACACATCAAAGAATAGGCTTTAATGTCATTCTTTACTTTCCTTGGATCATCATCTTGTAACCCATCTTCAGGATATGGTTCTGGAGAGTCTTTACTGTAAACGAACCCTCTATCAGGATCATCTGAAGTGATAGGAATATCCGGTTCTCTTTCTATTGACTTCCACAAGTCAATGTCAATAGAATTAAGATGATGTTTCAATCTAAGAGACCAGTTCTTAAAATCAGCTTTGTTCTTCAACTTAGGAACTCTGTTCTCAGAATCTTCAGATTTGACCATTTTGAATTTTTTTGTTTTTAAGAAAAAGATTTGTTTTTGTTGTTTTTAAGTTTTTGAATTAAAACAATGAATTGAAAATATTTTTGAATTTTTAAATTTTGAAAAATTTGTAAGTGTTGAGTTGATGCGCCTAAACAGTGATGAAGCGCCCAAACAGTTTTGATACTTCTGACTTTGACTTGGAAACACCTAAGGGATTGCCTTGGGTAGAATTCTCAAAACGCCCAACTTGAAATTCGCCTGAGCAGTTGTAAAACGTCCAAATAGTTGTCAGACGCTTGGGTGTAAAAACGCCCAAACAGTTCAAATGCGCCTACACAGTTGTAATGAGCCTAGAATTACTTTGTTTCTGAAAAGTTTCAAAGTGACCAAACAGTTGTAATACGCATCAACAATGGTCAAACGCCTAGACCAAAAACGCCTGAATAGTGGTCAAACGCCTGAACAGTTGTCAAGCGCCTATACACTTAGGCAATTTTCAGTAGTGTTTTAACCTAATGCGCCAACTTCAACAGATTCATACGAACACAGATCTTCTGAAATTCTTTAAAACTTGTTGAATTGACCTAAAATCCTCCAATTAGGTAGTAATTGGATCAATTAACAGTACTTTAACTTCAATTTCACCAAACAACAACAACAATTCAATCTTTTGATTGAAAATCAGTTCAAAAATAAAGAACAGGTTCTAACACTAATTTGAACAAATTCATTGATTTTGAATGAATTGAACTGCAAGTTATGATTCAATTCATGTTTCTAATGATGAAACACAATTGAAATCAACAATTGTTTGATTGAATTGCTTATCAATCATAGATTCAAGTGATTCAAAAGTTCGACAGTTTGACAAACTCAAATCACTAAACCAACAACTCTAATACCATTTGATAGGATCAAAATGGATCGATCTGTGATGATATTGTGATGCAATTGAATCAAAACAAACACAAGTAATCAAATCAATGCAAACATATCAGAAAAATTCATAGTTTTTCATTGATAGAAAGCATAGAAATACAAGTGTAAGAAAACAGTTATTACAATTCGTTCAACTGATCTAAGTCTAGAGTCTAGTGCTTAAGTCTCTAGTCTCTCTTGTCTACACAATACATACTATGCTATATATACTATCAAAGAAAACAAAAAGGAACATATATTTACAAATAAGTCCCTAAACTATGACAAAACTATTAATAAAGACAATAAAGACTAAATCTTAATCTTTGAGGGGCTTCTACAAAGATGTATGTTTGTAATGGATTTCCATGTTGTTGCATGGTTGTTAGGGATGTTTTAATTGGGAACTGGTAGATCCATGCTAAGTATATGTTTAGAAGTGATGTTTGGGACTAAAAACTGCATAAGTTGATCGCAAGTGATGAACTTGGTGTCCGCTGTGGGCACTTGAGCATGGATAAAGTATCTGTTATGGACACTTAGAGATTATATTTTATTCGCTGTAGACTTTGGTAAAGTGTAAAATCTTCCGAAGCCAATATGAAGTCTTTCGAAGGTTAAGTGTAAAATCTTCCGAAGCCAAGATGTAGTCTTCCGAAGGTTAAGTGTAAAATCTTCCGAAGCCAAGATGGAGTCTTCCAAATGTTAAATGTAAAATCTTCCGAAGCCAAGATGGAGTCTTTAGAAGGTTAAGTGTAAAATCTTCCGAAGCCAAGATGGAGTCTTCAAAAGGTTAAGTGTGAAATCTTCCGAAGCCAAGATGGAGTCTTTCGAAAGTTAAGTGTAAAATCTTTCGAAGCCAAGATGAAGTCTTCCTAAGGTTAAGTGTAAAATCTTCCGAAGCCAAGGAGAAATCTTTCGAAGCCAAAGTGAATTCTTTCGAAAGTAAAAATGAAGTCTTTTGAAGCTTCAAGGTCATGCTTAGTGTCTTGTTTAGACGTTGTGAACTCTTTGGCTTATTCTGGAAGTTTGGGGTGTAGAATTAAGTGCTATGTATTGACGTTTTATGGTGGTCTATGCTTGTTTATGTTATGTATGCTTGTGGGCTGCTATTATAATGATGATGTTCCATGTTATGTATTATGATGTGACTTTGCGTGGTATGATGTGCTTATGTACGTAAAGTATTATGTAATGAAAGTGAAAGATAGCGTTAATGAGAAGTGGAACGTTATGAATGAATGTAAAGTCTTGCAAGCAAATGATGGAGGTTCACAACTCAACGAGGTAGTTGTTTGCTCAACTGTGTGCGGTTTAGCTAATCCTTGATGATGCGCACAGGAGTCCAATCCTTGTGATTAACCAAGATGTGATGGGATCTTTGTCGTGTACCCCGGTAATATGTCAACTTCGGCATGACATGGGGGTTTATTTATAAACCCCGGCATAGTACCAGCTTCGGCATGATGTGGGGATGTAGCATATGACAAGATCTATATATAAAGATGAATGATGTTAATGAAAGAAAGTATGAAATGAACGAAACGAACGATGATGAAAGATAATAATGATGTTATCAAGATGTATGTATGATGTGTGATCACGTATGAAAGTTAAGGAAATGTTTTAAAGAAAAGTTAAGTATTTTATTATAAAACTAGAACTCACTCAGCATCGCTGACTTTTTCTATGCATATCAGTTGGCAGATTATTGATGATGCTGAGGAGGTGCAAGCATGGATGCATAAGCTACTGGGGATAGTTCAAGTCTGGCATCCACATTTTGAGAATTCTATTGTATTAGTACTACTTTTGAGATGTAAATGAAATGACATAATGTTTTGACACGATTTTAATTATCAATGAAAATTTATTTTTCCGCAGCAAAATGATGTGTTTAAATGTTTTATGCGATGATTGATCACTGTAAGCGTCCCGGGAACGGGGCCTTACATAATTAAAGTTCTGTTTTGTTTTTCAGCAACTCCATTTTTTATGGAGTTCCTGCAGAACTAAATTATCTCGCAATCCCCTTTGAATCACAAAATTCATTCAGTGTATGATTGCAGAATTCTGGTCCATTATCACTTCGAATGCACTTGATGGTTTTGTCAGTCTGATTCTCCACTAGGGTCATGAACTTTATCAGCAAGTGAGGTGTCTCATCTTTGGTTGCTAAAAAGAAAACCCATGTAAATCTAGAAAAATCATCGGTAATAACCAAGCAGTACGCATGATGTCCTAAACTCAAAACGCTAACAGGACTAAAAACATCCATGTGTAACAGTTGAAGGATGGAGTCAATTTTGGTATGAGCAACCGGTTTATGATAAAGTTTATGTTGTTTTCCTTTTGAACATGATAGAAAATGTTCAGTAAGTTGAAATTCTTTTGATGGTAGGCCTACAACATGATTTCCTCTAACTAGCTTGTTCATATTTTTAATGTTTACATGGCCAAGATGACGATGCCATAACATTGAATCATTTTCCAAGGCTTTTGATAAAAAACACGACATAGTTACAAGTGAATGTGAACCATTCATGTCAAGTAAATATATGTCTTTGTCTCTCAGTGTTCTCAACAAAATCTATTCATCTGGAATTACAAATCCAAGTTTTAGAATAAGACATTCTTTATTAGTGAAATGTGTTGAATACCTTTTGTCACAAATTTGAGAGACACTTAGCAAATTATGTTTAAGTTCCTCTAGAAAATTGACATCTTCAAAACTTAACACACCATTAGACACTCTACCTTACTTTGTAATCTTACCACCTTTATCTCTGGAAAATATAACATATCCTCCCTTGTAAGGTTGTATGTTGTTTAACAAAGATAAATTACCGGTCATGTGCCTTGAACAACCACTGTCAACATGCCAAACACTATTGATAACTTGCCTTGGTTGTTCCTGCACATATGAATGAATTTATTCATGTTTAGAAACCTAAGCCATGGTTGACTTGAGCACTTTGTTTTCATCCAAATATGATACAGACTTTAATATCATATCTCATTTATCATTGAAAACATAACTTTTAACAATATCAGGCTAAGATTGTTTTTCTTTTCTTTTCTACTTTTGAATTTGTTTGATCAGACGTGAAACCATTTTCCCTAAAGTGGTCTGATTTGGAATAGAATTGCTATCATCAACAAGTATAGATTTCTTGTTTGAAATTTGTTTATTCAAATCTGCTTTGATTTGACCATATCTTTTATCCACAAAATAATTTGACTGATTAGTATTCTTTTTGAATTTGACATTCAAGAAAAATTGTTTTTATTATTTGAAATTGAGTTGTGAAATCTTTGTTTGCTTGACAATAAATGTTGATGATGACAATTTCTAGCTCTATGATTTGGCTTGCCACATACATAACAATACATTTCTAGCTCTATGATGATGACAATTTCTAGCTCTATGTATTTAATGCTCGTGTATTTTGTACAAACTGTTTATGATAACTTTCACAGTTATCATAGAATCTAGCCTTATTATTTTTTTTGGCCTTGTGACTCTTTAAAGTCTCTTTTTTCTCTCTTTCATTACAAATTGTTTTAGATGATTTCAGAAGAATTGAGGTATCTTTTCTAGCTTTTTGATTCATATCTGAAGCCTATGAGGCATGAACTGTAGCTTTAATCTTTTGAGTCGTAGGTACTAGAATGGGACCAGCGTCTTTGATACCTGATCCACAAACAACTTGTTTCACAGAATTAGCAGTAATAGGAGACTTATTCTAAAAGAAACTGACATTTGTTTCTTTAAGGATATGATCTTCCTTATCAATGTTGCCTTTTGAAACAAATCTGTTCTTGAAATTAGTTTTCAAGTTAGATACTGATGTTGTGATTCATTTTATTTTATTGTTCTTAAAATTTATCTTTGATTTCAGTTTCTTTTGTTTGTTAGATATTTTTGAACAAACATTTGTAGACATAAGAACATCTGAAATTTCATTAATAATTGATGATGAATTACACAAATGTTTTTTATTACAACTTTTATTTTTCATAAAATCTATTTCATCATCACTTTTGTAATTTTCAACCAACCCTTCCTGCTTCACACTTTCTATAAAAGAATTGTCATGATTAATTTTAATTTCAGTTTTTATGACAGGGTCAACAGTCAATAAAACATTGACCGAAGGTATTAAGTCAGAATTGGTTGAAAACCTAATCCATAGGTCTCTTCATTTGGAGTGATAATTGATGAAGGCAAACATAGATAATCATGATTAATAGGTGGTGCAATGTTAGAATAACCAACGCTACCTTTTCCACCATTAATTTTCTGAGTCATTTGAGACTTGATTATACCTTTAACCATGTTTGAGGACTGCTCAAATTTTTCAATAGTCAATTTTGCAGATAAGAGTTTACTGTTAAGTTTGTTTATTTCTAAAGATAGTTCATTGTTACATGTTTTCAAATCTTTAATATTATAATCTTTATCATGAATATTTAATTTTGATTGATAAATCGATTTGTTTAGCTGTTCTATCTTTTTCTTTAAAAAATTTCTCATCAGTTTTATATTTACGAGCTTGATATTGAAGTTTTTCAACTTCTAAAATCAAGCATTCTTTGTGAACTCTGTATCTTTGAATCTTTTCTATACATGCATTTGAACAAAGATTAGTATTTACCTCTTTAGTCTCTTCTTTCTTGTTCTTCTCTTCAGGTATGACATTTACCATGAAGGCTTTCAAAATTATGTTTTCTTCTGCTTTAAATGCCGGAGTAATCTCAACAGCATTAACACTTTTATCACAAGCAGATTCCGGAGTTTCCTCAACAACACGCTTAGTCTTTTCATTCTTGGTCGGAGTGAGCTCAACAACCTTTTCTTTAACTTCTTCAATCTTCTTCTCTTTAGTGATGTTTGATTGAGGTGGAGTAGTCTCAATAGCTTTTTATTAAGCACCTTATCAACTTGCACCTATTCAACTTGCACCTCTTCAACCTTCTTCTCTTCATCAAACACTCCATTCATCATATATTCAGATACAAACTCAGCTAGTAAATTTCCATCAACATGTTCTTTGATAGTTTGAATTTCTACTAACAAAGCAGTAGACAATTTTTTATCACTGCTACTCTTAATCTTGACCAATCGTTCTCTTCATTAGTCTGAGAAACTAGGGCTTTGTTGTTTGATGAACATGCTTTGTCTCCCTTTGATTCCACCTCCACAGTCACCATGTAAGGCCCCGTTCCTAGACGCTTACAGTTGGTCAATCATCGCATAAACAAAATAAAACACCATATTTTGCAGCGGAAATTTAACTTTTCATTAATGAATAAAAACATGTCAAGTATCACATCATTTCATTTACAACCCAAAAATTTTATTAATACATTAACATATTCAAAATGTGAATGCCAAGCTCAAATTGACCCTAGTAGCTTATGCATCCATGCCTGCACCTCCTCAGCATCATCGATTACCTGCCAACTGATATGCATATAAAAAGTCAGCGACGCTGAGTGAGTTTTAGTTTATATACTAAAATACTTTACTTTTAACAAAAACCATTCCTTTTCATTCGTGATCACACATCACCCATACATCTTGATAATAATCATATATTATCTTTCATCGTCGTTCATAATCGTTCGTTTCGTACTTTATTATCTTTCACTTCTATCTAGATCCTGCCATGTACTATGCCCCATCTTTGGTGCACAAAGCGACTACAGTCTTGGGGGCAAGTGGCGAGGATCCCGTTTCGTACGTTTCCATCAGTCACAAAGATTGACCTTTAGGTGTGCACTAGGCACACTGTCGAGGTGGCAACCCATAAAGAGTTGTAAACCCCTTTTAATACGCTTGCAAGACTTTTAATTCATTCATTACGTTCCACTTTTCATTATCTTTATCTTCCACTTTCATTAAAATAATACTTTACGTACAAGAGTATTAACACACCATGTAAAGTCACATAGTAATACGTAATATAGAACATCAACCGCAGTCCACAATCATACATAACATTAGCAGGCATAAACCATCAAACCATTTTAGACCGAGAGCAAACAGGAATTCTAGCACCTAAACACTTCGAAACAAAGCAGCCAACACAAGAAACAAGTAAGAATCGGTCCAGCAGCTCGAACACAGCTGAAAACCAAGCATAAAACATAAGGAAACCTCACCTTCTATGAGAATTCTAGCTTTCTCACACTAAAGTCCGGTTGGAACTGCTTCTTCTTTTTCTTGCAGCCGAAAGCAGATATGGGGAAATGGAGGTGTGGGCGGCCACACCCTGCTTTTTGAAACCATAATAGACAAGTTTGCCGCTTGCACGCTTTAACTACCTTTACTTTGAAATGTTTCACTTTTCCTTCTTTTAATAAAAATTCCGGGTATTACACACCATCTTCTTTCCACTATCTGCTTTATTAGACCTTCCTTCAGTACATTCTCTTGCAAAGTGATCAGGTTTGTCATAGTTATAACATCTTAAACTTGACTTATCGAACCCAATCTTGCTCGAGTTATTTAGACCAAACATCTTTCTTCCAGTTCTTCTTGCAAACTTTTTAGCATGATACACCACCATAGCCATCTAATACTTTATATAATTTTCTTCTACATTATTAGGATGAACTTGTTATAAGTCATCAACTAAGATGTTGGGTGCATTAAGTCTTCTGGCTGTGAAGGCTTCATTGTTGTTCATGAAAGTGATGAATAGAGCCAGATTCTCTTCAGCTATTTGAATGGTTTGCTTGTTAGGGTGGGAGTTTACAATAAATGTTTGTTGTAAATGTTAAGTGGATTGACTTTGTACGTAGACCTGGGGCTGTGGTTGAGATTGAGTTGGATTGTAAAGATTCTGATAAGAAGCTTGGAACTGAGGCAAGGATGGATCTTTGACATTTGGATTCACAGGAGTGGTTAATTGTTGTTGGTATAACTGGGAGTAGCTGATATAATAATTTGGATTACTAGCCATTTTAGCATATAATGTTGATGCTTCAGCTTCCATTATGTTGATGTAGTTAGCATCTCTCTGCCTGTCATCCATTTCATAAGATTTGATGGTTGAGATTAGATCACTGAGGGACAAGGTGAACAAATCCTTAGTTCTCTTGATGGTAGTGCAATTGTTGTTCTAGCTGTAAGGTAGTGAATTTAACAGCTTCTTGTTTACTGATATGTTCATCAGTGTAATTCCTACACTTTTCATTTTTGTTATCAGCTTCACAAACCTGGACATTTTAGCCTCCAAGGTTTCACCAAGTATGTGATTAAACATATTAAACTCTTGGTTCAACATGTCATTTGGGCTTTTCGTCATATCCTTATTGCCCATAATCTGCTCCTCCATCGCATCCCATAAATCTTTTGCCTTCCTAAAATCCTTGAACTTCTGAGCAATTTCAATAGTAAGTGCCATAGTGATGGTAGCACACGCTTTATCATCAAGCTCCATTTTCTTCATGTCTTCCTCATCCCAAAGGTGTTCAGGTATAGGCACCAAGTCTCCTTTCTCATTGGTATACACCAGGATATGCGGGCCTTGTTTGATTGACCGCATCATCTGGGGTTCGGTGTAAATAACATGATTCTCAAAGCGGTAAACCTAGTTGTCAGGATCAGTGATCTAAGTTTGATCAATTAGAGTTGAATCGCAGGGGAATTAGAGCAAGAATTAAACAAATATAGCAAGAACACAATAAATATTCAATGGAACAGTACACGGTTATATAGAAATAGGGTTTTCTACAAAAGGGATAATAACATTCATGCACACATGCTTCGGTATGGCGGCTGCTAGGTTTTTCTAAGCTGCCCAGATTACAATTAGGTCAGCATTCCTTATATAAAGGAATGTGACGTCTGCTGATGTCACTTGATAGTGACGTCTAACAGGAATTATTACAAACTACTGAAAGTAAGCAAACAACTGAGAACATCTCAGAGTATGCTAAGTACACGAAGAAACATAAAACTACTGAAACTACAAGTACAGAAAAGAAAATACAACTACTGAAAGGAAACCATCACAACTACTGAAGAGGTCTTCTTCAGCTGTTGTGACAACATCTGAAACTTGGTCTTCAGTCTTTGTCTTCAGCTTTTGTCTTCAGACTTTGTCTTCAGTTCTTTTACTTCAGACTTTGTCTTCAGCTCTTTCACTTCAGACTTTATCTTCAGCTCTTTCACTTCAGACTTTGTCTTCAGCTCTTTCACTTCAGACTTTGTCTTCAGCTCTTTCACTTTAGACTTTGTCTTCAGACCTTGTTATCAGTTGATGTCTTCAGCTGTTGCAGACTACTTCAGTTGTTATAATGTCTGTGGGACTTAAAGGTTTTTCTGATCAGGCTCATTGGTTCTTTTGGTCCAACAAACTCCCCCTGAACCAATGCAGCCAAAACCTTTAAGCTTATTGAGGTCCCACTTATTCTTGGCAGAAATACTCTCTTGATCAGCTTCAGAGATATCAGATAAGCACAGGCCAGGGAACAGGTTTCAGTAGATGTGAATGTCAAAGGATGGAAGGGAACTCTGTCTTGGGGAAACTGGACACAGAGCTGTTATCCCAACCATGAAACCTACTTCCCATTGATGAGTCTATAAGACTCTCTGACGTAGGCCTCAAGGAGAACAACTTGCTCCTCCTTAGTGAGTTCTTCTGCTTCTCCTTCGAAGAAGAACTCTGGGCCATAGTACTCTGATAAGTACTTTATCGTCTTTCCATTTTTCAACTCAACAGTTGTTATCTCTCTGTAAGCAAATTCATCTGGGTGAGTCCCTTCTAATAACAACTGGAGTTCATTTTTCTTGATCTCTTCAAGCCTCTTGTATAACAACCCCTTCTTGACCATTTTGTTCACCATTAGAGTTTGAGGGGTCATCTTTGACTTGTAGGCTCTCTTGAAGTCTTCAAGTATTTCCCAGGGTAAGACTACAATGGCCAACATAATAGCAGCATCTATGGTCTTTCTCACTTGGCCATTGTATCTACTTGGTATGGATTTCTTATGAATTCTAGAACTAACCCTGGGGTCTGGCCAAATCCTTACTCTCTCCTTTTGATATTGAAAGGTATACCTGAGAGCATACAGCCTTTGAGCGTGTTTCTTCATGGCTTGTATAGATGATGACTGAGGAAACTCTTTTCAATCATCTTCAAAAGTTGCTCATCGTGCTGTTTCTGCTGTTCTTCTTCTTCAATCTTAACTTTCACCATTTGCCTCTGAAAGTCTGGTGTGATCATTTGTTGACTTCTGGGCTCAGGTAATTTTAGAACAGCAGAGATTGGCAGACTGTCTTCTTCGTCATCTTCTTCTTCTTCTTCTACCATCCTCAACACCTTTCTCCTCCTTCTGGGTGCATCACTGGATGTGGTTTGAGGTGGTTTTTGGGATAAGGGAGTTGGTTTTGAGGGTTGAGTTGGTTTGGAGAGTTGTGGTGTTGGTTGTTTTTGAGTGGGAGTTTGGAAAGGCTGATCTAGCATTTTTGTGGTAAGTTTGGCTTTGGAAAGCTTGGCCATATCAGTCCTCTTCCCAGCCCCTGCTTCATCTAAGGCTTCGATGATCAACCCCTTATTGAATGCTTCAGAAGCACAGATTCTGGTGGTTATTGCCAGAATACTATCTCTGGTCCATGATTTAATCTCAATTAATGATCTTCCCAAGTATTTTGCAATAAACCTGATCATTATCTCCAACCTCTCCCTTTCCATTACACTGTAACTGGCCCATCTCTCTTGTATCTCTTCAATCTCCAGCCTTCTGATCTCAGTGTCTAATGTGGCTGTATCAAAGCCCTGTCTGAAGAGTTGGTCTATTATTCTATCCATTGATCTGCTGTGAGCTTCATCAGCTTCTTTAATCAGATCTTCCAATGATTTCTCTGCATCAGGCTTTTGAGTTTCAGCACTTTTCTTTCTCTTGTATGTGATCAGCTGTTTTTCCTTTGCTAACTCCTTTTCTTTTTCTTGTTGTTTCTCATCTTCCACTCTCTTTCTCTTTCTTTCTTTCACTGCCTTAGACTCCCCCTTTTTGGGTGTATTGGGTTCAGGGGTTTGAATGGCAGAAAGCTTCTTTTGGACAGCATCATCAACAAGTGTTTTTAGATTTGAGGAGATTTTCTCATCAATGGCTTTATGCACAATCTCATTGATGATGGGAGTGATGAGAGGTAAGGAATTTTGAAAGGTAGCAACCATCTGCTCAGAGGGGTTCTGTCCCTGAGAGGTGGTGCCAACAACAGTGGCTGGTGGCTCAGTTGAGTGTAGTGGTGGAGTGTTTGGGGAACCTTCAGATGAAGGTGCCATCTGTGGGTTTATTGGGCAGATGGACTTTGATCCTGAGACATTTTGGCAAGCAGTTCTTTGAGTCTGCGCACCTCAGCCTCAAGGATTGTGTTATGGGCCAAGACATCGTAGAAAAAGCCCAGGTCATCATCAGTCTTTGCTGAATCACCTGACCTCCTGATTGAATCAGGATGTACATGCCCTGAGTGTAGATCAGTTGTAGCATGTGCCCCTTGTTCTTGGTTCTGGGGACTTCCTGCCTCAGGATAGAGTCCTTCATCGGCAGTTGCCTCTGGTGAGGTCTTAGAGATGTTACCAACTTCATCCTGGTCATTTGCTGAATCAGTAGAAGAGGCTTTCTCACCAGATGTTCTAACCTCCTCCTCTACACGGGGAGATTGAACATTATAACCCCTGTGCTATGGGTTATCAGCAGCATTTCGGTCCTCTTCCTCAGCTGTTGAGGTTCTCCCCATTGTAATGGGTGTCTGGGGAGGAGGAGAGGAATGCAGCTGACTCAGCACTTGTGCAACAATAAATGTTGGGCTTTGAGGAGCGGTTGCATTTGGAGATAGGTTTGAAGCAGATTGCACCCGGGGTGACTGGTGCTCTTCAATGGTAACCTTCTCAATTGAGATAGGTTCCAGCATTGTGGTATCCCCAATTTTGGTTGCATCAGGATCCTGTTGAGAGGATGCCTGAGCGGCTAGGGCTGGTAGAGTCTTGGACACTACTGGGGGGTTAGAACCAGTAAGTGTTTCCTGTATTGGTGGTACAGGGGCATCCTCAGGGGACTCATCTCCCTGAGTAGCCTTTTTAGGCTTTTTGGTGTAGGGTTTGGTGGGGACTTTGGATCTGGAAGTGGAGGCTGTGGGTTCCCGCTGCTTGGGTTTTAGCAGCCGGGCAGCCCCTTTCATTGTAGGGTCAGAGTTGTGCCTGGAGTATACTTCAGGCAATACAGCCGGAGCAGGGACTCCAAGGCCAACAAGGCCGTCTGATTTTAGCTGTGTTAAAATTATGGCCATGAGAAACCTGGGATATAATATCCATCTGTTTGCCACAGGTTTCAAGGCCAGATCCTTAAGTTCCATAAAAACTATCTCAGAAAAATTTAGAGTTTGTCGTTCAAAGATAGAGTATAATACCTGTTGCCATCGGGAGGACATCTGATCCCATGAGGAGGTTTTTGGTGCAAGGCAGACATTCACCATGTGGAATATAAGACGTTCAGCATCATGGAAGTGCTTCTTCAGAATGGTGGTAGCACTTAAGTCTCCTTCATACCCGTTGTTGATGAAAGACATATCGGTTGTGCCTTTCGGGTATTCTGTGACACAGGTGGCATCATGTAGATCTAGGGTTTGTCGAATGATGTCCGGAGTGATGACCACCTGTTTCTGGTTGACCAACGACTGGAGAGTGATTTGGCTATCATTCTCACCAGTTTGCACAGAGACGTTGGTCCAGAACTGGCTTAGGGAATCGGGGTATATGGTAGGATTCAGAAGAAACGCGGTTCGGTACTGGGAATCTACCATAAGATCGATGGCGTTATCAAATTTGTTCCAGAAGGCCGATTTCGAGAGGTAGGCAACACAGTTGTGTCTGGGTTTGAGTTTCATGGTCGCCATTGTTGAGAGAGTGAAGGACGGAAAACGGCTAATGAAACGTTTGAAAGTAGGTTTAGGTATTTATAGGGTAAGAAAAGGCTGATATAAAACGACTGAAAGTGTCGGTGCTGTCATCAGTTGTTTGAAAACAACTGAAGACCTGGTTTTAACTTTCAGAAGTAACAACTGAAGACTTGGTATTAGTCATCAGTAGTTGTGAAACTACTGAAGACATGGTTTTGGCTTCAGGTGTTGTAACAACTGAAGACTTGGTGTTAGTCATCAGTAGTTGTGAAACTACTGAAGACATGGTTTTGGCTTCAGTTGTTTGAAGTGAAGCAGCAGTTGTAGAAACAACTGAAGAGATAAATTTCTCATCAGCTGTTGTCGTCAATTCTTAGCTCATCAGCTGTTTCATTCTGACCTCAACACTTATATCAGACGTTGTCTGATTTTCAGACGTTTCATTGGTCATCAGTACTTATCTGTTAGACTGACATCAGTAGTTGTAACTACATCAGTTCTTTTCAACAGATAGAGTACTTCAGTACTTTTAAGTAATTTAGTCTTCAGTAGTTATGAAAACTACTGAGGATAAAAGAACTTATCAGTACTTATTTGTGACAATAGTATACGAATGCTCATCAGTACTTGTTGACTGAGATCATCAGTAGTTGTCACTTATTCTAGCTGCAGCATACCAAGCCTTAACACTAGGTTTTGGAAAGTTGAACTGTCCAAAGGCTTAGTAAATATGTCTGCAAGCTCATCAGCACTAGGAACAAACTTTGGATCAATCAAACCTTTTTCAAAACAATCCCTAATAAAATGGTGTCTGATCTCAATATGTTTGGTCCTAGAGTGCTGGACTGGATTCTTGACAATACAAAGAGCTGAAGCACTATCCATTAGTAATGGAGTCTTAGTCTCGTAATGCCATAATCCAATAATTGATTCTGAAGCCAGAGTACCTGAGATGTACAACTTGCAGCAGCAATGTACTCGGCTTCAGCAGTGGATGTAGCAACAGATGTTTGTTTCTTACTTGCCAAGAAACCAAACAGTTGCCTAGGAATTGACATCCACCAGAAGTTGATTTTCTAGTTAATTTACACCCTGCATAGTCACTATCAGAAAAAGCAACTAATTTGCAAGAGTGCCCAGTGGAATACCAAAGACCTAGAGATTGAGTACCTTGCAGATATCTAAAGATCCTCTTGACTGCAATCAAATGAGACTCTTTAGGAGCAGCCTGAAATCTAGCACAAACACAAGTTGCAAACATAATATCTGGTCTAGAAGCTGTTAAGTACATCAAGGACCCAATCATACATCTGTAAAGCGTTTCATCAACGCTTTACCTTTCTGATCTGCATCCAGTTGTGTGGTGCTGCACATGGGAGTAGAACAGGGCTTACAGTTTTGTAAATCAAACTTTTCCAAAAGACTCTTTGTGTATTTTGACTGATGAATGAAAGTTCCATCAGCTTTTTGTTTGATTTGCAAACCTAGAAAGAACTGTAATTCTCCCATGGCACTCATTTCGAATTTTTGTTGCATCAACTTTGTAAATGCATCACACAACTGTGGATCAGAGGATGCAAAAATAATATCATCAACATAAATTTGAACAAGGAGCTTATGCTGACCCACTTTCTTAATGAACAAAGTTTTATCTATGGAGCCTCTAGTGAAATTATTCTGAAGAAGAAAATTTGACAGTGTTTCATACCAGGCTCTAGGAGCTTGTTTCAACCCATAAAGAGCCTTATCAAGTTTATACACCCAATCAGGATGTTTATTATCCTCAAAACCTGGTGGTTGACACACATAAACCTCTTCTTTTATTTTACCATATAAAAATGCACTTTTGACATCCATTTGAAAAACTTTAAGATTGTGGAATGCAGCATAGGCTAAGAACAATCTAATTGCCTCCAGTCTGGCTACAGGGGCAAAGGTTTCATCATAATCAATACCTTCTTCTTGTGAAAACCCCTGGACAACCAGTCTGGCCTTGTTCTTGACAATTTGCCCATTTTCATCTGTTTTATTCCTAAACACCCATTTAGTGCCTATTGCACACTTACCTGGGGGTAGAGGAACCAGTTCCCACACTTGCTGCTTTTTGAACTGAAGAAGCTCAAGCTGCATGGCATCAACCCATCCATTGTCTCTTAATGCAATATGATAGTTCTTTGGCTCTTGCTGACTGATGAAGAGAGCATAGAAGCAGAAGTTGGACAATTGACTTCTAGTTGAGACACCAGCATTGATATCACCAATGATTTGAGACGTTGGGTGATTCTTCAGCTCTTGGTACACTATGAGATCTGTGCAAGTGTTTGTAGCACGCTCAGCAGCAACAGATGTTGATCCAGATTCTTGAAACCAAGTGTTAGATGGCAGGTCAAATGAAGTAGAGGATTCAGAAATCTCATCAGCATTTGTTGTGGATGGTGCTACTGAAGCTACAGGAACATCAAGTTTAGTAGACTCAGGCAGTTGATCACTAAACTTGAATAGGTGAGTACTGGGATCATCATCACCATCAGTACCACCAGATGGATGACTAGCTGCAGAAGGTGATGAATTCACATGATCTGCAACAGCTGGAGGCTGATAAGGAACATATTGCAGTATGTCCAGATCAAACAACTCCACAGGGTTTTGTGGGATTTTGTCCTTAGGAGATTCATTGAACTTCACATGCAAGGTTTCTTCAACCATCTTTGTTCTGCAGTTGAACACTCTGTAAGCCTTGCAAGTGGATGAATACCCAACAAAATACCCTGCATCCACCTTAGAATCAAACTTTTGGAGTTGATCCTTTGTGTTGAGAATGTAACAAGGACACCCAAATGCTCTGAAGAATGAAATTAGAGGAGCCAAATGATGTAGAACTTCATAAGGAGTCTTCATCAACCTCTGATTCACTAAAGCTCTATTTTGCACATAGCATGCTGTGTTGACAGCTTCAGCCCAAAAGGTCAGTGGCAAACCAGAGTCAGCCAACATGGACCTTGCAGCTTCAATTAGGGTCCTGTTCTTTCTCTCCACTACTCCATTTTGTTCTGGAGTCCTTGGGATGCTATACTGCCTCTTGATTCCTTTTGAAAGGTAGAAATCATCAAGTGTATGGTTTCTAAATTCAGTTCCATTATCACTTCTTATACACTTGACTGATAGGGAATACTGCTTCTCAACATACAACACAAAGTTAATAATTGTCTGAGCAGCCTCATCCTTTGAATGCAAGAAGAAGGTCCATACAAATCTGGAGTAATCATCCACAATTACCAGACAGTATTTCTTCTTTGCCATGCTCATTACTCTCACAGGACCAAAGAGATCCATGTGCAGTAATTGCAAGCAGGCAGTGGACTTTGGTTCTTCTATAGGAGGGAATGAGACTTTGTGTTGTTTTCCTTTTAAACAAGCAGTGCAGGTTTCATCACAGAGGAACTCCTTTATTGGTAGACCTCTCACTAAACTATTGTGGATCAGCTGATTCATGTTTTTGAGATTAACATGACCCAGCCTTCTATGCCACAGTTTAGATTCCTGAGGAGAGGCCTTGGAGAACAGGCAAGGATGACCTTTTAACGCAATCTTCTTTGACAAATCCAAGGCATATACTCTTCCTATCCTGTTGGCCTTCAGGAGAGTATGTTCATCCAATACCTTGTCAATCAGCCTCAGAACTTTGGAAGACAGAATCCGGCAGTTCTGGCTTGTGAAAAGTGCAACATGCCCTTTATCACACATCTGACTGACACTCAGTAGATTATACTTGAGATTCTCCACATGGTTAACATCATCAAATCTGATTTCTCCATTTGACACAAATCCTTTCCCGATGATGTAACCCTTAGCATCATTTCCAAATGAGACAAATCCCTTCTTTCCTTGAGAGTAGTCATTAAGAAGAGAACTGCTCCCAGTCATATGCATAGATCCTCCACTGTCTACATACCAGATGCTTCTTTGGCATGCTGAAGAACCCTGCATTTATCATAAGAAACTAGTTAGCTTTAGAGACCCAAACCTTTTTGGTTTTGGGTCTGTTTTCATCAACAGATTTAACCATAACTTGTTTCTCATGATTAACAGCTGATGAAGGTGGAGATGGTGCTGAAATGGAATTCTTAGATTTGGGCTTGGATTTCCTTTTCAGTGGTTTGATCACAGGTGCATCTAGTTGGTTAACTCTCCCCAACAAATGCTGAACCATCATAACAAGTTGTGTCTGATTTGTTGCTAAAGCCTTCAGCTCATTTGACACATCAGTACTTGTTTTTGATGAGTTCCTGTGACCCACCATTTCCTCCTTCTTGAAATTCACAGACTTCGTCTGATGTTTATCATGAGGAACACTATCAGCTGTTTTCTGATAAACCCCATCCTTCTTTTTGGATTTTGGTGAGGCCTTGGGTTTATCAGTTTGAGATGACTGTGGTACAAACTTGGTTTCAAACTCATTTTTCATTTTATTTATCTCTTCTTTAATGAGCTTATCTCTGTTGAGTTTGGAACCCTTTTTGTACCAGCATTCATCAGATAGATGATTGAATTTACCACATATTTCACATGGCTTATTCTTCATCTTGGATTGATCAACTGCTGAAGTGGAAACTACTGAAGGTGTGATCTTCAGTACTTTCCTCCTTTCAGTACTTGTGTTAAGTACTGAAGGATCGGTAACAACTGAAGACTTGTTCTTCAGCTGTTCTCTATCCGTCCTGAAAGACCGTATGATAGATTCCTCAGCAGTTGTTAATCCTTTTATTTCATCAGATTTGAAATGCTTTTCAGATGTTGTGACTTGCCCTTCAGTACTTGGAGTACTTTGAGGAACAACATCTGAATTTCTCAGCTTCATGTGTTTATCAGCATTTAAACCATCAGGCAATTGATTTGCTGAGATCTTAACACTGACTTCATCCTCTAATTTTGTATTATCATTTGAGGATGAATCACATGATGATGTGGTTTGGAAATTACTTTCACCTTCAGATTTTACTATTGATTTTGAAGTAAAATCAGTAGGTGGTGCAGTATGATTGTAACCTATTCCAAACTTCACATTTGAAGCTGTTTGCTTGCTGAGAAGCATTTCAAATCCCTTGCAGGATGTTACCCAGCGGTCACACTCAACTTGGGTAGCTGCAAGTGTCTCTTTGAGACTTCTGTGGTTCTCGAGTATGACCTCTACCTTAGCCTTTTCATCATTAAGTTGGCATTTAAGCTTGTAAATCTCATCATCTTTGTCATTAAGTGCAGACACATACTCATCTTTTCTTTTGGAAATAGTTTTCTCAAGCTCAAGATTTTGATTGATTAAAGCTACATTTGCCTCTCTAATAGAGACAAAGGCAGCTATGCATGATTCAGAACATAACTTGGCTTTAGCCTCAGAAGATACCTGGGTTACCTGTGAAGATGAAGCATCTGAGCAGGAACCCTCAGTAGACTCCAGGGCCATGAGAGCAAGATTCCCAAAAGGATGTTCACCACCATGTTGACCAGCACCAGCAGATAATTGCTCATTGAAACCAGAAAGATCATCTGGTAAGCTGCTCCAGTCAACAACTCCTGGTGTGAAGAAGCTGTGATGAGGTTGAGATTGTGATGGAGATGGTTGAGGCTCAGGTAGGGCTTGAGGTTGTTGTGCTATAGGGACATGAACTGGATTTGGCTGTGTCATGTAATAGCAGGGATAAGGATATGGCATTGGACCCTGAGGGACAAAGTATGCAGGAGATTGAGGTTGTGAGTGATGACCAGAACTAGCAGGATGTTGCCCTTTGTTTTGTGAACTATTGCTTGGAAAGGTCACAAAGGGTGCAGAGGAGTTAGATCCAGTTGATCTACACTCTCTTGCAAAGTGCCCAAGTCTGTGGCATTTGTGACACCTCAACTTACTCTTGTCAAAACCAACTTTGGTTTTGCCAGAGAGTCCTGGAAATTTCCTACCAGTTCTCTTGTAGAACTTTTGGAGATCTGATATTGATCAGGGCCATTTGGCTCAAAATATCCATCTCTTCTAAATCATCATCAGCAATACCCTGCAAATCATCCATGATAAAGCATAAATTATCACATTACACCCAGAATGACTGTCAACACTAACAAATGCATGATCAGAACTGTTTGAAGAGAAATCTATATGCTCATCATAATGACTTTCTGATCCAGCATATTCTGACTCATGACCGACCAAGGCAGTGTTACCTGGTACAAAGTCATCAGAGAGCTTTCCTGATGATGCCAGTTTCCTTTTCTGCTCTATCTCTCTTTCAAATGTAAGCAGTTTCCCATGGAGTTGGGTGAGAGATAGGCTATCCAGATTTGCACTGGAGCGTAGGATAATGGTATATGTGTCCCATCTCTCAGGCAGTGATCTGAGGAATCTGTTATTCATCTGGCTGTTAGTATACTCATGCTTGACCATTTTCAGCTCAGAGATCAAGCAGGAGAAACGCTCAAACTGTTGAGTCAGTGTCTCACCCTTCCTATAAGAGAATGTCTCATATTGTTGGGCGAGATTTCTCTATTGTTTGCTAAGACCTCATCAGTTCCTCCGAATTGTTCCTTCAAAGCATTCCAGAGGTCATGAGCAGTTTCATGATGCATAAGCCCAGAATAGATTTCATTCGGCAGTGCCATGGCCAGAATTCCATGGGCTTTAGCATCAATCTCAAACAGTTTACGATCTTCATCTAAGTATTGCTCCTTCTTCTTCGGAACCATTTGGTTGGTCTCCGGATTGTTCACCATAGGCTTGTGTGGACCATGAACCACAGATGTCCAACACCCTGAACTGTTAACAGACAGGTGATGGAGCATTCTTCGTTGCCATATGTTATACTCACTCCTAACCAGCATCGGAGGCTTGGTTGAGGAGCCAGTATTGTGAGGGTCATTAGAAGGAGTAGTCATTCTCAGATTCAAACCAAAACAATCAAGTTTCAACGGATTTAGCACAAAAACACAACAAACTCAATATGAACCAAGAAGAAACTCAAACAGAATAACCAGAAGCAGCAGAAAATCAATCTCTATAACCAATTCTTGCAAATATGCTAATTCGATCAAACTTTAGATATCGAAATAGCAGTTTCAATGATCAATTGTTAAACCGATCAATGATTAACCTGCTCTGATACCATTTGTCAGGATCAGTGATCTAAGTTTGATCAATTAGAGTTGAATCGCAGCGGAATTAGAGCAAGAATTAAACAAATATAGCAAGAACACAATAAATATTCAATGGAACAGTACACGGTTATATAGAAATAGAGTTTTCTGCAAAAGGGATAATAACATTCATGCACACATGCTTCGGTATGGCGGCTGCTAGGTTTTTCTAAGCTGCCCGGATTACAATTAGGTCAGCATTCCTTATATAAAGGAATGTGATGTCTGCTGATGTCACTTGATAGTGACGTCTAACAGAATTATTACAAACTACTGAAAGTAAGCAAACAACTGAGAACATCTCAGAGTATGCTAAGTACACGAAGAAACATAAAACTACTGAAACTACAAGTACAGAAAAGAAAATACAACTACTGAAAGGAAACCATCACAACTACTGAAGAGGTCTTCTTCAGCTGTTGTGACAACATCTGAAACTTGGTCTTCAGTCTTTGTCTTCAGCTTTTGTCTTCAGACTTTGTCTTCAGTTCTTTTACTTCAGACTTTGTCTTCAGCTCTTTCACTTCAGACTTTATCTTCAGCTCTTTCACTTCAGACTTTGTCTTCAGCTCTTTCACTTCAGACTTTGTCTTCAGCTCTTTCACTTCAGACTTTGTCTTCAGACCTTGTTATCAGTTGATGTCTTCAGCTGTTGCAGACTACTTCAGTTGTTATAATGTCTGTGGGACTTAAAGGTTTTTCTGATCAGGCTCATTGGTTCTTTTGACACTAGTCGTGATAATCTTCTTCACTGATAAGTCTATGAGGTTTTGTGCTCGTGCCAGTCTCATTGTCGAGATTAAGAGTAGCAGTGATGTGCTTTAAATTTGCCATTGAGAAACATTGGATTCAAACTTTTCAAAAGTTCTTCAAACTTGAAGTTCTCGTGCGAAAGATAAGGTTCTCACGCGAATAGTCTTGAACAAAACTAATTCGCACAAGCTTCTAGCACATACTTTTCGCGCGGATACTTTTGTAACTGACTTTTGCGAAATGATCAACTTTTTGCGCGAGAGGAATCTTCTGTAACAGATTTTCCCACAAAGAATTATGAATTAGAGACTTCTCGCGCGAATTTCAACTTTTCGTGCGCGATTAGCAAGTTTTCACTTGATCCATTTTCAATCTAATTTTGATAATTCCAACTTCAATCTTTCATCCGATTTGTTCAAAATTGATTAATTAAACCTTGAATTAGTGATTTAGGTTCAAATTTTGATCCCAAGTGTCTCTAATTGATTGAAATAAGCGTGTTTAATCACATGAACTTCAACGAATCTTCAATCAACGACATAACAGCCTTCAACATCTTCAAGAACGATCAAAAATAGTAGAAATCAAGTAGATCTTCACCAAAATCCAAATTGGAGCTCAAGAACACTTCAAAAACACTCTTCAATCTTCAAATCGATTGATCTAGAGCATACCAAGCTCTGATACCAATTGTAAGGATCAGCACAATACAAATAAGATCGATCTCGTGACAAAAATACGGAATGTAATCTTCAAGGAATACAAAATTGTATAAGAAAATAAAGAACACAAGTGTAAATAAACTTCTCAATTCTATTGCTCTCTGACTTTGAATGTTTACAAGTAAGTATGAAATCAGGAAATGATAAAAGCTCTCTAAGTTACATTACAAAACATCTATTTATATTAAACTAGGAAGTTCTCGCATAGTTCTCGCGCGACTTCCAAGTTCTCGCGCGAGATGCAAGTTCTCACGCGACAACTTTAGGTTCTCGTGCGACTTGATCTTCATAATCTTGATTTGGTTTTCCGAGTCTCTAGATTCAATCCCTATAATAAACTAAGACTGCAGGACCATCACAACTTCGACAGGAGAAAAGCAAATAAAACCTAGAATATCTATGAGCGCGCAATGCTCTAATATGCAAGATAAGAGAGAAAAGAAAAGAAATGCATCATGACAAGAGGCGATAGTAGTAGAACGAAATCAAAGAAGAATAAGCAAAGGAACAAGGACGCAAGTAAAATTCATTCTTGACTAATTCATAATGTCATGGGAAAAATATCTTTAATGCGCAAAGACAACTTTACTGGACCGGTAATTTTTTACTAAAAGATGAGAAAAAGTAAGACATGTTAACGTCAATTTTCAACAACAATCCGTTTTCAAAATAATTTACGAAAGACGGACTATATCGAGCCATCGCTTGTGCTTTAAATAATAACCTAAAGGATTATAATTGTCAAAATAACCTAGCCGCGATCACCAAGGTATCTAGTTTAAGATAAACATGTGTTTTGTGGAGCACATTGTTCTTTGATTATTATAGTAAATTCAAAAAGTTTTTATTATACTATTGATTAAATTTGTTGAAATTACTTTTAGCATATTGTAATAAAATTTATTGAAATTACTTGTAGCACTGTTATCAAACTAAATAAGGTAAAATTAGCAAAATAAATACTTGACCGATACATTTTGCAAAAATATACATCACACTTTTAGCCTAGTTTTATTTATTTTTTAATCAATAATAACTTATCAAATACCTTCTTGTCGGCTAAGTCGACAGCCCAATCAGTGGCATGGTCTGACTGGAAAGCAAATGAGAAGCTGACATACTAGGCTTTATGAGAGCCGGTTGTGCATAAAGCCGGTTGTGAGCTTAGAGCTCAACTGAAGGCTAGCTATGAGAGGTTGGCTACGGGCTCGCCGTGAGAGGCCGGCTAGGTGCTAGCCAAGTGACCCGCCAGTTGGCTCTAGTTAAGCTGAGACAAGCGTTAGCTCTCTATTCAATTCACATAAGACCACAGATAATTAGGTCGGCTAGAAAGTAACCGGGTTAGTAGAAAATAGGGCGTTTGACAGCCTTCTATTGTTTGAAACTTGAAAGTGGATAAGATACCCTTCGAAGTCATATATTAATTTGGTTAATTTATTGGATGGATTAAACATTTATTTTGGAAATTGGCCAGTTAAACAATTGTTAAATTGGTTCATTAATTCTTAACCTTGCAAAAGAGTATCCCTCAATGGTTTACCAAATTTAAAGCTGGCAAAACAGGTCTTATCGTGTTTAACAAGTTAGAGATGACGCGCAAAACTCACGTATCAAATATGTAAAAAGCTTGTTTAATTACTTATATATTATGCCTATAATTTTTTTATATATTTTTATTAATCAAGAATATGAAATAATAGAGTCTAGCTTTCTGATTTTAATTATTTTTAAAATATAAAAAAATAAAAAATATATTTTTTTATTAAACATGTTTAATCGTGTCATAAACAGGTCGAAAATTACCAACCCAACCAAATTGCATGCATAATGGCTGGCAATAGTATGAAGACGTTGGCCGGGGGATTATTTTATGATTCCTTTATAAATATTATTGAGACATTGCGTCACGTGTAAAAAAATAATAACTAGATTGTAAATTATTATATTTGAGATTTGTCTGTTACAGAAGAAAACGGTGACGCGCCCATCATAGAATACTATATCCTTGGTTTCAATGTAATCATTTTTCCTATTAATTCACTAAGGATGACTATATCTAGAATCGCTATCAGTTGACTTTTTTAATATTAATAACATAAACAGTAGAGTTGTCGAAATGAGAACCACTTGATAATTTGAAGCCTATAAAAGCATCCCACCCATTTGCAAAATATTCACACAATTAATCACACTCAATTACTTGATGGAAATCACCGGTTTCTTCATGGAATACAGTAGCCTATATTCTCTACTTCTTTTGTTCTTCCTATTATTTATCACAAAAAAGTACTACACAACCGTTAAAAACCTACCACCCGGGCCTCGACCATGGCCGATCATTGGCAATATACACCAAATAGGTACTAAGCCTCATGTATCTGCCGCCACATTCGCCAAAGAATATGGTCCACTCGTCTCTCTCCGCTTATTGTGGTTGCTTCATCCCAAGAGGCAGCCACCGAAATTCTCAAGACTAAAGACCGTCTTCTGGTCTATCCATACCTGATCCACTTTATCAAAGTTTCATGGACTTCTATTTCCTTTGGGCAAACGATTGCAGTGATCACTGGAAATCGTTAAGAACGCTTACCCGGGGTGAGATGTTCTCTGCTAAAGCAATAGAAGCCCAACACAACTTGAGGAATGAAAAGTTGACTCGAATGTTAGATTATTTGGATACCATGCAAGGAAAAGTTGTGAGAATTGAGGAAGTTGTTTTTACTACGTTGTTTAACACTATGAGCAACCTTTTATTAAGCAAAGATTTTCTTGATCTGAAAGATGAGGATGGAACTGCTCATGCTATGAAAACGGCACTTCTTAAGATCTTTCAGAACGCCGCTACACCAAGTGTAAGTGATTTTTTCCCCGTGACGCGAGGCTTAGATCTTCAAGGATTAAGAAAAGAATGCTTGAAACAACTTCACAAGTTGTCTGGCTTCTGGGAGGACATAATTAAAGAAAGAAGAGCTGAAATACCTTCTGCAAAGGAAAAAGATTTTTTGGATCGGTTGCTTGAAAACGGATTTAGCGACACTCAAATAGACATCTTGGCTCTCGTAAGTCATTCACCACCATTCTTATAGTGTATAGTTTGCCAACGGTAAAGAATTTATCTTTTGTATAAACTGTTGAAGAGTAATTCAAGCTTTCTTGGAGGATGTTTCTGAACGTTGTATGAATAAGCATGCCATGCATGCACGTTAGTTTTGCACGTGGGTTTTACCTTTTCAAGTTTGTTTAAGTTTGTTTCTAGTCTTTAGTTAGATCCGGATTAATAGGTCTAACAGTTGGTCTTTGATTTGTTCTTTGTTTACGTTGCATGTACTCACTATTTAAGTGAACCGATCGTATGAATAAGATTATCCCCTTTCAATCACTTTTACTTGTTTAATCATAATCTGTTGTGTTCATTGTTTCAACAATTGGTATCAGAGCATACCAGGTTATTCGATCCAATCTCACACACTCTTACAACTCAGTCTTTTGATTCGTATCAATGGCATCAAATCAGAATGGTGGTGGTGTTCCTTCGACCCCTATTCCAATCTTCAAGGGAGAGGGGTACGAATTCTGGAAGATAAGAATGCAGACGATCATTATGGCCCAAGATCTTTGGGACTTTGTGATCAATGGTTATGATGTTAATGATGGCGATAGAACTCGGTTACATGATCATAAAAGAAAAGATGCTCGAGCATTGTCCTTGATCCAATCTGGAGTTCATGACGAAATCTTCTCAAGAATTGCTGGTGCAACCACGGCTAGGCAGGCATGGGATCTGCTTAAAAATGAATATGAGGGTGATTCGAAGGTGCAGATGGTAAAGTTGCAGACCCTACGACTTGAGTTTGAAACACTATCCATGAAAGAAGATGAGTCAGTAGGAGATTTTCTCTCAAGAGTAATGAAAATTGTCAATCAAAATCAAGGCTATAGAGAGAAGGTTACTGATCAGACGGTTGTAGAAAAGGTGTTGAGAAGCTTACCTATAAAATGGGATCATGTGGTAGCAGCGATTGAAGAGTCTAAAGATCTCACCACACTAACATTTGATCAACTCATGGGATCATTACAATCTCATGAGGCAAGGGTGAATAGAGGCTTGCCTGTGAATGTGGCTGAGGAGCAGGCTCTTCATACTCAGACAAAAGAAGAGGATACTAGTTTATTTGTGAGAGGAAGGGGACGAGGGACCCCTCGTGGGCGTGCACGTGGCAGAGGTAGAGGAATTGGACGTGGAAGAGGTGTACAATGTTACAACTGTAACAGATTTGGTCACATGAGTAAAGATTGTTGGAATGACTATCAAGCCTCACCTGCTGTTGATGACAAAGAAGAGGAAGAATGAAACTTATTCATGGTGATAGATGACAACCTGAAGCAAGTAGGTCAAACTCTTATTTCTGCTAATAAAGATGTAAGTACCTCTAATATTTGGTTTTTAGATAGTGGGTGTTCCAATCATATGACTGGACAACAGACCTTGTTTAAGTCATTGAATAACACAAACACTATGGGGGTGCGAATTGGTAATGGGAAGAGGATCTCAGTTGAAGGAAAAGGAGTAGTAAAGTTAAGTACTAGAAATGGGAAATTTAAAACAATCAATGATGTTCAATATGCACCAGACTTAGGATACAATATGCTAAGTGTTGGTCAGCTAATGAAAGGAGGTCATAGACTTGTATTTTATGATAGTAAGTGCATTGTGACAAAGAAAGTCACTGGTGAGCAAGTGTGTGTCATACCTGTGGCTAGTAATAATACCTTCCCACTTGATTTTTCAAATAAAAGAAACATGGCCTTAAGTATGATGGATGATGAGTCTTACTTATGGCACATGAGGTTAGGACATCTGAATGAAAGAAGTATGCAAAGTATGAGTGGTAATCAACTGGTATATGGTCTCCCAACGATCAGCTCATGGGGTGTGTGTGAAGGGTGTGTTCAAGGCAAAATGACCAAAGCCTCATTTCCTAACCAAGCATGTAGAGCCACTCAATGCCTTGATCTCATACATGCAAATGTCTGTGGACCTATGTCAACAGAATCTCTAGGAGGAAGCAAATACTTCCTATTGTTCATTGATGATTATAGTAGAATGACCTGGGTATATTTCTTAAAGCACAAGTCGGATGTCTTTGAGAAGTTTAAAATGTTCAAGGCAAATGTTGAAAATGAAAAGGGTATGAAGATAAAAGCACTAAGAACTGATAGAGGAGGAGAGTTTTGCTCAAAAGAGTTCATGTCATTTTGTGAAAGAGAAGGAATAAGAAGAGATCTTACAGCACCCTACTCCCCAGAGCAGAATGGGGTGTGTGAAAGAAAAAATAGAACTGTTGTTGAAATGGGTATGAGCATGCTCCATGCAAAGAATCTAAGCAAAGTTTTTTGGGGAGAAGCAATTGCCACTACAGTGTATCTCAGGAATCTATCACCTACAAGAGCTGTCAATGAAGCAACACCTTTCCAGCTATGGTATGATAGGATTCCATCTATTCATCACTTGAAAGTGTTTGGATGTGTTGCTTATGGATTAGTTCCCAAGCAACTCAAAAAGAAACTAGATGATAGAACTTGTAAGTGCAACTTTATAGGTTACTCACCAAATTGCAAAGCTTACAGGCTCTATGATCCTATAAAGAAGTGTGTGGTTACAAGCAGAAGTGTGGTGTTCGAAGAGAGTGCAAAGAGGAATGCTAATGCAAACCATAAGCACAGCCTACCGAGTGAATTTGCCTACATGTGGGACTCTAAACAACGGAGCTCAGGAGATGCAGAAAGTAAGACTAGTGATGGGTCAGGCAGTGATAATACAGAAGAAGTACAAAGTGTAGAAGTAAACACACAAGACACTGCAAGGGAAGTACAAAGTAAAGAAACAAACACACAACATACTAGTACACCTACTACTAGTACTGTTGGTGCTACTGTTAGCAGACAGAAAAAGTTGAAGACTTTAAATGATCTGTACCAAGCTACTACTCCTCTAGAACCTGAACAAATTCAACATCTTTATAAGTGTCAATTGGTTCTATCCTCAATGGAACCAACCTGTCTTAAAGATGCAATGTTAAGCAGGGAATGGAAAGAGGCTATGCAACAAGAGTTAAGTTCACTTGAGAAGCATCAAACTTGGTCACTTACTGATTTACCAGATGACAAACAAGCTATTGGTCTGAAATAGGTGTTTAAGGTCAAGTTAGATGCTAAAGGAAGGGTACAAAAAAGTACAAGGCCAGAATTGTTGCTAAGGGATATGTTCAAGAATATGGCGTAGATTATGAAGAGACTTTCTCGCCAGTTGCAAGATTTGAAAGCATTCGAATTGTTCTTTCTCTAGCAGCTCAAAAGGGATGGGAAATTTATCAGTTGGATGTGAAATCTGCCTTCCTAAATGGTCCACTACAGGAGGAGGTTTATGTTACTCAACCTCCAGGCTTCATGGTCCAGGGTCAAGAGCACAAAGTGTACAAGCTTCATAAGGCTCTTTATGGACTCAAACAGGGTCCAAGAGCCTGGTATGACAGGATCAACGATTACTTACAGGAAAACACATATGAAAGAGTTGCTAGTGAACCTATAGTGTATATCAAAAAGGTTAGTAATGATCTGATTATCATATGTCTCTATGTTGATGATATTATCTACACTAGCTCCTCTAACGATCTACTTGCTGAGTTCAAGAGTAATATGGTTAAGGAATTTGATATATCTGACCTTGGAAAGCTTGCATATTTCTTGGGCCTGGAGGTGTCTCAAATAAGAAGTGGAGTATTTGTATCTCAAAAGAAATATGCAACTGAATTACTGAAAAGGTTTGGAATGTGGAAGTGTACAGGAGCTACAACACCAATGAACAAAGGAGAAAAGTTAAAGGGTAATGGCACTACAGAAAAGGTAGATGGGAAAATGTTTAGAAGTCTGGTACGAGGCTTACTGTATCTTACTCATACTAGACCAGAATTGGCCTTTTCTGTTGGTTTCATTGCAAGATTCATGCAGAACCCATCATCTCAACATATTGGTGCAGCTAAGAGGATCTTGAGGTATGTAGCTGCTATTCTTGAGTTTGGATTGTGGTATGAAACAGGTGTTGAGGTAAGACTTGAGGGGTATACTGATAGTGATTGGGCTGGGTCAAGTGAAGATAGGAAGAGCATCTCAGCCTATGTGTTTTCAATTGGAAGCAGTGCAGTAGCATGGAGTTCAAAGAAGCAGCTAATTGTTGCTCTTTCTTCGACTGAGGCTGAATATGTGGCTGCAAACAATGCTGCATGTCAAGCAATGTGGATGAAACAGTTGCTTGGTGAGTTTGGGTACAAACAGGAAGAACCGATTGTGATATACTGTGATAATGTGTCTACCATCTTCTTGTCAAAGAACTCAGCTTTACACAATCGTAGCAAGCATATAGACATCAAAATTCATAAGATCAGGGACTTAGTAAGAGATGAGGAGATTGTTCTTGAACCTTGTTATACTCAAGACCAAGTTGCTGATATAATGACAAAATCTTGGCCCGGATCAGTTCTGTTATCTCAGGGAGTTGCTTGGTGTAAGAAAGATTGAATTAAGGAAGGGTGTTGAAGAGTAATTCAAGCTTTCTTGGAGGATGTTTCTGAACGTTGTATGAATAAGCATGCCATGCATGCACGTTAGTTTTGCACGTGGGTTTTACCTTTTCAAGTTTGTTTAAGTTTGTTTCGAGTCTTTAGTTAGATCCGGATTAATAGGTCTAACAGTTGGTCTTTGATTTGTTCTTTGTTTACGTTGCATGTACTCACTATTTAAGTGAACCGATCGTATGAATAAGATTATCCCCTTTCAATCACTTTTACTTGTTTAATCATAATCTGTTGTGTTCCAATTGTTTCAACATAAACAATATTTTTAAAGACCGGTTGATACATAATTCAAAATTTATGGAAAAATGATAGATTGATTGCGTGGTACCAGTAACTTTTTTCATCATACTCAGAATAGATCCATGTTGCTTTCGTGTCACATCTTTCTAGTTTTATGAATAAAGAAGTCTTCTTTGCAAATACAGATTAGTTTCCATGTGATAACTATATCATGTTAAATATATTTATTAGTAATTTATTATTAGGGTTTAATTAGGTTTAAAAGGGTCCAAGTTTATTTCTTAATACTGAATTCAAGAATATCAATTAAAAAAAAAAAAAAAAAACAAATCTTAACAATCAGGTGATATATCTCTTTAATGCAATATTTATTTTTGTGTTTCTTGAATGCACGACTTATTATCAGCTGGTACGGATACCGTGGTTACAACAATGGAATGGGCAATGACCGAGTTGCTACGAAACAAAGAAATCATGCTTAAATTACAAGAAGAACTAAAAAAGGAGGTCAATTCCACCTCTATCCAGAGTTCTGACTTTTCAAAAATGCCATATTTAAATACTTGTATCAAAGAAACATTAAGGTTGCATCCGGTCGTTCCGCTCTTAATACCTCGTCGTGCCACTGAAACGTCTGATGTTATGAATTATACGATTCCAAAAGATTTTGCAATATGGATCAATGTTTGGGCAATTAGTCGTGACCCACAAATTTGGGAGGACCCTAACACTTTTAAACCTGAAAGGTTTATCGGGTCAAATGTGGATTTTAGAGGTCATGACTTTGAGTTCACACCATTTGGAGTTGGAAGGAGGATGTGCCCTGGTCTACCTTCTGGTGTTCACAGCCTCCAAACTATGTTATCATCTTTGATTCTTCGATACGATTGGGTTCTTCCAAATAAAGAGGATCCAACAAAGATTGACATGAGTGAGAAATTTGGCGTGACGTTGCAGAAAGAAAAACCTCTTGAAGTTATTTTCAAACACAAAGAAAAATTGATGTTTGCCTTAGTTCACATGTAATTTTTAATGTTTGACTGTAATTTATATTTCATACTTGTATGCTAAAAATGTGTCCGTGAATCCGCCCTCTCTATAGAGAAGTTGGTTATATATGTTTTTATTGTACTCTTTTTTTTCGTTTAATGGAATAATAAAGTAACTTATCTTCTCTCATTCTTTCTATTAGTACGTCCCTTCATCCTAGATAACATTAGGGTTCCCACATTAATTTATAATGTAGAAAAGTAGAAAGAGGTCACATCCTAGTTATTTACATAATAATCTACGTTTGACATGTTCTATATATCAATGTTTAATATGTATACGTAAAATTTTGTGTTAAAAATATGTTATGAAAAAGCCTATCGGTTGTATATGTTTATGTACTGTTTTCTTTTTGTTGAATGGAATGAAGCAGTGGTTAAATACCAAAAGAAAAGGGTTACCAAATCAACATTTTAGTTAATTTAAAAGAGATCGGATATGTTTAGACTTGAGAGCAATTGAGGAAACAAAAATCCAAACGCGGTTAGACAAACATTTGTGTGTAGTCCACTTTGTTTATTGGTAATAGGAATCATATGAGTGACAAGCATTGTGTGGGCAGTACATAATGTAATACTTATAATACCAGAACAGAAACACTGCAATAATGAAACCTATAGTGCAAAGTAGAGAGAGACGATAGGAAAACATTATTTTCATTTCAAATTAACCTTATAACACTAAGATGGATTTAGAATAGTCAACACTTATAACACTATCTACATTTCATGTATTATATTGTAAACATTATACTATAGGATGTAGTTGTTTTGGTTTTTGGTAATAAACAAAAAAATTTGTAAATCTTAATAATATTAATTAAGTCTATTAAAAAACCAATTAAATAATATGAAAATTGTCAAATGAGTTAGTAAATTTAAAATGAAAAGAGAATTAAATGGGGTTTGGTGATTTTCAACATAAATCGAAGGGTTTAAATACAAAATCTTAGACCTTTAATCTAATATTTAATGGATAATAATACTTCTCACTCTTTTTAGTTTTTCTTTATTTTTACAATAACCTCATCCAAATTGATTTTATATGCGTTTGAATTAAAGAAGAACAAGTTAAGTTTATTAAAGGGATAAAATTCTTCAACACCGATTCACTATTTGAAAACCCCATGTATAAGAGTGTATAAGAGTCACCACTTTAAAATGCGGCTCATAATTCTAATCCTTTATTTAATGTATAAGAGTGTTTTTCTTTTAACAAGTAATGTTACTTTACTTCAAATTACATCACAATTATATTACACAATTTATCTTAGACAGTACTGAATCCCTGACCTTTACTCCACTCTAAGTCCAATAGTTTTGCCCATCTTCTCTCTCACAATGGACTATTCTAGCAAAAGAACATAGTCATGAATACTAACAAGATGACCCTATCTCCAATCCCGCTAATATACGTTATGAACCTTTCCTATTATACTACCCCACATACATAGATGCCAACCCGCAAACTTGTAAAGTCCTCATTACGATCAATTCCACATATTATTGCACTTGATAATCAAATTAAGACGGATGTGTGCTTGTGTGATATCCAGGAACATTAAACAAACTCAATCGAATATTATTAATCAAATGATTACAATACCAAAGGAGTATACATCATTTAAGATCGATCCACTCGAAGTGATCTCCCCTCGGGCAGCCTATCACACAACTCTATGCTCTCTCACCCTCAGAGCACTTTTACAAAATGAACACATATTATAAAATACAAAGAAAAAACATCTATATATACTGTCTAAATTTTCTCGCGCAAGAACAACAAGTTCTCGCGCGGAAACTCCAAGTTCTTCCGCGATAAGTTTTTCATCAATCATCTTGGAGTTCTCGCTTTTTTGTACTTCTCGCATGAATTGAGTTTTTACTTTTCACTTGATATTATAATCTATAAAGACTAGGTCCTTACAAAACTTTTTGTTGCACATCCATGAAGACCATGTTTCTATTCAAAAGTTAGCGAATCATTAGGCAATCACCACTAACCAACCACTTAATTACTAGCATCTTTGTTCAACTAATTGTCCATAGTACCAATAATAGTCGTTGCTTTAGTTATTAGCAACCCAATAACAAACCGTTCGACCCTCTATAAGCGTCTATTGATCTACAATTTGCTAGATAATCAGGTACCAATTAGGTCTCGTTGATTTGTTGTATATGTGCCGTATATACTTATGTGATTTGAATTGTTCCGGTGACTAAAAGTCATTAATTGTGAAGTCGGTTTTGAAGAGCAACATATACTAGTAACTATAGAAGAAAATTGATATAAAAAAACATTTTTGTTTTTGCTAGTCAAATTTAGTTTCTCTGGTTCTCATCCGTTTAAAAACTACTGAATTAAAAACCAGGAGCTTGAATAATAGAAATGAACAGAATAACTAGAATGTTTCGATGGTTGAAAGCCTTTGTTAATTAAATATTTGTTAATTGAATAGCCATATATGAAACTAACCCGTGTATTACACGGGTTGGATAATAAGAAAATATAAATATAAATACGTATATACGTTTAATTACTGAAATAAATTATCTATAACTTATAATAGAGTTACGTTTGATTTTACTACTTGAGTTTTGCTAAAAATAACTATTTTCTTTCTAAAAATTAAAAACATCAATTTACTTCTAAAAGTAGTTTCATAAATTGTTTTAGTGTAAGTCCAAAAGTTTCATTAGTTGTTTTAATTTTATCCAAAATATTAAAACTTTTGAAGTTAAATTAAAACAACATATGAAACTTTTGAAAGTAAATTAATGTTTTTAATATTTTAAAGGAATGGTTACTTTACTCAAACCTTAGTTAGCAAAATTAAAATTAACTTATAATAATAATAACTATCTATGGGTGCACATGGCCTTTTACTAGCAGTCTACCTAAACGTCACCTATACATTACCACATGTCACTCTCTCGTTCACTCTTTTACAAGGAATATCTTACATTTTATAGGAGTTTTTTAATGCATAGATATATATAGAAAGTTTTAAATGTATATTACAATTTATTGAATTTTAGTTTTCTAATAATTGTTCATTCCAATAATCAAGTACTAATAATTTTCTTAAATGATTTTAAGATTTCATTATTACAATTAGTTAGTCTTTAGGTAGTCATACTGCAATTCAAATTTAGCATTTCAGGCATGTTATTATGGCATCACTGATGTGATACTTTTTATAATAGTGTTTTTGAAAGTTCACCAAGTCTCCATTTAGTTTGGGTTTGCATTTAGTTTGGTATTCATGAAGTATATTTGCCATACTTATATAGTTTAATCGTGTTCTTATCATAGATGATATTAGCTTGTTTTTAAGCTAACCAAACAATTCCTATAACTATATCAAAACCACCAAGTTCCATTGGCATATAATCAAATAGTGCATTAGCATATACATTATAGAGAATGAACGTACCAGCAACGATATTTGGTGTCTTGTGATTTTTGTTTATATTCATCAGGTATGCTGTTCCTTTAGTTTTGTTTTCTTTTGGCTTACTTGTTACTAGATTCAGGCATTGCGATCTCAAATAACCCGCCTTTCCACGCTCGAAACAGGTTTCTTTTCAGGATAACTAAATGAAAGGCGTATTGTCTTCTTACATTGAGTGCAAATCATTTCTTCATTTTGCATCTAATTCTATGCATCTTGCCATATGTCCTACATCTTCTAGAACTTTCTGGAAACCTTCCTTTACCATTACCAAACCTTTTTTACTAGTTCTTTTTACTATTCTTCTTATCATCCTTATGTTATTTCTTTTATTGTTCAGTCTTTTCTTCCTCTCTTCTTGTTAGTTCTATTGTCATAACTGCATTGGCTTCTATAGCATCAACATATGTTTAGGATTGGAGGAACAAATAAATTTCATAACTTGAAGGACATACCCTAGGAAAATTATTGATTCTTACTTCTTCAGAAGTTACCACATGCGGTACCAATTGAGATATATCATTAAATTTAGTAACCTGCACCCTATATGTTATATTTTTCAATTCTAATTTCAAGAATTCCCCTTCATTCTTTCCCATTTCACTAGGAAGGCAAAGCTGTTTGGTAAACTGTTCGATGAAAGTTTCCCAGGTAATCCTCCATGTATAATCGTTTTCATTACTTTTGGAGGATTACAATCCACCGATGTATTGCTTATTCTTTAAATATATGCACTACAATCACATTATATTCCTTTGCACAGTCATTAATATCTAAGAGAGCTTCAATCTGGTTAAATAATTCCACAACTTTAATGGCTCCTATATTTCCTTTGAAAGACGAAAGGTCACAGGATTTAAAAGTCTTATATGTACATTTCTTCTTTTCATGTTTGTTCTATTCCATTATTAGTTCTTCTATTTTATGTGGTTATTTAACTCGAGAAATCTCATCAGAATCCTCTTCTTCCCCATGACGTGAGATTTCACATTTCTATATATTTGCCACCGGTTTCACAACTTTCTATGCAAATATCTCTGAGATTTCATCTTCTTGTAAACGAGACGATTCTCATCTACTAGATATAGTATGGGAAGATCCAGAATTGTAATTATAGTCTTGTAATTGGTCCTATTTTAGGTCATCTTCCTATATATAAACAAAACACAAATATATGAAATGAAATTCTTTAATATATTCTTTAATTATATTACAACATAGTTTACAGCACAATCTATATTCTGAATCTTTTTTTACTACTCGATGCAACCCACCCTTAAAGAAACTTTGAAAGTTCTAACTTTTGGCTTGTTAGTCTTCCTTTTCTTGATTGAGTCTCTTCTCAAGACGCCTAAACTGTTCCTCACATTCTCTTCTTGATTGTATCTCCGATCATAAATTTATTATTACATTACCATATCCAACAAATTTTCTAGTGCTGATAACAGTTCTTACATGTATTCCTTAGAGCACTCCTACTCTGGGTTCAGGTGGTAGTGATGATATAATTGTTGAAAGAATAACATATTAAGAATGTGTGAATTTAGAGATAGCATGTGTTAACTTGGTTTCTATTTAATTTGCTTCAAGTAAGATTTGGTGAGGAACGAGAATTTTTATGAGATATGTTTCATGTCTTATCATACTCCTCTATAGAACTTACTCGGGTATAACTTTATGTGGCCAAGGCTTCTTACACATCAGGTCTTACTAACTACGGGGACCACACAATGAATATATAAATATCGTTCTTGTCAATGGATAATGTTTAAATATAACAAACGCAAAGCATAACACAAGATCTATCAATTTGAAAGTACTAAGTATCTTAACATTATTAACTCACTATCTTTGTATTGCATCTTTGTATTGCATATTTTCACAATATTCCTTGCTTACAATAATCAAATACATATTAAGCCTAGGTCATCACAAATAACTTAGGCTATAATGCTTATTCAAACACGCTTTAACTTAAAATAAACCTTACCTGATGATACTCGGATACTTCTAGGTCGGCCGACACTTCAAAAATACACCAAATTGTCTACTTTTGTGAATTTAGAAAGTTGATAAGGTGTTCAAATGATGGGATTCAAATTTCCTATATATAGGTTGTTCCAGCCAGTCTTACAAACCTTAAGGTTGGGGAAGTTACGGTCTATAAGTTGCAACTATGGTGAATCACTACCATGCGTCATGCTTCGGATGAATACTTAAACTTTCACAACCTTACGGGCCTTGAGGACCAACGTTACAGGTCATAAGATTTTGTCCTTGTCATGCTTCTTACATAGCACCTTGTAATATTTCTTTGTCAATAAGTTACAGGTCATAAGATCTTGATCTTACGATCTAACTTTCGTAAGCATTACCGATTTTTCCTATTTTTATTCTTCATTTTCTTGAAATATGGAGTTTTATAGTCTAACTTTGATAAGCATGATCAGTTTGGCTGAAAATGTTGCCACTAATGCTCTGGTCATGCATATGTGAGTCATCTTGAAAAAACATGATTGCTTTTAGATGGTTCGTGATTGGGACACTAGACTTCATTTTTCGGGTTGTTTATGAAGTCTAGTACCTTGACGTAAAGGCTTCAATTGGCTGTTGCAGGACTGGGTAAGGGTGTTAACTACAATTAGTTTCACAAGAGGAGTGATCTTCGATCACTTAACAGTTCAAATAGGGAACAGGATACTTTGAAGATACAAAGAACACAAGTAACAATAAGACAGAACTTAGAACAACAATACAAGTATTAGTTTTCAAGGATGTTGTATATTGATCTCAAGTTCTATTACAAGTGTTCAAAGCATAATCTAAAATACAAGGACCTGAGACTCTTTTATACTGCAACCTACAACCGTCAATAATTGAAAGGACAGTTGGATTTGACTGCCTTTGTCTTGGGAGTACTATATTGTCTTTTAATACCCTTTTCATCATAAAATGCATCAAGGATTTGGTTCTTAAATTCTGTTCCTTGATCACATCTTATGGTCTTGACCTTGTGATCAGATTGATTCTTAATTTTCAGAATGAAGTTCTTCAAGATCTCAGAGGTCTCATCCTTAGTTCTAAGAAAAAAGACCCAAGTGAATCTTATGAAATCATCTATGATCACTAAGCAGTAAGAGGTCCTTCCTAAAATCATTACACTGGTGGGGTCAAACAAATCCATATGTAATAGGTGTAGGGGAGTAATGATGGAGTTCATTTCCTTTGGCTTGTGAGACACTTTGTGTTGCTTCCCTTTCAGGCATGCAACACAGTGGTCATCACTTGTAAGCTCTTTCTTTGGCATTCCAGTTACCAAATCATTCTTAATCAATTTATTCATTTTCTTAAAGTTTACATGGCACATTCTTTTATGCCAAAGAAAAGACTCATCACTATTTGCTTTAGACAGAAAGCAAGAAACTTCTCTTGAGGGAGATGTTTCATGTAAATCCATCTTGTACATGTTCCCTCTCCTGGGGACTCTAAACAAGATATGCTCTTAAGGAATGGCCACCCTGAGCTTGAGAACAATGCACTCATGCTCAGTGAAGAGCATATGATGTTTCTGATCATAAAATTGGGATACACTCAGAAGATTGTATCCAAGCTCCTTAACAAAGTTTACCTTCTCAATTTTGAGCTTACCATTTGTGACTCTGTCCCTTACAAAAATATAACCACCAGTATCTCCTCCAAAAGCAACTGGTCCTCCATCAATTTTCTCAAAATTTTGAAGCAGAGAACCATTACCAGTCATGTGCCTGGAACAACCACTATCAATAATCCAAACATTCTTCTTGGTCTTTAACTGTTCCTGCACAAAAAGAGGTGATTAGTTACACTTAGAAACCCAATCCTCATTGGTCTTGGGCTTATTAAAATGAGTTGAAGACAATGTAACAGTAAGTGATCCTATATTCAAGCTTTAAGGATCATTTGCTGTTGTTGATGAAGAACTTTCAGTCACATGGTCTTCCTTCATCTTCCACACCACCTTTGGAAGATTGGGCCTGACCTTCAAAGCTTCAGAAGTTTTGACAACTTCGGAAGTTTTGGAGACTGGACCTTCAGAAGATCTTGCTTTCACTGCAGCAAGCTTCAATACTTCAGAAGCATTCCTTTCTTCTGAGACCAACTTTTCTTCCGAAGGCAAGTTTTCACTTGTCTTCTTCTTCATTTTGGAGGTTCCGAAGGAAACAGTTTTTCCTTCCGAAGCTGTTTGTTCCTTCTTCTTCTCAGAAGTGTTCTTCTTGGTCATGTGGATGGTACTTTTGGGATTGTATTTGCAATCCTTAGCCAGATGAGAAATACTACCACACATGACACAATCAGGTTCCTTTCTTCTAAGAGTCTTCTTTTGAAAGCAAGACTGAGTTTGATCACTTTCCTTCTCCATCTTCATCTTTACAGATGATGCAACAAGCTTCTTAGGGAGAGGCTTGCTCTTGGAGCTAGATGGTTCAGGCTGTGTAGCAGTGGTACACAGCTGATCAGTCTTCTTCTTTTTGCTGGAGTGATTTGGAACTAAACTAGAACTCCTGGTACTAGAGTTCATAGTTGAGTCTTCAATCTTTACCACTTCAAAACCTATAGAAATGAACACTTGTTTCTGCTTTGAGTCAAAAGTGGGCTTGATTTTTTGAGCCTTCTTTGATCTTCTCTTAGCTCTTCTAATCAAGTTCTTTCTCTTTGACTTGGTCATTCCAGACTCTTTTCTCTCCTTAGGAGAATAGTGACCCTTCTTAGGATGATCTTCTTCACTCTTTTCAGAGTCATCCTTCATTATCTCCTCTTCATCCTCTTCAACAATAGGGTCTATGAGGGGAAACTCATCTTCACAAGTTCCACACCTTGGAGATCTTACAGACAATAGAGTGTGTGGATGAGCTATCTCAGTAGATCCCAGTCCCTGCTTATTCTGATAACAAACTTTTGCATGTAGGGATGAGGATATTATGTTCTTGAAGGTCTCTTCTTCAAGAACATATTTTTCTGCCCTGGCTTTGCTGATCACAAGCTCAGCCTGGCATTCAGTTAACTTTGAGATGAGATCTTTGATTTAAGTCATGTAGTTAGTGTGCTCATGCTTAAGAGTTGAAATGGTTTTCTCTAGATCTTCTATCTTAAGTTTATAATCATTTTCAGCTCTTTTAAAGTCAGCTTTTAAGATATTTAAGGACTCAAGATCAGATCTCATCTCTAAGTTATAGGACCTGTATCTATTAACTTTAGCAATACATTCAGGAGTACAAAGATGTTCCAATACCTTGGCTTCATCATGGTCTGCCATTAGTGCTTGGTTTGGAGAAGCATCCTCAACCTGAAAGCTCCAGTCAAAGCCTCCTTCTTCAACAGCAACTGCAGCTTGCTGTCTTGGCTTCTCATTCTAGTGAGCTCCCTTAGTGTAATTTGGCCTGGATTGTGCTTGGCCACCATTTGACTTTGATGCCTTGCACTCTCTAGCAAAGTGTCCCATTTGGTTACAGTTGTAACACTTCACCTTGCTTTTGTTCAGTCCAAACTTTCCACTGGCTGCATTACTGGAAAACCTTCTCCCAGTCCTCTTATAGAACTTTTGGGCTCTATCAGTGAGTAGAGCCATCTACTAGACTATTTCCATATATTCCAGATCATTTGGATGGATACAGTCCAGGTCTTTATTTTCGTTATCTAAATATTAACGTCGTTATGTTCTTGTAAGGACTTTTTTTGTCATTAATGAAACTTTGAGGGCTTATTTATGTTTGTTTCTTTGTTATTTTAAAAGTTAATAAATTAAATTACTAAATAATAATAATAATAATAATAATAATACTAATAGTTATAAAAATAATACATATTATTACAACTCTTGTTCATTATGTTAAATTTACATTTAAAGCATAATGACAAAAATAATAAGAATACTAAAAAAAATAATAATAATAAAATAAAAAAATAATAATAATGGAATTAATAAATTATAAAACTTAAATAATTAACAAGATAGATTAATATTAAAAACTTAAAGTTTAATTAAGTTGAGGGGGCCTTAATGTCAATTTGAAAACTTAAAATGAAAGTTTAAGGCATAAAATATTAACTATTAAACCACAGGGGCCAAAGCTGTAAAACTTAAAAACCTTTTCCCCACCCCCCCCCCCTCGTAATTCCGGCCATGCTCCGGCCACCATTCGGCCGAGCTCCGGCGGTTTCGAAACTCACTCTTTTCCTTCAAATTCGAACCCCAAACACCCCTAACCGGTTCGTGAACGTGATTCGAACATAATTATGACCTTTAATTGAGTTAAACAACGGTTATGGACCCCAAAACAATCCGAGTAACCGAAGCTTTTAATCATAGAGCCATTCGAACATTAAAACTCAATAATAATCAAATTAAATGTATCATAATCGAACGTTTAACTAATCCTAAGCTACTATCGAACTCAATTCCACCAAAAGCACACTGGAACCACTCGAATAATTCCCTCTCTTCATCGCGACTACAACTCTAGTGTTCATCACCATTCTGTCGATATTAACTGAAATTGTCAGAGAGCTTTCGTTCATCAAGATCCTTGGAAGCTTTCTGTGCAAAGAATTTGATTACTAACCTTATTGGCAATCTGAACCAATCACGACATAGACGCGACTGTTCTTCGTCTTGTTCATCATCAATCCATCTTCATTCGGGTAAATTAAACATATGAATATACTCGAAATTGCATGGGGAATCAAAACCCCATGTTTATTTCAGTAATCGTTATCGAATAAATCTTCAATTTGATCAAAGATGTTTGTAGGGTTTATGTGATTTTGGGGGTTTTACTTGGTTTGTGTTTTTAAAGATTAAAAACCATCTCTTAGCAAGGCGTAGGCACCCTTGCCTACCGGTTAACAACGCAAACTCACAACCTTGAGGTCCCGGGTTCGAACCCGGGCACCCTCTTTTCATTTTTAAAAGCCTTTTTTTAATATATTAAATTACAGAAAAATTCCTAATTATTTCAAAAATCATTCTTGTCAAACTAAAATTATTTTAAAGTCACCAAAATATTTTCTGAAAATTTTCAAATTAATACTTATGTATATATTTTTTAGAGAAACATTATAATAAAGGTTAATTTTTGGTTATTTCTTATAAAAGACTTTAAGTTAAATAATGGTTTAAATCGATAAATTATTATTGGACAAAGAAATTATCTAACGATTATTCGATTAATTGTTTAAATCGTGTTATCAAAAATTTATATTTTCTTTCATACTTTATATCTTTCATTATATTGTCGTTCGCTAAGTTAATTATTTAAACGAGATGTTCCATTTGTCATTAAATCAAAATATAAGTGATTACATAATTAAATTTTATTTATTTATTTACAAAAACCCCAAATTCCTATCGAAACCCTAGTTCGCGTTTAATCGTTAATATTACCTCAAAGCTTAACCTTGACATATATATGTTAGGTAACTTGTAAAAAGAAATCATTGGAGCATCGTTTATTTCTTATTATCATCTTATATATATATCATGTGAGTTTTTCCATGCCCCTCTTTTACTTTATTTCACACCTTTTGGGGTGAAACATGTTAACTTTATAAACTTACACTTGTAAACATCTTGATACTTGTAAACGCACATGCAATTCATCTTTACTTTTTGTCTTGGTTATTTGTAATATTGTGAGTCTTATATGATGAACATTATATGTTGACAATCATTAACTATTGCTAGCCTGGCGACGTCATAGATCTATGGGCCTGACAAGCCTATTTGGTGCTAAAGCCGAGGTTATTGCCGGCTCCTGATGACGTATGCTTGTTCATCATGGGAACCAAGTACACTTAGCTAATCGTTAAACTTGTAAATGATATCCTTGGTCAAGGTTTGATTGTAGCTATATGTTATCTATAAACTTGCTTTATTCGTAACCATTGATATGAATTGCTACTTGTAAACTTTTATATATATATATGTATGCTTAACCCATGGAAACTCACCAACTTTCAAAGTTGACCCTTTATTTTTAACATGTTTCAGGAAATGCACAAGGTTGATGATTATCTTTTGAAGCATGCTTACATCTAGGATTTGGACCTAGAAAAATAAATAATATATTTTGAAACTTGGAAACTGGAACATTTGTTATCTTTATTTCGTTGAGACTCTTGGATGTAATGTTTATTTAATCTTATGTTAATCATATTTACAATTAATGGTAGCGTTATGTGGCTGTGATTAATCTTAACCCTCACATCTCGATGTTTCCGCCGTTAAGGTTGGGGTGTGACAGATTGGTATCAGAGCCCATAACTATAGGGATTTAGGTTATTAGAAATGGTGACCTAGACTATAGTTGATGCATGAACCTCATTAGAAAAATCTTTATGATCTTGTAAATCTATTTTGTTGCATGCTACATAATGCTACTTGTTAAGGAGGGCCTCTTAATGTGCAACTTGATGCCTTTAGTTAGGATTGCCTTATAATTGAGAAACTTGGTTGCCTCGTCTCCCCTAAAACTTATTCTTAATCCTTTATTCTCTCGATGATGAAATCTCTTAAACTTATTCTCGACGACACGTGGGAACGTAAGCTTTATATCGAAAGGTTCAAATCTTTAGACTTTATGTCTAATCTATGAAAATCTCATCAAGGTTTTAATTCCATGAACCTAAAGAAATATTGTGTGACACATAGACACCTGTATTCTGGATTTCCTGGCAAAAAGCCTTCGGGCTAAGGTAAGCATTTCGCATAAATCCCGTGGGACTAGTTATGCTTACCTGGGGATTTCTGGGATGAGTGATAAACTATGCTAAGGCAATTGGAGTCAACTCACCTTAACGTGTCAACATTTCCAAATGGTAATGCGTTACCAAATGGAATCATTCCATGTGTGTTTTACAAGTCTTGAAAAATCTTTGTTTGATTTATTATTTTCTACCTCCAAATTTCTGTGACTAACTTATTTTGTATCCAGCATGTCTCGTCATCATGGAAAGCGTGGTAGCTCCGACCGCAAATTAGACGCCATGATTGCCCGTCAAATGGCTGCAGTCATTCCGACCATGGTTGCCGAACTGAGTAGCACCTTGATGACTAACGCTAGTAACAACACTAATGGCAATGGGCAAGGAGAGAATAGTGCAAATCAAGGAAGAAACAACCAAACCTGCACGTTTAAGCACTTCAACTCGTGCAAACCCACTAGCTTTAGTGGGAAGGAAGGAGCCACTGGACTTCTCGAGTGGTTTGAAAGCATGGAGAACACCTTCATCAACTGTGAGTGTCCCGAGGCACTCAAAGTCCGTTATGCCACAAGTGTTCTTCAACAAAGAGCACTTACGTGGTGGAATAGTGAGAAGAGGAATAGTGGTGCTGATGCTGTGTTGGCACTAACTTGGGAAGAATTCAAGAACATTGCCATCCAAAAGTTCTGCCCGAGATGTGAGCTGCAAAAGCTGGAGGAGGAGTTTTGGAATCTCAAGCAAGATGGTGGAGATCATTTGGCCTATTCAACTAGGCATCACGATTTGAGCATCCTGTTGCCTCACATGGTTGACACTGTTCCTAGGAACATTGAGAAGTTCATCAAGGGGGTGCCACCTCAAATCCAAGATGCCGTGGTGGGAAGTAGACCCACAACTTTGGAAGATGCCATTACCATCACCGCTCAACTTACTGAAAACCATATTCGAGCGGGCACCTTGTCTGTTAAAGGGGCTAAAAAGACTGAAAAGGGGGTCCCTGAAGCAGCTAAGGAGAGTAAGAATGAACCGCCTTACAACAACAAGAAACGAAAGTTCACACCGACGCGTAATTTCGCTGTGGCTACACCCAAGGTACCTCAAGGACAACCCGCTCCTGTTGCACCAGCACCTGCTGCTAGGGCCTATGCTGGTCCTCTACCCTTGTGTAATGTCTGTAGGTATCATCATGCGGGTAATACCCCGTGCCGCATCTGTACGTTGTGCGGTAAGTATGGACACTTGGTGGCTACTTGTCACCGTGCACCAAACAATGCCGCGTTAGTTGCTAATCGTGCTTGCTACAACTGTGGGGAACCTGGTCATTTTCGCCCACAATGCCCTCGTCTTGCGGGTAATGTACCACAAGCCCGAGGACGTGCCTTCAACATCAATGCAAACCAAGCACAAGCAAACAACGATGTGGTGAACGGTATGTCAAATCCAACCCCAACTTTCTGATCTAAGTTCTTTTGTTGCTTTACTAGTATCGTTAACGTCTTTAGAACTGAACAGGTATGTTTCTTATTAATAATTCTTATGCCTACGTTCTATTTGACTCTGGAGCCGATAAGAGTTTTGTCTCGATAGAATTTGAGCCTATACTTGCTAAGCCACATACGAAACTAGAAAGACCTCTTACTGTTGAAGTCACCGATGGAGAACCCATCACCGTTGATGTCGTTATTCATGATTGAATTTTGAGCCTAAACGAGCATGATTTCTTTATCGACCTTATTCCTATGAAACTTGGAAGCTTTGACGTTATCATTGGCATGGATTGGTTAGCCAAACATCATGCTGAAATTATTTGTTTCGAGAAGTGCATTCGAATTCCTTTGCCTTCGGGGGATACATTGAAAGTATTCGGCGAAAAATCATCCAAAGGACTCAAACTCATGTCGTGTACTCAAGCCCGAAAATGTCTAAGAAAGAATTACATGGCTTTCTTGGCTTACGTGGTCAACAAGAAAGTCAAAGGGAACGATCTTAAGGATATCCCGATTGTACGAGACTTTCCTGGAGTGTTTCCCGATGACCTTAGCGGTTTACCTCCCGTGCGTGAAGTGGAGTTTAAGATCGATTTAATTCCGGGAGCGAACCCTATGGCTAAATCACCATATCGACTTGCACCGTCAGAAATGCAAGAGCTAGCTAGTCAACTCCAAGAACTGTCCGACAAGGGCTTTATCCGACCTAGCTCATCGCCTTGGGGTGCACCTGTTCTGTTCGTGAAGAAGAAAGATGGATCATTTCGTATGTCCATCGATTATCGTGAGCTTAACAAACTTACCATCAAGAACCGCTACCCTCTTCCTCGCATCGATGATCTTTTTGATCAACTTCAAGGAGCTGCTATTTTCTCAAAGATTGACTTACGTTCTGGCTATCATCAATTACGAGTTCATGATGATGATATCCCAAAAACTGCGTTCCGTACCCGATATGGACACTATGAGTTCATGGTTATGCCCTTTGGTTTAACGAATGCTCCTGCTGTCTTTATGGATCTCATGAATTGAGTATGAAAGCCGTATCTAGACAAGTTCGTGATTGTCTTTATTGACGACATACTTATCTACTCCAAGTCCAAAACCGATCACGAACATCACTTGCGACAAGTTCTTGAGCTATTGAAGAAAGAACAACTATACGCAAAGTTCTCAAAGTGCGAATTTTGGCTTGAGGAGGTCCAATTTCTGGGACACGTGGTGAATAGTCAAGGAATTCACGTTGACCCTGCAAAGGTGGAAGCTGTGAAAAATTGGTGTGTTCCCACAACTCCAACCGAAGTTCGTTCTTTCCTTGGTCTTGCTGGGTATTATCGACGTTTCATTGCCAACTTCTCTCGAATCGCGAAACCGCTTACTTCCTTGACCCAAAAGAATAAACCATTTGAGTGGGGGTCTGAACAAGAGGAAGCCTTTGAAGCCTTAAAGCACAAGTTGTGTAATGCTCCTATCTTGACCCTTCCTGATGGAAATGATGATTTCACCGTATATTGTGATGCATCTAAACAAGGCCTTGGTTGTGTTCTCATGCAACGAGGAAAGGTCATAGCATATGCATCGAGACAATTGAAGGTCCATGAGGTGAATTATACGACACATGATCTTGAACTTGGTGCTGTGTTTTTTGACTTAAAGATTTGGAGGCATTACCTTTATGGGACGCAATGTATAGTCTACACCGATCACAAAAGCCTAAAACACGTCTTCAATCAAAAGGATCTCAACATGAGACAACGACGTTGGGTCGAGTTAATTAGTGATTATGATTGTGACATTCGTTACCACCCTGGAAAGGCAAATGTCGTAGCCGATGCACTAAGTCGTAAGACTCATAATAAGATGGTCTCGTTTCAAGAAATTCACGATCGACGACAATGGTTTAATACCTTGGGAGAATTTGATACTGAGATTCGTCTGGATGTTAACGAGACTACGGTGCTGCTGCAAAATTTGAGGATTGATAATGACATCGAGACTTGTATCATGGAGGCTCAACAAGCGGTTCAAGAAGGAGGAAAAATAAGAGAGGAATTGGAGTACAACCTTCGAGCTCAACTAGAAACGAAACCCAATGGGTTGATGTATTTCTTGAATTGAATTTGGGTTCCAAACCGTGATAATCTTCGTACCTTTATCATGAATGAAGCTCATCAAACTCGTTACTCAATTCATCCTGGTTCCAATAAGATGTATATGGATCTGCGTGGTCAATACTGGTGGCCTGGAATGAAGAAAGACATAGCAACTTACGTAGCTAAGTGTCTTACGTGTACGAAGGTTAAAGCTGAACATCAACGTCCTAGTGGATTGCTTGAACAACCCGAGATTCCCATGTGGAAATGGGAACACATATCCATGGACTTCATAACCAAACTACCTCGCACCTCTCGTGGTCATGATAGCATATGGGTGATCGTCGACCGATTGACCAAGTCGGCACATTTCATACCCATACGTGACACCTACAAAACGTCAAGGTTAGCTCGTATATACATTGATGAGATTGTGAGTCGTCATGGCGTACCTTTGCACATCATATCCGACCGAGACGCTCATTTCACTTCGCACTTTTGGTCGTCTATGCAAGAACTTTTGGGTACTCAACTGGATTTAAGCACGGCTTACCATCCTCAAACGGACGGTCAAACCGAACGAACCATTCAAACCCTAGAGGATTTGCTACGTCTTTGTGTCCTTGACTTTGGTGGTGACTGGGATACGCATTTACCTCTCGTGGAATTTTCGTATAATAATAGTTACCACTCGAGTATCAAGATGGCACCTTTCGAAGCGCTTTATGGTAGTAAATGTCGTTCCCCGATCTGCTGGACTGACATTGGTGAAAATTTCATCACTGGTCCTGAGCTCATACAAGAAACAACAGATAAAATCTCCATGATTCGCAAGAACCTTGAAGTGGCTAGAAGTCGACAAAAAAGTTATGCCGATAAACGACGCAAGCCGTTGGAATTCCAAGTTGGGGATATGGTTCTTCTTAAAGTCTCACCATGGAAGGGAGTCGTTCGCTTTGGGAAGAAGGGTAAATTAGCTCCACGATTTGTAGGACCTTTCAAGATCCTTAAAAGGATTGGGAAAGTGGCTTATAAACTAGAACTACCTTCCGATCTTAGAGGGGTTCATCCTGTTTTCCATGTCTTAAATTTGAGAAAATGTTTGGCTGATGAAAGTCTGTATGTCCCAGTAGATGACATCCAGATCGACGAGTCATTACATTTTGTTGAGAAACCCATTGAAGTCATGGACCGCATTATGAAGAAGACTAGGACCACTACCACCCCAATCGTCAAGGTTCGTTGGGAGAATAAGCGTGGACCTGAGTTTACTTGGGAGCGTGAGGAGCATATGAAGAAGAAATACCCGTATCTGTTTGTTTAGTTCATTCTTAATTTCGGGACGAAATTCTTAAAAGTTGGGGAGACTGTAACCTTTCGTATTTTCGTTATCTAAATATTAACGTCGTTATGTTCTTGTAAGGACTTTTTTTGTCATTAATGAAACTTTGAGGGCTTATTTATGTTTGTTTCTTTGTTATTTTAAAAGTTAATAAATTAAATTACTATATAATAATAATAATAATAATACTAATAGTTATAAAGCTAATACATGTTATTACAACTCTTGTTCATTATGATAAATTTACATTTAAAGCATAATGACAAAAATAATAAGAATACTAAAAAAATATAATATTAATAAAATAAAAAAAATAATAATAATGGAATTAATAAATTATAAAACTTAAATAATTAACAAGATAGATTAATGTTAAAAACTTAAAGTTTAATTAAGTTGAGGGGGTCTTAATGTCAATTTGAAAACTTAAAATGAAAGTTTAAGGCATAAAATATTAACTATTAAACCACAGGGGCCAAAGCTGTAAAACTTAAAAACCTTTTCCCCAACCCCCCCCCCCCCCCCCGTAATTCCAGCCATGCTCCGGCCACCATTCGGCCGAGCTCCGGCGGTTTCGAAACTCACTCTTTTCCTTCAAATTCGAACCCCAAACACCCCTAACCGGTTCGTGAACGTGATTCGAACACAATTATGACCTTTAATTGAGTTAAACAACGGTTATGGACCCCAAAATAATCCGAGTAACCGAAGCTTTTAATCAAAGAGTCGTTCGAACATTAAAACTCAATAATAATCAAATTAAATGTATCATAATCGAACGTTTAACTAATCCTGAGCTACTATCGAACTCAATTCCACCAAAAACACACTGGAACCACTCGAATAATTCCGTCTCTTTATCGCGACTACAACGCTAGTGTTCATCACCATTCTGTTGATATTAACTGACATTGACAGAGAGCTTTCGTTCATCAAGATCCTTGGAAGTTTTCTGTGCAACGAATTTGATTACTAACCTTATTAGCAATCTGAACCAATCACGACATAGCCGTGACTGTTCTTCATCTTGTTCATCATCAATCCATCTTCATTCGGGTAAATTAAACATATGAATATACTCGAAATTACATGAGGAATCAAAGCCCCATGTTTATTTCAGTAATCGTTATCGAATAAATCTTCAATTTGATCAAAGATGTTTCTAGGGTTTATGTGATTTTGGGGGTTTTACTTGGTTTGTGTTTTTAAAGATTAAAAAACCATCTCTTAGCAAGGCATAGGCACCCTTGCCTGCTGGTTAACAACGCAAACTCACAACCTTGAGGTCCCGGGTTCGAACCCGGGCACCCTCTTTTCATTTTTAAAAGCCTTTTTTTAATATATTAAATTACAGAAAAATTCCTAATTATTTCAAAAATCATTCTTGTCAAACTAAAATTATTTTAAAGTCACCAAAATATTTTCTGAAAATTTTCAAATTAATACTTATGTATATATTTTTTAGAGAAACATTATAATAAAGGTTAATTTTTGGTTATTTCTTATAAAAGACTTTAAGTTAAATAATGGTTTAAATCGATAAATTATTATTGGACAAAGAAATTATCTAACGATTATTCGATTAATTGTTTAAATCGTGTTATCAAAAATTTATATTTTCTTTCATACTTTATATCTTTCATTATATTGTCGTTCGCTAAGTTAATTATTTAAACGAGATGTTCCATTTGTCATTAAATCAAAATATAAGTGATTACATAATTAAATTTTATTTATTTATTTACAAAAACCCCAAATTCCTATCGAAACCCTAGTTCGCGTTTAATCGTTAATATTACCTCAAAGCTTAACCTTGACATATATATGTTAGGTAACTTGTAAAAGGAAATCATTGGAGCATCGTTTATTTCTTATTATCATCTTATATATATATCATGTGAGTTTTTCCATACCCCTCTTTTACTTTATTTCACACCTTTTGGGGTGAAACATGTTAACTTTATAAACTTGCACTTGTAAACATCTTGATACTTGTAAACGGACATGCAATTCATCTTTACTTTTTGTCTTGGTTATTTGTAATATTGTGAGTCTTATATGATGAACATTATATGTTGACAATCATTAACTATTGCTAGCCTGGCGACGTCATAGATCTATGGGCCTGACAAGCCTATTTGGTGCTAAAGCCGAGGTTATTGCCGGCTCCTGATGACGTATGCTTGTTCATCATGGGAACCAAGTACACTTAGCTAATCGTTAAACTTGTAAATGATATCCTTGGTCAAGGTTTGATTGTAGCTATATGTTATCTATAAACTTGCTTTATTCGTAACCATTGACATGAATTGCTACTTGTAAACTTTTATATATATATATGTATGCTTAACCCATGGAAACTCACCAACTTTCAAAGTTGACCCTTTATTTTTAACATGTTTCAGGAAATGCACAAGGTTGATGATTATCTTTTGAAGCATGCTTACATCTAGGATTTGGACCTAGAAAAATAAATAATATATTTTGAAACTTAGAAACTGGAACATTTGTTATCTTTATTTCGTTGAGACTCTTGGATGTAATGTTTATTTAATCTTATGTTAATCATATTTACAATTAATGGTAGCGTTATGTGGCTGTGAACAATCTTAACCCTCACATCTCGATGTTTCCGCCGTTAAGGTTGGGGTGTGACAAAGAGTGAGAAAGTTGCCTGAACTTTCATCAGAAGACACAAAAGCTTGTGAAGAACTTGTCTCTTTGAATGGGCTTCTAGGGATGTAGCCTTCCCTTGGTGTCTCCAGAAAGGTGATGAAAGGACCCTTTTATGATTTGTCCAGGAAGCAGATGAGATGGTGCTGTGGTTCTCTGCAATCCCTTTCAACCACATGATGGGCTGAACTCTGATGAGTGTTAGAGTTACCAGATGAGTTCTGCATGTTCATCTCCATCTGGTATCCACTGAGTATTCCATATAACTCAGTGAGAGTAAGAGTCTTGAGGTTTTCAGTCCTCTTAATGACTATACAGTAGTGTGTCTATTGTCTGGGAAGAGAGGACATGAACTTCCTAACAATATCTCTATTCTCAATGGTTACCCCAACATCACCTAGAGTATCCACAATCTCAACGTACCTGAAGTACTATTGAGTCATAGTTTCACCTGTCTTGAAGGTGAAATTTTCAAACTGCTGCTTCAAGAGGTCCTTCTTGTTCTCTTTGGCTTCATTGGACCCCTCATACATCAGCTTCAGTGCATCCCATAGCTGTGTGGTGGTCTTGCACTTCTTGAAACCTCTATAGATGGAGTTAGGAAGAGCAGTTTGAAGGGCTGTCATAGCTTTCTATCAACATCAATTTTCTTCCAATCTTCTTTAGAAAAATCATCCATTTCCTTTGGTATCATACCACCACCACCACCAGTTGAAGTGGTGTATGGTACATAAGGTCCATTGACAATAGACTCCCAAATCCTGGAATCTTGAGACTTGTTGAAGCCTTCCATTCTTTGGCACCAAGTATCAAAATTCTCAGGAGTGATTAGTGGGGACTTTGTCATAGTTCCAGTTTCCATATTAGCCTTTGAGATAGCTGCCATTTGAAAAGTTAAGTGACGTGTGAAACTAAGAGGATTTAAGATAGTGAGATCTTACAATCAAGAGCCTGAAAGCTCTGATACCAATTGCGGGACCGGGTAAGGGTGTTAACTACAATTAGTTTCACAAGAGGAATGATCTTAGATCACTTAACAATTCAAATAGGGAACAAGATACTTTGAAGATACAAAGAACACAAGTAATAATAAGACAGAACTTAGAACAATAACACAAGTATTAGTTTTCAAGGATGTTGTATATTGATCTCAAGTTCTATTACAAGTGTTCAAAGCATAATCTAAAATACAAGGACCTGAGACTCTTTTATTCTACAACCTACAATAGTCAATACTTGGAAGGACAGTTTGAATTGACTGATCTAGACAACAAGATCAATCTGGAGTCAAAAGACAGATTGCCTTTTGACTAGTGACTATGACATGACATAGCTCACTGACTTTTCCTATTACAAAAAAAGTATAAAGGAACAAAAGAAGAAAATTACAGACAAAGACTTTATCTACTATTCACTAAAGCATGGAAGTTTCACCAACTCATACAAGTTGGTGAGTTATCAGAGTTGCAGCAAAAAGTTGGTCAGCTTTATCAAAAGTAGATCAGAGAAAGCATCTTTTCTCTGTCTTCCGAAGAAATCAGTCTTCACAGCAAAATGGCTTCGAAAGACTTTGTCTTTGAAGCTTCGGAAGACTTCATCTTTGGCTTCGGAAGTTTTTACACTTGGAATATTTTCTGTTAAGTGTAAAGCTTCCGAAGTAATTTCTTCTGAACTTTTGGCTTCGGAAGACTTTACACTTAGAGTTTTAGAGAGTGTAAAGCTTCCGCAGCAAGTTCATCCTTGTTCCTTAGTGCATGTTGGAAGATCTTTGGTTGTATCAGCCTCATAATCTTCAGATAGATCCCTATAGCTGTTGTTGTATGGGGCAACATATCAGGACTTGCATATGAATATTAAAGATGAATGAAAAAGAAAGGGGATGAAGTGAAAAAAAAAACTTATGCATGAATGTTTTTGGGGTTAAAAGGTCAAAATGGTAGTAGAGTATAATAGAAAAAAAAGTAAGGGTGAAGAAGTAGGTAAGAAAAGGTTAAAAATATATCAAAAGATCTAGGCTTGCTATAATAATTAAATGATCATATGAAAATATGAATGTTCTGGTGGAATAATAAAAGAAGTTGGAAATTCTAGAGAAAAATATATTTACTCTTATAGGAAATGTAAATAACTAAATGGTGTCTAGGAAATATAAAACTAATTAACTAAGTCAATTAGATGAAAATACAATAAAAACTAATAATTAAATATTACTATGTTTACAAAATTTATGTTTTTAAAATTAATGATGATTAGTTACATCTCTAGTCTAGTCTTTGAAACAATTACCATCACATCACCGTCTATTCTGGATCCTTAGGTTTTTTAATAAATAAATCAATTAACAACTTCTAATCTTCCTTCCATATCAATATCCATCTCTCATTCAATTTCGTCTTCATATAGTGCCTTAGGTATCCTTTTATGCATACGAGTTTTAGATTTTGGTGTGTTTATCACATATTAACGTTGTTTATCATCATTTGTTTCTTTGTCTCATGGTTCACACATTTTAATTATGCCTGCTACTGTTACATCAATGCAAGTAAAGGGTTTATTACCCATCAATTACAGTTGTTTTAGGTCACTTTAACACTTTTGATATTTCTGTATGTAAATTGAAAAAAAAATTCCGATTTACAAGTTAACCAAAGTGAATATTGTTCTTTTGCATTGTTTGATCAATGGATACAAATATGTGGGATCTATTTCCCTTTTAGTTGAAGTTATTATGTTTTGTTTACAGATGATGATACCCGTTATATTTGGGTTTATCTTATGAAATGTTGGTCCTATTTCTTAACAACGTATGGAAACTTTATTGCGCCCTTATCATGACACAATGTTCCATTATCATAAAGTGCTTTTGGTGTGACTTAGGTATAGAATATACATCTAATGATCCTATTTAGTTCATTGCATCTTATAGTACCATACACCAATCATCTTGTACTAGCACTCCTGAATAAAATAGTGTTGCGAAAAGGAAACAACTTATTAAAACTAGTCGCTCTTTGCTACTCTCTAATGAGGTTCCATTTGTCATTAGGAGGATCACTCCTAACCATTTTCCATCTTTTCAGCATAAACCCTAGTCCAAATATTTCCATGACGTCTGATTTGAAAAGTTACACGATACCTATACAATTACTCTTCATTACGAGTTTTTGGATACACTTACTATATTTTCGCCCTTATGTTTTGCTTTGTAGAAGAAGTTGTCTCTGAGATGGGACATATCTATATTTTTTGGATGTGATATTAGTTAAAAAGGATATTAATATTTTCATCAGGTAAGTGTGAAATTGTATGTATGATATTGTATGTGTGAGATTGTATGTCTTATGACATGTGATTTTTCTAAGCATATTCTATTCCTTTTCATTCAAGTTAAGTCGCATAATGTAGCACAATCAAATATTCAATCTATTAAACCTTTAGGTACTGACATTTATGCATTCATTCTATGTGATGTCCAAGTTCCTTATACATCTACTTCATGTGATATCCTAGATCCTAAAACATTTATAACATCAAATACTCCTTTTGCTCCATTTATAGCTAATACCACTCCCCCGTCTACTGAGACCGAGGATCCTCAACTGTTTTAAAGGTCACTCATTCTTGTAAGTCCACCAAAGTACCATTTGTTTACTCTAAATTGTAAATATACATCAGGTTTCCAAACCTGAGTCCTATAGAGAGGTTTCTAATCATGCTTGATAGAATGCTATGGTTGAATAGGTGATTGCAATTTACAAGACTCATATATGGGATTTGGTTTCAAACCTAGCAGAAAGAATAAAATCGGTTGTCATTGGGTATATAAGATAAAAACCAAGTTGGTCCGTTAAGCTATACAAGACCATAACTTTTGCATAAGGTAACTTGTCAAAGTTTGGTATTAATCATGAAAAACTTTTGCTCGGTTATAAAAACAACATCATTCATGTTGTTATAACAGTTGCATCCATTTACCAGTGAATGATCGTGTAAGGGGATGTCAACAATGTCCTAAATGGTGATTTCTAGCTAAGGTCTACATAACTCCTTCTGCTAGAATTGCTCATCGATCACGTATCGTTGTAGGAAGTTTGGTCTGTCTTAGAATCACCTGTCCGGATATAGCTTAGGCAGTCATGTGGTTATCTGGTTTGTTACTACTCCAACTGTTGTTCACTAGTGACCTATTCTTAGTATTTTGAGATATCTTCTTGTCATGCAGTTTTAAAGTCTCTTGTTTCCCTTGACGTCTTCTCTAGAGTCACGTACCTATAGCTATGCTGATTGGGATAGTGATCCTAATGATCATAAATCCACTAATGGTTACCGTATTTTTCTTGGAGTTCACTAATCTCATGAAAAAGTAAAGAAACACGATGATGTATTTTAATCTTATATAGAGATTGAGTATCAGGCTATGGATGTGCCTATAAGATTGTTTCATTACATTGGCTTGTAGGGATTAAACCTAGAGGCTCAGAAAATCAAATCAAGATGAAGAAGATCAAAGTCAAGCGACAAGTTAGAGTTGTCGCATGATAACTTGCTTCTCGCGCGAAAACCTGTTAGTCGTACGAGAACTTCTTAGAATAGTATAAATAGAAGTTTTGTAATGTAATTCAGTAGCTTTTGTTAAATTTCCTGATTTCGCACTTACTGTAGTTGTTTCTAAGTCAAAGGGCAATACAATCGATGTTATTTACATATTGTGTTTGTGTTCTTCAATTGCTATTGAATCTTATCCTTAATGTCAACATTCCGTATTTTCATTACGAGATCGATCTTTGTAACTTGATGTTCCTTACAATTGGTACCAGAGCAAGGTGTGCCATTTGATCGATTGAATCAAAGGTTGATTAGTTCATACTAAAGATTTAAAGAGATCCGATTTAAAGTTCTTTGTATATTTACATTTTCATGGCTTATTTGATCATATTTGAAGACCTAGAGAGATGTTATCCTGTTTAATTGAAGATTTGACTTGTTTTGGTGGTTAATTGAGCTTAATTCAATCAATTAGAGACAATCAGAATCATAACCGAACCTAAAATCACTAATTGAAATATTAAACAATTAAATTTGAACAAAATGGTGTTTGATTAAAGGCTGAAACTGTCGAAATTGTCTAAGTTTGATCAGGCGAAAAGTTAATACTCACACGCGAAAAGTTGTTGTTCGCGCGAGAAGTGAAGTTTTTGCAAAAGTTTGTTGAAATTCTGTTACAGAAAGATTCCTTTACCGCGAAAACTTGACCATTTTGCAAAATTCAGTTACAGGACTTACCGCATGAGAAGTTTATGCGAAAACTTGTACGATTAGTTTTGCTGAAGACTATTTGCGCGAGAACTCCAGAGTTGAAGTTTTCTTGTTTTTGGTTTGAATCCAAGTCTTCAAAATAGAAAACTTGAATCATATCACTGCCACTCTTAATCTCGTTAATGAGATCGGAACAAGCACGAAGCCTCCTAGACTTCTCAGCGAAGAAGACTATCCGGACTGGGTCTATCGTTTTGAAAACCATGTCATTTACACTGAACCCAAGATGATGAGATCTATCAAATAGGGTCCCTATATCCTGATATACATAAATGACAAAGGAGACTTAGTGCCGAAGCCTGAACACCTCTGGGATGAAGAGGATATGAAGAAGATGGAGCTTGATGATAAGGCATATGCTGCCATCATAATGGCACTTACCACTAAAATTGCTCAGAAATTTAAGGATTACAGGAAGGCAAAGGATCTATGGGATGCCATGTTAGAGCAAATTATGGGGAACAAAGACATAAGGGAGAGCCGGGAGGATATGCTTAACCAAGAGTTCAACATGTTTAATCATGTTCTTGGTGAGACGTTGGAGGCTCAAATGTCTAGGTTTGTAAAGCTTATCACCAAGATGAAAAATGCTAGAATCACACTGGAGAACATTTTAGTGAACAAGAAGCTGTTAAATTCCTTACCTTACAGCTGGCATAACAACTGCACTATGATTAAACGAACCAAAGATTTGTTCACCCTATCCGACTATCAAATCTTATGTCATGGATGACAAGCAGAGGGCTGCCAACTATATCAACATAATAGGAGCTGAAGCATCGGCATTATATGCCAAAATGGCTAGTAATCCAAATTACTATGTCAGCTACTCTTGCATAAATATTGTGTTTTACATATTAAGAAAATTAAAAAAAAATTCAACGATATATAGAAAATGATAGTAAATTTCTTAATTTTGATTCATTACATCTTAAGGCATAAAAGAAACTGACTTGGATTATGTTTGATATGTTGATCGGCTTGACTTCCAAGACTGAAAAGCACTATGATCTGTGATACACTAAAAGTAAACTCAAAATGATTGAAGTGGGTTACTTATCAAGGTTTTGTGGTAACACTGATTCTATGCTAAAACAGACTAAGAGTTACAGTCTAGTCATACTCAAGCCATTTACTATCTGATTCAGTGTTTCTCGAAAGAAATATGAAATATGTATATATAAACACAAAAAAAGATAAAGTTATGAAAAGAAAAGACAAAAAGAGAAAATGAATACTATTAAAAAGAGCCAAAAGATGCCAAAAGGCCATATATGAATAAAAGATATCAATGAGCATAATAATAAATGATATGTCATAGGCATACATACTATATGATAAATATTTTTCTTTTTGAGAATATGTTCTGACACAGGAGACAAAATTAAAAGATGGGGCATGTAAGTCCGACTTGGCATGTAAGTCCTAAACGTGTTGCGAGGGCAAAACATAAGTCCAACTAGCTGTTAATAAGTCCTAAAACTTGTTAATATTCTGTGTTCAGAAACGTTTCTCAGGCTAGTTATGCTCTAAATAGATATTATAATAGAAAATTGATTCTAAAAAGGCTGATCAGAGGTAAAAAGTTTAAGTCAAATTGGGATGACTTGAATTCTCAAAAGTGTCTTGAAGCTGGATAAAAGTTCTACAAGATTTCTGATTGTGGGACTTACAGATTATAACTCAATCTAAACATGATAAAATCACAGATCGTGTGTCTAAGTAAATATTGAAGTCTAAGTTTAAAGTGGACATAACATATTGACAATCAACGTTACCAGTCATATTTAAATAAAGCTGGATGATGATTAATGATCAATTTCATAAGAATAATCCTATACATGAAAATTTTCAAACACATTTAAGTTATTTGTTTTGTTATACTTGTCTTGATTTTACAAAATTTTGCAAAATTAAGGGTTCATGGATAATTATAAACATTTAGTTAAACATATTTTTTCTTTATAACAAATCAAATGGCTTCATAAGATAAATTAAAATTTTGAAAGTTGAAAATTTCTGAAATTCAAAGAAAAATGAACTTCTTGCATGCGAAAAGTTCAAAAGGAGCGAAAAGCTCAAAACATGTGAAAAGTTGAAACTTGCGAAAAGTTTGAACTTGCGAAAAGTTATGTGTTCGAAAGGTTTGACTTCTCTCTCGAGAAGTCAAATAGCTATAAAAGCAAGAGTCGTGCGAGAAGTGAATTTCTAATTTTCACCCTTAAAATTCTAAGTATTCAAACATTATCATACTTGATATTATTGCTCATTGTAGTCATCCATTGATATTATAGTGATTGATAAGGTAGATTTATGGATTTTGATTGATTTTATGAATGTTCGATTCATGACCGTTTGTTCTTTGACAAATAGACAAAAATTGAACAAAATAAACCATATGAAACCTTAATAATAACTTAATAAACCTCAAATAAACACATTCTAACTGTTGAAACACTCTGAAATTACTTAATTTGAAAATCTGAAATACACAGACTTGTCGCATGTGAAAAGTCTCTAAAAATGAACAGACGCAAAAACTTTCAAATTCGCACAGAACTATTCGCGTGAAAAGTAAACCTTGTCGCTCGAAAAGTTGACTTTTAATCAAAGTCAGTTTCATACGAAAACCCATCTTGTCACGTGAAAAGTTAAATCTGAAAAATTAATGATTTCGCGCGAGTAGTTGATGTTTACGCGCGAGAAGTTTAATTTTTTTTCAAAATTTTTCTAAGTGTGAATATTCTTTCTAAGTCTAAAATTTTCTAGTGTAAAAATTCATTGTGTACTTATCAAGTTTGTTTAATGTTTCAGATGGCAAGATCAATGGTTTTCAACAAAAACCATAATGCGGTAGCTTATCTTGGAGATGTGCTTGATGACAAGGCATTATTTAGATCACTGATCGATGGTCTTAAGACATCGAGGATACATTATGCTATATCAGCTAATCCCACCATTTACACGGACGTGATTGATCAGTTTTGGGAGACTACTGCTAATGAGATTGATCAAGATGGTGAACCGTGTATATCTGCCACAGTTAAGGGCAAAAGAGTTGTTATCACTGCCGAAGTGATTAACAGTGTGCTACTATTTGAAGACCAACTTAAATGCGTCGGTCAAGATTAATGATGATATGGTCAGTGATTGCCTAAAGAGGATGGGATATGATCATAGATATCCATCCCTTAAGAAGAAGTACCTTCCACCATTTTGGAAGTACTTGTTTCACGTAGTTATACACTGCCTAAGCAATCCAAAGGCTGGCATGGATAGCCTGAGTGTGATATTCAGATCACTGCTGATTTCCTTGGTTGATGAACTACCTTACAGCATATCCAAGGCTATATTTGCGGATTTGCAGAAGAATGTTATAGCCACAGTTAGGAAGAAGTTTGTTATGTACCCACGGTTTATACAGGTGATAGTGAATGCTGCTCATCTTGAGCTAGCGGTATCCAATTCATCTACTTATGTTGTGATGATGATGAAGAAGGATATTTTCACTTATCTAATGGGAGTTAGAGGAAATGCATGGAATGGGGTTCATTTTGCTAAACTGGAAAGGTTTGTAGAAGATTATCAGGGAGACACACAAGAGACTAAGGAAGTGGCCACCCAAGCTAAACAAGCTGGCCCTTCAACTACTATACCTGAAGATGTCCGTGAGAGTTTTCAACCAGCGGGTACATCTATCGATGAAGAGATTGATTCATGGTTTACTTCTGGGAGCGAAACTAACAGTGATCAGATCGGGAACGTGCCATATGTTCTTTAGGAACGTCTGATCTGGTTGTTGAGACTCGATCAAAAACAATTTATTATATCGGTCTTAGCTACCTTTATTGTGTAAGGGTAAGTAAGGTCGTCTCCACAGGGAATATGTGAAAAGTTTTTAACAATTATAACTCGATTAACTAAAAGACACAAACTTTATAATTAAAGATTGAAACTTTTAATGAATTAATGAACGCAGTTGCAAAAAGCAAGAATCTTTAAAACTGATTTAACTAAATAATAATAAACAATCATTTCCAGGTTTCCAATTCCGCAAGATCCACAATTGATACTTTTAAATTAGGGTTTGTAAGAAACAATACTTCAAGATTTTAGCTTTTGATTAAAGTAGTAACAAAGGAACAATCTTTTAAGACTCGTTCATTCACAAAGTTACCAATTCACCTATATCATGTTTTCTACTTTTCCTAATGAGCTCACGATGCAAGGAAACCGAAAACTGATAATCAAGCACACGACTATATTTATAAGTAAACCTTTTAACTTAATCAAAACATAAAACTTCATTTACTAATCCATTGTTCAATACAAAAAAAACTAATCAAACATACCAATTGCTTCACTTAACATGAATTGTACTCCCGAAAGCAATCAACAAGAACTTAGCCATGCATGGTCTTCATTGAATCTTCAATCTTGATTATATGATGATCAATGATGATTTTGTGTGTGTTGGGAAGCTTGAAAGCACCCAAAATCATCTTGAATTTACTAGATTTCGGCTGGGAGGAGTTGTCCTTCAAGTTGGGGTTGGATAGGTTTAAGTAGACATCAAGATCCATAAAATCCAGGTGTTTGTTGAAGACCGGTGTATGATACGCCCAGGGGCGGCGTATCATACGCCCCCCCCCCCCCCAGCTTCATACGCCCAACTTTCTATAGTTTTTGTCAAATATGTCCACTGATACGCCGACCGACGTATTATACGTCCATACCCGGCGTATGATACGCCGGTATGCCTAATTTTGTGCCTTTTTTGTAACATTTGTTGTTTATATCTTTAGTCCTTGTAGTTTCGTGTTTGGCTCCTTTTTCTCCAAAATAAGCCTTCTTTAGCTCCTAACACCTATAAATCAAAACACAAACAACTTAAAACTATTCCACCATAATCATGATGTAAAATCATACATTTAGATCAATTAAACCTTGAATTATTACCATGCGATCACATCCCCACACTTAACCTTTTGTTTGTCCTCAAACAAACTTACTTGCGCAATTCACCGTATTTAATGAAACATGCTAAGTTATCACAACTTTGTATAAGTTAAGGTCACAAGGCATACTTACTTTTAAGCTTTCATCATTTAAGATTCACAACCCAACATGTAATACCACTTATGTTTTAAACTTAGAATCTTTAGTTGGCATAACTTCACCTTTTGCTTCAAACATTCATGCATTCACATTCCTTATAATGAACACTTCTCTCGGTTTGTTTTGTGGACTAGTGATTATATACTAGTAAATCTGAAACTCTCAAACCAGGAATGTACATCTTCATCATATGCTCGTATAGTAATCATATCGCCATCAATTAGCACAATATAGTACATAAATCAAGAGGTCTTTCATGGGTTGTAATGTAAGGCTAAGTTTTAAGGTGAGATAGAAAGGGATTTGAGGGTGGATAATGGTGAACGAAATCCAATTTAAACATGCTAGATGCGATGTGTATCAATTTCTATCCTCTAATAGCAATCATATCATAGAATTCTCATACTATTTTTGTTGCTTCATAACTTGGTCATTTTGACCTCATATTTAGCTTTTTTCTTAGCTTTTTTTTCTTTCATTTTTTTTATATTCACAACCAATCATACTATTATTGAACTATTACTGAAACAACACTTCTAAACATATCATGAATTGGACTTCATCACCCTATGTTTCCTAAAAAGACTAAGGCTTTGTAGGCTTATTGTGTTAGGTTATTCAAACGACAAGTTGGGGCTCAACATGGTGTCTAAAGGAAGATTATCAAGGTAAGGGATTCAAAAGAAAAGGTTTAAGAAAATGGTTCATTCTTAATGCCTTTATCACATTTATGCACATATTAGTTCACGATCTTGACACGCATCAATCACATGAGTTCTAACTTAAATGCACATTATGGTCTCCCTTATTTTGCAAAAATATAAAGCAAATCAACATATGCTATGAATTGATCAATTAGGCTCAAATTCTCACGGAAACGGTGGAAAAAAGATTAAAAAAATATGAAGCACGTATGTCATCTACCATCCGATTCGTTGTGCCTTCTAAGAATTCTACCTAACTTTTTATAAAAACTCATGATGGGAGTGGCTTACTATAATTTCAAAACAAGCATGCCAAGGGATCTATACATGCACAAACAAGTGATAATTAACCATGTATGAAAAAAAATTTAGGTCTCATGCACAATTAAGCTTATTAGAATATTTATTTTTCAAAAAGGTTATTTTTTAAAAGGTTCATTTTTTTCAATTCTTCCCTCATCCCCACACTTAAGATACATTTTCTTTAATGTATGGTAGTCACAATTGGTATTTTTATAGCATATGGAAGTAGATTCTTAATTTCATTCCTATTATTGCTAATCAAGACAATTCATTGCGAAGGGAGACTAGTATGCCATATCCTAACATAATATCAATCAATTTCAATGAAAACATGAAAAGAATATTGTTCAAAACTAAAGTAGTGGAAAGAGCACATGGACCTGATCACAATCATTATTAGAAGCCTTCATCAACCAACTTGTGCCTCTCCACACTTGAGTACTTGCGTCTCGTGATTGACTATCAAAACAAAACAAAGAAAACCAAAGAAAAAAAACTAAAACTAATAAAAGAATTAAAACTCACTTTTGTAGGAATCATGATTGTATTAAGCTTATGCAACAAGCCTTAAAACTCTTCGGTATACCCAAGTGGATGAGTTGTAGTCTCGTGAGGGTTTCTAGTGAACACACCCATAAAGTTCTCGGGTTGCCTCCCCGCAAGCGCTAAGTTTTAGGTCTTCACCCAGACCGTACTTGTCACCACTAAGGTGGTCCAAGTGTGCATTTGCCTACCGAGTTCCTAACAAATGCTCGATAATTGACATGGCAGCTCCATAGTTGCTTCCCAATTATAGGCATGTAAATTAAGAAATTGTTGCATATCCACTTTATAATAAATTTCTTGGCATCTTGCTTTCCCACTTCCCTATTCTTTATCTTCACACCTTCTTTCACAACTTTGTTGATTGGTATAATAAGTATATGAGGAGGCTTAGAATAAACTTTGATTATATCTATCATTGACTCTTTGGAAGATTTCTTGTCTTCAAGTGAGACTGCAAATTCATTTTCTTGCTCTAGAAGATCCATCAGCTCTTCTTCCACATTATCACCATAACTATCAACCACCACTCATACTTCATATGGCTCTTCAACAAATGAGGGAATTTGTGTGGTATTAATTTCCATGGCCTCATCCTCAACTTTTACAAATGGTGAGATGGACTCTTCTAATTCTATTTTCAATAATAATGCATCACGCTTAATAGTTAAGTAGTAAAGTCAGTCCTGATCTGAAAGTTGATGTTGTGATAACAACTTATCGATCTCGGGCAATATCAACACCAATTGAGCAATACTTTCTTCCACCTCAGATTGAAAATCATTTTTAAATAGCATAACATTCTGGATAACATTCTCTTGTTTAGGAAACTGACATTGATTCTGATCATAACATTGAGAAGTATTTGAGTGGTTCGAGCATCCATCAGAATCTCCTTGATTATACCTATTAACATCCATGTATGTTGCCTGAGAGTATTCTTGATGATAGTCATTATGATCTTTCTTATAACTTGAGCTTTGTATCATCTCTAGTTCATAATTATTGCAATACAAATCTTGCTCAAAGTTGTAATTCGCCTCTGACTGATAATATCCTTCATAACATCGAGAAGATGCCTCATAGTATGGATAAGATGATTGTACATCATCATAATAAACATCCAACATATATAATTTTATTCTCGCATTCTCACACTTTTGCAAGTACTCAGGACAATCATCTTGTGTGTGAACTGGACTTCTGCAACCAGTACATGAATAATAGACTCAATTCATGGTGAGGTTTAACTTCTTGAGATTAGCCTGCAAGACATTAAACACCTCCCGAACAAAACAAAACAAAAGAAAGAAAATAAAACTAAAAAAATTATAAAAAATAACACTTTGCGCACTAATTCCCCGGCAACGACGCCATTTTGATCTGGTTGTCGAGACTCGATCAAAAACAATTTATTATGTCGGTCTTAGCTACCTTTATTGCGTAAGGGTAAGTAAGGTCGTCTCCACAGGGAATATGTGAAAAGTTTTTAACAATTCTAACTCGATTAACTAAAAGACACAAACTTTATAATTAAAGATTGAAACTTGGAATGAATTAATGAACACAATGGCAAAAAGCAAGAATCTTTGAAACTTATTTAACTAAATAATAAGAAACAATCATTTCCAGGTTTCCAATTCCGCAAGATCCACAATTGATACTTTTAAATTAGGGTTTGTAAGAAACAATACTTCAAGATTTTAGCTTTTGATTAAAGTAGTAACAAAGGAACAATCTTTTAAGACTCGTTCATTCACAAAGTTACCAATTAACCTATATCACGTTGTCTACTTTTCTTTATGAGCTCACGATGCAAGGAAACCGAAAATTGATAATCAAGCACACGACTTCATTTATAAGTAAACCTTTTAACTTAATCAAAACAAAAAACTTCATTCACTAATCCATTGTTCAATACAAAAAAACCTAATCAAACATACCAATTGCTTCGCTTAACATGAATTGTACTCCCGGAAGCAATCAACAAGAACTTAGCCACGCATGGTCTTTATTGAATCTTCAATCTTGATTATATGATGATCAATGATGATTTGGTGTGTGTTGGGTAGCTTGAAAGCACCCAAAATCACCTTGAATTTACTACATTTCGGCTGGGAGGAGTTGTCCTTCGAGTTGGGGTTGGATAGGTTTAAGTAGACATCAAGATCCATAAAATCCAGGTGTTTGTTGAAGACCGGCGTATGATACGCCCAGGGGCGGCGTATCATACGCCCCCCCCCCCCCCACTTCATACGCCCAACTTTCTGTAATATTTGTCAAATATGTCCACTGATACGCTGCCCATACGCCAACGGACATATTATACGCCCATACCCGGCGTATGAGACGTCGGTATGCCTAATTTTGTGCCTTTTTTGTAACATTTGATGTTTACATCTTTAGTCCTTGTAGTTTCGTGTTTGGCTCATTTTTCTCCAAAATAAGTCTTCTTTAGCTCCTAACACCTATAAATCAAAACACAAACAACTTGAAACTATTCCACTATAATCATGATGTAAAATCATACATTTAGATCAATTAAACCTTGAATTATTGCCATGCGATCAACGTCCCAGGGTGCACGAAACACCTGTAAAACGCACTGCTGAGGAACGTGATGTAGATTTTGTTCCTAAGGAAACACCTGTTAGTCAGGGGAGAAGGAAAAGAGTAGCAAGGAGAGCTGGTGAGAGTCCATGTGGTAGGGGTATAGGATGTGGTGTGTTGTGGAAACGTCAGACCCCAGTGACCACTGTGTCGACAGAAGAAGAAGTTTCTATATCTGAGACTCTTGCCACAGTTAGCGAGGCTGCTACATATGATACCCCATCTACTATGCCTGCTAATGAGGATGTGTTGAGTACTCCACCAAGAGAGCAAGGGTTTGAGGAGACAGTTGGTATGGAGGATTTTCTTAACACCCCTCCTGCGCATACTCATAGTGCTAGTGCTTCTACTAGTTCACCTATAATTGTTACATTGGAGCAAAGAGTTAACACGTTAGAGAGGGAGATGTTGGAGAAGACTGAGACTATAGATGATTTACAGAGGTATTTGATTTAGAAGGATGAGAGGATTAAGGGTCTTGAACATCAGCAAAACTTTATATTCAGCTATGTTCAGATTCTTAAGCAGAACCTAAGAGATCTTACTTCACGTATGTCTTTTCAGTTTACACAGCAACAGACCACTGAAGTTGGAGAATCAAGCGAACAGCAACCTGCTGATCCCATAGTTGTTGAAGATCCTATTGACACTACAGAGCATGGTGTTGATCCCGTTGTTGTAAAAAGGACAACAGAAACTGCTGATGTTGATCAAGAGTCACCTATCACAGATATTCCTATGACTACTGAGGATCAACCTATGGTTTATACTGGAAAGGCATTTGTAGAGCCTGAACATGATGTTCCTATTTTGAGCCTAGTAAAAGATGATGACGGTTTAGATTTGGTTGATTATGCTTCTAGTGATGATGATAAAGATGGTGATGATGATGATGGTGGTGATGATGGTGATGAGGGTGATGATGGTAAGAAGGATGATAAGAAAGATGATGATGATGATAACCAAGGAGGAGATTTGGGATCTACAGTTGGTGCTTCTGGGTCATCGGGTACTGACAATGTCTTCAAACCAAGTCCCGATGATACCACTAAGTATACACCACTAGATCCAGCTGTAGAAGAAGCATATGAAAGAGAACTTTATACATTCCAGCTGAAGATAATTGCTGAGGAGTCAGAAGAAGATTTTGGTGTTTTGGATGATTTGGAGGAAGGAATAAATTTTGGTGTTCTGGTGTTTTCAGATAGTTTGATTAAAGAGGGTGAAATCGTTAGAGAGTCGAGCAATCAGCAAACGACTGACGAGACAGAGAATGTTACTGATCAAAGTGTTGTGCGTCAGGTCGGAAACCTAATAGTTGTTGCTCCTCCTCCACCAGCTTGCATTCATACGCTTAGACATTCCAAACCTTTCACAAGGTATGGGAACTCAGAACCTATCATTAGCTAGGCATACGATACGGAAAAGAAGATGTAAGTGATTAAGAGAAAGGGTGGAGCTATCGAGTACTTTCAGGACTAACACGATTGCCATACACTCAGAGCATAGGATTTATATGCTACGGGTCGTGTTCTATTTTTTAACCCTGGTAACTACAGCAAGGCCAAGTGGATTAGAAATATGATTTGGAAACAAAGCAAGACAAACTTAAAAGTTTTAAGACTACCAATTCCAAGGTTATTGAAGATGAGTCCCAAATATATCCAAACACAAATAAACCAATGAAGATTCGAGTATACAGGCATCCAAGATATGCAAGGAAGATCCCTATTCACGCACTTGTGCCAGTTAACAGCTTGTCCAAGCTAATGTTGTGGAGTTGTGAAAAGGAGGCGGGACACGCGTTAATTTACTGTATAGATAAAGAATACTATGTCATCGACCCTATGGATTTGCTAAAGTATGGAAAGGAAGATTTTATGAAGTTGCAGGCTTGTTCGATTGCAGCTGATGAATTTGTACATTTCATAGCAGCACAGTTTGAATGGATGCTAATAAAGTCCTTGAACAACAAGATGTATGCGTATGGAGGCAGCTACAAAGTAGATGATGTTGACTTCTAAAAGGATTGATTTACCGAGCCTAGGGGGAGATTATAGGGATTGAACCTAGAGGCTCGGAAAATCAAATCAAGATGAAGAAGATCAAAGTCAAGCGACAAGTTAGAGTTGTCGAGCGATAACCTGTTGGTCGCGCGAGAACTTCTTAGAATAGTATAAATGGAAGTTTTGTAATGTATTTCAGTAGCTTTTGTTCAATTTTCTGATTTCGCACTTACTGTAATTGTTTCTATGCCAGAGAGCAATACGATCGATGTTATTTAAATATTGTGTTTGTGTTCTTCAATTGCTATTCAATCTTATTCGTAATGTCAACATTTCGCATTTTCATTACAAGATCGATCTTCGTAACTTGATGTTTCTAACATGGCTTTTTGTAGATATGGGGGTTTATATTTCTTAGCCTAGCCCATCACATTGTCACAAATAGTGCGATGAGAGTGTAATGAATTTTGTTTTCTTTAAGCGGACAAAGCATAATGAGATTGACTATCATTTCTCTTGTCATCATCTACAGATCGAAACCATCTCATTACCATATGTTCCTTCATCTTTTTAGGTTTTTGATAATTTTTATGAGGGCTTAAATGACGTCTCTGTTTTGTTTCTTGTGTAACAAACTCCCAATGCTTATAGTTGTTGGATTGTTAGTTTTATAAGCATTGAGAGTTTGAGGTGACACTGAGCATAATAAATTATATTGGACCTTATTTGTAATGAACTTTTCCTTTAGCCTTTTTAGCTAGTAACCCAAGATTACAACTCTATTTACATTCTAGTTTACCTTTCTTTACAATCGCACTTTCATCTATAATGAAAACCTAGCCATACATGTCACTTCCAAGTACTTAAATGAAATCTGTAAAACCTTTTTTTTTTCATTCTATATCTATTAATTTTTTTATGAATGCATTTTTATTTTTAAATCAGGGAATATCCCACTTTCCTTTTTTATTCGGTCACTAAATGGATAGATGGATTGTGAACCATAGAATAATATTTATTATATTCTTTGTCACTCAAGTTTTTTTTTTTTTTTAATTTCATAAAGATGTGTGAGTCTCTCATTTTGGGTTGATTTAATACTAGGTCAGATAATCGTGTAACACATGGGTTAAAATAATAAATATAAAATTGTGAATATGAGATTGTGAGATAATAATAAAACACACCTAGATTTAAAAAGATTAATCCGTGATATACATTGAAACGGAGATGTTGTTTTATAATAATTAATTGTTTAATTGTAATTGTGTTTGACTTCATGAATCTTGATATTTTAAAAAATATTTGCTTACAAAAATACGATGTTTAAAATATCTGAATTTTAATAATAGTTAGCTAGAAACTAAAGTTTAATCTTAACAAAACTAACTCTTATTTAAATATTAGAGAAAATTACATAAATGGTCTTTGTGGTTTAATAGATTGTTTTTGTGTATTCATTGTATGTTTGGTCCCTAACATTAAATTCATTTAATTTTTATTTATTTTATAAGGTTTGAACTAACTTTTAAATTTAACTTTAGGGATAAAAAATGCAAAACCTACTTATAAGTTTGGACAAACTTCACAATTTATAATATTTTGAGACCAAACTTGTAATAAATACACAAAAGTTCGGACTATATTTGCAATTTTCAGGGGACCAATTATGCAATTTAGTCAAACCACAGGGACCATTTATGTAATTTACTCTTTTATTAGTGAATTCAACATCAATTTTTTTTAGAAAAAAGTTAAGTTGATTAACATAATAGTAAATAAGAATTAATTAAGAAAACTATATTTATCTACTAATGTGTAACTTTTATTATAGTGAAAACATGTATTCAAATCTTAGGTGAAGAATAGATGGACAATCTAAAAAAATGACACGTGAGTTCTAAATATTTTGATTTATTACTATAGATAAGCATCTTCTTAAACTGTTTAAAACAGTCGGATTTTTCTTGACGGCACTCCTATTTTTATAAGAACATACTCTAGCAAGATGCCAATGAGCCCAAGCTAATTAACAAGCTTTGCTTCTGTGTTTTTAACCAAAAACCGAATTTAATTTTATCTGCTCCGATATATATGAAACTGAAATGAGCGTATTGTTCAATACTTTCGTGTTGCGGGCTTTCTTAGGGGACCATACGTGATAAAATTCTGAACCTAGCTTGATGTTAACATTATAATTATGGGTTTATGGAGGCTTATTTAATGTTCACGTCGAAGATCACATATAAAAAAACACGCACCAACACTGGCAATTTTACTACTTCTAGTTCTTGCTCTCTAACTTTCCTTACATAAATGGTAAAACAAAACATGCAAACATCGATGAGTGCTTCTATAAAACTAGTATTAAGCCCTCACGTTCATGAAAAAAACATGTTGATAATTAATAATATAAGGAATAATGACCCACTAATTAGGACCCCACTAAAACACCTCAACTGCTAATGATCCATTAATGAAATTACTAACCTACCATATGCATGTATTGATTGAGTTTTTGAGTCAATTCAATTCTTTCATCCTTCATTCTCTTTTAATCACGTTTAATGAAATTTTGACCGGCCCTTATAGTAAAAACGGTCAGATTTGGTTTACGAAGTATTTAATTAGTTTATTTACTGAAAGACAAGGAGAAATAAGTCGTGGCCAACCTTAAAACATTATTGACCCCATTTTTGAATAAAAAAATATTTTCAATTACTTCATAAAAGATTGACTATATCTAGAATAACATAACAGTAGAGTTGTCTAAATGACGTTGAAGTCGTAATTTGAATGGTTGATATCAAAATCAACGTTTGCATGTTGCTGTTGGAAGGAGTTCGTCAAGCACGTGCAGATAGTTGCTCAATTATTGTTAGATTCTTTTGCTTTCTTGTGTGATTAAAAGGCATCTTATTCATTAAATAAAGTAAGTTTTGTAATTATTACATTTTTTTTGTTTAGTGCACTCTCTATTCATCAACATTGTGGTATTAAAGTGCACGATTACTTGGTGTGAGTATTGAGTATAGCAAACAGCTTGTTAAAGCAGTAAGTGGCTAGTTAAAACACATGTAATGAGCAATACTAAAGAAATTAGAATCACCGACTGTTTGTTACCGAGTGAAACATGTACCAAGAGAATGCGATGGTAAAAGTAGAAAAATTTTGCTTTTACTTGTTTTTTTCCCAAATGTCGTTGGTTTTGATAGGAACTCACTGGTGACGGGCATTTGTCAAAGATACATTGCTACCTTTAGGATAGGGTCTTTGTAAGGATTCCCGCTAAGTTGTTTATCGATATGGAGTCCATTTATGATTGGATGATTCCCTGGTAATTCATCATTAATAATGGCTATATATATCAACCAAAACCTACCATATTTTGCATCCTAACATCAACTAAACAAGAAATGGTAATGATCGTCTATTTTCATCCCATATTGCAACTTTGATTGATGTTGGAACTGGCGGACATAGATTTAAATGTTCGAGGATTGGGTTTGCATGAGCACATGTAATAGCCAGATTTAAACTATGGGGATGATTAATATACAATTAAAATAAAGCATATCGTAGTGAGACATCTATAATGTTTTACTGACGGCTTTTGAAATCCACCAATGATTATGGACGATTTATAGGTAGAATAACCAACGAGAGTTACTGGAAGATAATAATAATAACAATAATATTGATAAAAGTAATAATAATTATTATAATAATTATATTGATAATAACAATAATATTATTGTTATTATTATTAATTATCTAATTTAAGACATAATTAGGTATTTACCCGCCGCGCGTTACGACGCCATCGGACACGATGTGATAAAGTATAGACTACAATCGACCCGACTCGTTTCCAAACTATATTTACGTCGTTAATAAAACCGTATTATATTTGACCCGACTCTTTTACAAACAAATTTATGTAGAAACGTAAACCAACTCAAAATGCACATAAAAAAACACTTGCAGTGACGTCGTATCTGGCATGATAATGTATAGATTAAGTCGCCCCGACTTGTTTCCGAACTAAACTTACATCAAAACTGCCACACCCTCAATTTCCACAAACAGGGTTTTACCGTTAGGCGCATGACATACCAGGATCTCAATCGTTAGTTACACCAAACGACACGTTAATTACAAAACATAGTTATTCATTAATAACAGAAATTCCCAAAAATATAATTAATAACGAAATCATGAAAATACTTGCGGAAGCTTAATCAATTATAAATCAATTGGCGCAAAACACGTGCAAACCCATTAAATATAATTTGTAAGGACGTGCATAGTTCATTTAACCCAAATGATGATAAATGCAATGATGTGGTGATCCTAACCGTGCGCACCTTAAAAACCTGAAAGAAACATGCTAAAGTGTCAACACAAGTTTGGTAAGTTCACAGGTTTTGATAAACAGTACATAAAAGAAAGCAGATCCAGTAAACAAGGTAATATCAGTAGGTAGCTAGGCTACATAACAAGTTACATAGTGTATGAAGTTCGCTACTGAAGCTGACAATGTAAATAAATGCCTTGGTTGTGGCTACCAGACCACATCAACAGAAATTAGGTCAATTAAACACCCGTATGACGTGCAGTCATGCTAGCGCGACTAGCCCGAGTGGGTTTGTCAAACAAAGTAGATCTACTCAGAATTATCTCGCTAAAATACATAAATTAACGGTTTGAATGTAATTGGTATAACACTAGTAACAAGTGATAATTACAGTAATACTGATCAAATGAAAATACGTTTCAGAATACATGTTTCTCTCCCCCAAAAAAGTACGAGTAATGTGGGGCTGAGAACTCACCTTAGGGTGCACGACAGACAAATGAAACCAAATACCACAATGGTAACCTCAACCTATTACACAAATAGGTTTATAAGTTTGTGCACAAGAAATGTTTACGATGTCCTAGTCATATCACATAATGTTCAACCCAGTTCAACGCATAAAATCAAGCTTTGATAACAATTCACATAAGAATTCCTTACAAATTATCTGTACACTATTTTGGGATGAAACCACTTGGAGGTGCTCCAAGGCTCATGAGGTTACTCCCCAAATCATTTATTTTGACCATAACCTTTTCAAACAAATCAAGTATCAAAACACTTGACCCTTTGTTTTCTGTCAAAAAGGACAGTTTTGACCTACCTTCACTAAAAATGAAACAACTCGAGTTTTACACGTCCATATTGAGTGTGGTTGAACTTTCTGGAAAATAAACTCAAAAATACACAATTTGGACCCAAGATGCACAGTGATTGAGTTTATTATCATCAAGTTACAACATGCACAACTTGGCTAACAGAATCTGCCAGAATCAGGAAACATTCAAGTTTGCACTAAACAAGCATCCTAACAATGACCAAATGACTTCACAAGGCCATGTTATCATCTAAAAAAAGTTTGGGCACTCATCCAAGTGTCTTGCACGTTCACAAGCTTTAGTAAAACTCAAACCATGCGATTTATACTCAACCTCTTTCCAATGATCATTACCCGACCCGATAACTTCATTTTCACATAACAATCGACAAACACAACCCATTTCCCCCCATAACAATCGACTTCCAGCCCCAAAATCAACCCTAATCTGGATTTTTATCAATCATAGCACAATACCTATGATCTCTAACAAAAAATCTAGCGAAAACATAGTCAAATCAATGAATAATACATCCAATGCACATAATCATCAAGTTGCAACCCTAAGGGTTGATTTTACCTTAGAACTCGAAGTGGGCAGACAAGGAAACACGTTGTAATGACTGGAGGATCAAGCGAATGGATGTATAAGGAGATAGGATGGTCGATTTGGGGAGGAATGGTAGTGATTAGCGGCGATTTGGGTGATCTTGAAGTGATCGGCCGATTTGGAGAGGGGAAGGGGGAGGTTCTCGATCGATTGGGTGAATGAAGAGGGGGGGTTTAGGGTTTTCATGAAGTGTGTGTAGTATTTTGTATGTTAAAGGGTTTTTTGTGGGCTTTCGGGTTAGGCCGGGTTTACATGTGATGACTACAAACACATAACTTCTACTACCAACACTTTACCACGCTCGATTTCATTTTTCCAAATTTGCTTAGTTGGTAATTAAAATAACAATTATTTATTTATAATAATAGTTATTATTATTTAATAATCGTAATTTGGTTAATCATAATTTAATAAACCCTAACATAATGGAGGAAGGTTAGGTTAAGGGAACAAAGTTAACCTGAGAACTCGGGTTGTCACATCATCCCCTTGTTGAAGGATTTTCGTCCCGAAAATTAGAACATCATCAGGTTCACGAAGAACGCTAGATTTCAATAGCAACATAAAAGAGAGTTCAGAAGCTTGCTTAGGGTTGGATTTCTGGAATTTCTGAAAGAAGCCCAAAACAAAGAAATGTAAGGTTTCGCGAGAGTTGTGACATCATACCCTTGTTGAAGGGAATTTCGTCTTGAAATTTAAGGAAAAGATATCATAAGAAGGATACCTTATGAAGTGGATGCCTGATCTTTGAACAGTTACAGGTACTTCTTTTTCATCTGAACTTCATGTTCCCAGGTAAATCTGGTCCACGATTTGAATTCCATCTAACGCGCACAATAGGAATCTTTCTACGCTTTAGGGTTTTGACTTCCCAGTCCATTATCTCAACTAGTTCCTCAATGAAATAAAGGTGTTCATCAATCTCCAGTTCCTCTATTGGAATTACGAGTGATTCATCGGCTAGACACTTCTTTAGGTTTGAAACATGAAATACGTTATGAACACCATCGAGTTCCGCAGGTAAGTCTAGCTGATAAGCTACTGGACCGATCTTTTTGAAAATCTCAAACGGTCCAACGTATCTAGGGTTTAGCTTTCCGCGCTTCCCAAAGCGTATCACACCCTTCCAAGGTAAGACGTTTAACAACACCTTGTCGTCGACTTGAAATTCCAAAGGTTTTCTTTTTTGATCTGCGTAGCTTTTCTGACGATCACGAGCTGCCACCATACGGTTACGAATCTGAACAAACTTCTCGGTGGTTTCATGAATAACTTCAGGACCAGTTAACTGACTATCACCGACCTGAGTCCAACAGAGTGGTGATCTACACTTTCTACCATAAAGTGCCTCAAATGGTGCAGTTTTGATACTCGTATGATAACTGTTATTGTAAGAGAACTCAACCAAAGGCAGATAAGTTTCCCAACTTTTCCCAAAGTCTATAACACATGCCCTAAGCATATCTTCTAAGGTCTAAATAGTGTGTTGTCTGCCCATCTGTCTGTGAATTCTGTGGTGACTGCCAGAAGTGCAAAGTGAATCGCGCGTCATGATCAGAGATGATCGAGAGTGGCACACCATGTCGTGACACAATTTCCTTCAAGTAAATCTGTGCCAGTTTATCTATCTTTTAGTTCTCACGAATAGCCAAGAAGTGTGCTGATTTGGTCAAACGATCCACTATCACCCAAATAGTATCGTTTCCACTCTACGAAAGGGGTAACTTGGTAACGAAATCCATGGAGATGTTTTCCATTTCCATATGGGAATCTCTGTTTATTGAAGCAGACCTAACGGTTTCTGATATTCCACCTTGACCTTAGAACAAGTCAAACACTTTAACACGTAGGTGGCAATTTCAACTTTCATGTTAGGCCACCAGTAAATGACCTTCAGATCTTGGTACATCTTGTCAGATCCAGGATGTACCGAATAGCGGGACTTGTGAGCTTCATCCATCACCAATTCCCTGAGATTCCCGAATAATGGAACCCATACCCGGTCTTCATAGTAACGAAGCCCATCTGATTTCTCTTCAAGTAGTTTCTCAGCTCCTCTGAGAGATTCCGACTTGATGTTTTGCTCCTGTAATGCTTCAATCTGAGCATTGTTTATCTGTGCCGGTAGATCGGAATGATCAATGGTTAGCTGTAACGAACGGACACGATGAGGTTTTAGGGTTTCTTTATGACTAAGGGTGGTAGCTACCACATTAGCCTTTCCCGAATGGTACTTGATGGCACAGTTGTAATCATTCAGTAATTCTATCCATTGTCACTATCTCATGTTCAGTTCCTTTTGTTCGTAGATGTACTGAAGGCTCTTGTGATCAGTGAAGATCGTGCACTTGGTTCCATATAGGTAATGCCTCCAGATCTTAAGTGCAAATACCATAGCTCCTAACTCTAAATCATGAGTTGTATAGTTCTTCTCATGCACCTTAAAGTTGTCTTGATGCATAAGCTATCACTTTCTCACGTTGCATCAACACACAACCCAAACCCTGGATTAACGCGTCACAATATACCATGAAGTCATCTGTTCCTTCTAGCAACGCCAAGATCAACATGCTACACAGCTTGTACTTAAACGCTTGAAAAGCCTCTTCTTCATTACTACCCTACTTGTAAACAGTTCCTTTGTGAGTTAGGGCAGTCAGAGGTTGTGCAAGTTTCGGGAATCCTTCTATGAAACGTCGGTAGTAACCCGCTAATCCAAAAAATTACTGCACCTAAGTAGGCATCATAGGCGCAGGCCAATTCTTGATTGCTTCGATCTTAGACGGGTCAACATGAATGCCATTCTCATTAACTACATGCCCTAAGAACTGTACTTCTCTTATCCAGAAGTCACATTTAGAAAATTTGGCCTATAGTTGGTCCGCCTTTAGAAGCTCTAGGATAAGTCTCAAATGTTCCTCATATTCCTCTCTATTTTTGGAATAAATCAGTATGTCATCAATGAAAACGATGACAAACTTGTCTAAATAGGGTTTACAAACATGGTTCATGAGGTCCATAAAGACTGCAGCCGTATTTGTCAATCCAAATGGCATGACTGCAAACTCAAAATGCCCGTATTGAGTTCTGAAAGCTGTCTAAGATATGTCTTCTTCCCGAACCTTCAGCTGATGATATCCCAAACTCAAATCAATCTTTGAGTAGTAACTCAATCCTTGAAGTTGGTCAAATAAGTCATCGATACGTGAAAGAGGGTAATGATTCTTTATTGTCACCTTGTTCAGTTCCCAATAGTCAATGCAAATCCGGAAGGTTCCATCTTTCTTCTTCACGAATAACACCGGTGTTCTCCAAGGTGAAGAACTAGGGCATATGAACCCCTTGTCTAACAGTTCCTAGAACTATTTCGACAATTCCTGAAGTTTGTTCAGTGCCAAATGATACGGCGCCCGAGCGATAGGGGCAGCTCCTGGTGCCAGCTCAATCTGAAACTCTACTTGCTTGTGTGGAGGAAGGCCAGACAAGTCCTCTAGAAATACCTTAGGAAAATCCTTAACAACAGGAATGTCTTCAAGTCGTTTCTCCTCTATTTTCTTTTCAATAACTAAGGCTAAAATTGTCCCATGCCCTTTCCTCAGGCACTTTTGAGCCTTCATGTTAGAGATGATGCTAAGCATAACACCACTCTTGTCACCTTCCATCGTGAGTATCTCTCCATTAAGCAGAGGTAGCCGAATGAGTTTCTCGAGACAAATGATTTCGGCTTGGTTCCTGGACAACCAATTCATACCGACCATGACATCGAAACTACCGAGCGTAATGGATATAAGGTCAATATCAAAATCATGCCCAGACAGACTTATCTTACAACCTCGGTATATATGGGAAGACTCTATAATCTTACAATTAGCTATTTCTATAGTATAGTTCAAGTCTAAAGTCGTAGATGTAACATCTAGTAACTTACTGAACTTTTGAGAAATGAAACTCTTATCAGCACCAGAATCAAACAACACAAAGGCAAAGCAACCATTGATAGGAAATTTACCAATTACAGTAGAAGGGTCATTACGAGTCTCACCTGATCCAATGATGAAAGCTCTACCCTTAGCACCACCATTTCCATTACCATTGCCATTTTCATCGTTGTCCTTTCGATTGTCAGCACCATTACTACCACCATTGCTCTTCTATAGCTTTGGGAAATTCCTCTTAAAATGCCTGGTTTGACCACATTCGTAACAGCCTTTCTTTTCATCCTGCTGTAATGGTTGTTTGGCTGTCAAGTTCACATGACAGTTTTTGGCAGTGTGGCCAAACTTACTGCACCTTTCACAAGTATTCTTATTGCAGGGCCCGTTGTGATGGTAATTGTACTTGTTCACTTGGGCAGTGTCCCGGTATAACCGCCACCATGCTGTGATGATGAAGATTGGTTTAATATACAGGAGTTGTCAAATTTCCTGGATTGTTGTGGCTGCTGCTGAGAGGTATTTTGCTTGTTGTTAGAACCAGACTCCCACTGCCTCTTGTTGTTGCTATCAATAGTAGTTGACATAGAGCCGCGCGGAGGTAGCTTACCCTGTGCGACAGCCTGGTCGGTTAACCGGTGGGCCAGTCAGATTGCCTCCTGTATAGTATTGGGTCGTGAAGTAGTAACCATACTCTAGATTTCTGGGGCTAATCCATATAGATACCTTTCAATCCTCAAGGAAGGATGGTTAACCATGTTGGGGCATACAGTAGCAAGCTCATAAGAGCGAGTAGTGTATGCCTCGATCTCAGAACCCGACATCTTCAGATTCCAAAACTTTATCTCCAGTTTCTACACCTCATCCCGAGGGTAGTACTCCTCCTTCATCAGATTTTTGAATTCCTCCCAGGTAGTTTGGTTGGCGATCTTCACCCCCAGCATTTGAACTTGGGTGTTCCACCAAGATAGGGCAGCTCCATCCAGCGTGCCCGTAGCATACTTCACCCGGCTTGCCACCGGGCAATTGCACATCTCAAATACAGACAAGCTTCTCAAACCAGCATATGAGTCCAACAGCTCCTTCAACCCTACTAAACGGGTTGGGCTTGCAGTCTATGAAGGACTTGAAAGTACAAACCCCTTGACCTGTAACAGCTTTTGATCAGGACTTTGGAATTCTAACGAGTGTTGTAATTTAACAGGATTGACAGAACGTTAACATCTGGAATGGATTTGGTATTACTTACCGATCGGAGCGGGCTGTGGATTGGGGTTGTGGTTGGCCAACGCATCAGCCACATGCTAGTTTATGAGTGTGGAGTCATGTTGATTGTACCACGACCACGTCCGCGTCCGCGTCCACGTCTAGACATTCTTAACAACCACAACATACGAAAATAAGTAAATATGCAACATATCAACTCCATTTAAGTATAAGCAATTAAAAGAATTTAGCACACACACAACTAAATGTTCAAATAATAATTTCCGGTAAAATAAATTGTAAGTACATTTACAATCAATCAAACCAAATATCAAAATTCAAAAACATCAGTCGAATGGGAAACAACCCTTCCCATCTAGGTGTGAAATAAATGAAAGTCTAATAAACAACGAAACAAATGAAAGAGGAAAATCAATGCGTATAAATAGATCCGGTGCTGTCCTCGGGCTCGTCCTCAGGCTGCTCCTTAGGGTCCTCTTCTGGCGCCTCCTCTAGTTCCTCTTCCGGATCTTCCTCAACAGGCTCCTGCACTACATTCAATGCGTTGACTTGACCTTCCAGAGTATCAAGTCATTGACTATTAGCAACGATGTCCACCTCATCACCAACTACACGCTCAATCAGATCAGTGACACAACCCACATGGGTGTTATGACGATCGACCAACACATTGAGCAGTCTCTTCAATTCCTTGATTTCTTCAGCTGATTCCCGCACTAATTTCTTCAACGCCCTATTGTCGTCCCACAACTCAGCAACGCGCTTGCGCTTGACATGCAGAGTGGCTGCCATAGCAGCCATGGCCTGCTCAGGAGGATAGGTAAGTGAAGGTAGGATAGGGGCATTAGGGCTCCTATAGGGGGGACCTAGTCTGTGGCCGACATTCAGGGGGTAGAGGAACATTCATCTTCAGACTCAGCATGATCATGTAATAAGGTAAGTACTCCCATCGGTGAACTGGGGGTACTGGGTAAAGCAAGAGTTTGGTCATATTCAAACTCTTCATTGTTATTAGGGCACATGGGCCACTCGTACGAACCCATGGGTGAAGGTATAGAATCATAATAAATGTGTCTCTTTCCTCGAGAAGAAGAAGAAGATGAAGCCATTCCTCAAAAAAACAGCTCACAGGAATAAGCAACAACAAGCAATCCAGCAAGGCAAAGCAAACAAGGCCAACTAACAAAGCTAAACATGTCTATATACGTGTAACTAAGGCATCAAGCTATAGTCTAAATGCAATGCAAATGAGATGCAAAATATTATTTTAGTTTGCTATAACCATTGGCTCTGATACCAATCAGTCACACGCTCAATTTCCACAAACGGGATTTTACCGTTAGTCGCGTGACATACCAGGATCTCAGTCTTTAGTTACACCAAACGACACGTTAATTATAAAACATAGTTATTCATTAATAACAGAAATTCCCAAAAATATAATTAATAATGAAATCATCAAAATACTTGCGGAATCGTAATCAATCAAAAATCAATTGGCACAAATCACGCGCAAACCCATTAAATATAATTGTAAGGACGTGCATAGTTCATTTAACCCAAATGATGATGAATGCAATGACGTGATGATCCTAACCGTGCGCACCTTAAGAACCTAAAAGAAACATGCTAAAGTGTCAACACAAGGTTAGTGAGTTCACAGGTTTTGATAAACAGTATATAAAAGAAAGCAGATTCAGTAAACAAGGTAATATCAGCACGTAGCTAGCCTACTATAAACACTTTACCACGCTCGATTTCATTTTTCCAAATTTGTTTAGTTGGTAATTAAAATAACAATTATTTATTTATAATAATAGTTATTATTATTTAATAATCATAATTTGGTTAATCATAATTCAATAAACCCTAACATAACGGAGGAATGTTAGGTTAAGGGAACGAGATTAACCTGAGAACTCGGGTTGTCACAAAAACGTAAAGTAACTCGTATTTATGCCGTCGAATGAAATAAATATTATATTTGGCATGAAGTATTTCCAAATAAAACCTAGACGAACTCAAACATACATCAAAATAAGCACGAAAACGTTTTATATTCAACCCGGTTCATTTTTAAACAAATTGTACGTTAAAACATAAACGAACGACGAAACGTAGACCATCTCAAATGCAACCAGCCATTTTTTAAGATATAACAATAAATGAATGTACAAAAGATTAAAACCATTTAAATAGAGTTAAGATACTAAATAAATTAAAACAAAAGCTTGAGACCTAACTATTGTTGTTAAAGTAAACTATTGTAAGTCTAAATGTTTCATAACTAAATTAATAATTCCTGAAACTGAATGTTATTAATGAATTAATGGTAAAAAAATAACTTTGAATAAGGAAGTTTAAAGAGAGGTTGCTACTACCTAAAAGAAGAAAATATATGTGGGGTATGTCAATTGCCAGGTTCGAAACTTTATGGGCTAATTAAAAAGGTGAGCGCATGACCAGTAGGACACATGGGGTTCATAACAATAGTTTTGTGTTACTATTTTACGTCAAAATAATCTTAGTTTGTAGTCGGTGGCAATGGCCACCGACCTTTTCTTTCAAGATATAGTAATGGTATACACAGTTTCGTTCGTAATGTCATTTATCGTTTGTATATCAAATAGTCAAGTTCCTCGTTCAATCTCACTTCTCTCTTTTTCTTCTTCTCTATCCAAAACCATCTCACGATCAATATCACCAGCATCGCAACACCACCGCTCTCATAACTTAATATCACACAACATATATCATCACGATCGCATGTCTTTGTCATGCATACAGTTGCCATGACCACCACCTTAATCTCTCTATCGCACCACCACAACTCTCTAAATTGGCCACCGCTCCTATTGCTTCCACCACCACTGCAATCACTCTCCATCATGCCTAAACACTTCAAAAGTATAAGTTAGATTTTATTCACAGTAAAGTAGAGGGCAAGAAGAATTTATAAACGAAGGACACAAACCTAAACACAATACTAATTGGTATAGGGAGGGCACAAAGTAGAGAAAAAAATCTACCTTCAATGAAATTAATTGTAATATTCATGAATAAGCAGGTCGGTTTTGGGGGAGGGGCAACAAAAATGGACAGAGAGCCTAAGTACAAAGATGTGAAGGAGGTCACCATTATGTGGGGGAATTTTCGGTATCCAGGATAGAAAACTAATTTGATGAACATTTTTGTTTTTTTTTCTTTAAAGGGGTTAATATTTCAAGGAAAGTAGAGATTAGGAGGGAACCTCATGAACTTCTAAGTTTTTAATAAAAGTTAGAAGGAACCACTTAATGATGATTGTAAATGTTAGCTAAATATTATTTTTTATAACAATTAATAAATGATTTATGATTATGTTCTACTGTTTTTTGGCTCTTATTAAATTAAATATTTCTAACAAATAATGAATTTTAAACTATAAACATAAAGTTATAAAAAAAGTAAACTTAAATAGTTAATTCATCCCATAATGGAACATATCAGGTTACATAGTCATGATATCTCTTTATGAGGTATGATGTGTTTTGTATAGGTTAAGTCTTAATGAACTCTAGTGGATCATACATATCTTAATGAGTCCTTACAGGTTTTAATATGTTCGATTCGATTATAATTAGTCAAATTAACTCATACCGGGTGTATGTCTCTAGCTTGTATGAATTACAATATTATGTAAAAAGCAAAATCCAAAAAAATGAAAACATCGAAAATGACGTAAGTTATCAAAAGCATGCGAAAACTCTAAGTTCATGCGAGAACTTTTAGTTCACGCAAAAACTTTAATTTATGCGAGAACGTTAGTTCATGTGAAAACTTTATTTCATGCGAGAACTTTAGTTCATGCGAAAACTTTTGAAAGTTTTCTCATGAAGTCCACCAAGTATAAATAGCTATTTTTACTTTGTATTTTATGAGGTGTGTTTCATTTGTAAAATTACGTTAAGTGTGAGAGAGCAGAGAGTTGTGTGATAGGCCACTCAAGGGGAGCTCATCTCGAGTTGATCGAGCTTAAACGACATAAACTCATTTGATATTGTAATTGTTTGGGTAATAATATTCAATTTAATTTCTATAATGTTTGTTGATATCACATACGTACATATCCGTGTTAATTTGATTATCAAGTGCAATATTTTATGGATTCGATCATTATTAGGACATTACAATTGGTATCAAAGCAAGGTGTTGCTCTTGATACACAAATTTTCATTCCGCTATCATCCATTTTAAGATGTTAAACTTCAGGATTGAAGACATGAAGGATTTGGTCGAGTTTTGACCTGTTTTGAAGGAGAAGATGTAACCAAGGGTGAACACACACAGAATCGACTTTGTTACATGCTATAATGATTATTTACATCATCGCGCTTGGTATCTTCGATTTTAGACCATAGCGGTGATTCAAACTCAAAAGGTCGATTTGGTTGGTGTTTTAAGGGAATAACTACATTTTGCGAAAACTTTGCAAAAGTAACCGTATTTTACGGAAAAAAAATTCGTGCGAAAACTTTAGTAATCATATTTTGTTAAAACTTTTCCATGCGAAAACTTCGCAACAGAAACCGTAATTTGCGAGAACTTTCTCATGCAAAAAGTTCACCATGTAAAAGCTTCATCATCAATGCATAAACTTTGACTTATTATTTCAATTTTTGCAAACACTTTGCAAAATGCGAGAACAAGATCCAGATGCCAAAACTTATTAGTATTTGGAGGTTTTGCAAAATGCTGGTCCTGATGTCGATATTGATCCTGTTGTTGATACTGATCCTATTGCTGATCCTGTAACATTTGAGAAAACAACATAGACTACCGGTGTTGATCAAGAACTAACTAACACAGTACTTGATGAGGTTACTGATGATCAACTCGTAGTTTATCATACTAGAGAGGCGTTTGTTGAGCCTGCTAATGATGATGCTGATTTAGATATGGTGGATTTTAGTTGTGATGAAGAAGATGATATCGATGATGATGATGATAATGATGATGATGATGATGGTGGTGGTGGTGGTGATGATGGTAATAATGATAAGGTAAAGAAAAAGGGAGAAAATGATAATGATCAGGGCGGTGATATGGATTCAACTGCTGGTCCATCTGGTTCATCAGGTTCTTCTAATGTCTCCGAACCAAGATCTGATAATCCAAATGACTATGTACCTTTGGATACCGCTACTGAAGCTATGTACGAGAAAGAGTTTTATACTTTCCAGCAACAAATTCTTGCTGAAGAATCTAATGAAGATTTTGGTCCATTTGATGATTTGGAAGAGATTATGGATTACACAGATGTATTTGGGAATAGTCTGGAAAACTTATTCTCAGATATTTTGGTTGAGGAATGAGAGATTATGGATGATTCAAGAGCTAAGCAACCGACTGACAAGACTGATGATATTACGGGACAAAGAGTAGTACGTCAAGTCGTTAATCTTACAGTTGATGCACCACCACCGCCAGCCTATGTACATACGCTTAGACATTTCAAACCTTTCACAAGGTACAGAAATTCAGAGCCGATCATTAGTTGGGCTTATGATTGTGAGAAGAAGATGTATGTGGGGAAGAGACGAGTAGGAGCGATAGAGTATTATCAAGACAAGCATGACTTTCATACACTTAGAGCTTTTGATTTGTATGCTATGGATCGTGTTCCGTTCATCAATCCAAGAAACTATGGAAAGGTTAACTGGATCAGGAACATGATTTGGAGACAAAGTAAATCCAACTTCAAGGACTTTAAGATTACTAAATCCAAAGTCACTGAGGATGAGAATCGTATAGATCCGAACACTAACAAGCCTATGAAGATACGGGTTTACAAGCATCCCAGATATGCACAGAAGATTCCTATTCACGCCCCGGTTCAAGTTAATAGCTTGGCAAGCTCATGTGGTGGGGTTATGAAAAAGAGACTGGGCGTGCAGTTATTCATTGCGTGGATAAGGATTACCGTATCATCAACCCTGTGGATCTGCTCAAGTTTGGAATAGACGATTTGATGAACTTGTAGGCTTGTCCGATTGCAGCTGATGAAACAGATCATCTTTTAGCAGCACAATTATGAATGCCATGGATAACAAGATGTATGCTTACTGGGGCAGTTATACAGTTACAGACGTGGACTTCTGAAGAGTTGATTCACCGAGCCTAAGGCGAGATTGTAGGGATTGAACCTAGAGGCTCAGGAAATCAAATGACGATATTGAATACAAAGGAGTCGCGCGAGTACTTTTGATCCTCGCGATAACTTACTTGTCGTGCGAGAGATTTTATGTTTAGTATAATTAGTTTGTTTTTGATGTAATTAAGTAGATTTCCTGATTTTGTATGAAACTTTTGTACTTTTGAATCAGAGAGCAATAGAAGTTGAAGTTTATTTACATTGTTTCTTTAATCTTCTTCATCTAATTGTTTAATCTTCTAATTACAATTCCGTGAGTGATTACATTTCGCATTCTATTATCGAAATCGATCTGTATTGTCTTTGGTCAGTAGCGATTACCTTAATTCTTTAAGATTCAACTAGGAATGTTCTTGATGAAAGAAAGAAATGAGATAAAGTTAAAGAATCACAAGGCCAAAGAAATTCTAAAGCCAGATTCTATGATAACTTTGGTGGTTATCATAAACGGTTCGAGGGAAATACACGAGTGCAAAATGTGTATCATAAACCATGTTGTTATGTTTGTGGAAAATCAAATCATATGGCAAGAAATTGCATTCATCAACATCAATCAGTAAGCAAACAAAGATTTTATAATTTTATTTCACATAATAGAAAACAATTCTTTTTAAATGCAAGCTTTAATAAGAAAACAAATCATTCAAACATTTTTTCTTATAAACAAAATGTTCAGATAAAATCTGATTTGAACAAAGGAAATTCAATTAAGAAATCTCTATATGTTGATGAAAGCAATCTTACTCTAATGCATAACACATTGAAGAACATTGTTAAAACATTGATTAAACCAATTCAGAAATAGAAGGTCAAGGAAAAACAATTAGAGCCTGATATTATTAAAGATTATCTTTTCAATGATAAAAGAGATATGATTCTGAAGTCTGTATCATATTTGGATGACAACAATATACTCAAGTCAACAATGGCTTGGGTTCCTAAAATTGATTAAATTCATTCAAACGTGTAGGAACAACCAAGGAAAGTCATCAATAGTGTATGGCACATTGATATCGGTTGTTTTATGCACATGACTTGTAACATATAACTGTTAAACAATGTTTAACCTTACAACGGAAGGTATGTTATTTTTGCCAGTGATAGAGGATGTAAAATTACAAAGAAAGGTATAGTGTCTAATGGTGTGTTAAGTTTTGAAGATGTTAGTTTTAGTGAGAAATTAAAACACAACTTGTTAAGTGTTTCTCAAATTTGTGACAAACAATATTTAACACATTTCACTAATAAAAAATGTCTTATTCTAAAACCTGGCTTTGTAATTCCTGATGAGTGGATTTTATTAAGAACTCCAAAAGACAAAGACACATACTTGTTAGATATGAACGGTTCACATTCATTTGTAACAGCGTTTTGTTTGTTATCAAGGGCCTCAGAGAGTGATTAAATGTTATGGCATCGTCGTCTTGGCCATGTAAACATTAAGAATATGAATAAGTTGGTTAGACAATCATGTTATATGTCTACCATTGAAAGAATTTCAACTTATCAAACATTATCTGTCATGTTCGAAAGGTAAACAATATAAACTTTCTCATAAACTAATTACTCATACCAAAATTGAATCAATCCTTCAATTGTTACACATGAATTTATTTGGTCCTGTACGTGTTTTGAGTTTCTGACGTCGTGCATATTTCTTGGTTAAAACTGATGATTTTTCTAGATTTACTTGGGTTTTGTTTTAGCAACAAAGGATGAAACAACTCATTTGCTAATAAAGTTCATGACTCTTATGAAAAATCAGAGTGATAAAACCATTAAGTGCATCAAAAGTGATAATGGAACGGAGTTTTGCAATCATATTTTGAATGAATTTTGTGATTTAAAGGGGATAGTGAGACAATTTAGTTTTGCAGGAACTTCACAACAAATGGAGTTACTGAAAGACAAAACAGAACGTTGATTGAAGCTGCTCGAACAATGCTATTAGCAGCCAAACTACCTTCATTCTTTTGGGCTAAAGCTGTCAACACTGCATATTTTGTTCAGAATCGTGTCCTAATAAATAAACAACAAAACACGAATCCTTAGGAAATATTCATTAAACATAAACACAAAGTCAAATACTTTAAAACATTTGGATGTTGTTTTACTTTGTTACACGCATCTGATTCAAAATCAAAATTTGATTAAAAAGAAGTTGACGGTTCTTTTGTTGGTTATTCAACTAACAAAGTAGCATATAGGGTTTATAATAAAAAGACAAAACAAATTATTGAGTCATTTGATATAGACTAGCACAAATCTAACAAAACAGATACATGCTCTGCTCCTTCTTGGGTATATGATTATGCCTTATTGTTTGATACTTTTAATCAATCTTCTGTTGTGTCTATAGCTACTTAACCTTTAACATCATCCATTCAAGATGCATTATCTGATGATATTGGACATATTTCATCTTCAACTAAAGGAATATCTTCAAACATATCTTTTTCTTCCATAATATCAGCTGTTCAACCGTCTGATTCTGATTTGACTCAAATTTTTGACTCTAAATTAACTCCAGTTGATCCAGTAGTTAAACAAGCTACACAAGATTCTAATCCCAGTTCTTCTTCTACACAAGATGATCCAATTGATACAATTTCAAGTTCCATTTGAAGATTTATCTATTGATAATGATAACACTCAGGAGGAACATCCGGACCAAGATCTGATGATCCAGATGACTATGTACCTTTGGATCCTGCTACTGAAGCTATGTATGAGAAAGAGTTTAATATTTTCCAGCAACAAATTCTTGCTAAAGAATCTGACAAAGACTTTGGTCCATTTGATGATTTGGAAGAGATTATGGATTACACAGATGTATTTAGGAGTAGTCTGAAAAACTTATTCTCAATTATTTTGGTTGAGAAAGGAAAGATTATGGATGATTCAAGAGCTAAGCAACTGACTGACAAGACTAATGATATTACGGGATAAAGAGAAGTACTTCAGGTCAGGAATCTTACAGTTGATGCACCATCACCGCCAGCCTATGTACATACGCTTAGACATTCCAAACCTTTCACAAGGTATGGAAACTCAGAGCCGATCCTTAGTTGGGCTTATGATTGTAAGAAGAAGATATATGTGGTGAAGAGATGAGTAGGAGCGATAGAGTATTATCAAGACGAGCATGCCTTTCATACACTTAGTGCTTCTGATTTGTATGCTATGGATCGTGTGCCGTTCATCAATCCAAGCAACTATGGAAAAGTTAACCGGATCAGGAACATGATTTGGAGACAAATTAAATCCAACTTCAAGGACTTTAAGACTGCTAAATCCAAAGTCACTGAGGATGAGACTCGTATAGATCCGAACACTAACAAGCCTATGAACATACGGGTTTACAAGCATTCCATATATGCACAGAAGATTCTTATTCATGCCCTAGTACAAGTTAATAGCTTGGCTAAGCTTATGTGGTGGGGTTGTGCAAAAGAAACCGGGCGTGTAGTTATTCATTGCTTGGATAAGGATTACCTCAAGTTTGGAAGAGACGATTTGATGAACTTCTAGGCTTGTTCGATTGCAGCTGATGAATCAGTTCATCTTTTAGCAGCACATTATGATTGGTTGATTACGAATGCCATGGACAACAAGATGTATGCTTACGGGGGTAGTTATACAGTTGCAGACGTGGACTTCTGAAGAGTTGATTCACCGAGCCTAGGGTGAGATTATAGGGATTAAACTTAGAGGCTCAGGAAATCAAATGACGATATTAAATACAAATGAGTCGAGCGAGTACTTTTGATCCTCGCGAGAACTTACTTCTCGCGCGAGAGATTTTGTGTTTAGTATAAATAGTTTGTTTTTAATGTGATTAAGTAGATTTCCTGATCTCGTGCGAAACTTATTTACTTTTGAATCAGAGAGCAATAGAAGTTGAAGTTTATTTACATGTGTTGCTTGAATCTTTTCATCTTATTGCTTAATCTTCTAATTACAATTCCGTAAGAGATTATATTCCGCATTCTTCTTTCGAGATCGATCTGTATTGTATTTGAAGATCCTTACGCAAGTGTGTCATAATCTTGTTTTGTAATCTTTGCAAACTCAACATGTCGTATGTAATTTCTGTTCCAAATTTAAGGTTTTAAGATTTGTAGTTAGTTTTGCCACCTATGTATAAAAATTGGATATCAAAATTTAATGTGACAATCTTTTGTGTAGTCTTATTATAATACATGTTTTTTAACATTGCTTAAATGTTTGACTTTGATTATATAGGTCATATAAATATATTCAATATTGAATAATGCAAATATCTAAATAACCAAATTAGGGTAAGTTGGGTACCAAAATATGTTTAGTAGAACACGTCTTTCTAGTATCATAAAAGCAAATACAAAGAGTCTGATTAAAGATTGACTTATACCAGGGCTAAACAAATTTGTAATAAAATTTAATGAATTGTATTGAAATTACTCGAAGCATTCTTACATAGCTATATTATCATCTAACTAGTTTAGAAGACCATGTATTACACGATTTGAATAAAAATAAAATTAGTAGTTATTTATTAATATTTAAAACTATAAAATAGTTTTTGAAATAAAATATGATTCAGGTTATTTATAATTTACTGCTTTAGGTAATAAAACAGTGGCAATAATTTTCCAAACTTTTATCTTTAAAAAACATTTCCTTTAAAAAATTGTTTTTTAATACTCCAAATATTTTTTAAATTACTTTTTTAAAAAATTTATTTTCTAAAATTTATTAAAAATCAAAAAATTTCATATTTCATAACCCTTTGGTTTAAAAAAAATTATGTTTTTTTTAAATAAAAAAACATCTTTTAGATATATCAAAATTTTGTTTTACAATTTGGATTGTATATAAAGAATTATTAGCATTCAATGTGTCCTTAAATGGTTAACTTTTATTCTAGTAGTGACATATGTATAAATCTTAGGTGTAGCTTAGATGGATAGTGTAGAAACATGACATGTGGCTTATAAACATTTTGACTTATTAATAAAAATACTAGTTTAGATACCCGTGTGTTACACGTGTTGAAATAGAAAAAGTATATAATAGATTATATATATGTATCGTATATGTTATAGATAGTATATTAATGAAATTATTATATATAACAAACATATGTAAGTTATAAATAATAGTTAAAGAGACAAAGGATTTTATTATTTATAAATATCCATCCATAAACCTCTTTATATATATTTTTAAAACTTTTAGTTTTAACAATAATTAACTACAAATTAAATTATATTTTAACAAAATTAAGTCTCCTAAAAGTATTTTTAATGCAATCATATTTATTTCTAGAAAGAAATTTTGATTAATATAGTATTAAATTAGCATTTCTTAAAGAAACTTTTTTGAAATCAAGATCATCACCAAAAATTGTAAATTTAATATGGTAAGTAGATGTGGAAAATCCTAGGTGAAGATAATATGAACGTGTTAAAAAATGATCATGTGACTAATAGTTATTTTATTTTGTTAGTATACATTGTTTTTCTTTAGCTTTACAATCAGAGTGTGTATCCCCTCTAATAATTTTTCTGAAATTGTTTATTACACTAATAAATAGTTGTTACGTTTGAACTTATGTTCAACCCCATTTTTACATATCATGTTTTCCTTTGCTCTTATTACTCAACTTGTGACGAGTATAATATGGCAGTTTAAAACGTTACGTTATTCCAAAGTTGCCAAAACTTGTTCTAAATGCACTGATTCTACTTATTTGTTTTAATAAATTTTCTTTGAAGACTCCAAAACAGAAAGCATATTAGTCTTAACAAAAGATCATACAATTATTTGCGAAGTTATTTTTTCAGGAAGAACACTAGCTTTTACAAATAATAAAAGATGTGCACAAAATACATCAAATTTCCAACCGATTTGTGGAAGAGCAGAAATGTGGAGGTAATTGGTGATTTTTGAAAATTTCTATGAGAAATGCTAATTAGATTATGAAATATTATATTTGTTTTTGACTGTAATAGAAGAAAACTAAGACACGCCCATCCTAGAAATATCATAATTAATAATATACAAAGGCTGACTATATATAGAATCGCCATCAGTCTTGTTTTTAATATTAATAATAATCTGAACAGTATAGTTGTCCAAATGAGAACTACTAGATGAATTGAAGCCTATAAAATGAACCCACCCATTTGCAAAAATATTCACAAAATCACACTCAACTTACTCGATGGAAATCACAACCTTCTCCATGGAATACAATAGCCTATATTCTCTACTTCTTATGTTCTTGCCATTCTTCCTATTATTTATAACAAAAAAGTATTACACAGCTATTAAAAACCTACCACCAGGGCCCCGACCATGGCCGATCATCGGCAATATACACCAAATTGGCACTAAGCCTCATGTCTCCGCCGCCATATTCGCTAAAAAATATGGCCCACTCATATCTCTTCGTTTAGGTACTAAACTTATTGTGGTGGCCTCTTCTCGAGAGGCAGCCACAGAAATTCTCAAGACTAAAGACCGTCTTCTTTCAGGTCGCTCCATACCTGATCCACTTTATCAAAGTTTCATGAACTTCTACTTCGTTTGGGCAAATGATTGCAGTGATCACTGGAAATCGTTAAGAACACTTACCCGGGGTGAGTTGTTCTCTGCTAAAGCGATAGAAGCACAATCCAATTTGAGGAATGAAAAGTTGACTCGAATGTTGGATTACTTGGATACCATGCAAGGAAAAGTTGTAAGGATTGAAGAAGTTGTTTTTACTACGTTATTTAACACTATGAGCAACCTTTTGTTTGGCAAAGATTTCCTTGATTTGAAAGATGAGGATGGAACTGCTCATGCTATGAAAACGGCACTTCTTAAGATCTTTCAGAATGCTGCTACACCAAGTGTAAGTGATTTTTTTCCCAAGACACGCGGCCTCGATCTTCAAGGATTAAGGAAAGAATGCTTAAAGCAGCTTCATAAATTGTCTGGCTTTTGGGGGGATATAATTAAAGAAAGAAGAGCTGGAATTGCTTCTTCAAAAGAAAAAGATTTCTTGGATCGGTTGCTTGAAAATGGATTCAGCGACACTCAAATCGACATCTTAGCTCTAGTAAGTCATTCACAACCATTCTTATAGTGTATAGTTTGTCATTATGGTGAAGAATTTATCTTTTGTATAAAATAATATAGTGAAAGAAAAAACTAGCTTGATTGCGCTATACCGATAACTTCTTTCATCATATTCGCTATAGATCTATGTTGTTCTCGTGTCGCATCTTGCTAGAATTATAGATAAAGAAGTCTTACTTGCGATTTAGAAAGAACTAGTTAATAAGAGGGAAAGTTTCCAAGTGATTTTATCATGTGTATTTAAATTTTTTTTTTAATGCAGGACTTATTCTCGGCGGGTACTGATACAGTGGTCACAACTATAGAATGGGCTATGTCTGAGTTGCTAAGGAACAAAGAAATCATGCTCAAATTACAAGATGAACTAAAAAAAGAAGTAAATTCCACCTCTATCCAAAAATCTGACTTTTCAAGAATGACATATCTAAATGCTTGCATCAAAGAAACATTAAGATTGCATCCGGTTGTTCCACTCCTAATACCTAGACGTGCAACCGAAACATGTGATGTTATGAACTATACAATTCCTAAAAATTCGCAAATATGGATCAACGTTTGGGCAATCAGTCGTGACCCACAAATTTGGGAGGACCCTCACACTTTTAAACCCGATAGGTTTATTGGGTCAAATTTGGATTTTAGAGGCCATGACTTTGAGTTCACACCATTTGGGGCTGGAAGGAGGATGTGTCCAGGTCTACCTTCTGGAGTTTACAGTATCCAAACTATGTTATCATCTTTGATTCTTCGATACGATTGGGTTCTTCCAAATAACGACGACCCAAAAAAGATTGACATGAGTGAGAAATTTGGGGTGACTTTACAAAAAGAAAAGCCTCTTGAAGTTATCTTCAAACACAAAGAATAATCAACGGGCGAGTTAGTTTACATGTAATTTTCTACGTTTAACATGTTACATGTTTCATACTTGATGTTAAAACATGCTAGTGAATTAGCATCTCTATGTAGAGAAGTTGGTTATATATGTTTATGTACAATTTCCTTTTTGTTAAATGTAATAAAAGAATGGTTAGTAAACAAGGAAACAGGTTGATTGTATATGTTTATGCATTAGTCGGACTGGAAACCAAGGTTATGGTTTTTTCTTAGTATGGTACGATTTGGATTATGGTTGTCTAATAATTAAACCCATTTTACCATTTAGTATCGTAAGAACTTAACTGCATCGAACAATCAAAACCCCTTGTATTTTGAATGAAGCCTTATATGTTATACTCGTCTCCTTAAAAATTAACTTAAAATTTTCTCATATTTCAACTATGCACTTTATTTTTGAAAAAGTTTTTTTTTTAAGTTTAAAAAAAAATTAAAAATTAATAACTATTCATTAATTATATATTTGATAAAAATATATCCATCTAATAAAATATTTGAATAAATCAATAGATGTTGCGATGTTTTCAATTAAAACTAAGCCATACTAATTTGATTTGGGATGGATTCGTAAACCCGGCCCGTAGTTTTTCATATAATCCACTCAAATAATCATTTCACAAATAGATTCGATTATAGAAGCTACTCGAAATATAGGTATCGATTTATTTTGATAATAATAATAATAACAATAATTATTATTATTATAATTATAAGGGTAGAGTTATACTAAAAAGTATGTTTAATCTATAAAGTTTAATAAATATTGTGGACTTGACACGTGTACTTCTATTATTTTAAAGAGAATGACATTTTGGTCATTTTGTCAAATACGTCAGCTCTTTGTGTCTTATACGTCATTGTGTCAAATATCAGTTTATTGTGTCATATATTTTACATCATTTGTTATGTGTATTAATCATTATGTTTTACGTTTTAGATCATTTTGTATTATTTTTGTCATTGTTTTTATAGATTATAAACTTTTTATTTATGATTGTGTTTTACAATTAGAAGATAATTATATACTTTCACCAATCTAGTTTTCAAAATTCTAGTGTTGAAAATAACACATACGAATACCGGTACCGGTACCGGTACACCGCCGGTACCGGTGTACCGGTACCGATAACGATAACGATAACGATAACGATAATAATAATTATTATTTTTATTATTAACAACAAGAACAACAATATCAACACAATTAATCGTAGTAGTAGTAATAACAATATAAATATTGGCCTCCGTGTTGTCATGTTCGCATCAAAAAAAGGAACCGGTGAGTTTGGTTTTTCAGGTTCTGGTGTTTCGAGCCATACCGAATAGTTTTTGCTGGCTAGTTTCTTGCTAGTCGTTATCTGATAAAAGTCAATTATTCAATATTTTATAGATAATCACGTACTAACCTATTTGATCTCGAATTAATTAAAATCCGCATTACAAATCGTTGTTGAAAATGTAATTACTTGTTAAAGGTAACGTATTATTTAAAAGGATCTCCATTAAACATATATAAAAACAATAAAAGGATAGAAATAAAAATAATAAAATAAAAAATTTGGATTGTATTTATATAAGAACTTGAGAGAATGACCGGATACAACAAGTAAAAATAAACAAAGCCAGAGAAATACATACATGAGCACCCAATTTATAATTTTAAAATTTAGATTTTATCAAACATTGAAATTCTAAATCAATAACTTTGCATAGTCTTATGCCGGAAAATATACTATATTTTATTGACAATCAATACATTCCCATTAATATTTGTTGGTCTAAAAGGTTCCATTTAATAATTAGCTTTTTGAATCTAAATTCGGTTTGACGTTCAAACATAATTCAAAATTCAGTTTTTGAATCATGTTACGAATTTTTGATTTTCTAAAGTCCAAGTCAAATTATAGTGTTAAATATATTTTAACTTTTACATGTACATGCCAAATAAGATTTAGCAGGTCGGATTATCACAAAGTCAACATAAAGAATTATATTGTATTCTAGCAATATCAATATGCTATATATGTGTTCATATCACCTAGTAGTATCAATATGCTATATAAAAGTGTTCATCCTTAACTACCTAATAATAAACTCTTGTGATAATTATGATATATTCGGATTGTCATCGGTAATAAAAATGAAAGTTGAGATTCTAAAATAATAAATTAATAGTATAGATTATCATCGGTAAATGAGTAAAAGTTAGTATTATTAGAATCTAATTTGCCTATTATAATTGCATTATATTATATCTAGAACAATGTGAGGCTTTGTAAATTATTAATACATCATTACATTTTCATTAATATAACTAAACATCATACACCCTAACCCTAGAGTTTTATTAAGACTTGGCAACTTCATCACTTCCGCGCTGCAGATTTCGGCATTCAACACTCTACATCTCTCGCTAGGCTAAATCCTACACCGAGTATTTTAGATCAAAAAGACACATGGTTTGGATTGTATTTTATTAATAACTTGTTCTTGCACTTAAGGGTTGCACACAACATTCATGTAAAACATTATACACACATGTATGTAAAAATAACATATGGAATTGTTTTATAGAAATATAAACATTTACGCACGTACATAAGCTGTAAGATAAATTATAAATATGGGGCTAAAGCAAGATTCTCATGCGCATCCTTATTAGGAAAACTATAAATAGGGGGTTAGGGCAGACAATTCAAGGCATCCAAGAAGTCCCAAAGCAAAACGAAAAGATCAAATTGTTCGTAGAGCAGTAGGAGTAGAAGATTAGATGAGTTGAGCTAATCTATCGGTTATATTATCTCTATCTGATTGTTTGTTTGATTACGTTATTCTACCCATTCTAGGTTAGATGATTAGTGGTGTCTATGTGAACATGAACCAAGACACGATTTGATTTGTGTGAATGATTTATTTATATATGATCTCCATGTGATTTTAGTAACATGATTGTTTATACTCTTGTGTTATTGATATGCTTAAAATTATACATGTTAATAATGCATATTGTCTCACGTTATGAATGTTTTTTGTTACAAATTCATTTGGATCGACATTTAATCTTGTTTTATATGAATTTTGTAGGTTTAGATGGTGACTTAGTGATTTTAATGAAAAACTCAGGAAATAAGTGAAATTGTTGAAATTTGACTACTGCCATTGCCATTTCAGACTCTGACATGACATTCTAACATGGCCATGTCAGGATCAATTCAAGCTTTACATGTCTAACGCGCAAAACGGCCATGTCACTTTACGACATGGTCATGTTTGGCGCAGATATCACTATTTAACCTAAATTGAGCTTCATTTCTCCGAAATACAACTTTGGGGTTTAAAACCCTTGTTCTTTCCAACCCCTAAAACCATTTTGAGCAACTATTAAAAGAAAAGAAGTCAAGATTGAATATCAAGCACTCCAAAAAAGAATCTAACAACATACAACCCATCTAGCTTGATTTGGTTTGATAATCTTTTCATCTAACCATGTATCTTTTTGATTATTCAAGTTTTTTGGGTGTTTTTGTAGTTAGCATGAGCTAAAACTCTTTATTCACTTTGATTAGATGAATCCTAAGTAACTTTGATGATGTATATATGATTTTGATGATGATTATCTTGATGACTTTAACATGTTCTTGAATCTTCTTCAATGATTATGCGTATTTGTTTGACTTTATTATATGTTAAGTCTCGTGGGTACGTTGACCATATTATGTTAGAAAACCGTTTGGCTTAGGGTATTTATTCATGAATATGTATATGTATGTATGTGTATTCATGGCATTTGACTAGGAATATTAGATGGGGATTGGAACATATCTGATTGTTATTCAAATATGCATCCTTGTGTATATGCTTGGAAAGGCCATTATATTTATTACGAATTCCTCATATCATTGTATATGTGTGATTATGGTTTACTAGCGTAAATTGTAGTATATATATTCGTGTTATGATATTCACAAGTTAGAGGACTTCATAAATTTGTTTACATTATGTGATTCAAGGTGGTTGGTATGTGTTATCGTATTGGCTTTTCAAAGAATTAAAAGACTAAATAACTTTGATAGAAGTTTAGTCCATATTTATATTCAACATACTTGTATCATCGGATCTTCATGAAATGACTTTAGGTGGTTACTATATTAACATTGTTTTAACTTTCCAAAGAGTGATACGATTAGATAGCCTTGATGGGGGTCTAGTCTATTTCCGTGTTACACATGTATAGAATGATCTCATCATGAATTTATATATGTTATTATTGTTTGGCAAGTTGGTTTTAAAGTCTAAGTGAATATTCCATTTGTTTGATTATCTTTCTTGATTTTTATCTTTATTTATCTATTTAAGTTTATTTTAGTTTAAAACATAAATATACCAAATCATCTATATCTTACGGCTAAATAATAACCAAGGTTTAATATTAGTAGCTACTGTGTACTTGGATCAATACTTGGTTCTTGCTTAAACTATGGTACATATACGATAGGTACACTTCCCTATTTGTGTATGGTTTAATTTTAAGGTAAAAAATCATTTCTACATATTTAATACCAAGTGTCGTGGAAATCAACTATATATATATATATATATATATATATATATATATATATATATATATATATATGTGTGTGTGTGTGTGTGTGTGTGTGTGTGTGTGTGTGTGTGTGTGTGTGTGTGTGTGTGTGTGTGTGTGTGTTTCAATCAGTCTTCTTTCACGTCTTGTGTGGGTTTTGTTTCGTTAGTTTTCTCTAGCTTTCATATGACTATGTGGTTTTCTTATGAACTATACACTGTGTGTGTATGCATTTGTAAACCTTACCCTTAATCGACACATTTATGTAACCTTCATAAATATTGGCAATTTTTGCGTGTAAGTTTCAAATTGAAAATTTGAGTAGAAAGATCCATTGAAATGATTTTTAATGGACGCTATGATTTAATTTTATTAAAGTACGTTATTTGTTAATTAAGAATTTTATGACCTTTTGTTTCTGCTTCAAATATGTTAGGGATCATTATGTAATGATTTATGTATTGGTTAAGATAATATGGAGTTTTGGCTATTTTTCTTCGTTGAATATGTGATATTTATAACATGTTTTTAAACATGTTCATGATTGTGTTTAGAAAAGTTGACAAGAGTAGTTATCATGTCGTGTTAATCCCTAGCACCTCAAGTAATTATGTATCATTGTGTCATGTCTAACCTATTATCTTAGCCCTAAACTGATCTTAACCTAGTAATTCAAGTGTAATATCTAGTAATAAATTTTGAATAAAAGATTCTAGTAATTTGTTGTCTTCTGCCTTGAACCATAATGATGAGGGGAATTTCTCTAGCTCGTAACTTGTCACCTTGTTATAATTTTTCAAAACATAAGGCCAAAAGTATTTGTAAACATTTGTATTTGAGTTAGATCGAGTCTTAGTGTGTCTATAGCTTTGGTCTCTGTTATTCAATGCTAATTCAAATAGGATTATTGGGTTCATTATGGTGATCAAGACATAAACATTAGTAGGCAACTGCGTCTAACGAGCTGGTGGCTAGTGACTCTAGGTTTACTCTAGCGAGGGTCAAAGCTATTTAAACAATTATCTTATATGAATCATGAGAATCAATATAGATGTAAGACCCACATTGGTTGAGGAGAACAAATCCTTCCTTATGAGGGGTTTCAAACCTTCTCTACCAATATGAGGGGTTTCAAACCTTCTCAACCAATACGTGTTTTTCTTTAGCGAACAATTCTTCAGGTGAAAACAAAACCATAAGTTCCTAGATGGGCAACCCATCGGAGGCAAAGCGGACAATATGTTGGTAGTGTTTATGTGGGCTGTTAAGATAGTATTAGAACCAGGGACCAGATGGATGTGCTAGCTAGGTTGTTGAGCTTAGTAAAAGGGGTGGATATGTAAGTCTCACATCGGTTGATGAGGAGAACAAAACCTTCCTTATAAGAGGGTGGAAACCTTCTATACCGAGACGTGTTTTGCCTGGGCTAACAACTCGTTGGGTGAAAACAAAACCATGAGTTCCTGAATGAGCAACTCATTAGGGGCAAAGAAGGCAATATCTTGGTAAGAATTACATGGGCTGCTACATTAGGATTCGTACAATGGTTTTAAAACTTAGAGGTGGTGAAATTGTGTATTAATCAGGTTTAGGTTAGAGCCCTAGATCACCCACTAGTAGTCCAAATGCAAACCTAATAATAAATAAACACAGCCATATGAGGTTTTATGGTTAGACCCTTCACGAGTAGGATAAGATTGCCAAAACAAAACACAACGTATTATAATCTGGTTGTTAAATTTGGTTACATGAACAAAACCTTAAAATCATCAAAACCCAAACGAACCCAGATCTCTCTCCAGTGTGATTACGTAGCACCCCATTTGAAAAAAGGATACATATCAGATTTCTTTCGTTAACACAGAAATAACACAGGTTGCAAACCTAGTGCGGTGTCCGACGTTGGCGTGTGGGGAACCAGGAACTGATGCAAGAGCATGTGTGGGTAGCCCTGCAGCGTCAACAATGGTAAGAGGAACGCACTAGAGCAGCAGCTACATTTGGCGATGGTTGGCAGATATTGCATGACAGTGGGACTGTGGCGAAGGGGTAGTGACGGCTACATGGTTGTGGGGAATAGGGTTACAACCTTTTGCAACTATTGAATGTGGTTATGCCTCTCCTAATCTTCACCCTTAACCATCTATTTATAATTGCTAATAACTTAGCTCCCAAGTTAGGGTTAAGAATGGATTACCCGTAAAATTATTGTATAATCATTAACAACTAACGACTATGTTATTTTAGTTATATAAATAATTTAATTAACTTACGAAATTATAAATAATTTTAATTAACTTTTATTATATATATATATATTAATAATCTATATAATTAATTCCTGTTTTGTAATTCTTAATTGCAAAATTAGCTAATAAATTTTATTTCCAATTCCAAATTACAAACAATAATTGGCCACTATTTCCAAACAAATTAGATAACTATTTTATAAATAACCATCTTTGACACATCATTAATTCATGTAAGGTTTGTTTAACTCTTTAAGCAACATGTTTAACATGGTTGCTAGACGTGTAACTATTTTAGGGTTTATCTTAATGGCAATGCTATCAATTGTCATTACTAGGTATATGAATCCAATAGACTTCCACTTGCATGAATCTCTATCATTGTCAACACAAAAAATGGTGGACATCTAACTACCACCACTGAGATATGGCATTTTGTAAAAGAATCTACTATTCCCGAGCAGTCTAAGTATCATTACTTACTATTTGTAATAGCCATGATAATTTGTTGATCATTATTTCTATAATAAACATTCGCTGAACAAGAAACATGAATCAAATTTTCTCTATTACATAATGTCCAAGTATTCTCTTCCTTGATCAATATCCAAAGTGGTATATCAAACTCTCAGTTTGGGTAGCGTGATGCACGTACACCAATTTGAATTAAGGAGGGCACTATAGATATCAACCAGTTACTAATATAAACGAAGGGAATTCCATCTTGACTACTTACGGTTATGATCCATGAGGTAGTTTAAAGCGAGTAACATCCAATATTCCTTCCCTGATGAATATCTGTAAATTTGGTTTCCAGCTGTTTGGACCTTCATCTATGTAAACTAATCAACTAATTCACAATAGTCTAAATTAAAACATTCACATTAACTTCCTAGGGTGGTTTTATCAAGCTTCTCAAGCATTTTTTGAAACCTAGAAATATATGTTGATGTCAAATAGATAATTCTTATTTTATTAAATTCTAGCTATAAGGTTGATATGTGTCATTGTCTCTTAAATGAAGACTTATGAACTCTTCATAGTTCATCTAATCTCCAATACGGTATTGGTTTTATCATGAGAGAATGTTATGTCAATGAATTGTCTTCCTCCAACCGGAAACCCTTACGAAGAAAAAAACCAAAAAAACCAAACAAAAAAACAGCTCTCCATACCAGTTCCCTGGGTATGGAGCCACGTAGGTCTAGAGAAACTTGTCTTTTAGACAATAACATATTTAGGTGGCTATTACCATTTGACTTTACGATGTGCCAATTTACCATTTGAGGTTTACGCTATGTGGAGGTCTTTTATGTATTTTTACACACTTCGTTTTAGAAAATGTAGTACACACCTTTCCTAGTATGGAATCTCACTCTCACTAGCATTTACACACTCATAGTTATAGATTTATTTTAATTATACAACCAATAACAAGTTACATTGGTTAGCCGGGTATACCGGTTAATGCGTACATATAATTATTGTTTCAAGTTAACTTATGTAAAAAAACTATAAAATTTGGTTACGGTGAAAGGAGCACCTTGTTTTTCATCCAAACTTACCTTAAACACCATCCATTTTTATATGTTACCTCATTTGAAGCCAACTACCCTAAACTATCCTGAAAGAAGAAGGGGTACATATTTTAAACCCAAAAGTACCTGAAAGGAGTGGGTATAAGTTTATTCGCAAAAGGCGCAAGCATGGAACATCTTCAAGTATAGGTTAGTGAGCCCAAATCCCATCATGCCTACCCTACTACAGCTTCTTGAGGTGGTGTACATACCCAACTGTGACAACCCCTGTTTTTTGGTCTAGAGAAAAAAAAATTAGAAACCTTATTGGGTTATAAAAATGACACGAAACTCTTGTTTAGAGAGCTCACGAATTGAGCCCAACAACTTTGGGCTTAAGCACACGTTAATACCCACACCCAAATGGGATTTGGCCCATCAAACCCTAATTGGGCCATTGGGCCATGAAACTTAACGGGCTTTGACCCACAAAACCAATATGGGCCAATGGGCCATCATTTGATTATAGGGCATGCTGAACCGCCGAATGAGCCTCGAGCCCAATACCCTAGAAGGCGGAAATTTACTAAGCACATGAAATTCTAACAATTATTAAAATTCTAAAATCATTAACCCCGTTTCATCTGAACAAAACAGATAAACGAAACCACAACGTTTATTACAACTTATGATCATCAACAAAATTTAGCAAATGTAATCTTGTAAATTATAAAAATATTTGATAATAAATGATGAACCCATAAGTTTTAAAAGCACATAAAGATATATATATATATATATATATATATATATATATATATATATATATATATATATATGAGTTTAAAATACTCAAAATTTCAATAAAAACATAAAAAAATCTTGCACCAACTAATTATTAAATAATATATTATTATTTTTAGATGTTTAAAATAAATAGATAAAACATAATTAAGTAAAATATATGATAAGTCACATAATATCTAGATGGATAATCTTATATTATCCTACTAAATCTTCTAATAAGACAAAACAATAATAATACTTATGTAATTTTATTAAACTCCTAAAATAATAAATCAACACACTCATACACACATGTATATATATATATATATATTCATACGGCATACATACATAACACATATATGCATACATATATATATACGGCACACATGCACACACATTCACCTTCTTATAAATTAAAACCCAAGCATCTATGTCCACTAGATTATGTAAAGTTTTATAAAACCTCCTATCTATGATTTATAAAACCTATTAAGACTTTTACAAAATATTTTTTTTGTCTTGTCCACTTCCCATATCACCCAATCCCCATTCACCCAACACATGCAAGAATCAAATCATTGATTTCTTGCAAATCTAGCTAAGACCCCAACGCCCAACCCAAATCTTCCCAAAACCAAGACTTATGGAGCCCACTCTTCCCCCTTCTCCCCCTTTATTCGGTCGAGCCACCCCACATGTAACACCCCGAATTTTATTAAAAAGAAGAGAAAATAAAAGTATAAAGAAAGAAATGAGGAATAACACAAGTTGAAGGACTAAAGTAATGCAAAATACAAACTTTAAAATAATAGTGTTTAAAAGAGTGGGTATGGCCGCCCACTACATTGCCATACCCATCTTCTCGGCTGAAAAAGAAAGAAAGAAGAAAAGGTTCATGGTTGTAAAGAAAGAAAAAGCTGAAATCTTCTTGAAGGTGAGTTTTCTTGGGTTAATGTTCTGTTTCAACCAAATTTTCAGCTCTAAGTGCCTGTTTTCGTGGGTTTTAGGAGCTGAATTTGCAGGTGGAGGTGTGTTGCTTGAAGGTTGCTTCAGGTGAGTTTCTAGATCCCCTCTTTTTGCTGATTTTTGAAGTGTTTGGGGCTATTATGCATACCGAGCAAAAGATTTTTAAGTAACCATGAGTTTTTCAGCATGTTGTTCGAAGGTGCTCTGTTGTTGTATGTTTAGAGGTTATTTGAGGTTAGATTTGATGTTTAACATGGTTTAAGTGCTGGTGGTATGCTAGATCTGTGATAGGTAGTGTTAGATTGATGTTTGAGAACTGGTTGTAGTGTATTCGGTATTTCAGAGATGCCGATACGCCTGTGTAGGCCATGCGCGCAAACAGTTGTCCATGCGCCCAGAGAGCCCATGCGCCTAAGTGTGGCTCATGCGCCCAAACAGTTGTCAATGCGCCCAGAGAGCCCATGCGCCTAAGTGTGGCTCATACGCCCAAACAGTTGTCCATGCGCCTAGAGAGCCCTTACGCCTAAGTGTAGGCCATGTGCCCAAACAGTTGTCCATCCGCCCAGAAGAATGCCCATGCGCCTAAGTGTTGGCCATGCGCCCCAGCAGTGCCCATGCGCCCAGAGTTGCTCATGCGCCTAAGTGTTCATGCGCCCCAGCAGTGCCCATGCGCCTAAGCAGGGCCCATGCGCCTGCATAGTGGTAATTCGCCTAGGCTGTTTTCCTTAGAATTTTTATGCTCATGCACCTGAGATGTCCAACTGCTCTCCATTTTGGACTTATGGTTTTCTGAGGATTTTATGAGGTAGTTGGTTGAGATAGGTTCTCCTGTGATGTGATGGCTTGGGCTTGGTGTGTTATGCATGTTTGTGTGATGTGTTATCTTTCCATGTTTAACGGTAAATGTATGTATTATGTTATGTAATACGTTATGTTTTATGTTATGAATTTTACGTGGTATGATGTTTAAATGTACGTAAACTATTATGTAACGAAAGTGGAAGATAACAAATGATGAGAATGGAAGTAACTGATGATGAGATCCTTGGTGCGTAGCCCGGTACTGTGTCAGTCTTCGGACATGAGTCGAGGGTTTGTTTATAGGCCCCGGTACAGTATCAGCTTTCGAGCATGAGTCGGGGGTATTGCATGAGACAGGATGGCAAGATATGAGGTCTTGTTGCTTGTCCCGATACTGTGTCAGCTTTCGAGCAAGAGTCGGGGGTTTGTTTACAGGCCCCGGCACAGTATCAGCTTTCGAGCACGAGTCGGGGGTGTTGCACACGAGATGGGATCCTTGTCGCGTACCCTGGTACTGTGTCAGTCTTTTGACATGAATCGGGGGTTTGTTTACAGGCCCCAGCATAGTATCAGCTTTCGAGCACGAGTCGGGGGTATTGCATGAGACAGGATCTGGATGATGATAAAAGATGTAATAAGTAATAATGATGAATGATGACGAAGATAATAATAATTATTATCAATGTGTACGTATGATGTGTGATCATAATCGAAAGGAAAAGGTTGTTTTAATGAAAGTAAAGTATTTTATTTATAAAACTAGAACTCACTCAGCGTCGCTGACTTTTGTAAGCATAATAGTTGGCAGGTATTTTGTTGATGCTGAGGAGGTGCAGGCATGGTTCATAAGCTACTGGGGACGTTTTGAGACTAGCATCCACTTTTTTAATATGATGTTGTATTTTGAAATGTAAACGAATGATGTAACGTAATGATATGTTTTAAATTATTAATGAAAGTTTTAAATTCCGCTGCAAAAGTAATGTATGTTTTAAATGTTTTTATGCGATGTCGGTCCAGCTGTAAGCGTCCCGAGAACGGAGCCTTACAAGTTGGTATCAGAGCCAAAGTTTAAGAGAATTGGGTAAATATTTTCAAAACCTAAACTTAAACTGAGAATGGGACTAAAGGAATGGGATGCCAGTCCTAGTAGCTACGTGCCTGCAGGTAAAGGTTTTACATAAATGTTTTTTGTAAGTTAATAAAAAAAGGGGAATTATGTACGCGTGTTATGTGGTTTATGTGCTTTTGTGTAGATTTAGATATTGATGTAGTCAGGATAGGAAATTCTTGGGGGATGAAGAGTAAAGTAAGTGGCTAATCACAACTGGCCACTGTAATTAGGGACTTACTATACTTGACATTATCCGAGCTATTACCTTGAATGACCGTGTTGGTGTTTGAATCTTCTAGTGTTTGGATGGCTGGCGATAGGTCTTCTAAGGCTTCGCGAGGTGGAGGTCGGGGTGGTGTGGTGTTAGACCGCGTGTCACGAGGAGCAGGGCTAACACTGCTGAGACGGCTCCTGAAGAGCCAGAGCTCCATCACCAGGACGGTGAGGACGAGGGTGCTAATCTGAGAGCCTCAATGAAGGAGGCGGTGGTTGAGGAGGTTCATCAGGTCATGCAGACGATTCTGCCGAGTGTAGTGACCGAGGTTATACGTGTTGTGAGGGAGGATGAAAAGAAAGAGAATGAGGAGAACCGTTGGGAGATGTTCCGGTGAAGGGGGGCAACCAGAGACTGAGATGGTTGTCTCCAGTGATGATGAGGAGGAGGAAGCGGTGCAGGAAACCACCAAGGGGTGTAGCTATGGAGCATTCCAGAGATGCAAGCCCCCAACTTTTGATGGGAATGGAAGTGCTACTGCTACTCATCGTTGGGTGAGAGAGATGGAGGCTATACTGGACATTAGCGAATGTTGTGAGGATTAGAAGGTGAAGTTAGCTACCCACTTAATTGTGGATTCAGCCTTGTGCTGGTGGGACAACATTGTTCAAGCCGAGGGTACCAGAGCAATCGGGAGGATGAGATGGAATGAGCTGAAGAGGTTGGTAACTGAGGAGTTTTGCTCTCATAGAGAGCTTGACAAAGTTGAGAGAGAGTTCCTGCATTTGGAGGCGGGAACGATGACGCACCAACAGTATACAACGAAGTTCAACGAGATGGCAAGGCTGGTGCTAGATCAGGTGACGCTTGTGTCACGAAAGATCAAGATGTACATTCAAGGTCTGCCGGCAGATATCCGCAGACATCTGATCGCTGCCCGGCCAGGTACGTTTAGGTCGGTGGTCGACCTAGCGGGGAGGTTGTATGACAAGCGAGAGGCAGTAGCGATGGTGGATGTAGAAGGGAAGCTGGACAATATGAGAAATGGAAATGGAAGGCGGGATAATGATGATGGATTTGTGGCTGGAGTTAAGGCGATGAGGGTCGATGATTGGAAAGTGGTAGCAGGGAGGGAAGAAGCATGCAAGAAGTGTGGTAGAGTCCACGAGGGGGAGTGCAAGTGGGGATCGAACATCTGCTTTCAATGTGGGAAAGAGGGCCACAGGGCGAGGGATTGTCACATGGCTAGATGTTACAGATGTGGTGAGACTGGACACATGAGCAGAGACTGCAAGAAGTCGAGGGCAGAGAGCTCCGGGGCAAGGAAGGGGAGCAGAGGATGAAGGTCAGAGCATTCGCTATGACCGGGAGGAGGCTAGAGCGGACTCTGACATGACATCAGGTACGTTTCTGGTAAATTAAATTATGCATATGTGCTTTGATTGTGGTGCTAGTAGTAGTTTCATTCCTGCTACCTTCTGTGATAAGTTGCATGTTAGGAGTAGGAAGGTCGGTGAGCCGTTCGATGTAGAAATTGCTATTGGTAAGTCCACTAGGTTACCTGATGCCCTAGAGGATTGTGCGATAGAATTAGAAGAGCACATGTTTCCTGCTAGACTGTTCAGGATGAACGTAGGTAGATTGATACGTGCCTTGGGTAGAATTGGCTAGTACCCTATGAGGCAAACACCAAGTGTTGCAAGAAGGTGGTTTGATCAACCGCGCCCAACAAGAGTTCGGTGCCGGCCTACGGCGATGGAGTAATGATGAATGCCTCGTTTGAGAAAGGGGATCATCCGATTCCGAAAGCAAGAGAAGCTATACCGAGGTGTATAGGGCTTTTCCGAATCATCACTCGAACAGGAGGGGTGGTCTACAGGTTGGAGCTACCCGATAAGTTAAGTGGAATTCATCTGACGTTCCATGTATCTCGTCTGAGGAAGTGCTCAATCAAGGAGGATATGGTAGTGACACTAGAGAATATCGAAATGGACGATCGACTCAACTACGTGGAACAACCGGTGGCCATTACCGGTAGAAGGGAGAGACGGGCTAAGGAGAAGGGTGGTTTCATTTGTGCGAGTACAGGGGAGCCCAGAAGGGGTCTAAGCCTACGTATAAGATCAAGGAAGAGATGAGACAGCATTACCAGCAACTGTTCGAGAAGCGACAGGTTTCGGGGACGAAACCTATATAAGGGGGGTGGACTTGTAACACCCCGAATTTTATTAAAAAGAAGAGAAAATAAAAGTATAAAGAAAGAAATGAGGAATAACACAAGTTGAAGGACTAAAGTTGTGCAAGATGCAAACTTTAAAATAATAGTGTTTAAAAGAGTGGGTATGGCCACCCACTACATTGCCATACCCATCTTCTCGGCTGAAAAAGGAAGAAAGAAGAAAAGGTTCACGGTTTTAGAGAGAGAAGAAGCTGAAATCTTCTTGAAGGTGAGTTTTCTTGGGTTAATGTACGGTTTCAACCGAATTTTCAGCTTCTAGGCATAAATTTGTGGTGCTAAGTGCCTGTTTTCATGGGTTTTAGGAGCTGAATTTGCAGGTGGAGGTGTGTTGCTCGAAGGTTGCTTCAGGTGAGTTTCTAGATCCCCTCTTTTTACTGATTTTTGAAGTGTTTGGGGCTATTGTGCATACCGAGCAAAAGATTTTTAAGTAACCATGAGTTTTTCAGCATGTTGTTCGAAGGTGCTCTGTTGTTGTATGTTTAGAGGTTGTTTGAGGTTAGATTTGATGTTTAGCATGGTTTAAGTGCTGGTGGTATGCTAGATCTGTGATAGGTAGTGTTAGATTGATGTTTGAGAACTAGTTGTAGTGTATTCGGTATTTTAGAGATGCCCATGCGCCTGTGTAGCCCATGCGCCCAAACAGTTGTCCATGCGCCCAGAGAGCCCATGCGCCTAAGTGTGGCTCATGCGCCCAAAAAGTTGTCCATGCGCCAAAGAGCCCATGCGCCTAAGTGTGGCTCATGCGCCCAAACAGTTGTCCATACGCCTAGAAGAATGCCCATGCGCCTAAGTGTTGGCCATGCGCCCCAGCAGTGACCATGCGCCCAGAGTTGCTCATGCGCCTAAGTGTTCATGCGCCCCAGCAGTGCCCATGCACCTAAGCAGGGCCCATGCGCCTGTATAGTTGTAATGCGCCTAGGCTGTTTTCCTTAGAATTTTTATCTCATGCGCCTGAGATGTCCAACTGCTCTCCATTTTGGACTTAGGGTTTTCTGAGGATTTTTTGAGGTAGTTGGTTGAGATAGGTTCTGCTGTGATGTGATGGCTTGGGCTTGGTGTGTTATGCATGTTTGTGTGATATGTTATCTTTCCATGTTTAACAGTTTTCAAAATGTATGTATTATGTTATGTAATACGTTATGTTTTATGTTATGACTTTACGTGGTATGATGTATGAATGTACGTAAACTATTATGTAACGAAAGTGGACGATAACAAATGATGAGAATGGAAGTAACGGATGATGAGATCCTTGGCGCGTACCCTGGCACTGTGTCAGTCTTCGAACACGAGTCGGGGGTTTGTTTACAGGCCCCAGCACAGTATCAGCTTTCGAGCACGAGTCGGGGGTATTGCATGAGACAGGATGGCAAGAGATGAGGTCTTGTTGCTCGCCCCGGTACTGTGTCAGCTTTCGAGCACGAGTCGAGGGTTTGTTTACAGTCCCCGGCACAGTATCAGCTTTCAAGCACGAGTCGGGGGTGTTGCACACGAGATGGGATCCTTGTCGTGTACCCCGGTACTGTGTCAGTCTTCGAACACTACTCGGGGGTTTGTTTACAGGCCCGGCACAGTATCAGCTTTCCAGCACGAGTCAGGGGTATTACATGAGACAGGATCTGGATGATGGTAAAAGATGTAATGAGTAATAATGATGAACGATGACGAAGATAATAATAATTATTATCAATGTGTCCGTATGATGTGTGATCATGATCGAAAGTAAAAGGTTGTTTTAATGAAAGTAAAGATTTTATTTATAAAACTAGAACTCACTCAGCGTCACTGACTTTTGTATGCATAATAGTTGGCAGGTATTTTCTTGATGCTAAGGAGGTGCAGGCATGGGTGCACAAGCTACTGGGGACGTTTTGAGGCTGGCATCCACATTTTTAATATGATGTTGTATTTCGGAATGTAAAGGAATGATGTAACGTAATGATATGTTGTAAATTATTAATGAAAGTTTTAAATTCCGCTGAAAAAGTAATGTATGTTTTAAATGTTTTTATGCGATGACGGTCCAGTTGTAAGCGTCCCCAGAACGGGGCCTTACACCACACCTTCACACTTGATCATTTTTCCATCCTAACTCTCTACATACTCTCCTTGGAATTTCTCTCATTGAGCTCATCATCAACCATCACCTTTGTGCTCAATAACAACAAGGATTCCAGGCCATCTTGGTAGCTCTAATCGACCCAAGTACAAACACTATCAACCTCACATAGCCAAGGTTATCAAACGACACACACACTTGTACACCATCAAGTTCTATCTTCCATTTCTTCCTATACGTAGACCTGGTCTAATCTCACCTTTTGGACAGCTTTCTATCGCAATTTAAAGTTCTCACTGAGCCCTTAAACACCGCTTGATCAAGGATTTCATCAAGGTAACTCGTTGCTACTCGAAAACGCGCGAAATATCGCGTTTCGTTACGATAGTGATGCAACCAAACCCCATGGCACCCCAACTTCTTATCAAACCTTAAAAATCTTTATATTATAGTAACTAAATTATACAAAAGCTTTCTTACAACCCACCTTGGTCACAAACCCAGTTTTGATAAAACTAGTCCACCCGAAAAATCTGTTTTTCCTAAAATATGAAAGTGTATTAACTAAGTGAATAAATGATGACTGAAATATTTATGGAAGTTAAACCTACTTATTTAAACCTAATAATAAAAGTTCATAATATATAGAGTTATTATTTGTATTTTATGAATAATGTAAGGTGTTAAAATGCACTAATTCTTGTAATAATTCTAGAAATCAAGTTGGGGGCCTAAACTATAGAACTATGAGGTTAGTTACATATTATATATCTTATAATACTATTTGAGAATGGGAAAACCGAGCTAAAGAACCTAATGTAGAAAAAACGGGACTTAACGGATACTTAACGAGACTAACAACGAAAATGATGAAGTTATGAAATTTTGATTACATAAAATTCCAGTAGCCTTTACGTATTAACAAAAGCCTAGAAATTAAATTTCTTAATTTTTTGAATTTATTTTATTGGTAAACAAAAATACAAAAAGTATTCACTTTAAAATAAAGAAAATTGTTAAAAAAAAGGGATTAAGAGCAATATTAGTGAAACCTCCAGAACTTAAGATGATTATATATATATTAAAGTCATATATGACAAAAATTTGACTAAAGATAACCGAAACCCAAAAACCCGTTAACCCCCAACCGTTAACGTTTAAAATTCCAAAACCGAAAAACAACGCGAGACCCAAAATTTTCATTAGCTAATGGTTTTTTAATGGCTAAAATAATTTAAAAACTAAATATTTATAATTATAGAGTATTCTATAGGATTTTACAAAATGTATCATTTATATAAAATAATTACCGGTATAATAATTAGAAAAATCATAAAATGCACATATAATCCCTAATCCCATAAAATTTAAGATTATAAAGTATAATATGACTTAAAAATTAAAGTAAAAGTTAAAGTTAATAAAAACCATGGATTAAAACTTACATCACAAACATACCCGAATCGTGATACGGTACATGTTTAAAAACACAATAAGTAACTCATCAATCCTATAGTCAAAACTCTAAGACTCCAGAGGCCAATTATTAATTAAATAAGTTATAATTAAAATATAACCATCATTTGAACCACTCAACTATCTCAAATAAGAAAATCTCTAAATATATCTCCATAAAACAATTAATTCGAAAACAAGCTCTTGAAACTATTAAGAAGACCAAATGACATAAAAAACATACTTATTACAGTATCTTAATCTACTTAAAATCATAAATTCATCATAAGTAATTGTAGTGCAAAGATCCCAAACTTTAGGGTCAAAAATGTCAATCTAGCAAAGTTGAGGGACCAATCTTGCCAACTGTTGAAACCTTACTATTATGGGACCATATCACACTTATAAGAACAATAATAACCAAAACTTATAAGATAATGCCCTAACATTAAGCAACAAAAGATACTAACTCAAAACTCAAAGACCTAATATAAGATTATACATGCGTAACATAACACACCAAGCTAAGAAAGACAAATACAAAAGATGAGGGTTAATTGATCACTTAATAAGGTACTAATTCATTTGAACTAAACATAGGAACCCTCCCGGTTGTTAGCATCCAAACGTTTCAAGTAACCACGTGATCAACCCACAGGTGAGTCTCATGAACCCTTTTTTACTTTAAACTTTTGTGGTGAAATACATACTCGTTCGTTATTATTATGCGGTGCAATACTACCTGCTCTTGTCTCCGAACGAAGCACAATCATTAACTCCGTTAGAAGCCACGTGATTTGTGGATAGTACTATTTGGGGAATCCCCCGCACACAATGGGCCCTTTATGCAGGGTTCCCCCCCCCCCCCATTGAGATTTAATAATCGTTATGTCACAAATTAGTGACACTTAATCATGCTTAGCAGTGCATATGTAAACCCAACAATCTAGTAGTAACGGGTTAGGGGATATTTGTAGCACTCATGCGGGAAAGTCTGGGGCAAGATTGATTGTGATACATTCTATAGTGCACCTTGAATATTATATTATTGTTATAGTTTCTAACAAATTTATTGAGTATTATATCCGTCATGGAAGGTAATGTGTCTTAAACTCATGAGCTCACCAACATTATGTTGACGTATTTTGGGTGTGTATTTCAGGTGAAATTTGAATGACAGGTGTCAAAAGGATAGGTGCCGCCTTAGATGGACCCTTAGAGATTTAGCCACCGCCCTATCCACCTTATTATTTATGAACAACTAATTAATCATGTTTTATCCGGATATTTAGACAATTTCAACTTAAGAATATTATAGATGATGTAATGCCATTAAAACAATTTCTATTGGGGATGTAATGATTAAGTCTGAATGTATTTATTTCTGCTGCATTATGATAATATCAGTCGGTCACCGCCAGACCCGGTCAATGAGGTATGACATATTGGTATCAGAGCCAATGGTTTCAGTGAATTAGATTCTTACTATAAGAAACCTAGGCCTTAACCACACGTTAGGGACCTAAGAAAGGAAATAGAACCTCCTATTAGGCTATGACCCAAGGAATGATTTTATCATTTACTTGCATTCTTTATATTTTATAATACTTTATAATTCCTTTAATTTCTGATTTTGATTATATGAATATAATTATCACGTTTCAATTTAACCCGTTTGTTCATTAGATTGCAGGAAACCAGAATAAGGGAAGACCATTTACATCAGTGACTCACATGATGTACCACCACCCTATTATTACCAGACCACCATCCCACCACCCACGTTCGTATCGGTCGAGAGTGCAGGACCTTCGAGACGCCCCAGTCCCATGAGTTTAGGGAGTATGCCCCTCTCGAGCCAGAGTATGGGGACCCTAACTGGTACCCTTCGGCCCCCTACGAGCACATGATGCCCGATCCAAGCGAGGATTGGGAAATAGAGGAGTCTGAGCCTTCGGAGGATTCGTCGGAGTCACCGGCGACTGTCTGGGCCAGTTCCCTACGACTTGGCGGGAATGTGGATGAGGCACCTCATGCGAGGCAAACCACACGAATTTCCATTCGACCCGTCCCCACATTTCAACAGGAATGGGGTAACTTGGTTACAGGACTGATGGGGGCACCGCCACAGCCTATCGTGCCATCATTACCGCCACCACCACAGCCGGCCCCATCATACCCGGTTGGGCCCTATGGGCATCACGCGGTAGCATATCATAGTTTCCATATGGGTCCATCGGTGTACTACACCGACCCCTACACTGATTCGGCGTGCTATTCTAGCAGGTCACATCAGGTTTTTGATGACCCGTCCCTGTATCACTCACGGCCACTGGCGGAAGACTCCTTCATGGTGGAGGTATGGCATCATCACTAGCACTACGACATGATGAAGCAAGAAAGGGACGAGGTGGTGTCCGTGGTGAAAAGGATGAGGAGGAAGCTCTACCGCGCTGCCCAGGAGTGCGTGATTGACCCATGGTCCCACTACCATCGTCGTCGCCATTGATGATGTTTTGTTTTTACTTTATTTGTGTTACTTAATTTGAGAAAATATGTATTTGTAGGATATGAGTGAATGTTCACTCATGTCATACTTTATTGTATTTGGACTTAAGTTGTTTGTGTATTCATAGCGGTTTCGCTATGACTTGAACTATCTATGTGTGTTTGGTTTAATTTTGTTCACTATCTATATGTTTCGTGTGATGATTCTTAGGGTACATAATGCTTAAAGTTTTGACTATCGGTGCAAACTTAAAAATATAAAATGTATGTTATAGCCATGCCAAGGGGAAGAGGTCAAGGACGCACTCCAAACACAAGAACCGGTACCACTACTCGATCTAGGGCACGCACTAACCAAACCAATGAAACTCTAGATGGAAACACTAAAAACACCAACAACCTCAATAACACCCACAATACCAACAACCCTACTAACACAAACAATGAAACCAACCAAGAGGATGGACTCCAACAATTGATTGTCGGGGCCATCGCCAATGCCTTGCCTACCATTGCCACATACGTCAATGCTGAACGCAACCAAGAAACACTTGTAGGAGGAGACAATGATGATAATGATAACAATAATACAAATGAGGAAGAAGATCATGAGATGGCATGTGTGCGAACTCGGTGTGCATACAAGGCCTTCATGGCATGCAAGCCAACCGACTACTTTGGAACCGAGGGTGCTACAGGAACCATACGCTGGTTAGAAGAAATGGAAGCTGTACTAGATATTAGTGATTGTGCTGAGGGAAACAATGTGAGGTTTGCTACACCCTCACTTAAAAATGGAGCCTTGAACTGGTGGAATACATTACTGTAGACCCAAGGAAGGAACGCAGTAAATAGGATGAGATGGGAGGAATTTAAGAAATTGATTATTAAGTGCTATGCCCAATAAATGAGATAGAGAAGATGGAAGCTGAGTTTTTAAGCTTGGAGATGAAGGGAACTGCACATTTTGAGTACACCAATAGGTTCAATGAGTTGTCATTGCTAGTGCCACACTTGGTTACACCCAAGTCAAAGAAGATAGGTAGGTATGTGTGGGGTTTGACCCCGAAGATCAAGGGAATGGTGAAGGCTACGAAACCAAGGACTTTTCAAGAAACTATGGAAATTTCTGCGACGCTAAACGATGTGGTTATTAGATGTTAAGGAGCTAGGGGATCGAAGAGTATGGGAACTAAGAGGAAGTGGTATAACTTTAGGGTTATGAGTGGAAGTCCGAGTGGGAGAGCAAGTGGAAGTAAAACAACTAGGGAAAAGAAACCGTATTTGGGAAAGCAACCATTTTGTGGGAAATAGGGATTACATCATGTGAGTCAATGTCTAGTCAAACTAGGGGTGAGACCCCAAGGGAATGAAGTTAAAGCAAATGTGTGCTTCAAATGCAATCGGCCAGGGCATTTCGCAAAGGAGTGCAAATCCACTACCACAAGGCCTGCGAGGTGTCATCAATGTGGAGAAATTGGACATCTCCACCCTGATTACCCCAATATTAAGGCTAAAAAGCCTATGGTTGGCCTCCCCAAAGTAAGAGCCTTCGTGATGAACGCAAAAGCTGCTAGAGAAGAACCTATAGTCGTGACGGGTACGTTCCTAGTTAACAATCATTATGCATACATATTGTTTGACACTGGAGCAAATAAGAGCTTTGTTTCTACAAACTTTAGGCCAAGGATTGACATAGATTCCTCTAAGCTAGCTAGTTCCTATACCATAGAGTTAGCTAATGGAACATTAGTCAAGGTCGACGAAGCAATTGCTGGGTGTACTTTGGATTTGGATGAGTATGAGTTCCCTATAGACCTAATACTCGTAAAATTAGGAAGGTTCAATATAGTGGTAGGAATGGATTGACTGGCAAAGAATAGAGCAGAAATCATGTGTGACAAGAAATTATTAAAGATACCACTACCAGAAGGAGAGACCCTCATAGTATATGAGGAAAGATCAAGGCAAGGCATGAACATTATATCATACATGAAAGCTAATAAGTGCCTACGCAAGGGATGTATCACGTACTTGGCTTATGTAATGTCTACTGAGGAGGAAAAATGGCTTGAAATGTTCCTGTAGTATTGGAATTCGCAGATGTGTTTCCTGACAAACTATAAGGGTTACCCCCGCAGAGACAAGTCGAGTTTCGGATCGACTTGGTGCCGAGATCAGCACTTGTAGCCAAGGCACCATATAGATTGGCCCCTTCAGAAATGCAAGAACTAATGATTCAACTCCAAGAACTCATGGACAAAGTGTTCATTAGACCAAGCTTCTCGCTATGGGGGGCACCAGTGTTGTTTGTCAAGAAGGTGGATGGAACCCTAAGGATGTGTATCAACTACAAGGAGTTGAACAAAGTCATGATCAAAAACCGATACCCACTTTTGAGGATTGATGACTTGTTTGACCAGCTTCAAGGGTCACGATATTTCTCCAAGATAGACCTGAGATTAGGGTATCACCAACTAAGAATTAAGGAGGAAGATGTACCGAAAACCACGTTTAGAACTAGGTATGGACATTATGAGTTACTCGTCACTGATGAATAGGGTGTACGAACCGTACATAGACAAGTTTGTCATCGTATTCATAGACAACATCTTAATATATTCCAAAACCGATGCCAAACACAAGTTGCACTTAAGATTGATTTGGAATTACTCCGGAATGAGCAACTATATGCAAAATTCTAAAAATGTGAGTTCTGGTTGTGAGAGATCCAGTTTCTTGGCCACATCATCAGTGAGAAAGGAATTCAAGTAGATCCTGTTAAATATGAGGCAATCAAGAAATGGGAAGCCCCTAAGACACCCACCGAGGTGAGGCAATTCTTGGGTTTGGCTGGCTACTACCGACGATTCATCAAGAACTTCTCAAAGATTGCCAGGCCTTTAACGTACTTAACCCAAAAGACGACAAAGTTTGACTGGGGAACCAAACAACAAGAAGCCTTCGAAACCCTAAAACAGAAGCTATGCAGTGCCCTAATTTTATCCCTACCCAAAGGAACTAGAGACTTCACTGTTTATTATGATGCATCACGGCAAGGGCTTGGGTGTGTATTAATGCAAAGAGATAAAGTGATAGCGTACGCCTCATGACAGTTAAAGGTGCATGAATAAAATTATCCTACTAAATCTTCTAATAAGAAAAATTATAATAATACTTAAGTAATTTTATTAAACTCCTAAAATAATAAATCAACACACTCATACACATATGTATATATATACATATGTGTATATATATATACATATGTATATATATATATATATATATATACATATGTGTATATATATATATACACATATGTGTATATATATATATATATACATATGTGTATATATATATATACATATGTGTATATATATGTATATACATATGTGTATATATATGTATATACATATGTGTATATATATGTATATACATATGTGTATATACATATGTGTATATATATGTATATACATATGTGTATATATATGTATATATATATATATATATATATATATATATATATATATATATTCATATGTCACACACATATAAAACATATATGCATACATATATATATACGGCACACATGCACACACATTCACTCTTCCTATAAATTAAAACCCAAGCATCCATGTCCACTAGATTATGTAAATTTTTATAAAACCTCCTATCTATGATTTATAAAACTTGTTAAGACTTTTATAAAATATTTTTTTGTCTTGTCCAGTTCCTATATCACCCAATCCCCATTCACCCAACACATGCAAGAATAAAATCCTTGGTTTCTTGCAAATCTAGCTAAGACCCCAACTTCAAACCCATATATTCCCAAAACCAAGACTTGTGGAGCCCAATCTTCCCCCTTCTCCCCCCTTATTCTGCCAAGCAACCCACACCCTTACACTTGATCATTTTTCCATCCTAACTCTCTACAAACTCTCCTTGGCATTTCTCTCATTGAACTCATCATCAACCATCTCCTTTGTGCTCAAGAAAAACAAGGATTCCAAGCCATCTTGGTAGCTCTAATCGTCCCAAGCACAAGCACTATCAACCTCACATAGTCAAGGTAATCAAACAACACACACACTTGTACACTATCAAGTTCTATCTTTCATTTCTTCCTATACGTAGAACTGGTCTAATCTCACCTTTTGGACAGCTTTCTCTCGCCATTTCAGCTCTTAAACACTGCTAGATCAACCATTTCATCAAAGTAACCCGTTACTACCCGAAAACACACGAAATATCGCGTTTCGTCACGAAAGTGACGCAACCAAACCCCATGGCACCCCAACTTCTTATCAACACTTAAAACACTTTATTTTACAGTAACTAAATGATACTAAATCTTTCTTACAACCCACCTTGGTCACAAACCTGATTTTGATAAAACTAGTCCACCCGAAAAACTCGTTTTTCCTAAAATATGAAAGTGTATAAACTAAGTGAATAAATGATGACTGAAATATTTCTAGAAGTTAAACCTACTTATTTATACCTAAGAATAAAAGTTCATAATTTATAGAGTTATTATTTGTATTTAATGAATAAGGTAAGGTGTGAAAATGCACATACCCGAATTAGTGTCATTTAACCGTACTTAGCAGGGCACATGTAAACCTAACAATCTAGTAGTAACGGGTTAGAGGATAATTTTAGCACTCGGAGGGAAAGTCCGGGGTAGGATTGATTATGATACATTCTATAGTGCACCTTGAATATTATATTATTGTTATAGTCACTAACACATTTATTGAATATTATATCCGTCATGGAAGGTAATGTGTCTTAAACTCATGAGCTTACCAACACTATGTTGACGTATTTTGGGTGTATATTTCCGGTAAAGTTTGAATGACAGGTGTCAAAAGGATTGGTGCCGCCTTAGATGGACCCTTAGAGATTTGGCCACCGCCCTATCCACCTTATTATTTATGAACAATTAAATAATCATGTTTTATCCGGATATTTAGACAATTTCAACTTAAGAATATTATAGATGATGTAATGCCATTAAGACAATTTCTATTAGAGATGTAATGATTAAGTCTGAATGTATTTATTTTCTCTGCATTGTGATTATATCAGTCGGTCACGATCAGACACAGTCAACAGGGTGTGACACCAACTCGTACGAACCCGAGGCATGTACCTGCAAGTGCCCCTTCCACCCTTATTATTTGTTAAATTTGTTCTTCCTAATTATGTCCTACATGAGATTAAATTTATTAAAAATAGTTATTAAATATCAATCAAGTTTTCATTCATATAATTTTAATTAAAATTAATTTTTCAAATCATAGAACAATACTTAAACTTGTGTGGTTTTTTCCTCGCAGAAAAATGTTAGAGACTTGTTGGCACACTAAAGAGACTTGTTATTATTACGCCTAGTAAATAGACACGAACAACCATTCTTAGGTCTTTATGGCTTTTTATGACTTGATTTGTTAACCCGAGTCGTCTCTAATCTTCACATAAACTATATAGACTAGAATTGTATAATATTTTATTCTAAGGGCAAAGGATCTTCTCTACTAATACCATGAGGAAAAAACGTTTAAGACAAAATGTTCAAAAATGACATGTATAAGTATGATTAGTCGAATAAGATTCCAAAAAGGGTTAATTTTTGTTAGTGGAGAATGCTGCTCAACTAATTGCCTCCCTTGTATAATCTTGATATATAGGAAAGGAATTCGACCATTTAATTGTCTTGTTTAGGCTGCAATTTATAGGTGGAAATTATTAACCGCTCAACTACAGTTTTGTGACTATGATTTAAGAAGGTCGCTTGATCTCTAAGTGTCCTTAAAATCCTCGGGCTTCCTTCAATCCTAACAATCTAAAGATCATACAACCGGTAAAAAGATTGCATAAAGGCCTAAAGCCATCTTGGTCGCTTTGATGTGGGCAATTTAGAGAGCAAGAAATGTAGAATTATATAAAACCAAGAAACGATGCATAAAGTCATCTAAAAAGAGTTAATTGCTTTTTGTTTTCCCTCATGTATAATTTTGGCTATTCTAACATATTTCTAGGTTCCTTTTTTTAGATTTGTTCATTCCAACATATTTGGGTAGGATTGATTAAAAAGGCTAAAAAATTCAACGAATTATAATAGGCAGGCTAGAAATATTTATGGATGGGCTGAAAAACACACAACGGTCAAATGTGTTGAAATATATATATATATATATATATATATATATATATATATATATATATATATATATATATATATATAGAGGGGTTTTCAATTAAGAACCAATTTTTTGTTAAAAATCAAAAGAACCAATTACAACCATTCATTTTTTTCAGCCTATTTATTTATTTCTTTAAACTGTTAAAAACTAATAGGGACAAATTTGTAATTTACCCATCAAAGTTTTTGGCTCGTGGGTTGCCAAAACCGTTTGCGGTTGAATCATTTCAATGGATCAGACATTTGAAGGTTTTGATTTTGATTATTTGAATTCAATTCCACCATGCAATTTGTTCTCATGTCGTTTGATTTCTGGAGCTTCGATTGATAAAGGCAATCTGAATCAAAATTCAATTTGCTCTCCTAATACGTGTCTCACATGTATGAAAAGATTGGCTTCTATTGTTGGTTCGGTTTATTCTATGAATTCCTTTTAGAATTTTGAATTGACAAATTTATAGCCTTTAGATTTGGTATGGGTTCAATAGGAAACTAGTTAGTTTTGGTTCCCATGGAGCCACAAAGATCATCTCGCACACTAGCCGGAGTACATTACACTGTTCTTTAGTACCATCATCATATCGATTAAAATCACTATCGAAATCACAGGTCCTCTCGTATTTCACTTCTTTCATATTAGCATAACATGATTTGATATACTTTTGAATTTGTGATAATCAGGAAGATCAATTGGATGATTGGAATGTGATTTAGATTCCTTCTTTCTGATTATTTAGTGTCAAAACAATTGGCTTTGGAAAAAAATGCAAACCCT